>MJGA01000016.1:0-600000 GCA_001910725.1 Phanerodontia chrysosporium
CCGTTTCTCGAGCCCTCTACAACGCAGGACCCTTTGGCTGCTCTGTTCGGCTCTGTCGAAACTCCACACCGGCCTTCACCTTCTCCACAGAGGTCTGGCGGCATCGTCAAGAACATGTTGCGTCGAACTCGCACGGAATCGTCGATTACAGGCTCGACTCCTACCGCGCATCCTGGCGATTCCTTGCAGAGTCCTGCATCTGGTGCCTCGTCGCCGCGAAAACTTGGTTTCGCGCGCACAGAGTCGATCATCGACCTGACATTGGACTCCCCTTCTACCGGGAGTCCGTCAAAGTCCAATCCACAGTCGCAAGAAGACATCCTGTCATCCTCTCCAGGCAAACCTGCCCGTCCGCCATTGGCATCTTCTAGTGTCCGGACTTACGCAGGGAAGGCACGGTCGTTCCTCGTATCGTTGCCCAATCCGACTGCGTCTCTGGACTCCCAAACTGACTTGAACGAAAGCCAAGAGGATGACCTCGAGACACCCCGGGAGTCATACGCAGACCTTCGCATGCGATGGGGCGTTGATAATTCCGAGGACGACCCATATTCCGGCATGCGCTCATCGGAACTGAATCCGAACAGAGTGGACGGGGAGCTGCCTGCGGGTATCATGAACGATCTAAAGAGTATCAGCGAGCTAAGAAGCAAGGGAGAGTCACGGAGGTTCCTTGATGAAGTGGGCTATCTGTTCGAGGGGTTAGACGCATCTGGTGCCGTTGGGGTGCGAAGAGGCAGGTGAGCGCAGCATCGCTACCGACGGCTAGCTTCTATGACTTACGGTCTGTACAATGCCCCCGCCTTGTAGTGCTATGGAGATTGTCACGAAGCTTTGTGATGAAGACTTTGCACGGCGAGCTAGGGCCACCGACTACCTAGGCAAGACTTGGGACATGCTCCGCAACGCTGGTGCAGGGGACGGCGACAAGGTACGTACGGCGGCTTTCGAATCCTACGCATACGTCTGATGTAGGCGTCCCAGGTGCTAGACAGTGTGCTGAGCTTCTTTGCGGCATTGGCAGCTCGTAACCAGGTAGACCTCGTGGATCTCTCGTCAAAACCCGACTTCGTCCGCACGCTATTCCGCATGTTAGGCATACTCGATCGCTCAACAGATCCGCTGTGGCTTATTTCTTGTGGGATGTCTGATCCTGCGCTTAAGCGTGCCGGGATTTCAAAAGTGGAGAAGACAGCTGTAAGACTTACATTTTGCAAAAAAATGTCTAACACTGACCATTCTCGTCAAGCTGATGGAGCTGCACAGGATGGTGCGCAAGAAAGGGGGCATATTCCCCGAGAGTGAAATCGTAGGCTATTCCATCTGAAAGTAGAAACATGAAATTTGACCCAAGCCATGCAGATATCCACCCGCCTCTTGCTCTCTCATACTCTCGCCCTCCTACCGTCGTCAATCTTGATCCCTTCCGACCATTTGCCTACTCTGGTATCGACGCTTGGGTCTGAGCTCGCACCACTACCAGACAGAGTGTCTGCGTACTCGTCTGGGCTTGCACTTATACCCGAGCTGGATGCGAGTACACATACTGAGGTGGTCTCTCTCGGACATGTCGACAATTGTCTCAGGCTACTAGACGGTTCCTTGCTAAGGACAGAGGCGGATGGCGACGAAGATATCGACATTCTGCAGATGCGGAAGGATCTGCCAACCGCACTGGTCTCCCTGTCTGTTGCGGCAGATGTCCTTTCTCGTACAGCAGAAGACATGAGTCAGATGTCGAGCGGTATGTTGACGACGTGCAAACTACGCTTCTCAAGGTACTGACTCTGCGCACTTAGCTGCGAGGTGCCTTGAATCTACGTTGCGGGTACTCATCACTGTGACTCATGACAGCCGCAATTGGTGTGAAGGCATCCTGGGGGACGAATTGACGTTGCCAGTGATCGTCAGGCTCATCGTTACTTCTCAACGGGAACGCCTTCTACGAGCTCGTCCAAAAGCCAGCGAGGGCTTAGAGACGAAATCCGGGGATGAACCAGAGGACGAAGCAGAACATGAACGAACTGCGGCTCTCCTCGATCGACTTTGCCTTGCTCTTGGTCTGCTTACGAACCTCGTTCAAGTTGCGGAGGAAGTAAAGGATCTGATATACTATATAGGTACTTGCTGTTGCTCCCTTCGTGCTTCCACATCTGATCAATTTATTGCAGCACTCGATCCCTCCTGCCCTGGCACGCACAAGTGCATTGTCAATTGTCGCTGCGCCTCGCCACTTCCCGCACTTGCCTGCCTCGCTCGCGTATATTCGCAACAAGATGCCTCCAACAACGATTTGGACAGCGTTGTTCAAGGACACCTGGCGATTCTGCTGGGGCTTCTCATGCAGCGGCGTCCGCGCAATCAGGCGACTTTGCTCGAGGTCCTGCCTGGTAGCTCCAAAAAGGATAGACTGGCAGAACTCATTAATAAGGCCAAAGACTTCATGGGTTTCTACGTTCATTTCACGAAGAAGGTAGCCGAAAGCCAGCGAGAGGATGTCGACTACGAGGACATGGATGAAGAAGAGGATGCGGACGACAGAGTGGGCAGGAGGGGTAACGTGGGCCAGATCCTGCGAGACACGAAGGGTGAGATGGTGGCGAAGGACGTCATTACCTTCCTGCAGAGCCTTCAGTCATCGGCATATGACTGACCGATCTTCTTCTCACCTTCCGGTGACACTCAAGATCTTCACGTTGCTCCGCATCCGAGCATGTGCAGGCCTGGAGAATCATCGGAGCCTTCTCCCTCTTTCCTTTGGCGACTCGCGCGGGCCCAGGTGACTGCGTACGTCGCACTTGCGCGACAGTCGTATGTACAGGCCGTCTGGACCCACGCGTCACGTTACCATCGCGGACGGTCTCATGTGTCTATGTGGTAGAGTCGTGCATTGGAGCAACCTCGCTGTTCATATGCTACCACTGCTTCTCGCGCGGGCCGGCCGGCTGTGTGTACTCGACCTACTGACGCGACGCCTTGCAAGTCTTCGGCTCTAATGTGATCCAGCGGAGAGCCGTTGTCAATGCCTATGTGTAACGACTTCCTCGTTCGCAAATGCAAGTTATCCGGGAGCGTATATAAGGACGTGACGCTCTGGGGTTAGCGACCGAAGGCTGGTTGCGAGATGCATTCTTTCAGCTTCCGTGTTATTGGCTTTATTCTGGCGGTTGTAATGGCCTGCCAGGCTGCTGTTACCACCGTCAGTGTCAGCGCGACAGCAAGCCATGCCATTCCTACCACGCTTTGTGAGTGCACATTGCGGCCAAGTAGTGCTAGGCTCCATACTGACGTGTCTACTAGTCGGCCAGATGTTCGAGGTATGTTGCCTTCGATTATGACACCTGACCACTATATCCATGCCTTGGCCTCTCAGGACATAAATGTATGTACCGTCGTTCACTGGGCACCGCTGAAGCAGCCTGACATCCAGTCGACAGCACGTAGGTTGCTCATTCAACCAGATCTTACATTCGCTTACTCGGTACAGAGTGGCGATGGTGGACTTTACGCAGAGAGTAAGTATAGTGGTCTCTAGCGAGACAACTCCTAACGATTTCTGTAATGCAGTGTTGCAAAACCGCGCTTTCCAGCAAGTCACCCCCGGAACATCGACCGCCTTAAACTCCTGGAGCTCCGTGGGTGGTGCAAGCATTGCCGTCATCGCCGATCCCAAACCCGTGTCGAACGCCTTGCCGAACTCTCTGCAAGTTTCTGTTCCTGGCAAGGCGACTACAGCGGGGTTTGCGAATTCTGGGTTCTGGGGTGCGTGCCGGGGCATTCGCGTTGCTGATGACGGTCCGTTGATTGGTACAACTTGGGAACAGGCATCAAAGTAGACTCTAGTTGGACGTACACTGCCTCGTTTTTCTACAAGTTCCCCACGTCGTCTAGCCAATCGGTCAAGTTCATCGTCCAGCTTCGCTCGGCCTCTGGCCAGACATTTGCCGCGCAAACCGTGACCGTATCCGGCACGACCACGACATGGCAGCAGGTCCAGCTGACTTTGAAGCCTACTTCCACCGCGTCGAATGCCAACAATCAATTCGTAGTTCTTGTACAGCCAAGCGGAAGTGCAACTACGACAGTGGACTTCGCCATGTTCTCGCTGTTTCCCCCAACCTTTAAAGGGCGTCCAAATGGCATGCGAATGGACATAGCCGAGGTGCGTTAACGGCGCATAGAGATTATGAGGGCACAACTCAAGGAGCTGTCTAGGCACTCGTCGAGATGGGACCGAAGTTCTTCCGCTTCCCAGGAGGCAATAACCTTGTGAGTCCTATTTTCCGGCCGCGAACCTTCAGCAGCTGATATATCGATAGGAAGTATGCTTTTCTGCACTTACATCCTGCATTGATTCTGGGTCTGACTAAAGACGTAGGGTCAAACCACGGCAACTCGTTGGCAATGGAACGCAACCGTGGGCCCTCTAGTCGACAGGCCTGGCCGCGTCGGTGATTGGGGCTATGTCAACACTGAGTAAGCACTTCACGATACCGATCCACACCTCAATCTCAACTTGGGCAGTGGGCTGGGCATCCTCGAGTATTTACAGTTCTTTGAGGATGCTGGTATGGAACCAATCATGGCCGTGTGGTCTGGTGAGAACGCACCATAGCGATACAGCGCCGCGCAGCCTATGCTCACTCTGGTCTTCCTCAGGCTACTCTTTGGGCGGCACTAGTCTTCCTGAAGACGAGCTTGCACCTTACATCCAGCAGGCTATCGATCAGGTATGTACTTGCAGTATTTTAATGCGTTCCGTAATCTGAGTGCGTTTAGATCAACTTCGTCATCGGAGATTCTTCCACCGGACCTGGTAGGTTGACTCCATCTACCCTTATTATTTTTCACTAAAACGTGGTATTCATGTGGCTAGGCGCTCTGCGAGCATCCTTAGGACACCCTGAGCCTTTCACGCTGCACTACGTGGAGATTGGGAACGAAGTCGGTTCTTCTTTGTCTACACTCCCATTCTGACGCTGAAGTTCTGGTAGGACTTCTTCGCCGCGGACAGCTATCCCTATCGTTTCAGAGACTTCTTTGGTAACCTGAGCCATGCATTCCCCCAACTGAGTACGTAACATACGGTCCATCGTATTTTGTCCTTTCCTAACAGTTACGGACTTCCCAGCTTTCATTGCCACAACGTATGTGGGAAATCCTACTCTCACACCAACTCCCGAAGCATACGATGTGCACGTATATCAAACTCCTGGTGAGAATAGTTCTGGAGTGTCCTGGCATAAACACTGACTTTGTGATACAAGGCTGGTTTGCACAAAACGCGTTCTACTACGACAGTTTCGCCCGTAATGGTCAAAAGTATTTTGAGGTCAGCTGTCATCGGATAGTCAGCACAACATCCATTCATGTTAGTTTCAGGGCGAGTACGCTGCCATTTCGACCAATGCTTCCGATCTTTATGGAACAGTATCGACTGGGAGACTCGCATTCCCGACCATGCAGAGCTCTTCTGGAGAGGCTGCCTTCATGACTGGACTCGAGCGCAACTCAGACATCGTCTTCGCTGCATCCTATGCTCCCTTCTGCAGGTTAGTCCTCCTGAGAGCCTCGTCCATTTCGCAACTGAACAACGCATTACTTTCAATAGCATGTCAACAGCACACAATGGGTACGTCCATGATGCATGAAGCTCTTGGCAGCTTCTCTCGATTGACTGGTAGAGTAGACTCCTGACCTTGTCAGCTTCGAGTAAGTGTTCAGTCGTGGGCTCAGAGGGTCAGGATTGGGTCCGACGCAGCGATTTTACAGTGCCGGATCCGTAATTCGCTCGACCAGCTTTTACGCTCAAAAGGTATGACACCGTCTACATCCGCATGGTGGTTGAGCAAGTTGCTCATGAGATTTGAAGCTCTTTGCTACTAACCGAGGAGATGTGTTTTTGCCGAGCACTCTGCCGAGCAAGACCGGGACTGTCTTTTGGAGCGTGTCTAAGCTGAACTCTACCCAGGAGGTCATCATCAAGGTACGCACTGTCTGTCGCCTACCTATCTTGTCTCTCAGTCGTGCGTGTCCAGGTTGCGAACAGCGGCAGCGGCAGTGCAAGCCTCGCCTTCGTACTCCCATTCAACACCGTCGCATCCACTGGCACGCTGCAGTTACTTACCGGCCCAGAGACCGCCAGTAATACGCCCGCGGCGCCGAACACGGTTGTCCCGACGACGAGCATGATCACTACGGGGAAGACAATCGATTACACCGCGCCGCCGTTCAGCGTCAGCGTCATCCGCGTCGTCGCGCACTAGGTCGCATCCGTGTAGCATTATAATGCTGTACATGTAGCACATCTGGGATACTTTTGTCTACCATGAAGCCTTCGTGGGGTCTAGCTCTAGTTCATCATCGTCGGCTGGGTCCTGGGCGGCGACATCGTTCACGCTCTGTTCGATCGCAGGCAGATACGCACGCAGTTTCGCGAACTCGCCGATTCGTACTCGTGCATGGTCAAAAGCCAGGGTGACCACAGGGGCGGGCGTGCCACCTGGCGAGGGCAGCACTTCCGGGTTCAGCTCCTGCGGTGCTCTGTTCGGGTACCGCGCGGAGAAGTGCGTGAGCATAATATTTTGGGCGCGCATCCTGTAAAACCTCGTAAGACAGAGAGGGTGTATAGATCTATGGGGACATACTTGTGACCGATACCAATTGCCTCGCTGATAGTACTGTGCCGTTTCTCGATGGCCATGTCCTTCTCTTCGTCAGCCATGGTTGCCTCGTGAATGAGCACAGTTGAGCCCATTCCTGCCCGTGCGAGGTGGTCAGTCGGTCTAGTATCACCGGAGAACCTGACTCCAAAGTTAGCGATCACAATGTCTTTATGATGCAGAAAAAACCCGTACGTGATACTCCAGCGATCATTATGCTTGATCACGCACCCGTAAGCGCGAACACGATGGTCAACGAAGCAAGTCAAAAAGTCCGACAGGCCGAGCGCATCGCACATCGCACTCTTCGTGAGGTGGTTCCTGCAAGTCTTGTCAGCCTGCCATAATGGTTCGAACAACGACCGTGAACCTACAGTGTCTCGTCCTGCCATGGCATGTCGGACATGCCACCGTATCCGCGCGTGAATCCATCCCAATGAATAGCGTCTGAGAGGACTGTCTCGACACCCGTGCCATCATACCTGCCGAGCCCCAAGTCTTCAAATTCTTGGTATTCATGCAGGTACAGCAAGACCGGTCGTATGCTGACGACATACAACGGTCCTGTCGGCCGCGGGCTCATCTACTAGGATATAAACAACGTGTCATAGAAATATGCATACACGCGTACCTTCTGCCGCATCGCGAGTATCTTCGCAGCGCCGATGTGGTGGTCTCCATGTGCATGGCTGAGGAAAATGCATTTCAAGTCCCGAAGCACCTCCCACACGCCACTTTTGCGTTCCGGGTCGTCGCCGAACAGGCGTGTGAGTTGTCCCCACGTACCCTCACCAGCGTCCAGAAGGATGTTGCCATGATTAGGTATCTGGATGAGCGTGGCAGATACTGCGGAACATTTGGTCAATACCGCTCAACCGGCAAAGTGGCAAGTCGACTACCATTGCGATGTCTAGTCGGGATAGCACTGCCTGTACCGAGTGGGATGATCATTACGTCGTCTCCAGGCTTGGACCCGCGACCCTCAAGAGCCTTAATGCCACGTTCTCTTGCTGCCTCGAATGCCTCTTGCGTGGGAACAGGTAGTTCGAGCGGCTCGGATGAGTTCACGATAGGTTGGAAAGTGTCGATCCCTGAAGCATGCCTGCCAAGCCTAGGCTCTCCGATAGGCCGGACCTGGAGGTAGAAGTCCGTGTACATCGGAATCGTGTTTTGCGGAAGACCCGGCACGTCTGACAAAGGCATGATTGGCTTTCGTTAAGAGCAAATAGAGCATAGGTCTCATACCTGTCAGCTGCTTCGAGGGTTCGCGAGAAAATTTCTGAGTAGGGAACATTTCAGGGTCGAGTCGATTCAACCGTAACTGGTTGTATGCGGCGGTGGTAAACGAGACTGGATCCGGACAGTGTTGGCGCGAGGACACCACATGCTACAAGTCAAGAATGAGGAGGGTCCATCCACGGAAGAATGATTGGCAGACATACGTGAACATCAAGCGCAAATTTGCCGAGTAACGCTTTATAGCGTTCATCCTCAAGGACGCCTTCCCCGCAAAGATGATGTATACAGCGTACGACGTGCTCGTCTGCATGCTCAGTGCCAAGGAAGCTCTTGTAGAAGGGGGAGGTCTCGAAAGCTGATACTAGGGAGGGTATATGGTCTCGTGTCGGCACATCGAATATCATAACAACCTATTGCTCTTCAATGACCAGTTACCACCAATAAAGCGTGTGGCTCACCTTTGGGGCTTCTGATGGACCAATGACTTCCTCGGGCCTGACCGTCCGCTCGGTCTGTCCACCGTTCCCATCGTCCACCATGAAGGAGATAGTCTGACCGTTGGTCAACGAGGACCGGATACGCCCCCTGGGAATCTGCAGCTGTTTCGCCTTCTCGTTGTCGAATTTCCCCCGCGCACGAGGCCCGACGCAGACGTAACAGAGTGACGTTCTTGGAACATCAAGTTTCGGTAGCTGCGCATTGATATGTTCCCATGCAGGTTTGCGCACATCGCCCTCAGTCACCGGTGCAGATACCGATACCTCTGATCCGGGAGGCTTCACACCAAAGGAACCTTTGGCGTTGGCGTCCTTTTTGGCCTTCAGGTCCTTCGCGTCAGGTTCCTTCGGTTGAACATAGTCTTCAATATCATCCTGTGCCATTCCTGCGCATCGTCGCCGGTCAGGGTACTCGGAGAAAAGCCAGCTTCTCTACTACGCTCCCATAGTGTAGGTGTTTGTGGGACGTGCCCTCGGTTTGCTTGCCGCGCTTGGAGGGCTGGTCAGGTGAAGGAGAACGCTTGCGCTTGCTTCCAGCTTCCAAGTCTGAGGCTGAATTAGCAGGCGTGACCGTCAAAGGTATACCATATATCTTAAGGTTTTCGTCCTGAAAGACAGGGTCGGGCTGCAAACCACCGTGTCGGCCAAATGATTCGGCTTCAATGCAGTTAACATACATGTTGTGACTAAAGCAAGCCCCGTGTAAGTGTCCTTAGTTCTCGCGTTCGTCTGGGGAGAACACCGACCGATTCAAGTATGCACGCATTGACGCTACGAAATGGAGCATGCCCGGAGGACCCGCAATAGTCATCTTCGGCTGGGAGGTGTCCGCAAGGAACATAAGAAGTCCTGGGTAACTCATTGAGCGTAATGGGACGGTGAAGCTAGGCGCATCTCACCAGCCAGCCCTGCTCCGCGCTGGTTCCCAGCGAGGTCAAGAACACGCCTCGCGTCTTGCGCCAGTCATGTTGTCTGCTCTGAATAAAAGAGCGACCCGTAGACTCTCCTGCATTGAACACGTATTTTCCAGAGTCAAAGTTGATGACTACGGTTGGTTCTGTGTCGGAAGAGACTCCGCAGACTACCGAGGTCGACCAGTTCATTGGATTGGTAGTGACAATGCGGCGAACCGAGAGAGCCGGAGGAATTCTCAGAAAGAGGTACGAATACAAGGTCTGAGAAGTTTAGAGCATAGTAGACTCGCCAGCTTGAACAGATGCAGGAAGGTTAGGTGAAGAACAAGCTCATTCAAGGCCAACCGTAATTTCCTGAGCGGGCGCTTTCTGTATCGGTGATTGCCGAATTTGCCACTTTTGGTAGGCGTGGTATTGATGTTGGCTGCCCCTTTCCATGTTGTGTCGGATAGACACTACAGTAACTCGTGTCGTCTGCCTGCAGTTCTTCGTGGCATATATGCATAGACAGCTACCGTTTATTTTGTACGAGGCGTGGCGAACTGCATCTCCCAAAGCGTTGTCGGTCGGAGACTGAGCTCAGGGACATCGTCGTCCGCACCTAGCTAATACAGTACCGTTCGCCACCGTGCGGCGACTCGTAAAGGCACAACTCTTGTGCAGGTCTGGAAGCTGATCGCATCTGAACGTTGCAACTCGTCGCGAGACGCGAGTTGAGTGCCAAGCGCGACGCCGCTGTTGCCAGGCCAAAAATAGGCATCGGCCACGTGGGGAGGTCAGTATGAAGCTTCCGGTCTCACCAGTTCGCCATACACTGTTTCTTTCCCAACCACTACCCTCCCAGACCTCGCCTTCGTCACCATGCTCAGGACACTCACCCTCGTCTCTCTTTTAAACCTCGTCCTGCCCGCCATTTCTTCTCCTTGTGCCGTCTTTGACGCCAACTTCAACCTCTATGCTCTCGGTTTGGGTGGGAAGGATTGGAATGCGGGTACCCAGGACGCTTGGGCAAGCGGTAAGAGGACACTGCGTTCAACTAAGGACCTCACATACTCATTTCAACCCTCTGTAGGCAAAGCCACCGATATAACTACCACTGGTCGCCCGTGAGTTCACCCGTTTTTCTAGCGTTGTCGTGTCTGACCTGTGACCAGACCGTTCGATGGAGTCAACACTACATGCTACCTTGCTCAGTACTTCAACACGATCTATGTTATGAACGGAGACGCCTCCAACCCTTCGGCAGTGCACATTTACGACGCCGCGACGAAGACTTGGAGCACACAGTCCGTTACCACGGGCAAGTTTGACCCGGCGAACTTCAACGCCATTCTCGATCATGACACCAATGTCTTCTACGCTCTGTCTAACGGCGAGCTCTACTTCCTGGACATGGGTCAGATGACCACTGCCAACGCCACAGCCCTGTCCTGGACAGACGTGGGAAAGGCACCCTACCCTGATGGCTACCAGCCGGTCATGGCGCTTGCGCAGAACCACATTCACTTCTTGGACGTGCCAGGGACTCCGGCTGGCGATGCTGACATCTTCGTCATTCACTGTATGTGTATTCCGTTCGTTCTGCGGAATACTCTACTAATTCTTCAATAGTCTCATACTTCCAGCCTGAGCCCCAGTCGTACCCGCTTCCCGACGGCAGCACATTCCCCGCCCAGCACGGCCAGACCGCATCCTTCTTCCAAGAGAGCGGTGTGCAGCAAGAGTTCGCGTTCATCCCCGACGACGGCTCGGGCACCTACGTCATCAATGTCGAGAACAACTCCACACAACTGCTTGCAGGCCCATCGAGCAAGGATCCCAAGGCGACTTACACCGCGTCGATCGATGCGCTTGTCCAACTCGACAGCACTGGTGCGCTCAGCTTCCTGCCCTACAAGCAGGGCGACGCTGCGACAAACTCGGCTGCGAAGTGGAGCAGCGTCGCGAACATTGCCGCCGTCGTTCCCCCCGGCAGCGTCTCCTCCCCATCGCCATCGGGAAGCGCGAAGCCCTCTGGCTCTGGCTCTGCATCGGGAAAGCCCACTGGTTCAGCCTCTGGCTCTGGTGCCACCGGCGCTGCCCCTACCGGCGGTGCGCAGAACTCCGGCGCGATGACCAGCGGCATCTTCAGCCTTGGACTGATTGCGCTGGGATCGCTCGGCTTTGTTGCTTCGATGCTCTAGACCATTGGACTCTTTGGATCATGGACATCATACATAGCAGATGGATGCTTCAATTTGATCATTTCCGTTTCTATCATTTTACATCTACTCGGTGCAGGATCCTCACCCTACCGCCCAAGCTACTCATCACGCTACCTGGGATAGAATATACTTAATGCTACATCACACCCTGCGTGCCAATAAACCGTTCATGGATGACCTTTCTTGTCATGAGATGGTATGTAGAATGAGTTTCATCTAAAAGACTACACAAGCGACAGAAGATGGTCGTAACCCGACCTATGCGTCCAAGCTGAAAATCTCCAATCTTTCCGGCAAGGTCCTCGAGTGCTCAGCGGAGCGTCGGATGAGATCTGCAGCTGCCGCGGAACGAGGCTCCAGTGAGACCTTGAAGGGTTGCGGGAAGCTACGATAGGACGTCAGCAAACACCATCGACACACGGCACGGCGAGAACTGACTTGATGGCCCCTGGAGTGTCCTCGACGACTGGCTCGATGATGTTACCCTGGACATCCCGCGCCTTGGTGATGTTGAATGTCGCAAGGGTGGTCGCGATCGACACGAACACGTGCGCTTGGGCGATGAGGATGCCCGGACAGACGCTGCACGCAGCTGAGTGAGCAAAGCACCATTGGCCTGGACTAGCAAACACGCACCGCCGTCCGAACCCGAAGGCGACGTTGAGGCAGTCGGGCGCGCCGTCCTCTGTGAAGCGCTCCGGCCTGAAGTCTTCCGCGTCGGGATACATGCTTTCGTCATGCATGATTGCCCTAGCGCCGACGTGCGGTCAGTAAGGGGCCCTTGCGAGCAAAAGGGCAAGGATGACGCACCAGATGTTGCCGATGAGGGACGTCTTTGCCGGGATGAAGTACCCGCGATACTCGTCGTCTTTGCTCAGCGCGTGCGGGACTGGGGCAGGATAAGCGCGTCGGCTGAGAAGAGAATACTGACGATGCATACTCATGGGGACGACAGGGTGCCACCTGAACACCTCCTGCATCACGGCCGATACGTACGGCAGCGACTCCTTGTCTTCGAAGCGCGGGAGCCGCTCGTTGCCACTACCTTGTCGATCTCGGCCTGCGCTTTAGCCTGCACCTCGGGGTGAAGGGCCATGCTTAGGAAGAACCACGATAACGCTGATGTCGTCTAGAACGTCGCTGTGAGCATCTACGATATGCAGTGTGGAGGGATGTGTACCGTATCCATCTGGCCGAGGAATATGCCAGTACCGGACCACTTGATACAGTCTTCCGTCTCAGGGTCGCCTTTTGCGTCTTCCAAGAGCATAGAGGTGAAAGATCCGCCAGCGGTCCCTCGTTTCTGGAAACGGTGGCATCAGCGGGATGTCTAGATCTTCAATGACGACGAGCTGACCATGTGCCGCTTAGTCTCCTCAAACGGCCTGTTTACGCTCTCCAGGACGATAGGCTTCGCCTGTGCTGCATACTTTTTGAAATATGCAAATGGGAACCACTGCGGTACATGTCTGACTGCAAGGCGTCAGTATCCAAATCGGTGAAGGAGACGCGGCACATACGGATGGGGAGCATGTCCACTGGCCAAACGCCGACTACAGCCGTCTCTGCGAAATAATGGTTTGCCATAGCTCCGATGCCATACAGCTCTTCGTCGTCTTGAATGCCATCGTAACCGTACGCGATCTTCATAGAGATGGCCGCCGCATTTCTGTCGAATAATGTAAGGTATATCCCGCGAGAAGAATTATTGGATACCACCCACCGTTTGAATATGTCAACGAAAGCTTCCGGTCGTTTCTGCAAGTTCTCAAGGTAAAAGGCGCTCTGGCGATTGAGGAAGGGGATGAAGCTCTGCACGCGCTCGGACCCAGTCCCTTGCGAAGCAGCTTCCTGCAATCGCGGAATCTAGGGGTGTTATTGGACAGTACAACGGAACCGTCCCATCCAATTCTGTGATATGTATCGTGAGTGTTTCAATCCAAGGTGAAGTAATTCATGGACGTACAAGTCTTTGCACATGATCGTTCGGGGTCGATCAGAATAAATCTGGGACCTGGCATCGAGGAGGTCGGCCACGGCCTTGCGCGAATTGAGGATGACGAATATTTGTCCAGGTACACGAAGCGTCACGATATCGCCTGTAGCGAACGTGTTACAGTCGTCTTCCCGGCATAAATCGCTTTCAATATTTACCATATATATTGCCCAAGTCCCTGAAGACAATGAATTCCTTCTTCCTCGGTATCTGCAATATGTTGCCCAGAAACGGCAACCCAGGAGGCCCAGGGGGCAAATGCTGGCCTTTCCTGCGCCACGAATCTAGCATGAAAAGCAGGACAAGCCCTGCTACGAGCGCGCCGCGATGTCGACGAGCAATAGTGGCATCTTGGTCGCAAGTGGCAAGAGGAACAATGCAGCAATGCTCTGCATCCGCGGTATGATATACGTCTTCTGGGAACGCACTAGACTGGCGGGCGGCGATCCTGCCTGACGCCTGAAACACGTCGGGTCGGGACGTAGCCGAATGTGAAACGCGCACAACGTGGACAATGGACACGCTATGATCTAGTATCGAGCAGCTGTCGCTGCTTCAGTCGGAAGTCAAGAATCCATTTGAACGCAGCTTTGTCCAAGGAGGCGGCGGGACCTCTCGAGACCGCGCACTAGGACGCGAGGGGGCCATGCGAGATGAACTAGCTAGGGAAAGCGACTTGATACACCGCATGTCCGCAAGTTGTTCCTGGGTAACGAGACCATGTTGAGCAGGCAGCACTTGGACGAGACAAAGTTCTGACTCCCGCTTTTGATGTTGTGCGCCCGCCATCAGTTGATGATAATCAGATCTGAATCGGGCTCATAGGTTGCGTCAAATCGGTGCTGCTTGGGTTCTCGTCCTTCGTTCATGTCCCTCCGTCTCATCTGCGAGAGTGGAGTCCATAACACGCGTTCCCGTTCCTCCAACCATTTTTTCACGATAAAATCACGATTTCGTGAAGCGAGGTATCGATGTGGAGATCCACACTGCAATCTGTCCCGTTTATCACCACAGGCTTGGCGCGTCCGATGACCTCACCGTGAACTGCAAGCTTTGCCCGCATACATATGTCTCTCTGCGTCCTTTCTCTTGTCCAACATCTCTGTATTTCTGCGTATTTCTGCTTATACCCATCCTCCTACATACCCTTCCACTCTAAACATGACAGATTTCGTACGGCGACTCGTGTCGGGGAACAAAGCGAGGTTTCGTGATGAGGAGTTGGACCTGGAACTAGGTGCGTTCAATAACGCACAGTCGCACTGCCAACCGTCTGAACAGCTGCTGTAGACCTTGCATACATCACAGACCGTATCATCGTCATGGGCTTCCCTTCGATAGGCCTGGAGGGGCTCTACCGCAACCGCCGTGAGGACGCGAAGAGGTTTCTTGACCACCACCATGGAACAAACTACTGGATATTCAACTTCTGTCCGGTCAAAGAGAATTCGTATCCGCCTGAAGTGTTCGAGGGCAGAGTTAGCAGGTACCCGTTTCCAGACCACCAGTGAGTCAGTCCGCATATATTCTACTCTATCGTCTGACAGACGCAGTGCACCCCCTTTAGCCATCTTACCCCTTGCCGCGCGGGAAATGCGCGTGTGGCTCGACGGAGCCCCAGAGCGTGTCGCGGTACTACACTGCAAAGGTGCGCGCAGTGCTCCAGCCCCTGATATGCGCGTACTGAAAGTCGATGCAGCGGGGAAGGGCAGGTCAGGGACGATGGCCTGTGCATACCTGCTCACACTTACCGACCTGCCGCAACCGCCGAGTGTCGCTCGGAGTTCGGCTGTCGAGGAGAAAGCCAAGAAACGCGCAGAAGACATCATGAACGTCATGCCCGCCGACGTCGACGCGTCTGTAAATGCCGCAACCCGCTCAGACGCGTCGTCAACATCCTCCGACCAGCTGAGAAACGAGGTTCTGACCCCTCTTCGGACGAAAAGACGATGCAGGACGCGGTGAGGCCTTCCAGGGCATCCACAATATCTCCGACTTCTCTGGACCATGTCTTGAATCTCCATACAGCCGGCCGCATGAAGCCTCCGTCTCCGAACGGCAAAGTCAAGCCCGGAGTGAGCATACCGAGTCAGCGGCGTTGGCTGTACTACTGGTCGCTGCTCATCTCGCACCAGGGGCCGCCGGGGCTCTGGTCGCTCGACGCGGCGGAACGCGTGCCCCCGCCGAAGGTGCGCCTTACGCAAATCGCTGTGCGCATGCACGAGCTCTCGGGCGTGAAGGCGAACCTCGTGAAGGCCGCGAGTGCGCTACTGGACCGCGCGGGCCGCGGAAAGCTCCCAGGCAGCACGAGCCAGCTGTGGGCGTCGCTCGCACGGTACGACGACGAGCTTGTCGACACGCTCGAGTGGTGGGAGCGGACGACGCGCTCGCAGGACGGCGACATGGGCACGCGCAAGCCGGGCTCGGAGCACCAGCCCGAGGGCGAGCTCAGGGACGTCTTCGCGACCCCGAGGTGGGACAAGGGCAAGATGGTCCGCTCATTTGCGCGCCTGGGCACTGTCGGTGAATCTGGTGTTCAGAAGTTGCCATCCGAGGTGCGCAGTACAATGCTAGCGCCTCCTCGCCTTGCTGGGTGTCTGATTGTCTTTTTCTGACAGGACGGAAAGATCGTCGTGTATACGCTGCGCCCCCTGTCGGATGACAGCTGGACACTAGTCAAATCCGGCCTAGATGGCGATGAGCATAGTACAACAGTCGAATCAGAGCAGGCCTCAGTAGCGGATGCCACACGTTCACTGGAGGATACAAGTGGAATTGTTCTCAACGCGAATCGTGAAGTCCGTGTGAAACTATATATTGGGCAGGTGTGTGGCGTTGGATGGTCGCCATCGTACGTCAGTGATGATTTACGCATCGACGGCCCAGGTGTTTATGGGGTGGATCTGGTTCATCCCGACGTTCCACATGACCCATCCGCGCGCGGAAGGACAGCAACCCACCGTCTTCCGCCTGACACGGAAGGAAATCGACTTTCCCCTCGGTATCGGCTCGCACATCATCGATGTCGAGGTGACCATGGAGTGGTGTGCGGCAGACGCGGACATCATTTCGCCGCCCGCCCGACAAGACAGCCAGGATTCTGCAGAGGGACGAGGCGACCCGTCGGGCATTGGAGCGGCCATACATGCGGCGGCGATAGGCGAGGCGCAGCATGCCGCAGACGCCTCGCGGGTCGGTGACGAATAGAGGCGTGCACGGTGCGTACGAGCGCACGCGGACGTTCCTTGCGCCGCTGACGGAAATCCAAAGGGCGGTATTTGCTGGCGTTGCCATGGCGTGAGCGCGCGTGCGCAGACGACGGGGTCCTTGCAATGACACATGTGGATGATTAGCTTGCTCCAGGCAATGCACGACAGACTCTCTCACTCCTTCTGGGCGTGTGTTCCCAGGTGAGCGTGTGGCGATCCGAACGAGTGGGCTGACGCCTGGGTCGTGAGTATCTCAGCGGCAGCTGGGGCGCCCGCGCGCGGGGCGCGGACGGCACCTAGGCACAGCAGCCCCAGAACTGCTTAGCGGGCAGGACGTGATAGCCGCGGCCGGCATGCGGCACGTCGAGTGATGTGCAGAGGGCCGGCGGCCGCAGAAGGCAGGCCAGGTGATTCGTGAGGGACCCGCTGCTTCTCTGCGAACACGCTCTGATGAGACCCTGGCATGGGCCTCGGGCGGACGCAAATTCGCCCTGCCCGTCCCTTTTTCCTCTCGTCTACCACCACCACTCACCGCACGGCGGGCTCGAGTCGACGGTGGCCTGTGCCCGGCCACGTCCCCTTCCCCTGCCCGCGCGCCGATGCTCCCCTACGGCCTCAAAGTCGTCTGGTTTGCGCTCTCGCTCTCAGGTGCGCACGCGTTCGGAGCCGACGGGACCCTTAGAGAACACGCCCAATAACCTTTCGCTCGTTCTCCAGGGCTGCTGAGCAGCTGGGTCGCCCTTCCGGCATTCACGAAGTCCATTGCAAGAGGAATATGGCTCCCGATCGTTTATGGCGGTGTTAATACAGTGCTGCAGGGCGTATTTTGCCTAGGTAAGCCACTCTGATTCGGTGGTAGTGCTGGGCTGACGTGTGCTCAAGGGCTCATCTGGAGGATGGATCCGTTCCTAATGCCAAGGCATTCTGTATCGGTACGTCCCAGCGCTATAAGCAATACCTGAAGCGTATTGTGACGCCTCCCACAGCACAGACAAGCCTCATGCAACTGTGCTGGTCCTGTCTAGCTGGTTGTTGCTTAATAGCGTCACTGAGCAATGCTGCCGATGCCTTTCGTGACAGGCCATCTGGAAGGCTGCTCCATAGGTATGTGCTACCCTCACTTTCATCCTCGCCACTCATTGATCGAAATCGTACAGCTTGAGCGGTAGATCGTGTCATGTGGTTCTCGTTGCCATATTCCCTGTGGTGGTATTTGCCGTTCAACTTGCGCTGTTGCTCCGTCTGGATGCTGTACGGCCTGTAGACGGGCTCAACTGTGACGCATCTAGTCCTACATGGTGAGCTCCACCGCTCTTGAAATTTCCGACTGTCGGCTCAAGTGTCTATCTCCGATAAGGGTCCGCCTGGTTGGGTACTCGGGCACCTCTCTCCTTCTCGCCGTCCCTTCCATCATCTTATCTCTCATGACCATCTTTCACATACTCTGCCCTCCTCAAGCCCAGTCTACGACCCATGCAACGGCCCGTACGGTATATTCTCACGACGCACTCACCTCTCTTCCCACCCGACGCTCTCGACGGCGAGAATCACGATACCTGGGACAGCGGCTTGACAGCCTCAACTACGCCATGATGGAGCCACCGATAGCTACCCACTCTGCTCTGGACCTACCCAAAACGCTCATTTCCCAAGATTGTTCCGAAGGGCCGTACCCGCCAATAAGCCCCGGGCGCGCGCCTTCTCAGGCGAAGCACTCGAAGTTCCATTTGCCCTTCTCCAACCCTGCAATATTGTCCACGGAGGTGGCCTCGGTGCCGTCCAGCCCGCAGCCCAGCCTACGGAGCTCTCGCGAGTCTCCCGTGCACGAAGTAGAGCGCAGCCGACGGAGTTCGTACCGCAGCGCGCCCTCGCCCATCATTTTTTCCCCTCCACCCCGTACAGACAACCGCGTGCTCGAGCCCACGGTTGTAAATATCTCGCCGTCACCTGTGCCACCCCCGTTCGAGGTCGACGAGAAGGACGACGGGTCCATCACAGAGGTGCACCACGACGCGGACGGCGACAACGCCGCGGCAGGCACGCTGCGCTGGACACACGCCGGCGAGATTGACACGCTGAAGAAGGACCGCGAGCTCGAATACAGCAGCATCGATGATGACGCGTGCGACGAGCCCGTCTTCGCGACGTTTCCGCGCATCCGCCGCTCGCCGTCGGGCCAGCCACCGTGGCTCGACGACACGCCTGCGACGCCGCCGACGCCGCTCCGCGCAGTCAGCTTTGCGCTCGTCCTCGGCGCCATGCTCGTGGTCTGCGCCGTCACGTCGCTCATCGACATCTTCGCTCACCAGAGACCGCCGATGCCCTTCGGTACGCAGCACGCTGCGCTCGTCCTCGTCGCATGGGCTCCGGCGCTGTTTGTCGGCACCGTGTCACTTATGGACCGTCTAGAGTTGGTCTTAAGCTTCGTGCAGCCGCGGCCTTCGCTTGGATTCTGCCGCCGCTAGCCTCCCGCTGTATTTTACGTGTGCAATCCCCACTTTCCTTCTCCACATTGTTGTAGACTGGATTGTGCTGTTCTTGGTTAACTTAATAACGACAGACGTTCTTTGCAAAAAGTCACCGGCTTTGCTTCTCGCCCATAAGTTTGAACCACTCCTTCCTCCCCCCTCCCTTTGTGCTTCTACCATGTAGCTTACTTGTAAGAGTAGCCGGCCGTCGATTCGTGATACCCCCGATGGCTCCGCCGCGGACGATTGATACCACGCTCGCTTGTAGTAGTTTAGTCAGCAATGTGCTACACTCCTTCCAGCTCTCCATACGATGTGTGAGGCTTTCGTTTTTTCTGTGTTGCCTTGGAAGATGATTGCAAACGGCAGCCATGGTTTGTGACCCAGCTGATAAATGTATGATTGCCCTGATTGCAGGACATTCTGCGAGGTAGGCGGCGACCGGCGACACGTTCCACGGCGAAGGGGACGGCAATTACATTATAATACCTTGATGCTACGACAGACGTGAACGCGAAAACACAGAAAACCTAACAGAGACGTGGAGCCGAGGCTGTGATGGATATAGCACTTAACCTAGACACATGAAGGCCGGTATGGCATACACTAGCCACGTCTTTGCACGAAGTTCTGCGAAGCTGGTAAATCTAGGAAAAGACGGAGAGTAAAAAGAGGACCTACGTCGAGATCTTGCTTCGTGACCACGGCAAGGACGAACTTTCGGTTTGCATCTGTGACTACACGCGTATCTTGTGAGCCTCTGGCATGTGGTCAATGGTAACCCAGTTCTGCGCACCTAACGCGAAGATCTTGTCTTGCAGGAACTGCTCAAGATCATCAAGGGGTGTCGAGGGTGTGATCACGGTGTACGGATGCGAGCTTGAGCGGATAAACTTGGTCATATATTTCTCCACTTTATCGCTCTATATCCAGGGTGTTGCAATGAGGAAAGGCAATAGTCCGATATCGGAGAGTAGACGCACAGGGCTTGCCTCGCCCGCCTCCCATTTCTTCTTGAGCGCAGCGACATCGAGGTAGCCCAATGGCTTGCGGTGCTTGTCAAGGACTCTGTACAAAAGGCAGACGGTGATACATCAGGCACGGGCAAGAGCGCGAAGCCTTCCGCCACGCACGGTATGTGTGAAAAGTCGCGTTCGTATGCGAGCTCAATCGCCCGCGAGATCGCCTCGTCTTGCGGGAGCGCGAACGCAGGGGGTAGTTGCAGATCCTACGCACGATTCCAAATGTCAGACCAATTCCTGAGCTTTCAATGTCCAACCGACGTACCTCGACCACGGCGCCCCGATACTTGTCTCCCGCGCCAAACGGCGGGTACGCCAGCCCACTGCTCGACCCGCTGCGACTCGCTTCTGCTACTGCTGCCATTGTTTTTTGCGTTCTATGCGGTCTCCGGGGCGAGATGGATGGTGTTCGGAGAAGAGTAGGCCGAGCTCGGTGTTTTGAGGTGCGAGAGTGCCATGGTGGCGGAATGAATCAGGCCATTTTGTGCGCGCCTCTGGGCGCTTCAGCGCCGATGCTTTCGTCGAGCTCGGTTAGCCCACTACCATCTCCCTACCCCGGTTGTGTCGCTGATTCAAAGGTCATATCGTCAGGTGTAGTTATGAGAGTGCAAGATGCCGTGTACCAGACGGTGCGTAGCTTGCAGCGCTTGCTCGACTCGCTGAATCACGCTTACGCGGGTCAATCAGTTCACTCCACCTCCACCTCCGCCGTGTCAACCTCTATGCAGCACCAAGCGTGTTGGTGGATCACCGTGAAGGCCTAGTGCCGCTGTATCCAGCGTAGCTGGGTCTTCACGGCAGATCGACCGTGTTCGCAACACTGACAAAGTCTGCCTTGCCCGACTCGGGACTGACTACTACTGTTACTGTGGTATCCAAGCCTAAACGTGGGCAAATTCTGGTTTTTCCTTCGTCTGCCAAGTCAAACAATGACTAAGCTTCGTCTTCAGGCGGGCGGGCGGGCGGGGGACCAGAGACTGTGTTACCGGTACGCGGAGTAGCCGGATACTACCTCTAACGTTAACGCAGCCGCTATCCTTCCCAGACCCTGTCCGTGACCAGGTAGCTGAACTCGAAAACTGGTACGAAGCACGAGAACCTATGATGTCTGCGAAAGAACCGGCTCTCGGTCCCACGCGTCGATACGGCTGTCCTTCACTCAATGGCCGCCGGTCGATAGATTTCAAGAACGCTCGAACTGCTGGAACCACCTACGAATCAACCTTTCCACCTTGTCTTTCTACGCAATGTCAGAGGGCGGTTGACACAGGTGTCACTGTTCAGGCGGTGCGGGGCGGCCGCCGTCGTGGGCACGGTAGCTTTGTTTCAGCGCGCGCCAGCTCCTGTCTGGTATGTTGGCCGAAGACACCTTGGCCACCCATATAGAGAGCGGTATATTACTTCTAGGCGCAGTTCACAGAGTGGCTGATCCTCAATTTGCGGCCGCCATGTTGCTCCAAGTCCTTGCTGCTATCGCTGCTCTATTTGTTCTCTCGGGGCTTCTGAATTCGCGGAGGCGAAACACGCACGTCCCACCTGGACCTAAAGCGCTGCCTTTACTTGGCAATGTCCTTGATATTCCAAAGAAGGATGTGCATGTCACTTTCAGAGACTGGGCTAACATCTACGGTACGACTCCTGCTACTATAATTTGCGCGCATTCTTGACTTTCCAATACCAGGCAAGGATCTCATGAAGGTTGAGATGCCGGGAGAGACGTTATATGTCATCTCCAACAAGAAAGTCATGGTCGATCTCTTCGAAGCGCGGTCCGCTATCTACTCATCAAAGCCCACGATGACCATGGCCGATTCGTATGTCTTCCGATTCCAGTTCACAAGTATCATTATGGTTGAATTGACATCCGCGAAGATCGGGATTCAAGAATTCCATACCTCTTTTGCCTTATAACGCCCGACTCAAGACCTCGAGGAGACTGCTGAAGCAAGGTCTCTCACCCGCGGCGGTTCGAAGCTACTTCCCGTATATTAACAACCGCACGGCGCTGTTTCTGGAGGCGTTGCTGAAGGATCCGGATGACTTTGTCAGGCATTTCACCAGGTCAGCTCGAAACCGTGGACTCTTGCACCGGTCTAATGGATGTCTGTTGTCAACAGAACGGCTGCCCACACTGCACTGAAGATCGCATACGGCTACGAGGGGGTTACAGAAGATCATCATCTGCTCCACACCGCGATCGAGACCATGGAGATCTTCGCGACGGTCGTGAACCCCGGCCGGTGGCTAGTCGACACTCTACCAATCCGTAAGTGTCATTTAGCATCATGATATCGGCAACCTTTGACCACGCCTATGCAGTTGATCGCATCCCAGTTTCATTCCCTTTCGCTAACTTCAAACGTGTCCAAGAGGAATCAAGGCCGGTAGTGTTCGAGACCGTGTCGAAGCCTTTCGAGGAGGTCAAGAAGCATCTGGTATGTTGAAATCGTCTCTCCAGAAGTATTAATTCATTCATGCAATGAGTCAGGCTGAAGGCACCGCCGACGGCTCCTTCAGCTCGTATTTACTTCAATCAGAGAAACCCGACCCCGAAACAGAGGATTGCATTCGATGGGCTGCGACGAGCATCTTTTTGGGCCAATTCGACACCGTATGTATACCCGACCCGGTCATTCAATGCCAGTAATTGACTAGACGTTGCGCAGACAACTGCCACTTTGTCATGGTTCACTCACGCGATGGTCAAGTTTCCAGAAGTCCAGAAGAAGGCGCAGGAAGAAATCGACAGAGTCATCGGGAACGACCGCCTGCCCGAGATCCAAGACCGGGATTCTTTACCGTACGTCAACGCCATCATGAAAGAGATCTTCCGGTGGCAGCCGATTATTTCTATGCGTGAGTGTCCTGGAGTGTCGCTATCGTGTATTCACTGACGGGTTGCCAGTCCCTCGTTCGGTCGTCCAAGACGACGAGTACAATGGTTATTTCGTGCCGGCCGGTACATACTTGCTAGCTAACATATGGTAAGCGGTGTAAAGGGCTTTTCTTCGTCTTGCTAAGTGATGGCAGGGCTGTTCTTCATGACCCCGAGGTGTATCCTGAGCCCGAGAAGTTCATGCCCGAGCGTCACCTAAAGGAAGGCGTTCCAAATCCTCTTGATGTGACGTTCGGCTTCGGGCGACGGTAAGTATCTCGGGTACTATTTTCGTCGAACTGCGGATCAACTAGCGCGCAGGGTTTGTCCAGGAATGCAGGTGGCGCAGTCCCAGACATTCGGGACTATGGCGGCCATGCTCGCAACGTTGCATCTCAAGCCACAAAAGGATGAGCACGGAAGGGATATTATTCCTGAGACGAGGACTGTCGACGGCCTGATTCGGTACGTGGCTCTCGCATGCTACGGTACACCGACCTGACCCTGCATAGTTTCCCGGTGCCGTTCAAGTGTGCATTTGTCCCGCGCTCGGAGGCGGCGCTCAAGCTCATTGAGCGCGGCGCTGAGCATGCTAGGTCGGTGCCTGATAGACTTGAGCGCTGGTCAGACTAGGAGTCTACAATCTGGGGGTGAGTTCAGCAGACCCTCGGCGCATGATAGTTATAGTGCCGTCTGATGGACGATAGGATAGGCACCACGACTTGGCAAATGTTTGTACTGGCATTCAAATGTATGAATAGCAACCGAATGGCACGAATGCCGCTGCATCCGATAGCGGCGACTGCGTGAAACAAACGGCTCTAAAGAACCGCAATGGTAGCAGGCAATCTACCTCCCGTCGTGTGCCCGATGCACTGGCCGACCCCGACTCGGCCAGTCTGAGTCGAAGCGACGATGGCGGTCTCTTCAAGCAACATTGACGACGTTTCAGCTTTGACCCAATTTTGAGCATCGACCGGGCGATATCGCGGGTGAACTGGATATAAAGGTGTAATGCGTGGATGTCGCTCGAGAGACATGGTGCAAGCCTCCGACACCCTGCTGTCCGTGGTGGTCTGCGCCGCCCTCATTACTCTCACATCCTTTCTGCTCTCAGGATATCGGAAACGAAATGCACACTTGCCTCCAGGCCCGAAGCCACTCCCCATTATAGGCAACTTACACCAGCTGCCTGATCTGAAGGCTGACCGGGCTGTTGCCTTCAGGGACATGAGCCTGGCATATGGTGAGTGGCTCTACCCAACAGATACTGCGAGGCTGATGATGACATGTCGCAATAGGCAGCGACATTCTTTGCGTCAAAGTGCCCGGCATGCTCATGTACATTCTCAACTCGAAGGAATCCATGTTCGATATACTCGTCACCAGATCCGCAAAGTCCTCGTCGAAGCCGCCGCAGGTGATGGCTGACCTGTAAGTGGTGCATCCACGATTTCGAAGTCCAGCAACTTCGATGGCGCTGACCAACTCTCTAGGTCGGGCTGGAAGTACACCGTTCCTTCGCTGCCTTATGGGCAGCGGATCAAGACGTCGCGGAGACTATTGCACAAGGGCCTCGGCCCGAGTGCAGTGCAGAGCTATATACCCTACTTAGAGCGCGAGTCAGCCTTCTTCCTCGAGAAGTTGTTGGATCAACAAGATGCCTACAAGAAGCACGTCACCCAGTCAGTGCATATCAGTGCTTTTATGGATCACAGCGGTGCTGACTTTCTCCTGACCGCCAGCACTGCCGCTCGGATCGCGTTGAAGATTGCGTACGGGTATGAAGGCGTCACCGACGATGCCCATCTCATCGACACTGCCGTAAAGGCAATGAACATCTTCTGCGTGACGGCCACACCTGGAATCTGGCTGGTTGACTCCCTGCCCTTCCGTAAGGCGCAGGCCCCTCATAGCGGACTCACGTGTCCACTGACACGCTCTCAGTCCAACACATGCCGTCATGGTTCCCGGGCACTGGTTTCAAGAAGCAAGCAAGCCAATGGTCGCAGACTGTCCTGTACGCGATAAACCACCCATTTGAAGAGCTGAAGCGACAAATGGTGTGCTCCCTTCGTTCAGCTTTTCTCGAAAATAAATTGACTCTTATACAGGCAGCTGGTACTGCGGGAGCTTCCTTCGCTGGACGCCTTCTTGAGGTAGAAGATTTGTCGGACCCAGAGGTTGAAGACTGCATCAAGCACTGTTCTACCGGGATCTTCGCAGGCCAATTTGACACGGTACGGTGGCTTTCTGCAAGTGCTCTAATTGTCTTCTCACGAGAGCATAGACGACCGCTGTCATGTCATGGTTTGCTGTAGTCATGGCATTTTACCCGGAGATACAGAAGAAGGCTCAGGACGAGATCAACAAGGTTGTAGGCCATGAACGTATGCCTGTTGTGGCGGACAGAGATTCGTTGCCATATGTGAACGCTATTCTGAAGGAGTTATTGAGATGGCGTCCTGTGTTGCCGCTGAGTATGTGATCGTTGTTCCGGTGCCTATGATACTAATGCTATGTCTCCCTCAGTCGCTCACTCCGTTAACGAGGAAGACGAATACAAAGGATACTATGTTCCGAAGGACACCGTGATTCTTGCAAACGTCTGGTACGTTCTCGTGTATATAGTTAGGGGTACCTTTCCTAATGATTTGAATTAGGGCTGTGTTACACGACGAGTCTAACTACGACGAGCCGGAGAAGTACAAACCCGAGCGGTTTCTCAGGGATGGTATCCTGGATCCCAGCGTCCTTGATCCCGCAACTCTTGCCTTCGGGTTCGGCCGCAGGTGCGTGACACCTTCACCGATTCTATCCGGCTATGACAACTCTACTTATACACGTGCGAGCTAGAATTTGCCCTGGGATGCACATTGGACAGACCTTGCTGTTTATCCTTATGTCTCGCACCCTTCAAAACTTCGACATCGCGCCTGCGAAGGATGCGCATGGTAGGGAGATTGCGATAGACACCTCCGCCGTGCCCGGCCTGATAGGGTAAGGCTCTAATTTTGCTTGACGTATTGTGGCAGTTATCCTGAGTCTCTTCTGCAAAGTTTCCGAAGCCGTTCAAAGTATCTCTCGTACCGCGCTCAAACGCGCACGCCACACACATTCGCCACGCTGCTGAACATGCGAGGTCACTGCCTGATAAGTTGGCAATTTTTGAACTCTAAGCGTACACAGTGCGTATTCCACCACCGCCGCCGCCGCCGCCGACGTGCTCGAAACTGAAATATCCTCTTTGTATCACTAAAAGCCTTCTCTTACTATTTCATATGATCGCATTGCGTTGCCGTCATGGTTTGTCTGGAGCGGATGTCTATATATGACGCTCTACGCCAGCGTAGAGTGTCGTTCTATGCATACGAGCCTCTATCGACCGTCTTAGCCGCACCAGGCGGAGCCCTCCTCGATTTCTTCCAGCCGCTCATCGAGCAGCTGGCCAAGTCCGCGAGACTTCATGACCTCTCCGTCCCTGAAGCTCGACAAAGATTCGAGGAAGCCTTCGTCATCGAGCTCCGACAACTGCAGCTTGCACTGCGGCAGCGCGAGATCAAGTACCGGCGCCGTATCCGGCGGCGTCTCAGGACCTTCACTCTCCGCGCCGCTCGAGCTAGCGTCGCCAGCCGAGTAGCACGTGCTGCAGGTGCTGCACACGCTCGCCTCCTCCGAGAGATCGCCGACAACGAACACATCGGCGGTCTCCAGAGGGGACGCGGGGAGAGGCGCGGCTTCGACCGAGATCGGCGGCGTGCGTGGGGGAGCGTCGGGAACGGCGACTGGCGTCGCTTCCACTGCGCTCGCCGCCGGCTTGATCTCGAGGCCGCAGTGTGCCGCGGCGAGGCGCACGTTGTTCGGGCATGGGCGATCTCGTCGTCCGACATAAAGAACGTGTCGAGCTCGACAATCGCCTGGCGCAGTTCTGGGATCGTGATGCGCTCCGTCGGCTCGAACGTGAAGATGCGGCGCAGAATGGTCTGAGCGCCCTCCGAGATAGGGAGCATCTCTCGGAGGTAGTTCTCGTGAACTATGAAATCACGGAAGCACTCGTCCGTGGAAAGGGCTTTGTTCCACGGACTCCGGCTTGAGATCATGTTCACGAGAACAACGCCCAGAGCCCAGACGTCAGAGGCGCGATTACAGTAAGGGAGTTGGGAAGTCTCCTTGCCAATGCACTCTGAAGAAGAGACTGAGTGACAGTCCGAATTGAAACAGCGCGTTATACGGCTTACCTGGGCTCATATAATAGGAGCTACCACACCCGAACGTATCACTGACTGGGCTGCATGTGGCAAGCCCAAAGTCAGTGAGATAGATCCTCGAGCCATCCCGAGAAACAAGGATGTTCTCAGGCTTCAAATCCCGATGGTAGACACCCATGCTGTGACAGGCGTCCACGACATCCAGGATTTGCAGAAAGACCAATTTGGCCAGCTCGTCCTTCCGGAAGTACAGCTTCTCATCGACCACCTTCTCAAACAAATCGCCACCAGGGCAATAGTCCAAGATGATGTAGATGTTGTCCTTGTCCTCGAAGGTGTCGTGCATTGTGACGACACTGGGATGATAGGACATCTTGCGATGAGCAGAGACTTCCCGTCTCACTCGCCCGAGAGCGGTGGAGGTCAAGGACTCCTTGTGGAGAACCTTGACCGCAACTCGAGGCGAGGTCTTCGACGAGGAGGACGAGTACGACCACTTGAGGTCGACCGCTCTATAGACCACTCCGTATGACCCAGACCCCAGCTTATGGATGAGCTGGTACTGGCCGTTCCCGATGGCACGGCCAGCCATGTCCGGCATACGAGGGCGGGGAGACATGTCGTGGGGAAAGAGTTAAGATGGTGGACGAGGGACGGGAAGGTCAAGTGGGACCAGCACACTTGACGAATGGTGAGAAGTAAAGGGATGAGGACGATCGCACGCACAAGGTCCATGATTTATGTGCTTTCGCTGCTTGTTGTTGTTTGGCACGAAACGGAAGACGGAAAGCCATATTGAAGTCGGGAAGTCCTCACCACTTTGCGGGTCGCGATTCGGGCTGTTTCAGACGGCGGCAGCCTTCGTACCGTTCTGCGGGTCGCAATTCGGGCTGTTTCACACTTCGGAAAGGATGAGCATGGTATGTGAACTGGATATGCAATTCACCGTTGCGGGTACAAGCTCAATGAGATGCGGTTGCATACACACATAGTAGGAGGTCGAGCAAAGGATCTCTTGCGTTTCGGACTGACTTGAGTGATTCACTAGAAGTCCTGTGGTCGCTAACGGCAACCGAGTGGGAGGGGTGCAACGTATCAAATAATGCAATCAAAGACCTCAGTCTGAACGAAAGCTCACATGTCCAGGCAGAAACACGACGAAAACCGTCCGATAAGACTCGGTCGCAAAGCGGGTGTGGCCAGATATGGCCGGCATCATCTTCGTGGCGCGAGCGTGGGAATCTGGCTTATGTAAGCGGGTTCGCCAGTCTCGTTCCTCCAGATCTGCTCCAGATCTCGCCTCAAAGGTCGAATACACTCCGAACGAACGTTTGGACTACATACAACGCATATACCTTGACCAGTCTGGCTCATGCATCAGTGATACCGGGAAGAAACTCCGAAGCCCGATACAGTAACAGCAGTGATATGGCGCTTGCAGGTTTGCCACCCTGTTGTCTCTCTCTCTCGTATGGATCAGCAGAATTTTGTGTCGAACAAGTAGCTTCTCCGACGTCTTGCGAGTGGTCCCTATGTGACCTGAACAATGCAGAGGCGCGCGTGGAAAAATAGACGCCTGTTGCCACGGATTGATTCAATTGGGAAGTCCGATCAGAAACATGCTTTGCTGGTCACCGTGACTTTTATTCGAGTACCTGGGTGCACTCAAGGATGCAATTCTCACCGACCTCTAAGCTATAGTCTCATACGAGAGGTTTCGTATGTCAAGTCGGCCTTACGATGCATCAATATAGGCACCATTCAATACATATCCGACAGATTTGCCCACGTCCAGGGCCGCCGCCCGACTCCGCTCGCACTCGACAGCGCATTGGTGTGCAGCGCCCATGAGATAAGCTTGAACTCAACTTCCACCAGCATGTCGCTGCTCATGCTCGACGTCGGTGCAACAGCTGCTGCGGGCCTCCTTCTGGTGTTCCTGCTCGGTTTAGGGCTCATGAAAACGCAACATCTTCCGCCGGGGCCGCGGGGCTTGCCGCTCCTAGGCAACGTATTGCAGATACCGCGAAGACTCACACATGTCGCGTTCAGAGATATGGGGCACAAATATGGTGTGTGTAGTGTCAATCCGCGTGACGTGTCAAGTGCGGTAGCTGATTGTACATGCAGGCGACATTGTGACGCTTCGTGTACCGGGATACAACTTGCTTGTCCTCAACTCGAGACAGGCTATATATGATCTTCTTGACAGCAGGTCAGCTGTGTATTCCGACAGACCACAGGGCACAATGTCTCGGCTATTGTACTTATTTCAGCCTCCCCTCTGAAACTGTGTGCTGATGAGCTGGTATAGGATTGGACTGGACGGAGCAGTGGTCTTGTCAAACGACACAGCGCGATTCCGCAGTTACAGAAAGCTACTCCGAAAGGGTCTTGGTGCAAGTGCTGTGCAGAGTTTTATACCCTTTTTGAACCGTCAGAGCGCTCTCTATCTCGAAAATCTTCAAAGCCGACCCGAGGCCTTCGTCGAAATTACGAAAAGGTGCGTGCTGGGTCCAAGCTACACGTGAGAGATGCTGACAATCCTTCCAGAAATGCGGCAGCCATCTCCATGAAAATCGCGTATGGCTACGATGGAATTGCAGACGACGAAGAGCTGTATCGTCTGGCGCATCAGACGACCATCTATTTTGCAGAAACGGCAGTCCTCGGAGCATGGCCCGTCGACATGTTTCCTATCCGTAAGTGTCCCTGTGCAAACCTACTTGGAAGCCAACAATAATTCTTTCCAGTGAGGTTTATTCCGTCGTGGTTCCCGCTTGCTTATTTTCGTAGATACGCGGCACGCGCCCGGCCGGTTGTCGTTGAATGCATCAACAAGCCATTTGAAGAGACGAAGAGACATATGGTATGTTGCCACCCGAGGATGGTCACGGCGTCTTAACCTGTTCATCACAGCGGCTGGGATCAGCTGGGGCATCTTTTACCTCCATGCTTTTGGGAGACGCAAATGGCGACCCAGATACAGAGGACTACATCAAGTGGTCGAGTGCCGCCATTTTCCTTGGACAGATGGACACGGTAGATCTTTGACTCTGCGTAAGATTTTACGCTGACTTCGTGGATGTAGACAACTGCCGTTTTATCGTGGTTCTATCTAGCTATGGCCCTGCATCCCGAAGTTCAGGCCAAAGCGCAGGCGGAGATTGATCAAGTCGTCGGCAATGAGCGGCTTCCACATATTGAGGATCGAGACTCTCTGCCGTACGTCTGTGCGGTGATGAGGGAAGTGTTTAGGTGGCATCCAGTCGCCAACCTCGGTACGGACTGTCTATCTCACTCGAATCTGTTGACATTGACCAAGTGTGTAGTACCGCACGCTACGGATAAGGACGATCACTACCGTGATTATTTTGTCCCAGCACAGACGGTTGCCATTGCCAATGTTTGGTCAGCGTCGCCTTCGTCACAACATGGATACATACTGACGGTGCTACTCAGGGCTGTCCTTCATGACGAAGATGTCTATCATGACGCTGACAAGTTCATACCTGAGCGTTTCAGCGAGGAAGGAGCCCCTGATAGTCTCGAAATTGCCTTCGGCTTCGGTCGCCGGTACGTGCTTTCACGTCAATACAAGCCCCGTCTCCTTACGAGCATGGCTTCAGTGCTTGTCCAGGGAAAGTAGTTGGACAGGCTCATGTCTTTGCGTCGATAGCGACTGTGTTGGCAACATTTAACATCACCAAAGCTCGGGATGCGCAGGGGAATGTCATAGAACCTGAGGTGATGGACACGCCTGGGGCCGTCAAGTGAGTTCACGATATTGTAACTCCTGCACCATGACTGATTGGCCTCATAGCACACCGCAGCCCTTCAAGGTTAACATCGAACCCCGATCTGAAGCAGCCGTGGACTTGATTCGACGTTCCGCTGAGCACTCTAGAACCTTACCTGAACGTTTGGAGATATTTAGCCTGGACGCATGACCTCTGTGGCTCTGGTACATGTACTTCACGTCTATAGTTCTGATAATATTATTGAAGATCCTCGATTCTGCACGACTGCAGCCATGGATCAGCGACAGAACGTGACGCGATAATTAAGGAGCGCGGTCACCTGACATGTCGCGGTAGTTTTTGGACGAATGCTTCCCACGACCCGCGTGGCGGCCGACTTCAACACCAACCACGACCATCTCCCCGACTCCTCCCACGGATACGCCTCTTCACCATCGTCGCCAACGACGACGTCAAGACCGAACGCGCCGATTACGACAGAAATGCCCCGTCACTCCTTTCCTCCTCCCGCTGCCTCTGCCCCGACGTCGCCGGCCGTCGCCCGCAGCAAGCAAGGCAACCCGCCCGCAACTCCCCAGCGCACTCTCCAGCGAACGCACCATAGACAAGTCAGCACGTCGCCGTATACGCCCCTTACATCGCTTTCGACGCCATATACCCCATACAGCCTTCGTTCGTTTTCGTCTTCGAACGTCTCGTCGCTTGCTACTCCGGCCTCAATCGCAGGTCAACGTCGCCAAAATGTTCCCATCTCACCTGAAGATAGTTTCAGACACAAGGACAAGAAAAGCTACGCTGATATCACAGACAACTGGCGGAACCGCGCTAGCGAAAACGACATAAAAGTGCGCCCAAGCGAGGAATCCCAGTTCGCGGATGACGAAGGTATGCATATATGCGCTTCGAAAGAGCACGGACGCGACCGCTAACACTCTCCCTTACTCATTTAAGGCGATGACGGCATGGACTTCGATGGCTCCAGCTTCTTCTCCATCGACAAGGGTGAGCCCAGCTCTGCTTCGGCATCTGCCGCTGACTGACCGCCCTTCGATTCTAGCTCTCCTGCCCGCTCCCTTCCTTTCGTCACAGCGTCGCGCTCGGGCTTACACGACCCTCCAACCCCCTGCTCCTGCGTCTCCTCTTGCACAGATCCCGAACCCTCAGTTGTCCACGCCCGCTCGCGCTTCACTCGTGCAAACATATGCCTTGTCTCCCGCTTACCTCAACACCCCACCTCCGAACCCCGCGTTGTTCAACAACTTGCGGCTCCGTGGCGCGGTCACTGATCCTGCACACACCCGTCGGAGACCCGCCTTCGGGCAGGTGAGCTTTCCCCATCTTTCAGCACGAAACCAATCTGATCAATGTACGTACAGATGAGCGAGCTCTGCGACATCGAGGAAGACGAGTATCTGCCCCAGCCTGCCATGTTCTTTGCCCCGGCTGCTGCTCAGATGCACTCGCAAACCCTGCCTCTCCATCTGCAAGATCCCTTCGACACTTCCGTGTCTTCCGACGCCATGTACTTTGACGCACATTCGCTTCCGGCGCACTTGGAAGCGCCAAAGCAACCTCCTGCTCCCCCGCCGCCATCGTGTTCGGTTTGCGGCGCTTGCAAAGGCTCCCTCGCCGTACTCGAACCTTGCGCGCATCCGCTGTGCTCTGGCTGCCTTACCAGTGCTCTTAATATTGTCGGCGAAAAAGATATGGAGTGCGCGGTCTGCAAATCCAAGGTTCTTGACTTCAAACTCAAGAAAATCGAGGACATGTCACCCAACACTGCGGCCGGTACTACTTCTCGCGAGGAAGAGATAGAGAGTGCACACAGTCAGCCCTTCGTGCTGTCGAAGGATTGTGGCATCGCAGATTTCTTCGATCGCGCCCAGGGTGCTTCCACTCCAGTGGCTCGCTGTCGTCCCTCCCTCGAGCAAGCCAAGACTGCGAAAGGAGATGAGAAGGTCGTGCTGCGGATCGATAATGTCCCTTGGGTATGTTACGTTATAGCCCTGGCACCTCCGAATCTGATTTTCACGCCCTTCCAGGACATTACCCCTCCTGCCATAGCTGCTTGGCTCAAGCATCCTGTGGAGCGTGTCCATGTTCTACTCGATCGTAAGGGCAAGACTCTCAGCCATGCATTCGTGGAGATGGCGAGTCCTGAGGCGGCGAAGGCCGCTCTGAGGACTTCTCAGAACTCGGTCCTTGGCAAGGGCAAGCGGGCACGGGGTGTCACTGTTACGCGCAGTAACCAGGAGGAACTTATGCGGGCAGTGAGTACATATGCGAACTGATCAGGCATATGGGACTAACGTGTCGTTGCATAGCTTTTCCCTTCGTGGCAGGGCACATTCGATGGCTCACGACCTTCGCTATCTGGTTTGAGCAACGAGCACGTCATCACTGCTTTGCAGCATGGCCTGATCTCAGAAACCGATCTGAGATCTCTTCTGCACTTGATTCGGTCTCCGGATAGCCATTTCCTCAAGGTCCCGTCCCTCCCATTCCATTCGCTCATCAGCATTTTGTCGAAGTTTCCGACGGATGAGGACAGCCGTGTCTTCTGGTCTGGCAGTTTAAGGGACTTGCTCTATGGTATTTGTCCGCTCCTGACCCGAGTGGCAACAAGGATCAACTAACTACTTCTGCAGAGGTCACCCATGCTGCTGTAGAAGCCCTCCTATCCCGTATTGAGGACAACCCTTTCTCTGACTGGGCAAACCTTGCTGCGGACCTTGTGCGGGCTGCCATGGGATGTCAGGCGTTCACTGCTGAGCAGATGAGCAAGCTCTCCGACATCCTGGAAGCCGCCCTCCCTCACGCTACCTCGTCTCCCGTCATGTCGCATGCCGCGTCACCTCAAAAGCCCGCTGCACACGCGTCCATTTCCGCTCCCCCGCTGCAGAGCAGCCGCAAGTACAACGCCGTAGACGAAAACATCAAACCATACGGAGACCTCGCTAAAGAGTTTGGCGTCGACGCCCGTGTCGTTGAGGCTCTCGCGCAACGACTCTCCCAGTTTGCCTAATGACCTTCATCAAACTCATCGCTTCTGGTGGACCCTCATGCACAAGATCGATTCTCACACTGTTCTCGCAACTGCAAGTACCTGTCCCGACTGGCCGGATCCACACAACTGCATCAATTCTCCTGCACTCTCGCTCTCAACACCATTCATTCGTTCACGGACTTCGTCTCTCCTTAACGTGATTATGAATATCGCTATTCTATGTCAAACACTTTGCAACCACTCGTCGTCTATGTTTCGTCAGTTTTCTTTCCCCTCATCCCTCGTCAATCCGTACTGTGAAGCATATCTTCAACCTCCTGCATCTTTTCGCTATGGTTTCCGCTGTGGTTTATCGTTCGTCGCCGTCTGTGTTTTCATGGTAGAATCTTCTCCCCGTGTACAAAGTGTAATACCCTGTGTAGTGTTTACCCGTAATGCCAAGATGTCCATGTCAGCATTGCAAAATGTCGACAAAGACTGTCTGTGGCCTTAGATGATTTGGCGTTGGCCACATGGAAATGGGTGCGCCACGAGGCTCCCGGGGCCAATTGCAACTGCGGCGCTAGTCATGTTCGACGACGGGATATAAAGAACCACCACCACCCTTTCTCTCTTCAACTCATACTGTCACGACATCTGAATCTTCGTCACTTGCTATAACATGTCGGCATTAGGGCCCCTTGCTCGTCGCAGTCCGGTAGACGGAGAACCGGTAAAGCTTCATCGTTTCCATTGTGCTGCCCAGGGTGCTGAATATGTATCACAATGTCTAGCAGCTGAACTGGGACGTGCTCACCGAGATCATGTCCTATCTATCTCGCGCAAACGCGAGCCGCATGGCGCGTACATGCCGGACGCTCCTGCAAGTGTCGCCACGATTCTTGCTTACGGGCACGGTGACGCTCCTGACAACAGCGCAGGCTATCTCATTCCGCAAGTTCGTGCAGCGTCCAGAGAGGAGGAGCAGCATGCACTATTTCCGCCGGCTCAGTATACCGCTCTTGGTCGATGCGCTCACCATCTTGCGTCGGGCCACAGAGCTCGAGTGGCTTGACATCGGCAGGGGCCACATCATCTGGGACGGGCGCACCGTGGATGCGCTCGTATCCTTGAAGAAGCTGCGCGTGCTGCTCATTCAGAGTCCCACCAAGGAAACGATTAACTTGCTAGAGGGAATGCAAGCTCCCCTGGCCAGAGTCGACGCCGACCTCTTCGCGTATGAGGGTAGTCGGTATCAGAACCCGATCACGGTCTTTACCCCTTTCAACAAATCTCTCGAGGTCATGATGATCTCTTCTGCTCAATTCTCGAATAGCGACGATCAAGTCCGTTATCCCAACGTCCATACGCTTGGCTTGGAGGAATCTTACAACTTCCCTCTGCGCATCCTGGGCAACTGCTTCCCAGGCGTGCAAAACTTGCTGGTATCGGGAATGTACTCCGGATACTACGAGAACCAGAGGCAGCGCAACCGCGAAGCCCAGGGCAGCATCGAATGTTGGCCTTCTCTCAGGCGTCTCGCAGGCAACGTCGCGGGGCTGTATGCACTCGCCCTCAGGTCCAACATCGAACACCTCTCTGTAGCGTCGTCCATGCTGACACCGACCGATGTGCCGCGCCTCTCCTCGGTACTCCGTGACGTGGGGGGCCTGCAGAGCTTGTACCTCCGAATCAAGCTCCCCGAGTTCGATCTCTTGCATCTGATTGGAACGCTGAGACCTGTGAAGGAGACTCTTGGTGAGCTCATGCTGCGCCTCGATTACCGCGGCCGCAACTACAAGGAGGTCGCACCCTATCTGGTATGTCCCACTTACCGAGCTACGACTATGCTGGCTAACATTCATTTCTGTAGAGTGCAATGATAGACAACCTGGCTGGGACAGGCTTCCAGCTGCGCGCACTACGCCTCTGCGTCCGCTGGTTCTACAACGGTCCGCCAGAGGACGAGTCCTCCGGCCTGGACCATTACGCTATTGCAGAGCACGCTATGCAAGCGTTTCAGGCCTTCGGGAAGTATACGTGGAGGTTGAGCCAGCGGCTGCCGAATTTGAGATACAGAGCACTGTCGAAGCCGACGGCCGCCTTAAGCGGACGTTGCAATCCGTCGGCGATGAGGAGGGCTTCGTGGAGCCCGACACGCTGTTCGGGAACGACTACTTCTGGCCGTGGCTCAGCGTGACTGGTGTGGATCTTGCGGATATTCGCCATGTAGTATGATATGAGGTACGAGTTGTTGCACCGCTTCTCTGCGGTCTATTCTCTTTTCCCTGTAAGTTCTGAAATTAAAAGTGGAGATGCAATGCTGAACATGATAATCGTTCAAGGGTCTATGACTCAGATGTAAAGCGAATCAATTTCTTCTGCAAAGTCTAGTATGCAGACATGTTTTACAAAGTGGAGCACAGGGTTATTTGTTGAAAAGGTAGTGGGTCATGTCGGTTGGAAAGTCGGGCTTGCCCAGAGGAAGGGGTGCCTTGGTTTTAGTAAGCAGCACATGAAGTCCCACAAGGTACAAGGGCGTAGACATGATAAGCGAAAGAATCAGAGAAGCTCAGTAGCTCAAAGGGTTGCATCACAACGACGCCTTGCCTTCCGCAATAGCAATCAGCACCTCCTTGTCTGCACTCTCATTAACAAGTGCACGGAGGAAGCCATCTTCCCTCTGCAGCAACACCACAGGCGCGTCATATTCAACCAGACGACCGGCATCGAGCACCATCTGTGATAGAGCTGTGAGCGTTCGGACGGTGGGCCCAGTCAAGTTTCGACTCACAATCTTATCATAGTCCATAATTGTTTGGAGACGGTGCGCAACAGTGATCACGGTAACGTTGTTGTTCAGCTCTGTGCGCAGGGACGCCTGGATGACTGCGTCCGTCTCGTAATCTCATAAATCCAAATCAATATCACGGCCTCACATAGTCATGAAAACGAGCATACCAACAGCCGAAGTCGCTTCGTCCAATATCAGGAGCTTGCTCTGCCGTACGATTGCCCTCGCAAGTGCGATGATTTGCCGCTGGCCAACAGAAAGGTTTCCGCCTGCGCTGGCAATCTGAGTGTCCAGCGTGATCCTGTTGTCATCTGAGAATTGCTGCAGGGAGGACAGCCCTGCAGCCCGAAGGGCATCATTCAGCGTTGCGTCGTCATACTGACCAAACACATCCAGGTTGTGCCGCAGCGAGCCGCTCAAAAGTTCAGGCTATGTACAGATGTTCTGACATGAGACTAATATTCACAGAAGAGGAATCCAACACTGACCATCTGTGGGATGATGGTGACATTCGAGCGTAGCTCATCGAGGTTGATGGTCTTTGTGTCAATACCATCGTACATGACCTTTCCTTCTGTAGGAATGCACCGCAAGAGGGCTAGCGTGAGCGTGGATTTTCCTGAGCCTGTGCGGCCAACTGCAAATTTGACGTGAGCGAAGCAAAAGCATCATATGAATAACAGAGACTTACCTACGCCAATACGCTGACCGGGCTTTGCATGGAATGAGATGTCCTGGAGGACCTTTGGGCCTTCATATGAGTAGCAAGCGGACAGCTTTTCAACTTGAAGGTCGCCACTTGATGGCCAATACGCAGGTGGCACACCATCAGACTTCGGCTCGGGCTCATGGTCGATGTCGATGTATTGCTTGATACGTTCGATACTGTTCGCGCTGACTACTCAAAAGTATCCGATGAGCGATTGATACTCCTATCGTCATCGTGGGATTCACCTTCCAAGTTGTTTGAAATTCGAATAAGGACTAAGATTAAATCGCTGAAGCCCGCTATCGATGTCATAAGTTTGAAGGATAAACCAGGAGTCATGAGATCACATACCAGCCTGACTGAGGACAAAGCCCACGAGAGATGCATCGGACGATAAAGGGCTGTACATGAGATAGACTGCAAGAGAAGCCATGAACACCTGTCCTAGTGTATCCATGCGAATCGAAAGCCACCTATGTGCGAGTGGTTCAGCAGCCTCGAAAGCGGGCTATCGAGCGTTTTCCTACCGATTCATATTATGGAATGACCGAGCTGCACGAACATAGCGGTCAATGCGCTCATGTAGCTTGAGTCTGAAAGTCTGTTGAGCCTGATATGCTCGGATGGAAGCTTGAGACAGGGTCTCGTTAGTCTCATGATATATAGCCTGTTGCGCACACTCACCAAGCCCAGTCATGGTGCTGTTAAGACTGCCAAGAACGGGAGCCTTGGCTGTCGCCATTTCACGTTTCACTGAAAGCTGTGCCTTGATATAGACTTCGCCAAGGTATCCGCCCAATGCCGCAACAACGACTGCGGGTAGGAGGAAGTATGGCGTGAATGCGACGACGGCGACAATCTTGACGATACAGGAGATAGCAACTTGAACTATGTAGAGTTACTCGCGACATGGAGCATAGGTTAAATTTGATACTTACTAACAGCGTCAAGCGATCTTGGAACTGGCCCGTCAACTAGTTGTACGAGTTAGCAGGTTTGTATACGGAATTGTTTAGCTCGAGCGTACTAGCGTTCATATCCTGCGTGCACCGAGTTGTAACACGAGCCGCCGGGGTAACGTCTAGCCATCTGAATGTACTGCTTAACAGCGACTGCACGAGCGTGGCATGCATGTTACGCGAGGCCCGAAGGCTAGCAGTAGTATATACGATCTGACCATATACGTGGGTCATCACCGTAACGCCAACGAGCAGACAGTAGATGTCGACGAAGCTACGGTGGCTCGTCAGCAAAGGGATTAGACGTTCTATCTTCACACTTACAAAGAAATGCGAACTTTGTTAGGGTCGGATGAAACATATTGTTTGGCCCAGTAGCCAAGCCACCACAGCTCGACAATGCCAAAAAATTCTGACAATATCTCTCCACACAGATACTGCATCCAGAATAGCGGCGGGAACCTGCCTCCAAGGCCACGTAGGAACAGCTTAACTGAACGAAGATGATCAATATAGCTCGAGACAGTGAACAAAAATGACTTACAGGCAGCCCAACTGACATGTCCGACTTCTATCTCTTCAGCGATGACGAGCTTGCCTTTCTTGTTGACTGCATTCGGACTGGGGAGACTAGGGAGACTAGAGGGACCCGCGATCGCTTCCTCGCCTTCGTCAAGCTCGATAGCTTCATGTTCGTGCTCGAATGCTTCCTGAAGTCCGATGTCTTGTTTCAGCGCCTCCCGTACAGATCCCTGGCCAACAATACGGCCATCTTGTAGGGACACCACAAACTCTGCAAGAGAACTCGCCAGAGCGACATTATGCGTCTGTGGATTTCTTATGAGAAACGCCTATGATGCTATGTAGGAGTCTTACCACCAAGAGTACAGTACGGCCGCGCACTAGATCGCCCTTGAGACACTTATCCACGACCCAGCGAGCGGTGTGTACATCCAAAGCGGCGAGCACGTCGTCTAGGAAAAGAATCTCTGCAGACGAGTAAACAGCCCGCGCGAGCGTTACCCGTGCCTTCTGCCCACCGCTCAAAGTGATGCCCTTCTCGCCGACCTCCGTTGCGTCTCCAGCATCGAACAGGCTTAGATCCCGCGAGAGGCCGCACTGGTAGATGACTTTATGGTAACGTTCCTCGTTGTACGGCGCATCGAAGAGGATATTTCCCTTGATGGTGTCGTTCAAGACCCACGACTCTTGTGCTGCATACGCGACGCCCCCTTCGCGAGGGAGGTGCATCCATGAGTCCGGGCCAAGTGGGATGTAGTGCATTTCGCCGAGGAGGGCCATGAGGACAGATGTCTTGCCAGAGCCTGTGGGGCCGACGATGAGGTTGAAAGCGCCTTGTCTGAAATATACTTCGTTGTCGATGCACAATCGAAATATGTGTCGCGATGGCGTCACGCTGCTGGTGTCTTCTTCGTTGGCCCAGGAGAAGTTCGCGCGACCGAAACCAATGTCATCTGTGTGTAAATCTGAGGCGTCAACGATAGCTTCCCCAGAAGGCGTCTCTGCAAAAGCGTCAAGCAGTTCGGTCTAGTACGATTACGATGAGATTGAGGAATCCATTGAGTGAACGAATCACCACATACAGTACGCAGGAAGTCCGCAATGCGACCTAGAGATACATTCGCTGCGACGCAAAAGGTGAAAGCAGGAACGATCCAAATGAGCAAGCCCTTACCGGAGATCATGTCCGGAAGCATCTGTACAACCCTTCTCAACTGATTGCGTAGCATTTCGAAGGCGGTGATTGAAGAAAAGACAATTGATGCTAGTGTCTGATTAGCCAATGGCGGCAACCCCAGACGAAGGGAATACATGCCTGTTAAGTTTCGCTTCATGATGAGAGTCTGCGACGAGGATCGTCAATGGCGTAAGCTTCCATCCGCACGGAGTGTTGATGCACCCACGTAGACTGTATAGGTGACGACCATATGTAACAGTGGGATGCAATGACTGTGGACACATTAGCACGAGCTACCGGGTTAACTGAGAGCTTACTTGATGCAATTGTTGGTAAGTTCAATCAGACGACGCTTCCAGATCAAGTTGAGTTCGGTCTCTCGTTTCTCTGAAATGATCTCTTTCACGCGGGGCTCCCAGCCAAAGAGTTTCACCATGCGGAGGACGCCCATGACTGTAGCAGGTCAGCCATGCCGAAAACACGTCGAGAACTAGAACTTGCCTTCTGTAACGCTCTGCACACGAGCATCGGTCTGTCATACAAAGAGTCCCTGGGAATCAGCCTGCTGACAGTTCAAAAGGTTGGCGGGACTCACAGCTTTCATTTTCTGTTTTTGGACACCCTGTAGGCGAGACGAGAGGACGGTCGGGACAGGCAACATAACGATCATCACCGCGAGACCGGCGAAGGCGCTCCAGCCAAGGATTTGGTAGAGAAATATCATCCCGAACGAGAATCGCAGAGGAGCCGAAGTGATCAAGTACAGGAAGTCACGAGCACTGGTGATATTGTCGAGGTCGCTTGTCACCAAGTTGTTGATCTTGCCCGCGAGATTACCACCTTTCTTCGTAGTTGCCCCTGTTACTTTCCCGTCTTCCTCCTTTCCTTTGCTTGGGCTGGCTGCTACGACAGTTGCAGTGGTACTTGTCGCGGACGTAGATGCGTTCGTTGTATTGCGCGAATGTACCGTCGCGTTGTCGCCGATCTCCGAAGAGCTGTCTGGGGCGGTATAACCCTTGGCATTGTCCTTGGGTGGACCCGATGTATTAGATGCTTCGTCCCTCGTCTTCCAGGCATTTGTTTCAGCCTTCAAGCGTATGCGAAGTGCATGATCGAAGACGAGAGAGGTGATGATCGCCTCCGCTCGAACAAGGTTCCAGGTCTGGCAGGTAACTCAACAGTTTGTCCTCATCGAGGGATTAGATACATACCGAAAGGAACATGTGGTATTGGCCTAGTATCACTTGGACGACTGGTGCCCCGCCGAACCACAGAATCCACACCCATGGCTTGACTGTCGCTCCCTCCCCCGTGTCTCCAGGTAGCTAGGAGTATATGAAATATGGCGTCGTCATACAGATCAAAGGACATACCGAAGGAGCTGGTTGGTACCAATAGGTACGGCAATGTGGGCGAACGCCTAACAGACACCATACAGGGTAAGCCACGCACACAGGACACGAGTTGGCGAGGACGTACAGAGAAGACCAACAGAACGCTCTGTATGGCGAGCGACCTGCGGAAGACGGTGACGAGACCCCAGAAGAGATGTCTTCTTGGAGCTCCGGAAAACGTGTCTAGACGCTGCAAAGCGAACTTTAGGACTGTTCACGCATTGAGACCATGATCATATGGGATGCCTCACAGGAAAGCTGCGTTCAATCAGATGATGAGCTTCATCATGGTCGCACAGAGGGGGCAGCTCGTCCAGCGGAAGGTGCGGTTTACGGTAGGCGAGCCAGATGACCGGGTCTAGCCACATGTATGTCAGATAGGAGAGCAGTGATGCAGTTTGCTCTGGACTAGGTTGCCGTGGGCACTAGATTATATCTGAGTTTCTCTCCAGTGCTTTTTCCATACATGAACTCACCGCTAAATCATAAGGAATGTACGGATACGGCTCAAAAAGCGGTTCCAACACTCCAACAAAAGCAGCAAGCGCGATTTTGACCCATAAGAGTCGGCCCTCGTACCCATCTTTGGGCTGGAGTGTAAAGGTCATCAATGGCCAAATGTCGCGGTAGACATAGACAGCCACCACGACGAACATCACAAGAGAGATGTGGAATGAGTATGTTAAGCTCTGCCTGGCATGGGCGAGAACATTGAGGATGCCAAGGAGGTTCGAATATACCTGCAGGACGCTCGAGGTCAGGCGAGTCACAGCAGTGGGAGAAATCACGATGGGTGCTTACGAGAACTATGACCTGGGTAGATCGGTCCAAGGCTGGCTTTTTCCATGCTGAACTGCAGTAGTTAGCGCCAGGGCCAAAAATGCAAGTAGACCAGCCAGTCGCGTCAGCTTCAGGGCGAAGATGGTCGCTCCGCCGCGGCGTGTGAGGAAGTTTGCATCTGCGGCAAAGACCTCGGGTTTTGGGGTATTTCGCTCGTGAGATCTGATACGCAGCGTCGCGGCACCACGATACAGGAGTATGAGCAGTGAAACCGCGGCCACGTAGGATGGGAGGGCGCGCTCGTCGAGCCAGAGCCTGAATGGAAGTCAGTCTCACGGTGTTCCGGCGCTTATGGGAGAAATACCTGTCGCTGGGCGCGGAGTGCGCGGAAAGCAGGATTGTCTGCTCCGCGTAGTCTATCATGACAATCACGCCGAAGGGATGAGGATTCGAGTTTTCTGCTCGCACACACTCGCTCTTTGTATGTATAGCACACCATCATCAAACTCAAGCACTAATCAGGGACCGAACGCCTGCTACCGCAGCCGGAGCCATATGACTCTGTTGATACGTCCATTCTCCGTGTGAAGTTAATTCACGGCCGCCAGGGTCCACGAGACAGCTCGACAGCATGTATGGAGACCCTTGTTGGCGAAGTAGGTTGCTCGAGGGAACAATTCAAATGAGCCTGTTGCTCCGTGCGTGAAGAACAACACTGTCCTAGGGCGCCATGGCATGTGTGTATATTACAGATAAACGACCTAGCCAGCTAGAGCATGGCGATCACAGCCGAAAGCAAGGGACGAAAGCATGACGAATTCTACCGTGAGATGTCGTGATAAAACTACTGATACAGTACAGCCGGCATGTCATTAGACACGATCAAACAAAGGAATCGAGGAAGGTGTGAAGGGATATCGAGGGCAAAGGTAACAAAACTATCTAGTTTGGTAAATCATACTCAAAGAGGTCTGACTCCGCATCACTAGAGTAATCGTCGTCCGAAAGGTCTGAGGAACCCGAAGTCGTGACGTCGAAGACATCTCCGAATGGTGTGACAGGGATGTCGGCGGACGGGTCTGTCGACTTTGCCAGAATGGCAGCAACGCGCGCCTCCAACTGTCGATTGGGCACAGACAGGCCATGGGTATGGTCCTGGAAGAAGTTGCTCAGCTCGTGCAGGTTCTGGACAAGGTCGCCGAGGTCCTCTTCTTCCTCCTGGTGCGCCTCCGAAAGCGCGAGCATGTCCTCTTCATGAAAGGTGATCTGCGACGGGCGCAGTGGGGCCTTGTGTAGATCGCATACCGCGCCGACGTTCATCCTGCAGCGGTCGCGCCTGGCGGCGGAGCGAGGCACACACCACCCGGACTCTTCCGCGATACCGAATATCTCCGCGACCGACTCGACCTCCTTGACGTTGGCAGTCAGATGGTTGTGCAAGCTCATACGCAGCACGTGCTTCGCCGCTGGGCCGCCAGAGATCTGCATCGGCTCTTCGAGGACCTCGAGTGCCTCCTGAGCGAGGTCAGTCTCGAGCAGCCGCAGCAGAGGCATGAGCAGTTCAGAACCCATGACATCAACTGAGCTCTTCGTTTCTCGCTGCTGGAATAAGACCTTCAGAATCTGCAATGTGTGGACGCGGAGCCACTTCTCGTCGTTGAGAACCAGGCCGACAAGCAGTGTTACAACGTCGCTCCAGTGATCCATCCCGTAGTGTTCGCGTAAACTGGCGACTGATTGGCGGAGGAAGTCTTCCTTCGTGCGGAAACGGCTCTTCGCAAATGAGGTCATGATTCGTGTGATGCTCGGACGCTCCTCTTGGTCAGCCAGCCGGCCGATGTCCATCGCGAACTCCTGCAAAGCTTCGTCCTGGATGTCGTTGGACATAGCATGGAGGCACCACGGCAGAACGGCAGTGTACAAGTCCCTGAGACGTCCTTCCGAGGCGTCGATGATGCGGCCATCCTGAACTTGCGCCAGACGTTGCAGCAGTTTGAAGGTGCTCTGGGACGTTTTCGAGGAGCGAAGCCCGATGAGAAGTGGGACCTGCAAGGAAGCTGGGCCATCCCACGAGGGCGGTCGTTCAGACAACAAAGCGTCTGCGGTGCCTTGATCATCAAGGTCAAGTCGTGACAGAAGCGAGTGAAGAAGTTCGAGCACATGCTTGAACTCCGTTTCCGACGTCGTCCACAGACAAGCGACAGCGCACCAGAAGATCTGTGGCACTAGAGTAATGTTGAGGTCTTCGGCAGAAGCCATCGCTGTGAGGGTTGCGAGGAGCTCGGTGGTGAACGGATGCATGCCGGCATCCTCGTCCGCAATGATGTTGGAAAGTCGGACAAGCAGGGCGTCGAGGTTGCTTTGAGAAGGTGTAGGCGACAGACCGCGGTACAGCTGCAGTGAGTGACACGCAATGGGACGGAAATGGCACGATGTAGCCCAGTCAAGGGCAACAGCGCCCCAGGCATCTTCCAGCTCGGGGACGAGAGGTGCAAGGATGTCCAACAACTGGGAACACAAGCGCTGCACTTCCACGTCCGAGTCGTTTGCCTTCCAGATAGCAGCATCCATGAAGGAGTCTTCGATCTTGTTGATAGCAGCGCGTAGTTCTGATCTTGACGGGTACGCGGAGCGGTCAGCGAGGTTGTCGTAAAGGGAGATGTACGAGCGAAGAAGCTCTGAGAGCATGTGACGACATGACTGCTGTACGAACTGAAGGCGGTGGTCCAAGTGCAGGAGGAGGATATGAAGAAGGACAGGCAGACGATCTTGCAAGGCAACACAGCGTGCTATGGCGCCTTCCGACAAGAAGAGCATGGCGAACTGCGCTATGCCGAGAGTGATACGAGGCTGGTCAGGGAACAGAATATCCAGGTCCGACCATAGCTCCACGTCTTCTTCCTCTGGCATATTGAGCTTGTGATCGAGTGTCGGTAGCATTGCCGCCGGGATGATGATGTCGCACAACTCGTGGAGGACGACATGGCCCATTTGACTGGCAGATAGGCATGCAATGATCTTCGCCGCGCAGCTCACGAATGCGATGCTTCCAACCTTCTGCGACTGTTCGAGGAGAAAACGGATGACGGCATGACAGTTCCAGTGATCGCGTGCCTCGACCAATTGTGACCAAAGAGCGGTGATTTGTCCAGAATACCGTTGAGCGTACCGAGCCGTCAGCGAGATGAGGTGGTACATCGCCACGCGCCCATCTCGTGTTAGATCAGACCGGTCCGGGACCATCAGCTCGATATGTGGCACCCAGTGCTCAAGGCTTTGAAGGAGTATGAGCGTTCGGCCAACATCCTCGAGAGCGTCATAGATACGAGGGATCCAGAGGGAAAATTGTTGCAGGACATTCACGGCTTGGTACGCTTGCGACTCGGAAAGTGCGTCCGAGATCCCGCGGTGAGCCTCCAGATATGCGCTGGGTGCATGGCTAACGATAAGAGGTTCGTAGCGAGCGATAGGGATGAGGCCGTCGTATTGGTCGTGCACAACCTCCAGCATGTCGAATGCCCGACGCCGTACGGTTTGGTCAGGGTGACAGAGATTCGAGAGACCCAAGCAAACGATCTGACTCGGGGAGAATCCGTGTTCGCCGGTGCAGACGACGTCCGCCACGACTTCGAAAAACAGTGCGTTGCTAGTGTTGGCCTCCCGGGTGATGACGAACGCGCGGCGCATGACTTCATCCGAGAAGACGGCATCGTACCGCTTGTGGGTCAGCAAAGATTTCAAGCCCCTCCTGCAGACGCTGGTCAGATACAGTTGAAAGTAGATAGGGGTGTTGAGACGTACTTTCCATGATCCCTAATAGGGTCCATGAAAGACGCAAGGAACGCAACTAGTCTGTCTAAGACTTGGGCAGCCTCGAGGGGCTTGATCTGTTCCAAAGTAGCCTTCTCCGTGGGGGAGCCGGAGGCTGACACCTCAGGCGTGAAGTATGCCTTAGGCTGGTACTAATCAGCTTTTCTGTCATCGATGAGGAGCGTCGAACTTACAATTAGCGATGCCATTGCCCCGACAGCTGCATTCGACAGGCTTTTAGTCTCAACCTGGAACTTCTGGATCCAATCCGCCTGTTCTGCAGGATTCGTTATCGACCTTGACGCGGCTGTCTGCATGAAGATTAGACGCTGCTTGACATCGTCCGACTGTTTTCCCAGCTGACACCACTCCTCGCACAGTCGGTACAACGAGAGATACATGCCGGACGGCACGAACCGATCGGTATCGGCCAGAACCGCAAGACCGTCGAAGAAGCGCTCCACGATACCGCAAAAGTACCGGCGAAGCCGCTGCAGCGAGTACGAGTCTCGATTCTCATGGGAGGACAGGAAGGTCTGCATGTTGCGGATGTACTTGATAATGTGCGTAAGGGCAGTTTGCTTCCCTGACGATCGCTGCTTCGGCATGTTCTGCGCCGTGAGGAAGTAGATGCGTGCCACTGCGGTGTAGAAGCGTTCGGGTCTGCGTGTGCGCCCCATGCTCGGCATCGATCCCTTGGAGCGGACGTCATCGTACAGCTGACGGGACGTGAGTATGCTGAGGTCTTCAAGTAGTTGCGAGTAGCCATAAGCTGGGAGCGAACTGATGCCTGCCACCGCCGCCTGCTGCAATAGGGAGATATCGGAATCAAGGAATGGCGCGAGATACTTGAACAGGTCCCTGGACGTGTTCAGGCTCTCTCGCTCGACGTTGAGCTCCGAGCGAGCTCGCGCATGGTCGCGAGACGGCGGACTTGAGGCACCCCGGATCTCGGATACAGGAGCGGTGATACACAGAAGCCGAGTCCAGATGTACCATTGCTGCACCGCGAATTTGTTGTCAATGAAGAACTTGGACGTTTCGCGGTTGCCGATAGAGGCAGAACGTGGAGGGACTCCAGGAGCTCGGCTTGCGACACCAGACATTTGCACGACGAATGGATGGTACCGGGATACTGCAGAGACGAGCTTCTCCCTGAGGGCGGCGATTGCGTCAGAGCGCTGGTCAGACAGCATCTCGATGACCGCCGGAAATGCGTGTTTCCACCACAGCTCGCGGTCGTCCCTTTCGTCTCTCTCGGCTATGTTCAGGAAAACCAAATGCTTCTCCGAATCCCTCAGCTTATGCAGATGCTGCAACTCCGAATCGGTGAGCAGATCGTCATTGCCATCCAAATGCGCCTTCGATGGCTCGCTGAGCAGGACTGATGTGGGAGATGAAGATCCATCGCCAGTAAGAGCGTTTCGCAAATGCTTCCGTACTGCGTCGATCAAGCGGACAGTCCTCGTCCCAGCAGTACAGACGGCCCAGCTGACATGACTGAGCATGAACAGAGCGGCTGCCTCGAGGTTGGCTACGTTGGAGATAATCGTTTCGATTTCCGCCTCTGTAAATGAGTCGCGTCTCCTCTCCTTGATGTGATCGGTCCACTTCTGCATGGCGCGACACCATAGCCTCATCATCCTGGAAGACTCCATAGTGATACGAAGACCAGAACCATCAGAGGCGATGCTTCGAGGGTCGAATAGTATCGTGGAGAGCTGGACGAGCAGCGCACAATTGTACTTGAAGTCCGCCGTGAACCGCTCTAGAGCTGCGAAAGACACTTCGGAGATGGCGGGCTCAACGTGAATGACGCCGCGAATCAGCATCTCCAGCACGGCGTCTAGAGATAGTGAAGAGTGCAGGCACCGAGGCCACGACCGGTAGCAGTATAGGAGGACGTTGATCTGTGAGACGAAGTGGACGGGGTATGCCATGGAGCCTTCGTCATGTCGCCGGATAATGTAGTTGTGCGTCTCTTCGTACGACGGGTTCAAACGCGCAGCGGACCACTGATCGTCTAACACAGACATCTTGCCGACGTTCTGGTAGCAGGCTGCTGCTATGGTGCACACCGTTGCGCTGACCCTTTCCAAGAAGTCGTTCCAGTTGGGCTTCAGCTGCCCGGCGGGAAGGATATTCGAAGACGAAGGATAATCGTGGGAGTCAGGGATAACCATGAAGTCAGGGTTTGAGGGCCAGGACGGGACCGGGTCATCGCTTTCGAGAAGCCGAGCAGACAAGAGAGTGGCTTGAAGTGCAACTGATATCCGATCAGGGGCAAGGGTGCTGCTCACGTTCGTAGACTGTAAGTTGGCGACAACTCTCTCCTGCAGGAGTTCGAGACACTTCTCGCTACCATAGTCGAAACTGCGACTGAGTATGAAGTGCAGGAGATAGACAAGGAGTTCGTGCCGATCGTCTTGTGGCATGACAGTGAGACGCTTTGCAGGGAAGAAGTGCTCCAGTATAGGATCCATCTTCATTTGGACCGTCGAGGAAGGCTCGTGACAGCGATAGAGATATGTCCAGACCATGCGCAGTACGCCATTCATGATGGGTATTCGTACTGGTTTCTCCTGCATGGGTGTCAGCGAGACACGTGACTTGAAGGCATGACGAGATGCTCGCCTTTAGCTTATTGAGGCTGGCTTCCACAAAGCCCTGCCAATGCCTGTGGAAGTACTCGCGGGGTGCAACACAGAGACTGATAACGGCCAGAGGATAGGCAACATCCCAATATCGGGGCTTCGTTGCCATCTCTCGTGCTCGCGGGTATATGGTCTCGATCGCTTTTGCCCACTGAGGATGGTTGACCTCTGCTTGGGCCGTCTGCAAATCACAGTCAGCGCTTCTATCGTGTTTCTGAGCTCTGGGCTCTCATACCTTGGCTATACTGTACAACATCTGGGTAAGGACTTCGGCGAACACCCTCTTCAGCCTACTGCCGTGGCAATGCTCGAAAGACTTTGATAATGAATCCAGAAACTCGGCTCCCTCTTCGAATGCTTCCGGGGGATAGACCTTAATCTCGACGTATTGTAAGCCCTTGACGAGATATTCATACTTCGAATCAAAATCCTTAGGAACCTGACCAGCTGCGACAGGCCCAAGTTCGACACGGAATCGGTCGGTCACGCTCTCAAACTATAATCACGTTATTAGATGATGATTAGACGGGTGAGAGACATAATACTAACCGGTGAGCGGCGAGATTTCCCAGTATGACTGCGTAGAGGTCTGAATTTACTCGGTGATTGTGCGACAGCGCGAGCATTTTCACGTCGGGGTTCCGGAATTGTGCGAAGGTCAGTTCCTCAAGCTGATTTCCTAATGCCTCGCTGAGCGAGTCTTTCGAAAGGGACTTTGTAGCCACGACAAGGGCGCGACACGTGATGTATATCGACGCTAGCAGCCTTCGATCATGAACGATGGCACTCATGTCGTGCATGCGCCCGACTTTCGTATTTCCTGAGTAGGCGTGCTGCAAGTCTGAGAAACTGCCGTCTTTCTGGCTCTTCCGCCAGCGTAAGAGCGAGTCGACGACAGGTTTCGCGTGTTTCTGAGCGACTTTGCCTAGCGATTGTAGGAGCTCGTCGAACTTTGGATCTACTCCAGGACCCATGAAGTTCTCTAGATGTGGATCACGGTCCTGCACAGGGTACTCTTTAAGATTGCGCACATACATTCATTGGACGGCACGTACCAGTGGCTGCGACACGAACTGGTCCACCAAGCTCTCCGCTCGAGTAGCAAAGCGAATGAAGATGGCATGCAGCGCAAAGTCAGACGGTGTTCGGGCCTCTACAACAATCTTGTCGTCCAGGTCGATGTCATCTCGACTGGCTCCAAGAGCAGAGGGTACACGAGGCACAGGTGGAGGCGAGAAAGACGGCAGGTAGGGCGTCCCACCGCCAAAGTCACTACCAGCATCGGAGCTATGGAAGATCGATCCCGAGTGTGAATGCTGAGACTTGGCAGCTGAGTGGCCTTTCGACTTTCCGCGTGACCTCACGTCACCAGAAGCGGGAGTAGACGGCCTCATCTGGGACGGGCTTGTGTGAATGGAGGGACGTCCGTGGGCATGGTGTGCCAGGGACGAGGTGGAGCGATTGAACGGGTTCCTCAAGACAGGGTACGCTTCATGATTGATCGTAGGCAATGGCGGTGCAGCATCAAGCGACTTCGCACTCTTGAAAGCGTTGCGTAGGGAAGCGAACGACGGCTTCTTTGTGAACGGAGAGCTGCCAGTAGTCGCGACAGAGGACTGCGCAGAATGCACGAATGGAGCCTTGAACTTTCGTGTGGACGTATGTACAGAATGTGAAGAATCTTCAGAGGTAACCGAGTCGCCTCTGGTATGGAAGAAGTTGCGCTCTCCGCGTTCGGCGACTGGAGTCGAGGTCGTCGGAGAGTCGAAGCCAGAGTTCGCAGACCCCCAGAAGCCTCCTGTGCCGGAGCGGCCAAAAACCGGAGTCGAGTTGAAGGTATCATCGTCATCGAAGTCTGCAACATGTGAGCTCATACAACGGTCATTTGAAACGGTGTATACGACGCACCTGGAATGGTAATCTGCACGCCTTCACTCATACTTCCACCAAGGTCCCTCCGACCGAAAAGATAATATTTAAAGAGCGAATATGTTGGGTATGTTGGGAAAGGATCGTCGGGCACAGCGCAAAGCGCGGGTGGTCGGATGGACAGTCGGATAAGGAGGAAAATGAAGTGGAATGGAGGAAAGGACGTCCCCTCGTGAAAAGCGTCACCAAGAGGACTTTGGCGCTTACTGCAACTTCTGGGAAGCACGTGCTGCTGTCCGAAAGCAGTTACCGAATCCTTTGTGGCGCTAGGAGCCGCTATGGCGACGAAATTCTGGAAGACTCCTCGTTGCACGATACACCAGTAGTGCTCTTGTCGTGCTATAGCACACTATCACGGGCTGAGTTCACTTCATCTTTTTCCACATCGTTAAAATATGTCTATGGTACAACGGAATTCAATCGGGTGGCAAAAATCAAAAGGGAGTGATTGGGTGGGTGAAAAGTGAACAACAGTGTTTCAGTCCAACGCGTTAGTTGATGCATACAGTATAAAATAAATGTGAGCTAGCCCGGCAATAACAGGGGTAAACAATGATACAGGAATGTAAACAACGATGAATGCTTAACGTACGTTTGAGTGTTCTTTGTCGGCCTACAGTATTTGGGAAGCAAATCTATCTGGCGAAGGGGGGCGTCCAGCGGTTACGACTTGACTAAGCTGCGGCTTGACCACGTCCCAGGAAGCGTTCGCCGCTTCTTCGCCAACGACGGGTGCCCCTGCAGGTACCCCAGTTCGTCAGAGCCGTCCTCAATGGACCCGCGCCTACTTTTCGATCCTGTGCCACGCGCGCGTCGTCGTGGGTCGATGTCGTCGTCTTGAGGTACCCACGGCTGAGGGGGTTGCAGGTATTCGCCTCGAAGCGCGCGGAGACTGTCACTCCGGTGGAGGTGCTGTCGTAGGCTGCGGATCGACTTCTGACGTTTTGGTGGCACGAGGATTCGCGCAAGGTCGAGTTCGCCTTCCTCATCGTCATCGTCTGAGACCTCGTTGTCTGACATGACCGCCTCTACTCCATCACCTATGCGGGGCCGTTCAAGGTCCCAAGCATCGTTCTCCAAGCGACACCGCGCGAGAGTCGGAACATCCGACCCGCTGGATCGGGCCTTCTGGCATTTCGGCCTCGAAGTATCACGTGCTTTACCCTTGTCGGCAAATGTGACGAGCCTTTCGCCTGCGCGAGAGGAGGAGCGGGAGGCGGGCGCCGAGCGACAGACGACCATGCAAGTGGTGACGGCGCCCTCCACCGTCCGGGCGCGTAGCGACCCTGTGACAGGCCGGACCTTGTTCTTGAGTTTCGTTCTCGAGGAGACCGGCTGGTTCTCCTTTGATGAACGGAACTCGCGTTGAGACCGCCTATCTGTCCTGCTTGGGCCTCCGACGTGCGCTTGAGACGTTGGCGATCCGAGCACGGCTCGCGTGACCGAGTCTAACCAGTTCGATGGCATTGGGGGCGGCTCCTCACCGCGAACGAACCGCAGCTTCGATGGGCCACCAGGCTTATCTGCGTGTGGCCTCGTGTCCCGCCTAGTGGTGTTCGAGATGTTAGGCGTCGACGCGATGTGCCGAAGATAGCCTTGAGCAGGAGACACCTGGGGCAGCCGTCGCAGGTGTTCGGACGTACTCGACTGGAACCGCGGGCTATGCTCTGACGAAGACGGGCCGTACAGAGTCCGCATATAGCGCTGCCGGGGGCTCCCCAGAGAGCTAGGGGTAGCGTCGGAGAGGTCCTCGATGGCCACGGGACGCAGCGACGACGGCTTCCTCGTGCGCTTACCGGCGAGCGGTGACGGAGGCGGCGACTCTGTGCGAGCTATGCGGGCTGGTTCGTCCCTCGCGATGGCCTGCTGCTCGTCCGCCTTGCTTCCCCCCGGCATCAACCCTGTCAAGAAGTCCACAACCGCCCCAACTCCTCTCCTTCCATCCTTCCTCCGCTCCTCCCTCTCCTGCTCCGGCGAGAAGATCTTCGTCTCCTTGTAACCCGCTTCGCGCAGCAGGTCTTCGAGCGTCTCGTACGTTCGCGACGTCCCGCGTTTGTGGAGGAAAACGCGTCCAGGATCGGTGCGGCCGAGGTGTGACGGATAGCGGGTAGAGCGACTGACCGTTCCAGAGGGTAACTGCAGCGCCCTCTGGTGGACGGTTCTTGGAGTCCGCGGTGTCTCAGTGGGCGAGCTACTGCTGATGCTGTTTGCCTGCCCAGTGCTGTCAGCCGACGTCACTAATGCCTCAGGTTGGACATGGAACTCACGTCCGCGCGGTGCATGACGGGGGTGGACGGACGGGACATGGTGGGACATCAGCTAGGGCGAGTAATTCGCCTTATAGCTCCTGAGAATGCGAGGCGGGGGAATCGAAAGGAGTGAAAGGCGGACTGGGGACTTAAATGCAGTCGGTGGGGAAAATGGGCCTGGCCCAAATTAGTAATCCGAGGTAAGACAAGCGGATCAATGAAATGGATCAAGACCCTGTAAGCAAAATCTGAAAGTGCGTTTCAATCGAAACCTTACTTCCCTAGTAACCATTTGTGACGGGTTAATGCCTTTACTACACGTGGCGCGGCACGTGGTTGCGCGCTTGGTCCTACGCGTGGCCCAACCGCAGTCCACTCGCAGTCTAGACTCGCAACTTGTGTTTCTCCGCGCTTTCGACCGTATGTTGTACCCTCGTCATCCTTAATCTGTTCGAAAAATGGCGGCCGAGCACGAATCAACGGCGCACGATTTGAACACGCCGAAACCTATTCGGAGACTCGAGGAGGCTGTTATAAATCGCATTGCCGCAGGAGAAGTAAATTCCGTCGCAACGCGTCCCGGACCCGGCTGACCGTTTGGCAGATCATTCACAGGCCATCCTCTGCGCTGAAAGAGCTGCTGGAAAACAGTCTCGACGCAGGTTCAACGGCCATTAAGGTGACTGTGAAGGACGGAGGCTTGAAACTCCTGCAAGTTCAGGACAATGGGTGTGGCATTCGAGTACGCACGTCATTAATGATCACGCGAGCGCGTTGACCGAGCGTGGTTAGAAAGAAGATCTGCCTATTCTCGCGGAACGGTTTACCACGTCCAAGATCACAACGTTCCAGGACTTGGAACGTCTGACGACCTATGGCTTCAGAGGTGAAGCCCTCGCGTCTGTGTCATACGTCTCACAACTGTCCGTGGTCACGAAGACAAAGTCGGACACATGCGCGTGGAAGTAAGCATCTTTACGCGTTCTTCGCAGCTCGACGTTATAACGCGAATCTTAGAGCCACGTACGTCGATGGCCGACTAGCGTCCCGGGACGGTTCTCCCGCAGAGCCAAAAGCGTGCGCTGGCAACGACGGCACCATCATAACCGTGCGTTTGGGGCAGTTGAGTATAGCTCGCATACATTGAACATACCCAACAGGTGGAGAATCTATTCTATAATACCCCGACGCGTTTATCTGCTCTCCGGGGGTCTTCAGAAGAATATTCCCGCATACTAGATGTGGTGACGAAATACGCTGTACATAACCCACGCGTCTCTTTTACTTGCAAGAAGGTATGTAGCATTCATGCCAATTGCGTCTCGGTTGCATATAGCGCATATAGTCCGGATCCGCCTCGCCAGATATTAGCACCTCGTCTGGTTCCTCTGTGAAGCAAGCAATACGTCAGCTATACGGCCAGACTATCGCAAACGAACTTCTCGAAACGAAGATTTCTTCGAGCCAAGATGATGGTGCGGAAGAGTCATGGTCCGCCGAGATTTACTTCACGAGCCCAACCTATCAAGCGAAGAAGATGGTCTTCCTGCTGTTCATCAACCGTGAGTCCGCAGTGGTCTTGCAACTGTGACTTATGCATATACCCTATAGATAGGCTGGTAGAATCATCCAGGATTAAGAAGGCTTTGGAAACTATTTACAACGGCATTCTGCCTAAGGGCGCCTTCCCGTTCGTGAAACTCAGCTTGCAGATTGACCCACGCTCAGTAGATGTCAATGTTCATCCAACCAAACGAGAAGTGCACTTTCTCGACGAAGAGCAGACGACACAGAAGATCTGCGATGCAGTCCACGCCGTTCTGATAGGTCGGAATCAGTCGAAGACGTTCGAATACCAGGTTTGCCAGCCGCCGAGCACCGCGTCAGGGTTATCACGTACTGAACGTTCGTCACAGACCCTGCTCACCGGTGGTATTGCGCCCGCGGCTTCACAAAACAGGAAGGGCAAGGAGCGTGCCAGACCAGAGGACGAGGACGAGTTGAGCGACGCGAGTTCTTCCACACCCTTCGTCGTTCCATCGGCCGTCAAGAAGCCCGCCCCCAATCATAAAGTTCGGACATCACAGCAGGACCGCACTCTAGATTCGATGTTCCCAGTGTTGGCGGCCTCACAGCGGCCGTCAACCAACGACATGGACTCGGGGCAGACGCAAAAGGCAATGGTAGTTAAGGTGCCCGAGATTGTTACCTCGGAGTGTAACCTGGCGTCGGTCATGAGGCTAAGGGAGGAGGTAGAGCGGGTGAGGCATGAAGGTCGGTTTCACCTCTGTGGCGGCTAGACGTGTCCATACTGACGGCATAGCCAGAGCTTACGGAGATTATTCAGAAGCATGTCTTCGTCGGTATCGTGGACCTTGGCCGCTGCCTGTCATTAGTCCAGCACTCAAAGAAGCTTTATCTAGTGAATCATGGTGCATTGGCGTACGTCATCGACCTGCTCTCCAGAGTTTACTATTCTGATCCGTACTCCAGCGAAGAATTCTTCTACCAACTGGGTCTCGCACAGTTCGGCGACTACCACCGGATCAAGCTCGATCCGCCTCCTCCACTGCATACACTGGTAGAATTAGCTGTGGAGGTCGAAGACACGTCGGCGAGCAAGCTCAGCAAAGCGGAAATCACCGACGTGCGTCCTCTCTGCTATCTACATGCTTAATGTGGCGCGCTCATCGTCATCCCTGCAGGCAATCGTAGAGACGATCCTCGCCCGACGCGAGATGTTAGCCGAGTATTTTTCTTTAGAGCTTGATGACGACGGCAATATCCTCAGTATACCCCTTCTCCTAAAGGGCTACACTCCTAACCTTGAAAAATTGCCGCTGTTCCTCATGCGTCTCGGCCCTCAGGTATGTTCCTCGCACGTTGTCAACGAAGCTACATGCTTGACCATCCCCGTAGGTCACTGGTTTTCCGAGCAAGAGTGTTTCCAGACTTTCCTGCGGGAGTTGGCCTACTTTTATGTGCCGGAGCCTCTCATTCCGGGCACGACGGAAGCTGATACGGCAGACGAATCTGCGATGCGGTGGCAACTTCAGCATGTGCTCTTTCCTGCGATGGCGCGGTACATGTCGCCGCCGAAGACGCTCGTCGACAGGACGTCGTGCAGGTAGCGCACTTGCCGGAGCTGTATCGGGTGTTCGAACGGTGTTGAGTCACTCGAAGCCGTGCACGGCGGATCTCGTCAGTGATAGAATGTCAAGTCAGGGGCTGGCCCTTCTTGATGTCTTCGATCTCAGCGTGCGCCCCGCGACCGTCCCATGTGTCGGAAGGGACGGGACCGACGCAGCCTCACTCGGTACAACATGTGCTCCCCTCCGTCAGCCGCAGGACATACGATATGATAGCGAGTGTGATGTACAAGAGCTGCCGCTATAGACTGCGCCGATCTTGAACTGTCCGAATATGCTCGACATGATCGTAGCCACGTAAAGATCGCACTTTGCATGCGCATTGCAGATCGCAGCAAACTGTCTTTCATCAGAATACAGCGGCATATGGATAGTAATAGCCACGACAAGGCCGGAGTGATGATGGCCAGACTGCATGGTGATGGCGACGAGTCACAGCTGGTCTCGACAAGTCGACACCAGCAAGGTCTACCCGCCAACCTGAGGCTTGCACTCTTCCCAGGAATAGTCGCTGGATGCGCTTCTAGTGATAGAGTGTCGGTGCAGAGTAGCGGAGCTTGTTGAATGGTTCGTGTGGGAAGTGGACCCTAGTGGCAGTGTGGAAGCAGATGCCAGGTACAGGGACCATATGGTCGACGACGGCGCCGCTGCCCCACGGGTGCGTTCGCCATCCGGGCGTTTGATAGCGACGTGTTCTGCGTATATATACAAAACGCGAGCTTTGCGAGGACGCTACGCGTCATGTTCTTCTTTCCTCACTCGCTGCCTGCAGTGTTGGATTGGCCTGGCCACCTGCAGACAGTGTTAGTGACCTCGTTCAGCCCTGGTAGTCGGCAAAATCGGTGAATAGCTCGCTAAGCGCCGGAACGCTTCGTGTGACTGACTCTCATGTAGACTCTGGCTTGACGAACGTATTTTCCCGTCTTACGTGGCCGCAGCTTCATTGCTGTTGCTCGCAGTCCACACAATATGGACTTCTAAACTGTTCCGAAAATTGCGCGGAGTCGATGGACCAAAATTCGAGGCACAGCTCGGCGAGGGATTTCTCGCGCGGCGAGGCGGAGCGGTCATCTTCGCGCTCAAATTTGCTAGGCTCGCGGGTGTATTCGCTCTGCTGGTGCTGACACTGCTGTCTGCACTCATTGGCCATGCTCGATTCTGGCTCAAATTTGCCCAAGTTGCCACTTCGGTAAGCGAGCTTCTCCGTAGCGATGTCGGTGTCAACACGAATTCACTCTATTCCAGGTCTACGCAACCCTGTTGGCCGTCCTCAATGCATTCAGTACGGCAAGACCAGCTTTGAGATATTCGTTCCACCTGTCTCTTGTGACCTTTGCTGTCCTGGCCGTCTACGGGTTCCGCGATATCTGGCCTCTGATGACCTTCGTACTCCAGCCGAGAGATGGAAGCGAAGGACGGCTTCTGTGGGCAAAAGTCTCACTTGCTGCGTTCGTCGGCGCAATTGAGCCTCTCATTGAGCCGTATCCATACATTCCCTACGACCCCACTGTGAGTACATGACTACTTGGCGGCTCAGGCACTCCTGACGAAAGCCCTCTAGCAACCGCGACTGCCAAGCCCGGAGCAGACAGCCTCGATATTCTCATTTCTTGCGTATTTCTGGCTGGAGCCTACCATTTGGCGTGCCTACCGCGTCCCCCATCTTCCAGCAGATGAGCTGCCTGCACTCTGCGACTATGACGAATCCAAGAACCTAATCAAGCGTGGCTATCCTGTGCGTAATAACACTTTCCTCGTAGATCATACCTAAATCTAAACTTGCACCCACAGCGTCTCGATACGTTCTCGGGAGCCAAGAAGCGGCACTTGTTCTGGGGACTTATCACCATTTTCCGCCGCTCACTTCTTATTCAAAGTGTTCTGCTGATCATCTACGTACGCATCTTTGCTGCGGGTTAACTATAGCATGACTGAACTGGTATACTATGGCAGGCTTTCGCTACTATTGCTGTACCTATCGGCACCAGGCAGCTACTTTAGTACGTCGCACTATGTTAAGTTTCTAGAGCGAGGATACTTACGCGTCTCTTAGCTATCTGGAGACAGAAGGCGAGGGTGCTACAATCAAGCCTTGGGTTTGGATTTTGTGGCTGGGTGGAGGCCCGCTCATTCAAGCCGTAGTATTCCAGTACTATATCTTCCTCTCGGTACGTACTCCATGCCCGTGCAAGACAGCATTCTAACGTTATGGGTCGGTACAGACTGGTAGCCTTGTCCGTACCGAAGCGATCATCACATCCCTCGTCTTCGACCACGCCCTTCGCATTCGTTTGAAGGCTGAGACAAATGAAAAGAAGTCTGGTAGTGAGGATTCCCGACCTTCAAGTCCTGGCGGCAGTGACGGGAAGGGAGCGTCCACCTCGGACGCCGCCTCTGAGGGGAGCGACGAAGAGACCGTGCATTCACGCAACACAACCGGGGCATCTAGCTCAACCGCCGCCACAGCGACCACCTCGACTACTGCGACCGCCGTGGGAGCTGAGCCGGCCAAAGGCAAGGACAAGAAGGGCGACAAGAAGGAGGCCGAAAAGAAGTCAGACGATGATGCGAAGAAGGGTGGCAATCTCGCAGGCAAGATCAACAATTTGGTGACGAGCGACCTAGACAACATCACCAGTGCTCGCGACTTCCTGTTCATCCTTCTCTCGGCGCCGCTTCAGTTTGGATTTGGAATGATCTTCCTCTATCAAGTTCTTGGTTGGAGTTCGTTTGTCGGTCTCGGGGTCATGATCGTTCTCCTGCCCGTGCCCACTTGGATTGCGTCCCTCATGCAGGGCGTGCAGAAGCAGAAGATGAAAGCTGTAAGTGATCAGAAACCTGGCGACAGAGCCGTAATTGCTCATCGTAATGCGCGATATCATAGACCGACGCTCGTGTGCAGAGTGTGACAGAAGGTACGCGTAACTTTCCCCTCTCTCTACTTAGCTCTTACCGTTGTAGTCATGAGTGTGTTGCGCATGATCAAGCTCTTCGGATGGGAACCCAGGGTCAACGAAACGATCGCCGCCACGCGGGAGAACGAGCTGAAGTTCATCTGGAAGCGCAAACTGCTTGGCCTGGCCATCAACTGTGTCAAGTGAGCTCTCGAGCTTGGCTCTATACGAAGGATACTGAGACTATTCAACCAGCTATTGCGTGCCATTGGCCCATATGATCGTTACTTATGCTGTCTACGTGGGTACAAGTCCCTGAACTTCCGCTGCAGCAGTTGACACTTCCTGACAGACCCTTGCCATGAAACGCAATTTATCTGGTGCGTCCACCAGTAGCCGAGATCTCGACAAGTCACTGAAAACATTCTTCAGCTTCAATCGTCTTCTCGTCCATGACGGCTTTCGAGATGATGCGGGGCCAGATGTTCCGGCTCATCTATATGATTCCAATGATGATCACTGGTTCGTACTTGGCCGGGTCATACACGCAAACATCTCGTTGACTGGTATGCATTCTAGGCAATGTCTCCTTGGGCCGTGTCACCGACTTCCTCCGTAAGGTGAGTGGCGGCTGTTGTACCTATGTGGTCGGTTCTGATACTTTCCCTCAGACCGAGCTGCTCGACTCCTTTACCGAGGTTCCCGCAGAAGAGGTTGTCACTGACGCCTCAGCGTCCCATAAGGATGACATCGGATTCGGACGCGCGAACTTCTCCTGGACGAGCGAGAAGGAGGATGGTACGCTCACGCCATCTCGCAGGTCTTCCGCCTCCGCATCGACGACGAGGTCAACTTCAAGAAGCGTGCCTTCAACCTCATCATTGGGCCCACCGGTTCCGGCAAGACCTCCGTGCTTATGGCGCTTCTCGGCGAGATGCACTACATCCCCCTTGGCCCCGACTCATGGATGAACCTCCCGCGCGAGGGCGGTGTTGCCTACGCTGCGCAGGAGTCCTGGGTACTCAGCGAGACCATCAGGGAGAACATCTTGTTCGGCGCGCCGTACGACGAGGAGCGATACAAGAAGGTCATCTACCAGTGTGGTCTGACGCGGGACCTGAGTCTGTTCGATGCTGGCGACGCGACGGAAGTTGGCGAAAAGGGCCTCACGCTCAGCGGCGGTCAGAAGGCGCGTATCACATTGGCCCGTGCGGTGTACTCTTCCGCGGAGATTCTGCTTCTGGACGACGTTCTGGCGGCGCTTGACGTACACACGTCTCGATGGATCGTGAACAAGTGCTTCAAGGGCGATCTCATTCGTGGCAGAACTGTGCTCCTAGTGGTATGTGCATATCCGCTATGACGGTTCAGCGCTGTTGAGCATTCTCCCGCAGACCCACAACGTAGCTATGGCGAGTCCAATTGCAGACTTCGTCGTCTCCTTGCAAGACGGCCATATTGTCAGCCAAGGCTCAGTGAGCGAAGCCCTGAAGACGGACGCCCTGCTCGAAGAGGAGTTGAAACATGAGGAAGAGGCCATCGAACTCGATGAGGCTGAGGAGATTGCAGCGGACTCGCCGGATCCCGTTGCTCCGGGTGCACCAGATAAGAAGAAAGAGGGAAAGCTCGTCGTTGCAGAGGAGATCGCCGTTGGGCACGTCAGCTGGGCAGCGTGTAAGCCCTTTCTTCACAATCAGACTTCTCGGGACTCATGGTTCACCCAGTCAAGCTCTTCTTGGTCGGTCTCGGGGGCAAATTCCCAGTCCTATTCTGGGTCCAATATCTATTCGGTGCGGCGATGTCGGAACTATTTGGCGTCGTCGAAATGTGGTGGCTCGGCTACTGGGCGAAGCAGTATGCTTTGCACGACAATCCCAGTGAAGTTAAAGTAGGCTTGTGAGTTTCCGTATTGTACCACTCTAGATGTCTTCCTAACATGTGCTCCAGCTACCTCGGCATCTACTGTGCATTCGTCGGCGTCACCGTGATGACGCACGTATATGCCCAACTGATCTACACGTTTGCCGGCCTCCGCGCTTCACGCTCGATCCATGCCCAGCTCGTCCAATCTCTGCTGAGAAGCACCTTCAGGTGGCTGGACGTTACCCCAACCTCACGAGTGATCACTCGATGCACGCAGGATATCCAAGCTAGTGAGCATCCCTTTGAGAACAGTCCGGTGGTTGCTTACAATTATGACCAGTCGATGGACCGGTTCCTGGCTCATTGGATGCCGTGTGTGAGTCTGATCAGTATACGGTTACGGGATGAGTTACTGACCGCCAGCAGTCCAGATCGCCCTGTCCTGTATGATCAAGGTCGGCGCTGTCGTCTACTTCACGCCCTACTTCCTCCTCCCCGCTGTCTTCATCGCCGGCTTCGGTGGTTTCCTCGGCCAAGTGTACATGAAGGCTCAGCTCTCCGTCAAGCGCGAGATGTCGACAGCCAAAGCGCCGGTGATTGGTGTCTTTGGCAGCGCAATGGCTGGCCTCTGTAAGTCGGCTCTCCTCTGCATTCCCTATAGCTTTCTGACGGTGGACCAGCTTCTATTCGAGCCTACCAGGCCCAGCAAACGTTCAGAAATATGATTCATGAGCGCGTAGACCGTTACGTGCGTGCCGCAAGATCGTTTTACAATGTCAATCGGTACGTCACTCTCTACTTACCACAAATATGCAGGAGTTGCTGAACTGGCCGTGCACAGATGGGTCGGAATCCGTCTAGACTCCCTTGGGCAGCTCTTCACGGCCTCCTAGCGTTCTATCTCGTATACGGTCCTTTGTCCACTCAGCCATCGACCGTCGGATTCATTATCAGTCAAGCAGGTGAGCAGCACTGATCGTTCCCCTTGTCGTGGTTTGCTCAATTCATGCACAGCGGGCTTCAGCGAACTCATCCTGTGGTTCATTCGTCTCTACAACGAGTTTGAAGGTAAGCTCTAGAACAGGAACTTTGGTGTACGGAGACTTACAGGAGCATCTTAGTCAACGGCAACAGTCTGGAGCGTGTACAGCAATACATCGATATCGACCATGAGCCTGAACCCAAGCCCGACGGCGTACCTCCCGCGTACTGGCCTTCAAGCGGCGATCTCCAGGTCGAGAAGCTCTCCGCACGCTACTCTCAGGATGGTCCGAAGGTACTGCAAGATGTCTCATTCCATGCCAAGCCCGGTGAACGTGTCGGCATCGGTGAGTCCCTAATTGTGCATCGCCATGAGTTCTGCTAATGCATGTATAGTTGGCAGGACGGGTTCTGGGAAGTCTACCTTAACCCTTGCCCTACTGCGCTGCATCTACACGGAAGGCGCGGTCATCTACGATGGAATTGATACGAAGAACATCAACCTCGATGCTCTACGCTCCAATATCACTATTATCCCACAAGTGGTATGTTTCTACCCCTAGTCAGTCTGAGCTTTGTTCGCTGACGTACATGACTAGCCTGAGCTCCTGAGCGGATCGCTTCGCCACAATCTTGACTTGTTCGGCCAATACGACGACGCAACGCTCAACGATGCACTGCGTGCTGCGGGTCTCTTCTCGCTCCAGAAGCTTTCCGACGAGAACAGGATCACGCTCGACACCGAGATCGCAAGCGGTGGCGGGAACCTTTCAGTTGGACAAAGACAAATCATCGCGCTTGCACGGGCTATTGTGAGGCAAAGCAAGCTTCTGATTCTTGACGAAGCAACGTCGGCCATTGGTTCGTCTGCAATTCCTCGTGCTTCTCGTCCCACATCGTTGACGAAGTGGTGTAGACTATGAGACCGATGCTGTCATTCAGTCTTCACTTCGCACAGAGCTTAAGAGCGACGTGACGGTTATTACCGTTGCACATCGTCTCCAGACAATCATGGATTATGATAAAATTGTGAGTCGCATGCTACCGATCCCCTATCAACTTGTGCTCATCGACTGGCATATAGATGGTGCTTGACGCCGGGCGCCTGGTTGAGTACGACTCGCCGAAAACACTGCTTCATAAAGAAGGAAGCCTCCTACGTGCGCTAGTCGACGAGAGTGCTGACAAAGAGGCACTCTATGCGATGGCGGAGGGCAAGGTTGAATTGTAAAACTACGCTCATCCTTTGTTCCACAATTTCTCTGGTTCGCTGTTCGTGGACTAACGAAGCAATCGAAGCACAATTCACTTCTCACAACCGCGGTCTTATTCCGCCGGAACCTTGAGTGCAGGCTTTTCACTCACGGCACTGAACAGGATCAAGGGTCTCTACGATATGAAATCACTGATGGTTGATACCTGACGGTGAGAGGTACCCGGGGTCCTGTCTCCTACTGCATGCATCATGCTAGAAATCTAGTCTCGCGATCCAACGACCAAGTGCAGCGCTCAACGATATAGGCCCCAGACCTTACCAGTCGTGATGTACTAGCTTTGGGGCAGTGACTAAAATCGTCCGGCCCTGTGCAATCCGTGCTGCACGGGAGGAGAGAAGAGCAAGGGTCTGTATGGGTTCACACGTCTCGGCCTCTGGGTGTCGCTCGTTACCCGCTGTAATTACACTTCCGGCCGCAGCTGCATCAGCAAGTCATGAGGTGTACGACAAACTCGAGACCTGCCGCCAGCCAATGGCGTGCCACGATCTATCCCGGCGTTTGATAGTCGTACCCGTGAGCATAAAAAAGGCGAGCCTCGCGCAGAGCCCTTACTAACACTTGGTAGGCTCCCCACTACTCGCTTCTGGTAACCATGAAGTGGTCAGGAGTAATGCTGCGATATGTGATTCCCACCTTGCTTGGGGATCGCGCGAGCGGAGAACCAAGGTGATCAACTCCATAAGCGCCGAAACAGTTCGTGATGACTGACTCTCATGTAGGGTCTGGCACGATGAGCGAGCCTTTCCGTCCTATGTCGCTGCGGCCTCAATTTTGCTGTTCTCACTCCAAACGCTTCGCTCGAATAAATCGACCAAACTACATGGGGCCCCTTCTGCCGGAAATTGTACGCCAAATAGCGGTTGCTTCGCGCAGCAGGGAGGAGCAACCATTTTTGCCTTCAAACTCTCTCGACTGGCTGCTTCGCTCGCCCTCCTAGGCCTGTCACTGGTATCGAAATTGTTTTGGAATGCCTCGTGGTTCCTCAAATCTGCCCAGGCCGCTACGGTTGTGAGCCGCCAGTTAATCCTACAATAATGGCCTATCCGCTCACCTACGCTACTCACAGGTCTACGCGTCCGTCTTAGCCTGTCTCAATATCCTCAGCACTAGAGATAAGGCGCTGACATACTCCTTCCACTTGTCTCTGGTGACTTCTGCTACGTTGGCCATCTATGCTTACCGTGATATTTGGCCTTTGATGACCTTCGTGCTTGAGCCGAAGGATGGCTGTGAAGGCTGGCTCCTTTGGGTAAAAATCGCGCTCACCGTATATGCTGGCGCCCTTGAGCCTCTTCTTGAACCATACCCGTACATTCCGTACGATCCGGCGGTGAGTACACGTCATTTTCCGCCCCGGTATTGTTTGACGAATGTGATACAGCAACCTCGACCGTCGAGTCCGGAGCAGACAGCCTCGATACTCTCGTTTATCACATATTCTTGGCTGGAACCTACGATTTGGCGCGCGTATCGCGCTACTCATCTGCCTGCCGATGAGTTACCTCCGCTGTGCGATTATGATGAGGCGACGAACCTCGTCAAACTTGGTTATCCAGTAAGTTGGCATGTCTCTTAGGCCCTGAATTCACCGCATTCATACCTCGAACTTCGAAGCGTCTCGACAGTTTCTCTGGTGCCAAGAAGCGACATCTCTTTTGGGGTCTACTAACTATATTCCGTCGGTCCCTCATCGTCCAAAGCCTCATGCTCATTGCTTTTGTGAGAGCACTTCTTTGAGTCGCAGTGTGCACCTTGTCTCATTTGTTGCACTTGCTGTCAGTCCTTCGGTGGCATAGCTGTACCTGTCGGTACCAGACAACTACTTCAGTACGTCAAGATGAGATGTAATGGTATCGAGCTAACTTCCGTTCAGCTATCTCGAGACAAACGGCCAAGGTGCTATGGTCAAACCATGGGTATGGATCTTGTGGCTGGGAGGCGGGCCAATTATTCAGGCGATCGGATACCAGTATTACATCTTCCTATCGGTGCGCAAGTCGTTCTAAGACGTGGGCCGCTGCTGACTATCTGGTCAGACTGCCATCCTTGTCCGCACTGAGGTTATCATAACCTCGCTTGTTTTCGATCACGCGCTACGAATTCGTCTGAAGGCTGAGACCTCAGAGACAACTGGTACAGCAGACTTTACACCGCCGACGCCCGCTATTGATGAGAGTAGGCCTGGACGTCCTACGGAAGAGGATGAAGAAGAGGTCGTGGAACCGCGCAGCACAACACCGGGCACTTCCGCGTCTATAGACATCTCTACAGCTGGGACCATTGTCGCTCCGGACACGGACACTGACCAAGAGGGAGTCACGGAAGACGGGAAGAAAGAAGAGCAACACAGCAAAGACGACCTGGAGAAGGGCAAAAACCTCGTCGGCAAGATGAACAATCTGGTGACAAGTGATCTCGATAACATCACGGGTGGCCGCGACTTCCTGTTCGTAGTCGTCGCCGCACCAACAATGTTCTCGTTTGGGATGGTTTTCCTGTACCAGGTCCTCAGCTGGAGCGCTTTCGTCGGTCTGGCCGTTATGATCGTGTTGTTGCCCGTGCCTACCTGGCTGGCATCGCTTATGCAAGGAGTGCAGAAGCAGAAGATGAAGGCTGTAAGCTCCACGTCGTTGCGATACTACAATCACATTGCTGATACGCCCGTCTTTTCAAGACCGATGCGCGTGTGCAAAGCGTCGTTGAAGGTAGACTTCCTGTCAGTCTTTCTCGAGTAGAACTGACATGTCCTAGTTATGAACGTACTGCGCATGGTCAAACTTTTTGGATGGGAATCTCGCGTCGCCGAGAAAATCATGCAGGCACGGGAGAACGAGCTGAAGTACATATGGAGGCACAAGGTCCTCAACCTGTCCCTGGATTGCGTCAAGTCAGCTATCACATTTAACAAACTGCAATGTGGGATCACTGATGGATTTATGCAGCTACTGCATCCCATTCGCCATATGGTTGTTACCTACGCTGTATATGTGAGCGACGCCCGATACCTCGCTCCTTCTACTGGCTTAACGCATGCTAGACTCTTGTCATGAAGCGCGAGTTGACGGGTGTGCACTTCTTGGATCATGACTTGTCCATAGGGGCTCATCCTATCTCATACAGCCTCCATCATCTTTTCTTCAATCATTGCTTTCCAAATATTGCGCCAGCAAATTCACGTTACGATCTGGATGGTCCCGAAGATGATCTCCGGTGAGTGTTGGAATCCCTAGGTGTAGAGCACAAACTAATCGTTCTATGCTTTAGCTAATGTGTCTTTGAGACGCGTGAATGATTTTCTCCGCAATGTAAGTCGACGCCTTCGGTAGACGATCTGTAGTTTACGCTGACAGTGTTCTAGACGGAGCTCCTCGATGCTTTCACTGATAACCCCGCCTTGAGTGCATCTACGGACGCCTCCGATGCTCACAGACATGACATCGGTTTCGGCCACGCCAGCCTCTCTTGGACCAGCGAGGACGAGGGAATGAGTCGCTCTCGGCCGCCGTTCCGCCTGCGCATCGAGGATGAAGTACGATTCAAGCGAGGCGCTTTCAATCTCATCGTTGGCCCCACGGGCTCCGGAAAGACGTCCGTCCTCATGGCACTCCTCAGCGAGATGCACTATATTCCACTCGGCTCCGAGTCATGGACAAATCTTCCACGCGATGGTGGGGTCGCATACGGCGCTCAGGAGTCATGGGTCCTGAACGAGACGATCAAAGAGAATATCCTCTTCGGCGCCCCGTACGACCAGGAGCGGTACGAGAAGGTCATTTATCAATGTGGTCTCACACGGGACCTAAGTCTGTTCGATGCTGGAGATGCGACGGAAGTCGGCGAGAAGGGCATCACTTTAAGCGGAGGGCAGAAGGCAAGAGTTACCCTTGCGCGAGCGGTGTATTCGTCTGCGGAAATCCTTCTGCTTGATGATCTTCTCGCTGCTCTGGACGTCCACACATCCCGATGGATAGTCAGTAAATGCTTCAAAGGCGACCTTATCCGTGGGCGTACTGTGATCCTGGTGGTATGTCCCTAGGTGGAGTGACAAGTCACCGTAGTTAACCCCCAATCGCAGACGCACAACATAGCTATGGCTGGCCCTCTAGCAGACTTTGTTTTGTCCATACGAGATGGACGGGTCGTCAGTCAAGGAACCATTACTGAAGCTCTCAATCTGGATGCGCGACTGGAAGAGGAATATCGACATGAGGAGACGATAATCGAGCTCGACGACTCCGAGGACGCTACGACTAGTTCCCAGACTCCAGCTGACCCTGATACGCCTATCAAAAAGGAAGACAAGCTGGTCGTAGCCGAGGAGATCGCCGTCGGACGCGTCAGTCGATCAGCCAGTGCGTACACAATCACACAATTCCATCTCATCCTCGTTGGCTGATCTGTGCACAGTGAAGCTCTTTCTGGATGGTCTTGGAGGCAGACATCCGTTGTTATTCTGGACGCAATATCTATCTGGGGAGGTTATGATTGAGCTTTTCAGCATCGCGGAAGTATGGTGGCTTGGCCTCTGGGCCAGTCAGTATGCATCCCGCGATCCCAGTGACGTTCGCGTTGGCTTGTAAGTCTCACTGTCCCAAAGTTGACAAACCTACTAATCGCGATCGCAGCTTCCTCGGTATTTACTGCACGCTTATTGGCGGTATCGTGATGTCGTACGTCTTCGCCCAACTGGTGTACACCATCGCCGGTCTCCGTGCTTCGCGAAGTATACACGCCAAGCTTGTGTATTCTTTACTGCGGAGTACATTCAGATGGCTGGACGTTACGCCGACATCGCGAGTGGTCACGCGGTGTACGCAAGATATACAAGCCAGTGAGTCATTCAGGTCAACGCGGTAAAGGACTCGGAGTCATGCTGAGTCAAAAATAGTCGACAGTTCACTTCCCAACTCCATGGATGCAGTTGGTGAGTAAGTCTGCACACCTCTACGCTACGACGATACTGAATTCGGTCAGTCCGGACTACCGTCACATGCATCATCAAGGCCGGCGTCGTTGTCGCCTTTACACCCTATTTCTTGCTCCCCGCGGTCCTTCTTGTCGGCGCTGGTGCATTCCTCGGGAAAGTATACCTGAAAGCCCAGCTATCCGTCAAGCGTGAGATGTCGACAGCCAAGGCGCCTGTCCTCGGTGTCTTCGGCAGTGTTGTGGCCGGCCTCTGTCAGTACGTTCCACAAGTTCGTGCCGACGCTAAGCTGACTTCACGTGAAGCCTCTGTACGGGCTTACCACGCACAGCAGCGGTTCAGAGATCTGATACACGAGCGTGTTAACCATTACGTTCGCACCGCACGATCGTTCTACAATCTCAATAGGTATGTCATATGCCGTATGCAGGTGAGGACCCTCAGTGATACATACATAGATGGGTCGGTGTCCGTGTCGACGCACTCGCCCAGCTTTTCACCACTTCTCTGGCATTCTACCTCGTATATGGCCCTCTGTCCACAAGCCCGTCAACAGTCGGGTTCCTGATCAGCCAATCTGGTGCGTCGTTCTCCCTAGCCAGCATCTTGTGATTGCATGTCCGAGCGCTTGCCTAGATCGCTTTTGCGAGCTCATTCTCTGGCTTGTTCGGACATACAATGAATTCGAAGGTACATACTCGCGTCAATTGCAGATGTTTCCAGCTTTGATGTTGACCTTACAGTGAACTGCAATGGCCTCGAGAGGGTGCAACAATACATCGACATTGACCACGAGCCGGAACCCAAGTCCGACGGATTGCCTCCAGCGTATTGGCCTTCAAGCGGGGACTTGAAGGTCGAGAACCTCTCAGCCCGCTACTCTGCTGACGGTCCAAGCGTGCTGCAAGACATTTCATTCCATGCAAAACCTGGTGAACGCATCGGAGTCGGTGAGAAACATCATGAAATTGACCTATTAGCTCTATTGACATGGGTTACAGTCGGTAGAACAGGTTCGGGCAAGTCCACCTTGACCCTCGCTATCTTGAGATGCCTTCATACGGAGGGTACAATTATTTACGACGGGCTCGAGACTAAGAACATCAACCTCGATGTCTTGCGTTCTAACATCACCATTATCCCTCAGTCGGTGCGTATCAGTAGGTCGGCAATATGACGAATACCCTGACCCTCTGCGTACTAGCCGGAGCTTTTGAGTGGATCCCTCCGCTATAACCTTGACGTATTTGGCCAGTACGACGATGCGACATTGAACGATGCACTCCGTTCTGCTGGGCTATTTTCACTCCAGAAGATGTCGGACGAACACAAGATCACCCTAGATACCGAGATTGCCAGCGGAGGCGGGAACTTGTCCGTTGGCCAGAGGCAGATCATCGCCCTCGCACGTGCTATCGTGCGCCAGAGTAAGCTGCTCATCCTGGATGAGGCAACGTCTGCCATCGGTATGTTAAATATGTGTCATGGTCCCTCATGCTAATGACGTCGAACAGACTATGAGACCGACGCCGTCATTCAATCATCGTTGCGCACCGAATTGAATAGTGATGTGACCGTGATCACAGTCGCGCACCGTCTTCAAACTATCATGGACTATAGCAAAATTGTGCGTCACGTTCCGTGGCTCTCGTACCAAAGCTACATACTGATCTGCTCACATAGATGGTGCTTGACGCTGGACGCTTGGTCGAATATGACGCACCGAAGACACTACTTCGTCAGGAAGCTAGCGTCTTCCGCGCACTCGTTGATGAGAGTGCGGACAAGGAGACGTTGTACGCCATGGCAGAGGGGAGTGTATAGGCCAAGATCCCTTCCCTTCTTCATAGCATCTCGTCATTCTGTTTGCATGATAACCTTGATGTCGCTCCTGCGCGATGTAGGCTTCTTGGATCCCAAGGATGCCCAAATGTCCACACCGAGTTGACTATGACGCAGTTCGTGATTACGAGACATCTTGTAGCATTCGCATAGTACCTGGAAGTTGGCTTCCGGTGTGACAAACGGGCTCTATATTAGCAGGAAGCTACGTGCTAGAATGCACGATCCGCGCCGAGTAGGACTTTGCGTATTGTATGCCCACATGATCCCGGAGGCCTAATTGATCGTGGTTGCCTTGACCTGTCATTCGAGTCTTGTTTCATGAATCACAGCTGGGTTCCATGCAGACTCCAGCCACCCGCCCGTGGAGGTTGAAGACCAGCGTCCTCCAGCCTGGCGGCTGATGAGTCATCATAATTACTCAAACTCAAAGGACGCTGTAACCTCCACGGGCGACTGGCGGCAAATATCTGTAAACAACCCGGCGCTTGTGTCAGCGGTCTTTGAAAACAGTGTAGGGAGAGTAATTGTGCGAGATATATCTGCAGATATATGCATTGTGTGGGCGCGCGTACGTGGCGAGCACACTGCTGCCTCGGGGTTGCCTGGTGGCTTGTCTGAACACACCAGGCCCTGCAATACTTGGCCAGTGCAGCATCTCAGCAGTGTCAGTGCATACTGAGCCGGTGACTGAAATGGGTGTGTGAGCAGCCAGATGTCGGTGTCCACAGCGCGGCAGTCCTGACACCGAGGACAACAAAACCCTTGGACTTTGGTGCACTCTGTTAGAAACTACAGAGTGACTTATTATTATGCTGATATTCTCTGATAGTAATTGAGTCAATACACACGGTGCGCAGGTATAGAAAGGAGTGAACGACGAAGATGACGGGGACGGCGTCCTCAAGACTGTATTCACACCCTAGCTAAGTACAGGCCGCAGAATGCTACAGAAAATGATCTAAAATAACTAGGATATTCTCTCGCTATCTATTACAGAGGAGTTGTGTACGATTGGCGCAGTAAAACGTGTCTACAGAGCAGGAGGTGCGGGGCGGCCAGCGACCGCGGCGAAGGGTGCACCGGGTCCATGGTGTCAGGGGTCTGGTAGGCGCGCGTCCGCCCACGCATGTCGCGCGTCGGCCTCACGCCCGCTCATCAACAATTTGCTCGCTATTGGGAGCAGCAAGCTAGTATCATCACACGCGGTGAAATGTATGTACCGACACTGGTTGGGTGGCGTGAGCACCGACCACGGTGTGGAGTACACCCGGTCTGCGGTACTGTGGGATTGGCGTGTAACCCTGCCGCTTCCGCTTTGGGCTTACTACCCATTTTGGTATGCTTACATAATCACGTTCTCTTCCTCTCGTCGCCCCCGTTTTCCCTCTTTCTTCAGTTCCCCCATGTACTAGCTACGAGATCTCGCTATACAGAGCCCGTTCCTGCTCTGTCCTCTGCTCCGAGTGTAAACCCGCCCTTCCCCCATGTACTAGCTACGAGATCTCGCTATACAGAGCCCGTTCCTGCTCTGTCCTCTGCTCCGAGTGGTTTACCGCCCCACGCCGGGGCGGGTTTACACGGCGCTAACAGGGTAGTACGCACATGTCGCTGTGAGTATGCTCTGCATGGTCTTGGTCAGGGGTTTGCAGTATGAGGTCGAGAAAGGAGTTAACTTTATAGAAATTGAGCAGGCGGGCTAGATGCTCATACAGGGGCATCTTGGGATACAGTGCAAGTATTGTCTACAGCATGGCGGCGGGGGCATGAACAGCAACGCGCTTCGCGCTACCGACCTAATTTGGTACATGTCCCCGAGAAGATATTGAGAATCAGGCATCAATTCTGTGCGGCTGTCGCCGAACGAGCGACCTCGGATATCCATTGCCGTCCAATGCCGGGTTGTTTACAGATATTTGCCGCCAGTCGCCCGTGGAGGTTACAGCGTCCTTTGAGTTTGAGTAATTATGATGACTCATCAGCCGCCAGGCTGGAGGACGCTGGTCTTCAACCTCCACGGGCGGGTGGCTGGAGTCTGGGTTCCATGCGGTTAGCTACCACGTTCAAACTGCGGATTTCCCATGTCATCCTGAAGCAGTTGATAGCAACAGAAAATTAGGCACAGAGTGGGGCTTCTTCACATGCATCACATGTATATGTACCTCGTCGTCCATGTCTTCACCGTAGCGATGTACGACACGGTGCCTCAAGTGGTGCTCTCACTGGCAGAAGGTTGTGGCCATAACGAAAGGTGATCCTCATATAAGCGCCGAAACCGCGCGTTGTTGCTGACTTTGATGCAGGTCTTGGCTAGACGAGCGATTTATTCCAACATGGGTCGCTGCAGCCTCAATATTGGCTTTATTGGTTGATGGAACCAATATTTTTGCCGGTCTCCTGCAAAAAATGCGTCGAAAGCGAATGACTCTGCTCCAGACGGGTTCTTTGCACGACGCGGCGGAGTGGTCATTTTCGCGTTCAAGGTCGTTCGCTTGGCGGGTGTTCTCGCTTTGCTGACCTTGTCGGGGTTCTCGTCGGCGACAACTGACCACTGCGACCTCTGGCTATCCCTCGGTCAATTAGCGGCTCTGGTAAGTGGTAAAGCAAAGTGATAACGGTGCATCGGGAGTTAATCATTAACTTGTTGCTAGACCTATGCGTCAGCACTAGCTGCTTCAAGCGTAGTCAAAACTGCGAACCAGGCATTGGTTATTTCACGCCATCTTACCCTCTTGACATTCACTATCATCGCCGTCTATGTCTATCGCGACATCTGGCCGTTGATGACCTCCACACTGCAACCAAAGGATGCCTATGAGGGTCCGCTTTTATGGGTGAAGATCGCGCTTGCAGTTTTTGTAGGTGCTGTGATACCGCTTCTCGAGCCGTATCCATACATGTCGCGCCTTTCGGCAGTAAGTTTCCGACCACCCGGAGCGTCATGACGTTCCTAACCATGATAATGCAGCCCAACCCGGAACAAACTGCCTCGTTATTATCCTTTTGGACATATACTTGGCTCGACCCTATCATCTGGCGCGCCTTCCGGCTTCCCCACCTTCCAGCAGAAGCGCTGCCTCCACTGTGCAGCTACGATGAGAGTCGAAAGCTAGTTCAACGCGGCTCCACCGTAAGGCTCAACTCATGCTAGTTCCTCTCTCTTACTGAATGTCATTGCTTACTCCGCGCAATAGACTCTTGGTACCTTCGGGGCGGGAAAGGCGCAATCATTCTTCTGGGGCCTGCTTTCAGTCTTCCGGAAGTCTATCGTCGTACAGAGTATCATGCTGGTTATCTTCGTGCGTCTTTCTTCAAGTACTTCATGGCACCTTCTCATGCCCAACGATTATTAGGCATTAGCAAACATTTCAGTCCCAGTTGCTGAAAATCGACTGCTGTAGTACGTCACTCCTTTTCTCGGGCTGTATTCATGTACTTACGCTCCACAGCTATCTGGAAACGAAGGGCGAGCATGCGACTGCCAAGCCTTGGGTGTGGATCTTGATGTTGTGCGGCGGGCCGGTGATAGAATCGTTTGTCTCTTCATATTATATGTTCCTCTCGGTTCGTACCCAGCCATATTGTATTGACGTTTTCTAACCGTCTCACCAGACCGGCACACTCGTCCGTGTGGAGGCCATCGTGACCTCTCTCCTCTTCGAACACGCACTCTGCGTGCGTCCGAAGGCTGGTTCTGCGAAAAAGGCGGTCAGCGACAAGGCTGAGGCTCCGAAGCCATCTAGCCTGGGCCCGACCGATGCCAGCGTGGACTCAATGTCAGTAACTGCAACCGCAACGGCACGGAATCCTGCCAGCGGTTCGTCAGGTTCTGCGAGTGCGACACTTGATGATGAAACAACTCCAGCTCCCCCGCCTGAGGGCAAAGCGCAGGTCGACACAGGAAGCGAAGATGCTGTAAACGCAGATGTAGGCCTAGCGGGCAGGATCAGCAATCTAGCGACAAGCGACCTCGACAATATCACCAGTGGTCGCGACTTCCTGCTCATGCTCATAACTGCGCCTCTCATATTCTCGTTCGGGATGGCCTTTCTCTACCACATCCTCGGCTGGAGTTCTCTCGTCGGCTTGGCGATTATGACTTTGCTCCTGCCGGTGCCGATGGTCATCGCGTCGCTTATGCAAGGCGTTCAAGAGCAGAAGATGCAGGCTGTGAGATCAGCTTGCTATTTATTGTACTTTCATATTCACTGTAGCGAATTTCCTAGACGGATGGTCGGGTGCAAAGCGTAATAGAAGGTAAGCTCTAGATACCTATTTGTTTAAAACCGTTTTTGACATGCTACCAGCAATGAGCATGCTGCGGATGATTAAGTTGTTCGGATGGGAGTCGCGCATACAGGAGAACATTGCAAAGGCGCGGGAGAGCGAGCTAAAGTCCATTCAGAAGAGAAAGATCTTCGGTTTGCTGATGACTACAATCAAGTAGGGTATACGTTCGTTCTCAATCATGAAGTCACTGACAAAGTTGCCGCAGTTATTGCGTCCCGTTGGTTCACATGGTCGTCACTTACGCCGTCTTTGTGAGTAGCACCGGCATCTCTTCCGCTTTCTCGACTTGACCTTGTTGTAGACTGTGGTCATGAAGCGGGAGCTCTCCGGTGCGTCAAACTACGCACCGAAGACGGCAGTTCCTTATCTGACGAGCGTCCAGCATCCGTCGTATTCTCGTCCATGACTGCGTTCCAGATAATGCGTGGTCAGATGTTGAGCATAATTTACATGATTCCGATGATGATCAATGGTGAGTGCGAATCTTGTGTTGTACCTTCCAAGGCTTGCTGATCAATCTGTGTCAGCCAATGTCTCACTAGGTCGTGTCGCGGATTTCCTCTACAACGTACGCGATATTGTTGATATAACTTCTGCAATGATTCACGTTCGGCTGGCAGACGGACCTGCTTGACGCTTTCGCTGGGCACTCCTCTCTAGGCGCCACCGCGAGTAACTCGCCGGCTCATCTGGACGACATAGGATTCGGGCACGCCAAGTTTTCGTGGGCCTCTGGGGAGGAAAACAATACGTTAACCCTCGACCGTAAAACATTCACGCTATGTGTCGACGGCGAGGTATGTTTCAAGAGAGGCGCCTTCAACCTCATTATAGGGCCCACCGGTTCTGGCAAGACATCCGTCCTCATGGCACTTCTTGGCGAAATGCACTACGCTCCCACCAGCCCGGACTCGTGGGTGAATCTCCCGCGGCATGGCGGCGTCGCGTATGCCGCGCAGGAGTCCTGGGTCCTTAACCAGACCATCAGAGAGAACATCCTCTTCGGCGCGCCATACGACGAGGAGCGGTACAACAAGGTGATCTACCAATGCGGCCTCACTCGCGATCTCGGTCTCTTGCCTGCCGGGGAGGCGACCGAGGTGGGCGAACAGGGCGTCACGCTGAGCGGCGGGCAGAAAGCGCGAGTGACCCTCGCGCGAGCGGTGTACTCGTCCGCGGAGATACTCTTGTTGGACGACATACTCGCTGCATTGGACGTGCACACTGCGCGTTGGATAGTCAGTCAGTGTTTCAAAGGAGATCTGCTGAAGGGCCGTACCGTTCTCCTGGTCGTAAGTTATCTCTTCATCTGCACCGTCTTTCGCGAGCATAACCTTCGCATCATAGACTCATAACGTAGCCTTGGTCGGCCCGCTCGCCGATTTTGTGGTGCTGTTGCGAGACGGACAAGTCATAATTCCAGGATCTGTACGCGAAGCTTTGGCGACAACTGCAGAACTCGAGGAAGAATTCATACGTGAAGAACAGGCGATTGAACTCGACAGTATCCAGGAGGCTCCTGCAGCCGACATCGTCGAGGATACTGTACTCGACCCTCTAGCGGCGAAGGGAAAACTTGTCTCTGCCGAAGAAGTCGCTGTTGGCCATCTTAGTTGGACAGCGTGTATGTTTTCTTCTTCTCTTGAACGGGTGTGTATGTTAATGCTGACTTGCGGTGCTTAGTCAAGTTGTTCCTGGATGGTTTGGGTGGCGAGCATCCGATTGTATTCTGGGCGCAATACCTTGTCGGTCTTTGCACATCGGAACTCTCTAGTGTTGTCGAGATGTGGTGGCTTGGTTATTGGGCTCTCCAATATTCGTCGCGCGACTCTAGCGAGGTTCGCGTCGGATTGTAAGTATATATACACTGTGAATTTCTCTTCAACTACTGATCGACACCGCATAGCTACCTCGGCATCTACTGCCTGTGGGTTGGGGTGTCGGCGATGACACGTGTATACGCGCAGCTGGTATACACCTTTGCAGGGCTCCGCGCCTCGCGCTCGATTCATGCGAAGCTCCTTCAATCGTTGCTGCGTAGTACATACAGATGGCTAGACGTCACACCGGCATCGCGGGTCACTACCAGATGCACGCAGGATATCCAAGCCAGTACGTAGTCCACGCTGAGGCACATGATGAGATTTCTGCTCACGTACGACAAGTTGACGATCTCGTTCCAAGCACTCTGGATAGCGTCTGTGAGCTGCTTTTGCGTACACGCACTCTACGTTGGTCTCTGACTTGCAACAGTCCAGGTCGCGCTCGAGTGCATTGTCAAGGTTGCGGCTGTCGTCACATTCACGCCGTTATTCCTGCTGCCAGCGGTGTTAATTGCCGCACTCGGAGGCTTCATCGGTCAGGTGTACATGAAAGCTCAACTCTCCGTCAAGCGGGAGATGTCGACTGCCAAAGCACCCGTTCTCGGAGTTTTTGGCAGCGCGATGGCTGGTCTGGGTGAGCAACACATTCCTTGAGCAGTCCGACATGCGCTAACCGCAGGCTCAGTTTCAATCCGGGCATACCAGTCCCAGGAGATGTTCAGAAACATGCTGTATGATTGCATCGACCGCTATACCCGCGCTGCACGGTCATTCTACAATATCAGCCGGTACCACATCCTCGTTCCTCCAGGTTGACACTTTAGTAACCATGTCTACAGATGGGTCTCGATCCGTCTTGACCTCCTTGGGCAGCTATTTACAGCCTCGCTTGCATTCTACCTCGTCTATGGGCCTTTGTCCTCGAAGCCCTCGGTAGTCGGATTCCTCATAAGCCAGGCTGGTGCGTGGCTCAATGTCGTGAAACGCATCAACATCCTCAACTGACGGCAATGCGTAGCGGGCTTCAGTGGACTGATCCTTTGGTTCATTCGTCTCTACAACGATTTTGAAGGCATGTTGGGCTAGCATGCCAGCTGGATGACTACTTACAACCACACAGTCGAAGGCAACAGTCTGGAGCGCATTCAGCAGTACATCGATATTGAGCACGAGCCTGAGCCCGGACCCGAGGGCGTGCCTCCGGCGTACTGGCCCTCGAGCGGTGACCTCCGCGTCGAGAAGCTGTCCGCGCGCTACTCGCCGGACGGCCCGCTGGTGTTGCAGGACGTGACGTTCCAAGCAAGGCCCGGCGAGCGCATCGGGATCGGTACGCCCCATGTTTTTGGGTACCCAGAGCTGATCTGATCGACGAGTGCCCCAGTTGGCCGCACGGGCTCGGGCAAGTCCACGCTCGTGCTCGCCCTCCTGCGGTGCATCCCTGCCGACGGCACGATCACGTTCGACGGCATCGACACGGCGCGCCTCAACCTCGGCGCGCTGCGCGCAAGCGTCACCGTCATCCCGCAATCCGTCAGTCCGCTCTCCGTTCTCCCCTTGTTGCCGTTCGCGCTGAGCCCCTCCCCCCGCGCCGCGCGCAGCCCGAGCTGCTCAGCGGCACGCTGCGCCACAACCTCGACGTGTTCGGCGAGCACGACGACGCGGCGCTGCACGACGCGCTCCGCGCCGCGGGCTTCTACGCGCACGCCGGCCCCGCCGCCGAGGGGCGGGGGCACGCGATGGCGCTCGACACCGAGATCGCGAGAGGCGGCGCGGACCTGTCCGTCGGGCAGCGCCAGCTCGTCGCGCTCGCGCGTGCGATCGTGCGCCGCAGCAAACTGCTGATACTGGACGAGGCGACGTCGGCCGTCGGTGCGTCTTTCTTCCTGCCCGCTGAACCGCGGAGCACGTTGCGAGACTGACGCGCGCGCGCAGACGACGCGACGGACGCGGCGGTCCAGCACGCGCTCCGCACGGCGCTGCCGCGCGACACGACGGTGCTCGCCGTCGCACACCGGCTGCGCACGGTCATGGACCACGACCGCATCGTACGTGCCTCTACCCACCCCCGCCTCGCCTTCCCGCCCGCTCTCTCTGCTCGCCCGCGGTTCTGTGCTGACCGGACGCCCACAGATGGTGCTCGACGCCGGACGCGTCGTCGAGTACGACACGCCACGCACGCTGCTCGCAAGGGAGCACGGCGCGCTCCGCGCGCTCGTCGACGGGAGCGCGGACAGGGACGCGCTGTACGCGATGGCGCGCGGCGGCAGCAGGGGCTGTTGAATCGGACGGGACCTGCTACTCCCGGTGCTTCTTGGCGTGCATTTGGGTGTTTAGACGTGTTACTAGGTCCTGCTGTGTGATAGCCGGCGACTCAATGCACCCTCCCGCCATGGCGCCTCTCGGGACGCCACGACGCCCCGCTAGCCAAAAAGCCTCGAGTTGACAGTTTCCGTCAGCCTAGAAGCCGAGTGCAAGGCACGGACATTTCATTTGCGATCGCGGGACAAAAAGCGCGGTTGATGCCTGGGTTCGAGCCATACGTATGGTACACATCGACATTGGGGAAGGCTGACTGGCTGCAGTAGGTAGGATAGTGCTATACATCAAGGGTAGACATTACGAGATTATAAGGACGTGGGACATTGTGTGAGACGGCGCAAACATTGGGAGAAAAAGGAGTCGGTGCGTGCATGAGATCGATTGGAGTGGATGAAGGTGGACAGATGGGATGGATGGTATAGCGTAGTGATACAAGACGTGCTGAAAACGAAGATGCAAGAACGCGGCGGCGAGGAGGGTATGCATAGAAGTCCACAGACACAACAAACCAAGAAAACAACAGAATGGACTCAGCGACAAAGGCGACGCGCGGGACGGGCCCCTCACGTCGGCGACTCGTCCCCGCGGGTGCGCGCTCGCCCTTCCAGCGGCGCGGGAGGCCCACGCGGCCCTCGGCGTCGCCGTTCTCGACGAGCCACGCCTCGAGGCGGCGCCCGAGCTCGCCACCGCGCCCGCCACAGATGTCGCCGCGCTCGTCGAGGATGCGCTCGAGCTCCTGCTGCGCCGCAACGACCTTGACGGGCTGCGCCGCGCGCCCGCGATCGCGCGCTTGCCGTTCGCGCCGGCGCCGGCGCCGGCCTGCGAGCCCGTCGACCCGCGCCGCTTCGCGGTGCCGTCCTCGCCGTCGCTCGCCTGCTCCGTGAGCGTCGGGCTCGTGCTCGTGAGCGGGCTCTGCGGGGACGCGCTCGCGGCGTCGGGGATGACGACACACTCCGCGTCGGCGTCCTCGTCCTCGGGTTCGTCCACAGAGGCCGGCGGCGGGTGCTCGTCCTCCCAGGTGCGGAACCAGTCCTCCTCCTGCTCCTCGGGCCCGAGGATGCTCTCGACAAGGCCCTCCTCCCAGCCGTCCCACTCGATGCAGCGGTGCGCCATGCGCAGGCGTGCGCCCGCGGACTCGTGCTGGAGCCACTCGGCCGCGATCGCGCCAAGGTCGCGCGGGTGTCCGTCGACGACGACCGTGTGCCGCTGCTCAGCGAGGCGCTCGACCGTCGCACGGAAGAGCTTGGACGTGAACGGGCTCGTCTGCAGGAACGCGGGGACGTGCGCGGCAGCCCAGAGCGGGCGCGTCGTCGTCGACTCCCAGTCGATAACGCAGGTCTGGGGCGTGTCTTAGCACTTTTGTCTCATCAGAAGGCGGATAGCGGCGAACAGAATACTCACAATCTTCGACACATCGTGTTCATCAACAAAGACGTTCTCGAGGTTGAGGTCGTGCGGGTCTAGCGTGAATTCCTCCGACTCGCCTTGGTCAGCCTGCTCACGCTTGAACGCGCCGAGGCGCTCCATCATCCGCACGAAGCGGCCCATCTCCTCCTTCACCTTTTCCTCGCGCTGCTGCAGGTGCGCGACGAGGAACGTCGTACGCTGCATGCGGCGGTAGTCCTGGTACATTCTGTTGCCGGGGCCGTCCCACTCGGCCTCGCTCTCCTCCCAGTCCCACTCGTCGCTCTGGTCGGAGACGTCGCCTGTAAGCGCGCTGACTTTGTGATGGCGGGACGAGATAATCTCATCGGGATCGAGGTGCAGCCGATGCGGTGCGGTCTTGCCCTCATTTTCGAGCCTGACCCCAATGATCTCACGCTCTGCGCATGATTCCAGGTAGGACTGCGTCGACGACCACGGCCCACGGTTGATCTCCGTGGGGTGAACGAGCTCGCCCCTGTTCGAGCCAAAGAAGGGCCAGGAAATTATGGGGCCAACATGAAACTCGGATGGAGGCGTTGAAGCGGCGTTCCCGTGCTGCGAGGCCACAGGTGTCATGCTGAGCGTCCGTACCATGTTGTGCGTCGCAGTGGGCGTTGGCGCGGACGAAGACGACTGCGGGACTGGCTCGGGGTCCGGCCCAAGGTAGAGGGAGCCGATCTTCGGGAAGCGATGCGCGTACAGAGGCAGGATGAGGTTGGCGAGGTTCTCCATGAGGCTCATGAGCTCGCTGTGCGACATTGAATGGAACACGCGCGATAGTGGCACGCCGACTGCCTGCAAATCGCGTACAGGACGCGAGAGCAGATCACGTGTACGATCAGCGGATGCACCTCATTCGAGGGCGAAAGCACCACATACCTTTGACATCAAGATGTACTCGCCGCCGAGGCGGTTGAAGGGGTTGGCGTCATAGTGATAGACGTCGGGCACCGGAATGTTGGACCGCTCGCGAAGGTAGCGCATCGTGGCGACCTCGGACTCGGTCTTGAGTCTTGGCATGAAGCGCCTCGCGACGCGAGCGACGAGCTCGAAACCATCAACAAGTGTTATGAGGTAGCCCTGCGTAAGATCAGCACAGGTGGTGATGGGAGGCAACGGACGAGCTTGCCTTGTGGAAGGTGCCTGTCGTGTCGGAACACGTCAGAGGCGACTGTATGCGTGGCGGAGGGGGTGCTGGGACGCACCTGCACCGAGAAACTCGATTCGTACGACATCTCGCTTCATCTTCTCCTGGACAATGTCTTTTAGCAGCTTTCTGTCGACCTGGAAGGGCGGTGCGCCGTGGACGGCGGCATCAGCCTGGGCCTCTCTCTTCCTGTCTTGGTGTTCGAGCTCCCAGCTCCATGCGAGTGGCAGCTTCTTGGTGGTGTCAGTATCTTGGCTGTGGACCGTGCCGGTCTGGAAATGGGTACCGTCGTAGGTCATGGCTTCGCGATGCGCGGAGCAGGGCAAGGTGGCCGACGGGTGGTGTGCAGCCGGCGCGCTGGGGAGGCTGTGCGGGCAGAGAAGGAGACGTTCACGGTCAAAGGCGGCGAGGAGGGCGGCGATGCTTTTGTGAGAGCGGAGGTGGTGGTTAGAGAGCAAGAAAGGGTCGCGGCCGGTACTTATCTCTCACCTCGGCTTTGCCCGCACAGTGTCGACGCTGGGCGGAGCGGGCGCTTCATGTGATAAATGTGATGATTTTACCAAACCAGGCATGTCCGCGTAGGACGAACGTGCAAGCGTTGGCGAGGGGAGGAGGAGGAGGAGGAAGGGAAAAACGAAACAGGTCGAGGAACATCTGCGGGTGTGTATATATGGCTTATGCAGATGCGTACGAGTTGTCCGTTCCTGTCCGCTCTTGGACCGCTCGTGAAACAGAGTTGCAAGGGCAGGCGCCCCAGAATTGGTCGGCCGCGACCCGTGGGACTTCGCCCGACGCGCGACTCTTGCCATAATCAAAATCAAATCTCGCCCACCGATCTAGACACAGTGAGGACTGCCCTCGAGCAAACGAGCCTCCCTCTGCCCTCGCTGGCGTCGACGTCCGCCGTGTCCTGCAAACACCCCGCGCGTCCCACGCGACCGAGTTCGTGCCGGATCTCAGTGCGGGGCAGCAGCCGTTTGCCTCGTAAGCAGATGCGATAAGCCGCACCGAGGGCTCGCCACCGCGCCACACCACTGGCTGCCCCTGCTGCTGCTGACTGACATGACAGCACAACGCCGGACGCCGTCGCGGGCAGCCTGCCGCTGTCACACCGCCTGTCAGCTCCCCGCTGCTGCGACGTCCGCTTGCCACCGCACCTACACACATCCCCACACGTCTGCACAAGTCGCCGCCGCTCTTGTGCGGAGCTAGGGCGGCCAGGGACCGCGCTGGCAGCCCTCGTCCGGGACAGCCACCCGCGGCAGGGCGACTGCCAGGGAGCCACGGCCGGCGCGTGCTCTTGCTGCAAGCAGCAGTCCGAAGCCACCTGACTCTGCATTTCAGGGTCCCCGCGCAGAGCTTCCCGTGCTCTGGGCCTGCACAGAAAGCAGGCCAACCTTGTCTCAGAGATAGCGCATGCAGGGCCCCGCCGTGCTGTGTCCGGCGGGGCTATATGGTTGGACACGCGCATAGTGCGTTGCCGGCATGCATGCCAAATATACACTTTGGCGCAGCCCAGCCTCGGGGGACAACCAGGAGATCGCAGACGACGAGCATCCCCGTGGCAGCGTCGTGGTGAGCGTCGGTGGCAGCGCTGACCAAGCCGGCGTCGCTCATCGCTGCTTTCGTGCGCCGTGCGGCGCCGACGGCGATGACGACGCGACTGCGGCGGTAGGTCCGCTCAGATCGCTATCTCGATCCCATCACCCAATCACTCTGATCACGCCATTGCCGTCCCGTGCCTTGTCCTGAGACCCAGTCCAGAAAAGGCAACTCCAGTGTTTAATGCCCGCTGCTTGCTGCCGACGTCTGTGCGGTCTTCAAAGCACTAGCCGTGTGCCGCGCCTTGAGGACGCATCGAGTGAGAAAACGAGTATCCAGCGACGGTCGCCTCCCAGCTGCAATCCTAGCCATGCCTTCTACCGCGAAGCCGCGACCGCTAGAACTTCACTTTTAGACAAGCTATACATGTCACTCCCTGATCATCAGAAGCCTAAAGATTAACAGCGAGCCACAATGCCGCCCACATGCAGCGAACCCGCGCCGACGCTCTGTCCAACCAGAGGCGAGCAGCGGCTTCGAACAGAGCCTCCGCGTCCTTGCCGTTCCTCGCGGCGGGCACAGCTGCGACGGCGCTGCGGGCGCACCGAGGAAGCAGCGTACCGCAGAGACCGCGACTGCTGCTATATTTGTCAGGCGAAACCGAAAAGTCGTCGATGGCACGCCTTGCACAGGGTCCACACCCGAGTCCGAACAAGGTTCAACACTTTCCCGTCGCACACCCCGCGCCAGTGGCGACGTCTGCGCCAGCAGCTCGCACTCGGCCGTGGTCCCCCGAATGCGCAGAGTGGGCACATCTGCCCCAGAAGCGAGCCATAGCAGCATCAGCTGTCATGATCCCTGCGTCGCTCGCGCGCGGTGGCACCGAAGCGACGCTTGCGGCTGGGTGGCGCACCGCGCCGCGTGGGATCGCTCAGGTAAGCGTGCTACTGCACCGCACCCGGGGCCGTCCCGGGCACTCCAGTGCTGGCCGTGCCGTCGCAGCGTCTATATAGATTCCCAAGAGAGCCCTTGCAGGCGACTACGGACAGTCGAGACACCCTCCGCGAAATCGTGCGGGGATCAGCCTTGGGCCCGACCCTGCGCCAGCGCATACAGCTCCTCGCGCTCCGCGCTCTCGTCGACGAGCGCCCTGAACAGCCCGCCGGGGGCGCGGAGGAGCGCCGCCGGCGCGTCGAACTCGACGAGGCGGCCCGCGTCGAGCACCATCTGCAGGCCATCAGCGCCAAGCCAGCATCGACGGGGAGAGACGCGCACGCACGATCTTGTCGTAGTCCATGACCGTGCGCAGCCGATGCGCGACGGTGAGCACCGTCACGCCGGGCGCGAGCGCGGTGCGCAGCGCGCGCTGGATCACCGCGTCCGTCGCGTAGTCTGCCGTACCGCCACACCACACCATCAGGGACCCGCGCCACGCGCCCGCGGGCGGAAAAGGGACACACACGCACCGATCGCCGACGTCGCCTCGTCGAGCACGAGCAGCCGGCTGCCGCGCACGAGCGCGCGTGCGAGCGCGACTATCTGGCGCTGGCCGACGGAGAGGTTCGCGCCCGCGCCCGCGACGGGCGTGTCGAGCGTGAGCCTGCCGGCGCCGTCGGGCGCGTCCTGCAGCGCGTAGAGCCCCGCAGCGCGCAGCGCGCCGTGCAGAGTCGCGTCGTCGTGCTGCGCGAACGGGTCGAGGCTGTGCCGCAGCGTCCCGCCGAGGAGCTCGGGCTGCCGACAGGGTGAGACAGGAAAACAGGGGAGGAGGCGTGGGGGGACGCACCACTTGCGGGATGACCGTGATGTGCGCGCGCAGCGCGTCGAGGTTCAGGGTGCGCGTGTCGAGCCCGTCAAAGTACACCGCGCCCTCCGTCGGGATGAAGCGCAGCAGCGCGAGCGTCAGCGTCGACTTGCCCGCGCCCGTACGGCCGACTGCCAGAAAAAGAAATCTCTAGTTAGAATATGGATACTTGCTTCGCCGTCCAAGGCGCGGTACTGACCGATGCCAATGCGCTCGCCAGGCTTGGCATGGAACGACACGTCCGCGAGCACGCGCGGGCCGTCGGGCGCGTAGCGCGCAGAGAGCGCCTCGACGCGCAGGTCGCCGCTCGCGGGCCAGTACGCGGGCGGCACGCCGGCCGGCGTCGGCGCGGGCTCGTGCTCGATGTCGAGGTACTGCTTGATGCGCTCGAGGCTGTTCCCGGTCACTGGGCGCGCGGTCAGCAGCCTGCACACGGCGCCGCGGACGGGTGGCGCGCACCTTCGAACTCGTTGTACAGGATGATGAACCAGAAGATGAGGTCGCCGAGGCCCGCTGTGCGCGAGTGAGGGAGAGGGGAGGAGGAAAGGAGGGGGCAGGCGTACTGGCTTGGACGAGCGTGAAGCCTACGACGGAGGGCTTCGCGGAGAGCGGGCCGTACACGAGGTAGACCGCGAGCGCGGCGGAGAAGAGCTGGCTGAGCAGGTCCATGCGGATGCCGACCCACCTAGAGTAGTGTCAGCAAGGTTGGTTTGCGGGGCAAGGTAAAAAGGGGCGTACCGATAGATGTTGTAGAACGACCTCGCGGCGCGGACATATCGGTTCATACGGTCATAAAGCACGTTCCGGAACGCATCTTGGGCATGATATGCGCGGATGGAGACTTTAAGCCGCGATCAGTCGTATAACGCCATTAACCATGTTACGGGTGTTGCTCACCGAGACCTGAGATGGCACCGCCAAATGTTCCCAATACGGGTGCTTTGGCTGTAGACATCTCACGCTTAACCGAGAGCTGCGCTTTCATGTACACCTGACCGAGGAAGGCGCATAGCGCAATGACGAAGACGGCCGGAAGAAGGAAGAATGGTGTGAAGGTGATCACGACGCCGAGCTTCAGAATGCACGACAGCGCCATTGAGACTGGACAACAATCAGGACCCGCAAGATGAGGACGAGGCGGAATGATACTTGCAGACAGAGTAGAAATTATGGGAAAGGCTGCTGTCAACTATAGATCTTCATCAGGACCATGCTATTCTTTGCGTGGAGAGGACATACCGGACTGGATATCCTGGGTGCAGCGCGTGGTGATGCGCGCGGTGGGGGTGACGTCGAGCCATCTGAACGTGCTCGCGAGCAACGAGCTGACAAGCTGCGCGTGAATGGAGCGTGAGGCGCGTAGCGTTGCGAAGGCCCAAACGACCTGAGTAAAGATGTTCATCATGACCAGCGCGCCGACCAGCACGCAGTAGATCGACAGATAGCTTGTGCGGGTATCAGTACCAAATCTCAAGCCATGATGGTGGGGCTCACTAATTGGCATGGACCTCGCTCGGATCCGAATGCAGGGCGTACTGCTGCGCCCAGTACCCAAGCCACCATATCTCGATAATGTTCGCGAGTTCTACTGCCCCCTGACCGAATGCGAATTGCAGCCAGAATAATATGGGATACTTTCCGCCAAGTCCGTGCAGGTAGATCTTCACTGGAAAATCGGGTAAGCCGGCGAGGGTAGGTATTGGCAACGCAAGGTGCAGACGTACGTGCATCCCAGCCGACATGGCCCACCGCAATCTCTTCGGCAACGACCAGCTTTCCGTCCTTGTCGGCTGCACCGGTGTCAGCGGCGTCGACAGCACCTGTCACCGCGTCTTCAGCCACGTCCAGTTCGATAGCCTCTTCCTCATGCTTAATCTCTTCCTCGAGGACTGTGTTGGTTTGGAGGACTTCACTGATTGAGCCCTGGCTGACTACCTGCCCGTCTCGCAGGGATATGACGAACTGCGCTAGCGGCTTGCCATAGCAACGTTGTGAGTCTGGGAGGATCGATCAACAGGCTGGGATTCACAGTGAAGCGCTTTACGCACCACCAGAAGCACAGTGCGGCCTAGGAGAAGGTCTCCCTTGAAGCACTTGTTGACTATCCATCGGGATGTGTGGACGTCCAGAGCGGCGAGAACGTCATCCAGTAGGAGAATCTGCGCAGAGGAGTATACCGCCGCGCAAGCGTTACTCGTGCCTTCTGTCCCCCGCTCAAAGTAATGCCTTTCTCGCCGACCTCCGTCGCGTCTCCAGCATCGAACAGACTCAGGTCCCGCGTCAGAGCACATTGATAAATGACCTTCTCGTACCGCTCCCGTCGTACGGGGCACCGAAGAGGATATTCTCTTTTATCGTCTCGTTCAGCACCCAGGATTCCTGGGCTGCGTACGCAACGCCGCCCTCGCGCGGGAGGTTCATCCACGAGTTGGGGCCGTGCGGGATGTAGTGCATTTCGCCGAGGAGTGCCATGAGTACGGACGTCTTCCCGGAACCCGTGGGACCGACGATGAGGTTGAAGGCGCCTCGTTTGAATAGCACTTCGTCGCTGATGCGTAGACGGAAGGTCTGACGTGGAGGGGTGAGTGTGCCGTCGTCCTCCGAGGTCCAGGAGAAATCTGCATGGCCGAACCCGAGGTCGGTTTTATGAACCAAGGAGGCGTCGGTTATAGGTGCTCCAGAAGGCGTCTCGGTGAAGCAGTTCAGCAACTGGTCTGTAGAACTGTCAGATAGGTCGTCACCTCTGTCAACGAGCGTACCTTGCGAAGAAAATCTGCAATACGGCCTAGAGAAACGTTCGCTGGTTCACAAAGTCAGCGCCGGCGGTGTGTGTTGTTTTGTGGACTTTCATACCATTGATGTAAGTGGGTAGCATGAACGTCAGCCTGAATACTTGGCCCCGAATCATCTCAAATGCAGTCATGGAGGAGAAGACGATAGAAGCTAGGCAATGTGAGTAATGTAAGTAGCATTCGGTTTGCATACGCAGCTTCACTTGCCAGTTAATGTTTGCTTCATGACGACAGTCTAGAGTACTTTTAATTATCGGGCACATATGGTTGTAGAAAGCACTCACATAGACGGTGTAAGTCGCGATCATATGTACGAGGGGGACGACGATGCTGCACGAGTGGGAAATCAGTGACAACGCAATCAAAATAGTTACAAGAGATCCTCACTTCACACAGTTGCTCAAGAGGTTCGACATCTTTCTCTTCCACATATACTTCAACTCTGTCTTTCGCGCTTCGTCGATCGACTCTTTGACCTTCGGTTCCCAGCCGAAAAGCTTGACCATGCGCAGGACGCTCACGACTAGAGGAAATGAGGGAGTGAGGGAGGCCATTATACAACCGAGCTTCGAACTTACCTTCGGTGACTTTTTGCACCCGAGCATCGGTCTGAAGGGAAGGATGAAGTTAACGGCGTCGCCTCATATCGAACATACAAATGGTAACGCACGGCCTTCATGACCTCTTTTTGGATGCCTTGCATGCGTGTAGCGACGAATGTCGGGACCGGTAAGAGGGCAATCATTACGGCAAGGCCGACGAATGCGCTCCAGCCGAGGACATTGTACAGGAATACCATGCCGAGTGAAAATTCCAGCGGCACCGAAAGCAAGATGAACAAGAAGTTGCGCCCATTTGTGATGTTGCCCAAGTCGCTGGTGACCAGGTTGTTGATCTTCCCCGTCAAGTTCTTGCCGTCATTGGGCGGGGACTGCGGAGCATTCTTGGCGGAGGTGTCCTTGTGGGTGGTCTTGCCCTTGGCTTGTCCGCCGCCAGAGGTAGCAGCCGTCGTCGACGTCGCCGTAGAGGCCGCACCCGCTGTAGATACGGTCGTTGCGCGGGAGTGTGCCGTCTCATTATCGCCTTCATCTTCGCCCTCGCTCTCCGGGGTAGCACTTGTTGGTCGGGAGGCATCGGTGCTATCCCCTTCTGAGGTGGGCTCTGGGTTGGATCCCGATACTCCCGGACTCGTCTCAGTCTCACCCGTCTCGGCTTTGACACGGATACGTAAGGCGTGATCAAAAACGAGGGAAGTGATGATGGACTCGAGGCGAACTAGAGAACGCGTCTGATTGCACCCATCAGGACATGTCCATGTAGACAAATTCGAACATACCGCAAAATATAGATAGCACTGGAAGGTCAACGTCTGAACCATGGGCCCGCCACCCATCCAGAGGATCCAGACCCAAGGCTTGACAACTGCGTTCTTCCCTTCTGTCTCGAGGTAACTGGGCAAGGGTAAGTATAGTGGACGAACTCGTAAATTAAATACTCACTGCAACAGCCTGTTAGTACCGATAGGCACCGCTATAGTAGCAAATCCCTATGGAGATGGTTCGTCGTCGTATCCTAAAATTATTGGCGATAGACATACATTGATGAGTAGCATGAGGGTCTGGATAGCCAGAGACCTTCTAAAAATTCTGATAAGACCCCAGAATAGATGCCGTGGTTTAGCTCCAGTGAACGGGTCTATGATCTATCAGGTCATGTTAGGTGTATGCGCGTAACGTATACTCAAGGACTGTACCGGATACGATTGTTTGACTAGATTCCTAGTCTCATCGGCATCATTCAAAGGGGGTAACTCATCGGCGGAAAGATGAGTAGCGCGGTAGGCGCGCCAGATCGTGGCCTCGAGCCACAGGAAGGTCAAGAATGAGAATATAGAGGCCGTTTGCTCGGGAGATGGTTCCTGATGCTGTTATATTCGCGTCAATGTAAACAAGAAATGTGTCTATGAGCGTACTCACAATTGGACCTGTTGGAATATAGGGGTATGGCTCTAGCAGCGGCTCAACAATGCCAGCGAAGACGGCCAGTGCAAGTTTGAACCAAAGAATACCACCTTCCTCAGAGTCCTTTGGTCGCAAAGTGAAGGTCATCAAGGGCCATATGTCGCGGTAAGCGTATACGAGCAACCAACTCAGGATGATGAGAGTTAGATGAAGCGAATATTTCATGCCCTGTCTTGCGTTGGCAGAGATGATGAGAATAGCCAGAATTTCTGCATACACCTGCACGAGTGAATCCCTTGTCAATTAACCATTCACCCTGGACATGAGCGACCAATCTGCGCACCGACGTGACAATCTGCGTGACGACAGTCCAGTTGAAGTTGACGGCTGGAAGGAGCAGAGAGGACACGACGGTGCCAGACCAGAGCACGATTGCAACCAAGCGAGATAGTTTGAGGAGGAAGATGGCCCTTCCTCCCCTACGAGCGATGAAGCTGTTGGAATGTGCCTCCTCGCGCACCTGCGACCTAGGTCTGGCAGCGACCCATACTGCCTCAAGACAAATTGCCAGTAGCGACACTGCTGTAGCATAGAAAGGGAAGATACGTTCGTCGAACCAGAACCTGTGCATATCGTCAGCGATGGCGTAGCGTGCACAGAGCATTTTGGTCCACATACCGTCCATCCTCTCGTAATGCGGTGGAGAGAAGCACGCGCAAGTGCCGTATGGTCAAGAGATCCATGAGGTGACAGGCAGAAGAATAGGGCCTGATCTCGCGTCGTGGTCGCTTTTGTAGACCCTGAGCGAGCCATTTTCACAGCAGGGTGAGTGATGGCCATATCAACTGTTGCACACGCTGTCCCAGAGGGTGTGACCCGCATGGTGCTCCTGGTGTGCCCTTGGAGGCCTACTTTACCTGGAACGCGAAGGACAGACACCAGAATAGGATGGAGCAGCTGCTGCGCAGACTGCGAACTATCACAGCTGACACTCACAACTGCGAGATCAGAAAGATGCTCGCTGCTTGCTGCGGCTGTGCGTTACGTGCAACGCTCGAGACAGCGAGTTGCGAGCAATGCCAACATGTTGTCTTTGCCGCAGCAGGCACCACGATGTCTAGAAGAAGTCGACTATCCGCATCGTCTCCTTGTGCTAGAGTGAGGAATGTCCTCCATGATGGACGGGAGTAGTTGAGGAAGAGTGGTTCAACTTGCATTTGGGGCGGAGATATGTGAGATCAGATGCACCGAACCAGCCTGATCAGGCAGTAATTATCAGGCTTAGTCGAGGCTCTCACCTTCATGTCCGCCATGTCGTTGTGCGGCTTTCCCGAGCCCCCTACCCGCTCCACACTCGAGGATGCTCGCAAAGAACTGGACAAACAGCGCAGCGCGGTCCAGCAGATTTCAGCCCGGATCCTTGCGGCGGAGGACGAGCTGGATCGCATCGTGCAGGCGCGCAAGACAGCTATCCAAGAGATGCAGAAGGAACGCGCCGTCCTCGAAGACCAGATGTCGCACACCCTGGCGTATTTGGCTCATATCCGAAGGTTGCCACACGAGCTGCTGCGACATATATTCAGCTTTATCTTCGAGGATTATCCATGCTGCGCGTGGGTTCTGGCAGCTGTATGTTCACTTTGGCGGAGGCAGGTCCTTTCAATGCCCAGGCTGTGGTCCAAGGTGAGTGCCTCCTATCTGTTTTTGCCATGCAGAGAACGGGTGTCTGCCACAACAAGCCCGGAACCATGGTTATGCTGAGTTGTGCCGAAGCCACTCCCCCTCTGTACCAGTGCGGTATCTGTCATGTATTAACGCCACAGCACAGATACGCCTCGTGACTACCCAAAACTCATCCCCGGATACCGTTCGTCTTTGGCTCGAACGTTCTGGCAACAAGGTCCCCCTCGACATCGAGATATTCCTGCACACTCCGCGTGAAGCGTCGAGGGACAGCAGTCATAACCGTCGCTCATCAAGTTCTACACTGTCCACGGTCAGCGCATGGGAGGCCCCGTGGTGGGAGAACGACCTGCCTGGAGCGACGCCTGCCCCAGAAACCCCAACACACGGCACTGGACCCGGATACTTGCACATCCCTCCTAACGGACCACCACACTTTGTTCCCGCCCCCGCGCTACCTCCAAGTCCGCCCCTGCATCACGTCCATGGCGGGGCCACGCCAATATACCACGAAGTCCTGCACGTGCCAAGTTGGCGGCAAGTATCGCAAACATCCAGATCTTCAAATGGCATGCACTGGGGCTACATCGCTTTCTTCTACTTGATGCAACAAATGCACCGCTGGGAACGCTTTGTGTTCCGTTTCGATCGACAATTCGCGTCCTTCAATGCGCTGAAGACTATGATGGGTGCGTACTAGATCGTGGTCGTGAGGCTTCATATTAACAAGAGGCAGGTGATGCTCCACTTCTCCGCGAGTTCGAAATTTCAGGAGCGGAGCCCGCGCTGTTCAATGATTGGTCCTGGATTCCCAGCGCACGGCCGGGAACATCCACAAACCTCCCGATGCTGACGTCGCTGACCTTGCAATACGTGCCGTTTAGATGGTCATCTCCCATCTTCCGCAATCTCCGTTCCCTCTGCCTGCGGTCGCTGCCCGGACAGTCTCTCGCAGTTGATCGCATCCTATACATCCTATCATCGAACCCGAACCTTGAAACTCTATCTCTTCACATCTCCTCTGTCAATCCCGCCGTGCTGCCAACGTCCCAAACGGCTTTAGAGCATCTCAAGACATTCAGCATCGGCGGGCACTATCTCCTCGCGGCCCTAGTCGACTGTTTGACCCTGCCAGTTCTCGAATCTCTAACGATCGACATCGATGCCCGTGACCCGATCGAGGAGACCCTCACGCAAGTGCTCGTCCGCTCAAACCACCCTCCCGTCACATGGCTCTCTATCTCGTACGGGCTCAACACCAATAATTCTACCATCTACTACCACGGCGGCTCCGCGGTCACGTCCTGGAACTTCCTCGGCGAGCTAGACGGGCTCAAGACGCTGCAGGTGGGGAGTGCGCCCTTCGAGCCCCTGGTCGCCATCCTCGGAACGCCGGAGGACGACGGGCAGGACCAGTGGTACTGCCCGAACCTCACGTCGCTGCTCATGAAAGCATGCCGTCCGTCGCACTCCGATGGCGTCTCGAAGCTCGTGCAGATGATTGAGGCGCGCAATCCGGACCCGGCGAGCGGTGCAGTGCCCGTGACGGCCGGGGGCGTGTCGCCGGTGAAGCTGCGGCACCTCGAGCTGCACGACTGTGCTGCGCTGGGGCTCGACGTCATGAAGTGGCTCAAAAGCAGAGTGCCAGAGGTACGCTGTACGGACCCGACGTATGACCCGTAAGTACCAGAACTCGACCGCGCAAGCTTCCGACTGAACCGCTGGTAGCACGGGTCTCCGCAGCCCATCTTTCCAATACCTGTGATTTCTTTGTTACTTTGTATTCCTGGTATTTCGCAGGCGGAATGTTCGAATCTTACTTATTATACCCTTGTAGCTGAACAATTGCTTTGTCTTGGATCTCTCCCCTGGAACCGTTAGATAGCTCTGTAACTTACTGTTCGTTGTATTACTATCCCCCGGAGCTTACGTTTTCTCCGTTGCACAATGAGAACCTAGGCATCTATATGATGAATACTATACATGGAGGACATGGAGGACGGATGCGCATGCGCATAAGAGCCAATAATGATACACTGAAACCAACACGATCCTGGGTACTGTCGTCGTTCAAGCAGACCAAGCTCATGGGAAGGCACTACTTCTTGCCAGACTCGATGGCATCGCCGTTCTTACACGCTACGATCTTGATCTTGGGCGCCATCACCATCTCGTTCGACTCCATCTTGAAGGAGGCATTCTTGACGATGAACGTCCAGACATCGTCGCATAGACGGTAGGTGTGCAGGTGACCCTGATGGGGCAGACGGTCCAGCGCCCGTTGCACCCTAACAACTAGGCAGACGCACCTTGAGCGTAGTCTTTGTCTTCACCTGCTTCACCATCGTGTCCGCGAGCGACTTGTCGAACTGCGCCGCAATGAGCCATGGGGGACCCCCGCCTGCGGTCTCGGGGCGGACGCACCTGCTGCAGAACCTTCATCGCGAGCTGCGGCGTGATCGAGCCGCTAGTGATCAGCTCGTCGAGCGAGTCTGTGAGCGCCATGCCGATCCTGCGTGGAGCGGCAGGATCCTGGTGAGTGCTGTGCGGGCGCAGCTGAGGGCGCGGGGCAGGACGTACGAGGAGCCGCGGTAGAACTCGTAGTAGGCAGAAGCCATGGCGGATGAGACAAGAAAACGAGCGACGGGGGAGCGGTGGCGGGTGTGTGTTGCGTGTACGGGTGGTGGTGGACACCGGCAAAGGAGTCTGGCGAGGCGTGCGGCGGGCGTGGCGCTTTGGGCGCTGCTTACGCCGCCATCACGCCGTCGTTCCCCCCGCCATCAATTCTCCGGAGCAACATAGACGCCAGAGTATCCTCACGAATTTCAGGTTGTTGCTGGTGAACGTCCTTACCACAAGGTCCCTCTGAACACTGTTGGGTATATGCTATGTCGATTTTGCGTAAATAATCGAAAATCACCAAGAAGGTATACCGAATATCCACACAGACCACTGCAACAGAGCTGACTAGCACAAAAAGGATCCAGAATTAAGACATTGTCCTCGTTCAGAATTCTTTCTGAACGAAAGGCTTTCCACAAGCCTTCAGGGCGCGTTCAATGACCTCCATGCCCTGGAGTACCTTCTCTTCCTCAAAGCGTTTGCCCGCAATCTGCACAGCAAGTGGAAGACCGTGCATAGACACCGGGTCGTAGAGCGAATAGACCACTCGCTCAGCATCATTCAAGCGTGGGTATACCTCGCTTTGAAAGGTCGGTGGGAGCTTGTCCAGTTCTCCGTCCACAAATGTCGTCGGGACGACCCCTGCTGGGAAGTCAAGCTGGGAGTCATCAGCGTCATGACACAGGAAGTACCGAGGACTTACGATGTTGTATAGGAAGCAGTAGTTGGCTGGGAGAAGCGTGGAGATATCTGTCCCGCCGTTTGGCATCGGCGGCAGGGAATGAGGAACAGAGAGGATGAAATCGACGCCTTGCTCAGTCATGTAACGCGTCCATCGAGCCCGATAGTCTTCTAGGCGGACAGCAAGTTCCCTCTCTCGGGTGATAGTGCAAGGGTGCAAGGACTCCAACAAGCTTGCATACGTGTCATTTCGTCCTGACGGCCTCGAGAACCAACGGAGGCAATTTGCGATGAATCTCTTGACCATCAAGGGAATCTTAGCGGCGACTAGCAGGGACGATATAGCCCCATTGATAGTCTCTCCGGAAGATAGTGGCTTCGCCACTGAGATGCCTTTCGTGAAGCTCCGAGTGAGACCCTAACAGCATAGATGGAGTGAACACCTGTACTTACCACCGTCTGCAAACGCAAGCGGAAACCCGATGGTCAAGCATTCAACTGGATCCGGTCCTTCACTAATCGTATGTGTCAGTACTCGAGGAAAGGTGTGGTTCTAAGACAATCCCACTAACAACTCAACCACCTCGTGCCCCTGCTGTCGGAGAGCGTCCACTGCGAGCTCGAGAGCACGTCTGCAGGCAGGAGTGGGTGTAAATACGCCTGGGACAGCATGTTCAGTGACATTGTTGTACATGCAGGACCCCGGCATCCTCACCATCATTCCAGATCACAGCCCACTTTGGCTTCCGGGCCTCAGAAACAAAGTCTACAGTACGCCACGGGATCGGCACGCACTGCAAATCGGCATGTTCAGGATTGAACGTACTGTCGAACGTAATAGAACGATCCTACCGTATGGTCATACTCCCAAGGCTTCATGTTTATGACCCGTTCCCAGAACGCGCGGAGATCGTCAAGGCTCTTCGCCATCGGAGATGCCGCCTGTATGCGGTCAAGTCCCGGGGCGCACGACTGCAGGCCCGACGACGGGAACCGTCCCGAAGACGCCTTCATGCCGTAGACACCGCAATACGCTGGAGGATACCTGACACTCCCCCCGATATCGGTTGCGATCTCGATCTTACTCCCGCCGCAGGCAAGCAGTGCGGCACCACCCCCGCTTGAGGCGCCGGGCGAGAACTTCGGGTTGTACGGGTTCGTCGTGACGCCGGAAAGATCGGATTTGCACTCGAAGGAGAGCAGGCCCGTCGGCACCGTCGTCTTGACATGCAGGAGGGCGCCTGCGTCTTTGAGCAGCCGCACAATGGGCGCCGACGACGACACGGGGTGGTGGGCTTTGGACGAGAAGCCGAGCGTGGTGTCGTGGCCCTCGATGTCCACGACGTCCTTCAGACTGACGGGTACGCCCGATAGCGGACGGTTCGGGGCGTACGAACGGAGCGCCTCATCAAGCATCAGGTCTGCGAGACAGTTCGTGCGGGCGTGCGCAGCCAGACACCGCTTCCCATATGCATCCAAGATGGCCTTTGGCGCGAGCTCGCCGTCGGTGCAACGCTCCGTCAGCTCTACGAGAGAGAACTGAGGATTTCCGCGTCCTCCTTTGTGGCCAGCGCGTCGTACAGAGGCGCATAGCGAGCGACAAGATCAGCTATTGCGCGCTGCTTTCGCGCACTAAGCATATTATCAGTTAAGGGGTGAACATGTTGACGAACTACGTACCAAGCAGCTGTGTGCTCTGCACCGGAGAATGTAAACATCTTGTGGACAGAGTGCCAACGGCACCGTCAATGGCGCATATATAGCTAGTTGGGCCCGGGGCTGGTGCCTTGAAACACTGCAAAAATGGGTTAGTGCTGCGCCTAGTAGAGTCAAAGTTGTGGACCTGTCGAAACTGCTGCTAAGACCCTTGCGCGAAGCTAATGTGATGTGGCTGCTTCCGCGCTGCCCGTCACGGAAACCGAGAGTCTGCCTTCTCACCTACCTCTGCGAAGTCGCAGCGCTACGGCTACCTCGAATGTGCGGGCGATATGAAGAGTGAGCTGGGTTGCTATGAAGGTTCTGGCAAAGAAAAGGGGGGCAGCCTCACCAACGAAATGCAGTTACACTGGGGAAAGACGCCAGGCTCCTGATTGACGCGCTATCCAGTCTACGGTAGCGACTCGGATTCTGTGGATCATGCACCCAACAGGCCCCGGAAGTGGAGATCGAATGGAATGATGCTCATTGACAGCTGGCGGCGGTATTTGAATGGACGCGTAGACAGGGGCCTCTGGAACAGGCTTTTAGGAGTACGCGTTGACCATCACAACGCGACGAGGAACGAATTGGTTCAACTGGCTTTCAGGCAATGGCGCCGGTCACTAGGATTTGCTTGTAAAGACTTAGCACCTGGTCACGTAGTTCAGCGCTGCGGGCGGGAGCGGTGACCGAAGTAGGTGGGTGAAATTAGAAGGAGAGACTGAGAATATCCACACGTCATGCTGCGGACCGAATAGTCAGAGCAGAGTGGAATGGATTTGGGCAGCAGCGCGAGCCGTTTGTCTGGGTCAAGCTTCGTGGCCGCCTTCGCTTCACTAGACTCGTACGTCCCAGTCGTCCACGGATGCCGCCGAAGCATCCAAGAGCGTCTGGGAATGAGTCTGGCGGGTCCGCGTCGTGACAGACGTGATCGTCACATACACCACGGAACCTAGTTCCCACGGTCATCGAGTAAACGACCACTTGCTCTCCTGACACACGTCGCTCCAGGGTTTACACTTGACGCGTTCTTCCCCGTTCTGCTCGTGTCATATACTTGCATCCGCACTCAGCTCTCAGCTTGAGCGACCAGCCCAATTTTAACAACTCTAGGCCACCCCTACCTCCAGCCGCTACTCCTCGATGGCGTCCGCAGTGTTCACACCGTCCACACCGTCGTCGCACCACAGCTACGACTACTCTTATGCGCACATACCATCTCATTCCTCTCCTCTGGCTTCGTCTGAGGCAGGCGGTTCGTCGCCTACCCAGTCGCCGTCTCTTCACGCGTCCGAGCGCCGCCGCGCGCAGTACAAGACGTTCGGGACGTCGAGTCTCCCACACATAGCAGGCGTACGACGCGCCGCTCTACCACTGGTATCATCCCTTTCTCGCTATCTCCGAATGCGCAGGCGGGTCCCAGCGAGGAGCCAACGCGTACAACCATGCTCCGCGAGCGGTTCAAGGCGCGATGCATCGAACGGGCGAACCAGGAGAGGCAGCGTAGGATTAATAGCAAGAGAAGAGAGATTGATCTTAGCAGCGATGGGCCTGATGAGCTTATGGATGATGAGGAGGACGACGAGGCTGTCCTGGACGATCCTGTGAGCCCTGTCGTCCTGAGCAGGCGTGCCCAATTCAGCTCACAGACGCGTTCCAGTTCTTCCAACGGATTATGCAAAACCTCAAGAGCAAAGAGAAATACTCGTATCGCGTATCGTATGCCTACGACGTCGGTGATTCGTTTGATCCCGACATGGAGAATATAGATGAGTGGGTGACTAACGCACCTGGTACGTGACTTGGTTTTAGTCTTCTATTCAGCGTGACCTGATGCTTCATTAGACGAAGTACCGAAACATGTTCTTCCTGACGAAGAAGAGCTTGACGACGAGGTCCTTGCGCAAATGGCAGCAGAACGAGAGCTGCTCGAAGGCCTTGATCTGGATGAAGTCTTCAGCTATAGTGACGTCGAAGACTACCCAACTCAAGATGAAGACATGGAAATGGACTAGATGCTTAGCGCCCCTACTTTTGATGCTAGACTCGCAGGAACCACCACACTTGTATTCATCTGTACAATATATCTCAACGGCAACCCTGAGCCGTCCATCAGCGCCTTCGGAACTCTACGAGCCGTTAATTTCATCTAGCACCAGCAGAACCTTTACCGCGAGTTGCAAGTCAGCTTTCACCAGGCCGTAGTTGCGTTTGAGTGACGAGTACGTACTTCTCGTTGAAGATCCACTCAGTTTGTTCGCTTGGCTCCGATCCATACCATCTAGTTGCCGAAAGGTGGTCCGTCCTTTCAACAATTATTGCGCCGAAATGATCACCTGCCTTCTGCAGGTATGCTGGGAGATTCCAAGTTTCCACCGTATCCAAGCCGAACTCCCGTGCTTTGAACTTCAACGCATCCAAGAGTGCAGGGAAGTTCTCCGCAGAGCAGCGCAAGCGAGTCAGCACCATGACCTTGGTACCAGGCTCAAACGTCCAAGTCGCGAAAGTCAGGCTTTTTCCCGACAGGAGTTGCACGCCCCACGGCTCGAGCGGGTAGACGGGCCTGAGCTGGTCGTCGAACGTCATAAGCCGCTGGATGCTGAACTGCCCGACGCCCTTATCCGGTAGAAAAGTGTAGAGCGTCTTCTGCCTCTCCCTTGCAAGCACGAGCGCATCGGCCTTCATGAGCTCCGCGTCCTGCTCCCAGATACCGATACAGTCGTCGCGGCTGAGCCACCTCCACTGGCTGCTGTTGCGGGGCGCGTCGGGGCGTGGCGAGACGTCCCACTGCGTGCTCAGCGCATCGACGACCGTCCAGCCAGGCTCTCCGGGTGCGGGTCCGGCGCGGAAGTAGAACTCCTTGCCGATGTCGCTGTACAGGACGCTGAAGCGAGCATCCTGCAGAGGCGACTCAGGAGGCGCGCCCCACTCTGACGGGAAGGCAGGCAGGGAGGAACGAGGAGCGAGGACCCAGTGCAGCAGACGCATCATGTGTGCGGCGTACCCCTTGCCCCTCTTGTGAGGCGGTGTATAGACCGAGGCGACACCGTATCCAGGCACTTCGGACGTGGTTGAGGCACCAGGTGTAGCCACCGCTGCAGACCGGCGATACCTTTGTATCTCATCAGGGTGAGCGATCACAACTGTGGCGAGAACGGCACGCACGTCTCACAGCTACACATGAAGTCTAATGTGGAAGGATCGTTTCTAGGAGCCAAAACCCTGTTATTGGTGAATCCCATGCTTGTAACAAGTAACCGCAATAGAATAATCGCCTACCATGTCACTAGCTTGCCGTTACTTGCGTGCTCCTGAAAATCCATAACCTCGTCCCGCTTCAGGTAATGCTCCATACTGAGCCCGCGAGCCCATGATGCATGGGAACGTCGGCGGGACTCCACGACTTGCTCGGACGTGGCGGGAAAGAGCGATAGGCACGATAATTCCGCCATGTGGGAGTCAGAGTGGTCGTGGTTGTGGTCTGTCAGCTGTCGCACGTTGTAAGTTGTCGCGACAAGTGGTGTAGCATGCACCCGAATCGATCGTGACGGTACCTAGCGGTGTCGAGATTTACGCTAGCCGTGGAGGTGTCGTTCCTTGGTCGACATCGAAGAAAGCAGGATCATCTTGCTTTTATTTCCTGAAGTCTATGTACATTCTAGGTGGCAAGATGTTGTACAGCTGGAAAGACAAACCTGCAGGGTGTGACAACAGGAGAAACTTGGTGAAGTGCGCCCTGAGCGATCCGGCGCTCTCCCACGTGGCGTAACCCTAACCTTAGAAGCACTAGTGTGTACGCGTCGCGCGAGTTGCTCGCGCTGCATTCCGCTTACGCTTACGCTACCTTCCACTTCTCCACCACCATGGGCATCGACAACACAATTGCCATTCAGGTCCCGCAAAGGACCCCAAGAAGCCTGAAGAGAAGCCAGAGAAGGACGGAAAGCCAAAGCCTGGCGAGAAGGAGAAGGATGGAGAGGACCTGGTGCGTACGGTGCTCTTGAGATAATGTCGGCGTCACTGACTCGCAGTAGTCGCAAGAAGACCAGGAGCTCAAGACCGAGCTAGAGATGCTCGTTGAGCGACTAAAGGTCCGTGTACTCTCATGCACTTTCATAACCTTCGGAGACTCATTGGTCTATCACTAGGAGCCGAACACCGACCTCTACCGTCCAGCTCTTGAGACGCTGCGCACGCTCATCAGGACCTCTACATCATCTATGACCTCTGTTCCAAAGCCCCTTAAGTTCCTTCATCCACATTATCCTGAACTGCAGACTCTGTACGAGACATGGCCTGCGTCCGAGAACAAGGTGAGACACAGTAGCTTTCGGTATTGGCACTGTATTCATATAAATTCAGGCGTTGTTCGCGGATATACTCTCTGTCCTTGCTATGACATATTCCGATACCCAACCGCGGGGACGTTGCGTTACCGGCTCTTGTCCGCCGCCCTTCTTCCAGATGCGAAGCACATCTCCGAGCCGGGCCTCTGGGGACACGAATACGTCCGCCACCTCGCAGCAGAGCTCGGAGAAGAATATCGTGTGCGGGAATTGGGAGAGGAGGAGGAGGAGCTTACAGAGAAGCCTGCAGCAGCAGAAGGCGAAGCGAAGCCCGAGGAGAAGAAACCTGAAGAGAAGACCAAGGTCAAGGTCGAGCCTATCGGCACCATCGAGGAATTGAGGGCCCTAGCACTGGAATGCGCGTCGTTCCTGCTGCATCACAACGCAGAGCCAGATGCGGTGGACCTCCTCGAAGAACTCGAGATCGTGGACCAGATCACCAACCTGGTGGACGAGAACACCTTCGGACGAGTATGCCAATACATGATTGCTTGCGTGCCGCTCCTCCCGCAGCCCGACGACACCATGTTCCTCCGCACCGCGCACGCCATTTACGTCAAGTTCTCGCGATTCCCGGAGTCCCTGTCCCTCGCCATCCGCCTGAACGACCGCGACCTCATCAAGCAGGACTTCCACGCGCCCGCGAACCCGCTGATGAAGCGGCAACTCGCATTCCTCCTTGCTCGTGCGCAGATACCTAAGGAATGGGTATTCCCAGACGAGAGCGAGGAGATTCCGGAGGACCTCTTGGATTGCTTGAGCAATACCAAGCTTAGCCAGCACTTCAAGGACTTCGGCAAAGAGCTCGGTGTTTTGGAGCCGAAGAGCCTGGAGGACGTCTACAAGTCTCACTTGGAAAACACCAGTACGTGTTGGCGCGTAGACCACCCGTTCTAGTTCTGATTACGGCCTCAGAGACGACAACGGCGAACGTCGACTCAGCAAGAGCGAACCTTGCGAGCACGTTCGTCAATGCATTCGTTAACGCTGGCTTCGGAAACGACAAGCTCATGGTGGAGGCTGAGGAGGGTAGCAGCTGGATATACAAGAATAAAGATCACGGTACGTTCGACGCCGCGCCAGTAATACATGCCTTACTTAGCCTGCATTAGGTATGATGAGCGCTGCCGCGAGCTTAGGTCTCAGCTTGCTTTGGGATACCGATGTTGGTCTCAGTCACGTCGACAAGTACACCTATTCTTCTGAGGAGCACATCAAGGTACGTTTATTACGATGCATATAGACGCGTCAATCTAATATATCGCCTTGTAGGCGGGTGCTCTTCTCGCTACTGGTATACTGAACACCGGTGTGCGCACCGAGGCGGACGCAGCCATGGCGCTGCTAGGTGACTACGTCGACAACAAATCCGTACCTCTCAAGATCAGCGCCATCGTGGGTCTCGGCCTGGCATACGCTGGCTCAGTGCGAGAGGACCTGCAAGCGTTGCTTCTTCCTCTCGTCGGCGATGACGGTGTCTCGATGGAGATTGCCAGTTTGGCTGCTCTTTCCCTGGGTTTCATCTACGTTGGCAGCGGTGACGGCGAGATCAGTAGCACCATTCTGCAGACTCTGATGGAGAGGGACGCCAAGCAACTGGACGAGAAGTGGGCCCGGTATATGGCATTGGGTCTCGCTCTGCTCTACGTTGGTGCGTAGCTGGGACCTACGGTTATTATCATACCCGACTTACCAATCTGTCGCGTGTACAGGTCACCAAGACGCGACTGACGCGATCATCAGCGCGCTTCAGGCCATTGAGCACGAAGCCATCTCGAGCCAGGCGCAGGTCCTCGTCGACATGTGCGCGTACGCTGGTACGGGAAATGTGCTGAAGGTCCAGCAGTTCCTGCACCTTTGCGACGAGCATTACAACGCCTCCAAAAAGGATGAAGAGAAGGACGAGAAGAAGGAAGGCGAGGACAAGGAGGAGAAGCCGCAGAAGGACGATACCTTCCAAGCTCTTGCCGTCATCGGTATCGCGCTGGTGGCAATGGGTGAGGAAATCGGTGCAGAGATGACACTCCGACAGTTCAACCACCTGGTGCGTACACAGAGGTATCGATGATAGGTACAGTACGGCGGACTTACTGCATGGATTCTATAGATGGCATACGGCGACCCGGTGATTCGCAAAGCCGTCCCACTGGCACTTGGTCTTGTCAGCGCCTCTAACCCGCAACTACCCATCCTCGACATTCTCTCGAAGTACAGTCACGACAACGACCTTGCCGTCGCTCTCAACGCCATCTTCGCTATGGGTCTCGTTGGTGCAGGTACCAACAACGCACGGTTGGCGCAGATGCTCCGACAGCTGGCTGGCTACTACTACAAGGAGCCAGACTGTCTGTTCATGGTCCGGATAGCGCAGGGCCTGGTGAACATGGGCAAGGGCACGATCACAATCAATCCCTTCTTCCATGACCGTCAGATCATGAGCAGGACCGCAGTCGCAAGTCTGCTATCTGTTCTGCTAGCGTTCACGGACGCAAAATCATGTGAGTGTGCTGTCGTATTATATGCAGGCGAAGGTCTTCTAACGCCACGGCAGTCATCTTGGACAAGTATCACTGGATGCTATACTTCTTGACGCCCGCGATGTACCCCCGTTTCCTCATCACCCTCAACGACCAACTCGAGAGCATCCCCGTGTCTGTTCGTGTGGGCCAGGTAAGTAGCGTGGTTGGTTTAATTCTGCGGCAACTAACATCCGCATCCAGGCTGTGGACGTCGTCGGCCAAGCAGGCAAGCCAAGAACCATTTCCGGTTTCCAGACGCACTCGACACCAGTACGCCTGGGTACAACAGAACGTGCCGAACTCGCCACGGAGGAGTTCATTCCCTTCTCAAACGTCCTGGAGAACTTTGTCATCTTGCAGAAGAACCCGGGTTACGAGAGGGATGACAAGATGGACATATGATAGATTAGAACGAGCAATATGCGCTTTTTGTGTTGTAATTTTACACTGGTCATGAACTTGTCTCTAATTTGCTTTCACTTCTTTCCTCCTGATATCCCGCATCAATTCATCACGCAATCCCTCGTAGGCTCGCGTACTCGTCGATTACACTGGTGGGTTCGCGATACTCTGCGATGGGTGTGAACTGAAGATCGTTCAAGCTGTGGCGATCATCTGTCAATAGCAACGAAAGACAGCGCAAAAAGCTAGACATACCCGAAAGCGGCGGGACCACCGCAAGCCAATCCTTCTGGAGTCTTCGTCCACTTGGGATTTCCGGCCAAAGCGATAACAGTGACACGCAAGCCGTAACTGCTCATAGCATCAGCACGGAGCGAGAGGAAAAAGTGACAGTAACCTACCGATACTCTTGGGTGCCAATCGCAGAACCTGATTGTGAGTCAAGCACAGTGATCAGGTCGGGAACTGTGACGACAACCTCAAGAAACCTGAGTTGTTTGAATGCTGTAGCGAAGGTGTCTCGCTGACCTCGTCCGGCTGTCCAGGGCTCTCCCGGATGACGTACAAGTTCTCGTTCTGGAATGGGATGCGTAGACGGTCCTGTGGACCCCAAGAACGAATGGCTTTGTCCACCACCCCGGTGTCATCTTCCTCCTCGGCCTGCAGAGGTGCAATGGTGACCGAGCCCCACGTGAAACCTTTGCGCACCTCCTATTGCTTTTCTCAACACCTGCTCATTGCCAGTCCCGAAGTACTCACCCGATTAACGTTGATGATCTTCCCGATGAAGAGGCATGCTCCGTTCTGCAATTCAAGAATGGCCCCCGGTATGCGACCAATCTCATTTCTCTTCCTACAGAGCGCGATGGCACGCCCAATGTGCCAGGCTTGGGAGACGCTTCTAACGATGCCTGACAGACAGTCAGCCTAGACTCGTCCCTGAATCTACAACGAGGCGACGCACCGTATTCTTGACAGGTCTTGCGAGTCAGCGGTGCCATGCTCACACCGCTTCGCGATCCCATCTCGGTAGTTACTGTACGAAGGATTGTCTCGACAGAGTATCGGTTGCTTGCGGATGGTAGGAGCTAGGGCAAATGACTAAGGCGAGACGAAGCTTCAAGCGAGATCACGTACGACGGTATTGCCAATAGCGTCAGATATAGCACAAGGCCACAGCCCACCCTGTATATCGTAGGCTCCCGGTATACTGCAGGTCCGTGAGTGCACATACACGAGTTTATGACTCCAGGTACATGCCTTTGGTACATCTAAAGTACGTTAGCTAAGCCCATAACCTGGGTGAAGGGGAGAACCCTCACATTCGGATATGCCCGGCCCATAAGGTCCGCATCGAGCACCGACTTCCCCATCTCTGCAGCAATGATCATAGGTTGTATGCCGTTGCCGCCTCCAATCTCATCTGAAATGGCGCCTTCACAGTCAGACATGCCCATGTACTTCATCAGAGCCTGAGCAGACGCAATAATCTCTGCGCCACCTTGTAATCGTTCGATCTGAGGGATGAATGAGTTGCCTGCATGGATCGAGCAAACACAATTAGGCTTACCGAGACGCTGGGTGAGCCCTGGCGGAGATTAGAGACACAGGAAAAACCTTACGCCTTCCTATACGCACCATAAACATGCATCGTAGAAAGACTGCATCTTCTTGGATATCATCAGGATCGACGACCTGTTCAATGATTCAGGCTACCTCTTACGCTTGGCAGAATAGGCGCATACCTTGATAACTCTCCCGTCCCGCAACATTTGACGAGCAACGAGAAAAGGAGGATAGGGTGAGCCGCCACCGCCCGTTCCGAGTACTCCGCATCCTTCTGCTATCCACTCTGGAGGACAACTTCAGATTACCATCCATCCTCTTAATAGGTGAAATTACACTTACCGAGGTCTAATTCTGTCAACAGCCATTCGCGCCCAGACGTAATATGTGGAACGTAAGTTTCGACGTCGACAACTGTCGTGGGTTCTTCGTCCAGCGGATGAAGAGCCTGTTTTTCCGGCTCTTCCTCGTCTTTTGTACGGACATCGCTGGTAACCATATCGCCTCCCACGCTTCCTGACGATTCCGAGGATAGCTCTCCAGCAGCTTTGACTATTATTCTTGTTGCCTGATTTGTGACGTACTGCACTTGTAATCAGTAACGCTAGCATTCACTTTGCACGACATCTCTGACCTGAACAGGGAGGTTAGCGACTTCGACGATCTTGACTGTCTCTATCATCAATATCAGGGCTCCATGGTTCACATTAGATGGAGCTTAAGGAACATACCAGGAATCGCGCCACAACAGACGGCTTTCTCTATCGCCTGCGCTTTGATTGATTCAATGACATCGTCGATTTTTCGGCCTTGCAGAATTTCTATCGTGTCGATCTCTCCGGCCACTACATGGTGTATCAGGTACGAGGATTACTCTGGCTGCCTCCAAGGTACATCAGGGCTGACCTTTGGCCATGGCCGCCCCAGCAGCATTCGCAACACTAAAGAACGGCGGGCGCACGATTTGCGAGACGCCCTGCAGTCTATCGGGTGCGATGATACTTCCGCCGCCGACGAGCAGTAGCGTAATATCTTCCGGAGATGTCTTCATCCTGATGTCCTAGTGAGTCTCGACATCGGGTAGATTGCGGAATGAGTACTTGTCAACAATACGCTCGAGCATTCTCTTGATGACTTCTTTGGACTCATGTACGATATCCGGAGAGATGTCCGCGACCCGTGCCTTCTCGCCGATGTTGACGGTACCGTCCGCAACCACAATGTCTGTAGCGGTGACTACGTTCCCGCCGAACACCTTCGCGTCGCGCGTCAGATGATGCCCAACGGAGTCAGGGCCAACAGCAACTGTGCTGCCCTTCTGGGTCTGGTGAACCTTCACTCGAGAGCCTCCCCCGAGTCCTATAGACTGAACATCAGCCATCGAAAAGTTTGTGCGAACGCCGCCAATCTCGATGAACGCGGCCGCTTGCCGCGGGAATCCGGAGGGGAGCAGTACCCCTACGTCCGTCGTGGTGCCACCGATGTCGACAACAATGGTGGATTTCCCCAACGCCGCAGGGTCGGGTAGACTGTCCATACGAGCCAGGAATGCCGCACCGCGCATTGAGTTGGTCGGACCAGAAGCGAATGTTCGGATTGGCAGCTTGGAGGCCTGGGCAGCGGAGGTCAACGTCCCGTCATTTTGTGTCAGGAACAGCGGACAGTCGAGATCGAGAGCTCGTATAGCCTTCTCGAAATGATGAATGGTCCTCTGAGCAAAAGTGAGGATCGATGCATTTAGAATGGATGCGTTCTCTCTCTCGAGCAGCCCAACTTGGCCAACTGGAAGAACGCTTAACGACACCAACGAGTAATAGGGGAGTTACACATGCCTTCCCTAGAACAAACGACGTTGGTACCGGGACCGAGCTCGCGGCTGATGATCTGCGCAGCTGTAGCTTCCTGTACGCCCCTGTTATCCAGCGGAGAAAACACGCCAGACAGCACAATCTACATTGGGAAACAACCATGTTATATGTATCCTGGATCGAAGTGGTAATTTATTCTTACATTTTTGAGACCCTTGGCCTTGATAATCTCGCATTGCTCTATGATTTGGCCTTCTTTCATGGGAACGATCTCACGGCCATCTACTGTACCAGGGTCAGTCGTCAATCGTTATGTCATCAATTTGGGAGATAGACCCACTTTCTAAGCCACCATCCACGTATCCGACATAACCCTCCATGATGTTTCTCAATTGTGGAGGAAAGTCAATAAAGGGTGGGCATTGTCGCGTATATGGGCCGCAAATACGTATGACAGCAACTTTGGATAGTCTCCGAGCATCTCGCTCCAATACAGCATTGATGAAAGCCGTTGTACCAACGCTCACGCAAGACACGGCAGAGGGAGCGATCGCTGCGGTCTTCAACAGTTCGCGGACGGCCATCTCGATGCCGTCAGAGACATTAGGGGTAGTTGGGGCCTTGAAGTGGGCCAGCACGCCGCGGTTTGTTTCGGACACTCGGGTGACATCTATCAGGACACCGTCTGTGTTGGTGCCTGCAACAACATCAGCGAGCGAGTCCTGATGTAACCGTTCAGAACAACGACATGACGCACCTCCAACGTCGACACCGATGCGAAGCATACCGCCACTGGTACCTAGGGGCAGAGGCCAGACGGCGAGATGACAGGACCTGGGATGAGACGATATAGTACAAGAAGGTGAAAGCGTGTCTCAGGCTCAAGAGAATGGTTGGCTTTAGGGTCACACGGCTGGCTTATCGTGCTGGACGTGCACATGATGCAGATGAAGGGCTGCAATTGGCGGGTCATGTGTATTTGTGGGGTGATGACTTGATAGCAGGGACGTCAGGTAAGGGTGGGAGCAACGTGAGTCGTACGCACTCAACATACGCCACAATCCCCGATCCACACAGGAAGGGTGCTCTTCCCGTCTGTGCCTCCGCCGACTTCATCCAGCCTGTCTAAAACCTCCCATCCGGACTCTACCTCTCCAAATACGACGTACTTTCCGTTCATCTTGTTGAGCTTGGCTTCGTCATCCGTGAGCACAATGAAGAACTGTGACGAGTTGGTGTTTTTCCCAGAGTTGGCCATGGCAAGCGATCCTCGTCGCATTTTGCGTTTGAGTCCATCTTTGTCATCGTTGAACTTGCCACCATATATCGACTGCTGACGCGTCAGTGGTACACGGAGGGAGAGAACTACTTGGCGTACTTCACCACCTGACCCATCTCCTCTTGTGATGTCTCCGCCCTGAGCGACGAATCCTTTGACTATCCTATGAATCGGACAGCCAAGATAGTGTAGCTTTTTGTTGGGAGCATTCTTGCACATGCCCTTCTCCCCAGTGCACAAAGCGAGGAAATTCGTACGTGTCTTCGCAAGCCCATGCGTACCATCCAGCTTGAACACTACTCTACCTGCGCAGAGCGGAAGCGGAGGAGTGAAGCGCATCTTCAAGGAGCTCTAAAAGGGGTGGTAAGATGTCTGTATTGCTTCGAGCACCGGACGGGGCCAATGTACATCGAGCTCTTTCAGAATGTCCTGCTGTTCCTCCGAGAGCTCTTCGAGACTAGACGGGAGTCCATATATGACGTGATTCTTATGTAGCAGACTGTTTGTCGCATCGTAGGCAGCCTTTTCGGTGTCGTATGCATCGCGATCGCCAATGTAGATGTCGAGCCAAGCTCTGGAGGTCATGACTTAGCCGTGAAGGTCGCCGCAAGACCCCGGGAACGAACACGGTGCCACACTGGTACAAGAGAGCGCTCTCGACCCCAGTCACTCGCCTCGAGCCTTGGCCGACGCGTTGAACCATTCTTCGACCACATTATCCCGTTCCAGAACAGCGAACTATGGTTGCGATACAACGACCAGTTAAGGGCTCACGCATTTCCTCGTTCTACCCGGTTCAGGAGCTTCCTCCACTCGCTTCGTTAGACAGCGCGTTTCAGCTGCAAGAATACATCTCGCTGTTGATCCGCCTGAATGTGCACGATGTCGACACAATCGTGTCTCTTCCAGGAAAGAGTGGCTCGCATGAACGAGACTCTAGCGATGGCGCGGAGAGCCCCGCCGACAAGGAGAGTAAGGGCGAGGTGACGGTGGACGAGTCGTGCTGGATATACGAACAACTTCGGTGCGTGTTGGCGACCTACTGCGTCCCGTTTGCCAGCTAAACGCGCTTCGACTTTGCAGTCGGCTCGCACAAGATCTGTCTCACCCCTTGATTACGACTTTGCAACAGGAATGTACCCGCCAAACCTGCCCCGAAATGAAAGCTGGCGAATGGCTCTACCTATGTGTTGCACATGGGAATGAAGGTGCTATGGAGGTGCGTTTCGCGGTAATTGTCTGCCCATGGGAAGAATCTCAATACGAGCTATAGCAATGCTGCGCCATAGACTACATCCTGCACACCCTTGACAGCGCCACGGCTCTGCTCAACTCACCCCGCGCATTCCCTTCACGGTACGTCCAGTAGGATGTCTACACGTGCCGTGCGTGTACTTATTTGATGGTGTTCAGACTGTCTATACCCCCGGCATCAACCCGCCATTTTTCATCGCTCGCGCGGCGACTTGGACGAGTCTTTGCCCATGCATATTATCACCACCGCGAAGCATTCGAGCAAGCGGAGGCGGAGTCCTCTTTGTACGCTCGGTTCCTCGCCCTAACCTCCAGGTTCAAGTTGGTGCCAAATGAGTTCCTGGTGATACCTTCTCGCATGAACTTCCAGACGAATACGCGACCTGAGGAGGAGGGCGAGGGCGAGGAGGGGAACCCTGAGGAGGAAGGGTCCGCAAACTTGCCCGACATCAGCCGTGAAGACTATATGAACACAGCACGACGCATCCCTAGTCAGGAGCGCCAGTGGCTCCAGCCGTCTGGTATCCTCATCAACACGGGCAGGGGTGCAAGTCCACCCGATCCGGCTGGGGATGCACGCAATCCGAGCCCGCGCAAGGGTCGTAGCCGCACCGACACCATGGTCCATAGCGAGGCTGTCAATATGGCAGAGGAGCTTGCCAAGGGCCAGGGACCGCCGGAGGCCGATATCAACGCTTCCGTCGCACAGGAGAGTGTACTGTCTGTCGAGGAGCCAGCGGTTGTCGCGGCTGAGGAGCACGAGGAAGAAGTTCAAGAAGCGTCCACTGAGCACGAACGGACCTCGACTGCCGCAACAACTGAGACTGTCGAGGTACCAGCACAAGAACAAACAGAAGCTCAGGCAGGCGAACAGGCTGTGGAACAAGCTGCGGAACACGCCCATCTAGAGCCTTCGGAACCTGTCGCCACAGAGATACAAGCCGAAGAGGAACACGTCTCGCACGAGGGCCGCGATGAGCCGAAAGAAGAGTCTATCGCCGAAAACGGCCACGAAGAGGTGGACGTCACTGAAGGCACTGAGGTCGAGCCTGTCGTCGAGGCCGAACAGCCAAGCAAGCCTGCTGATAATGAACAAGAGACCGACATTACCGGCGAACCAGCTGGCGAACAGGAGGTTGAGGCGTCGAAGCATGTTGCAGAGGAGGAATCGGAAGTCGCAGCAGACGAGCCATCCACCCACGAAGAGTCCCATGCTGAGCCTGCGGCCCAGACCGAGGAGGAGAAACCTGAGCGACCTCGGAGGCATAGGCTTCAAAGTGCACCTGTTCCCATCGTTATTGTATTTTGCTACTTGGCCGGTTCCCTTGTTCATTGGTGTTGTCCTCCTGTCTTGTTTCCTTTTGGAATATACCGCTTCTAACCATTGTTTTCTGTCTGACGTTAAAGGTATTGCAGCAAATACATGGACTCGGGGCAGAGGTTGTTTTATTTCGAAATCAGGTGCGGACCACCAGGAATTGCTCAGGTATCTCTGGGCTCTCGTACGGCCCGAGGTCTAAGTCTATGTCGATTTCTCCGTCTTCCTTCACTCTGGGTACCCTCATCACCTTGACCTCAGTTAAGTACTGTTCACGATTCCGAGTACTTGAGACACTAACCTGATTGACCCTGGTGTTGAACCCAATCTGCCTCAGCAATGGCAGCCTGCTCTGTCTTAGAATCGACAGGACCATATCTCTCGGGACAACGGGTACGGTCTCTGAGTCCGACTCAGGGCCTATAGGCCGATTGACATGCACGGCACGCAACGATCTTGCCACTGCCAAGCAAGGGCCGAGAGCGTCCTAGGGTGCGTAATTAGCATCGCCGTGGTTGCGCATGGGTCAAAGGTGCTCACTAGGTCAGATCGATCCAATACGACAAACAGCTGCTCTAGCTTGGGGCATCTCGCACAAATCGTCTTAACCGCGTCGAGGCTCATACGGAGACGATGGACAGAGAACCTGCGCAGACGCTCGCCGTGTGCGGTAACGATATCGTTGCAGAATGCATCGTCGAGCCCCGCAGCCGTGAGCTCTCCACCGAGGGAAGAGACATGGAAATACTCGAGCGGCGAGGCAGCGAGTAGACTAGCAACATCGCGAGTCCAGGAGTTCCGCGAGCGCATTTCGATGGTCAGCGTGACGGATTGCAAACGGCGCAAGGCTTGAGAAGCGTTGCAGAGTTCGCTCAGACGACATACATCCTGCAAAGAAATAATCATGTCAATATAGCGAATGGTATAGCAACGAACATGACCAACGAAGGACGGGGAGACACCTTCGAGACCCAACCCCTTCAAGCCAATCTGCGTTCTCGAGATGACTGCCCACACTCCGTGGTGTGTAACTTTTGGGCAACCAACGAGGTAAAGATGTTCAAGGTTGACCATGTATGCTGATAGTGTTTCCAGTAACTCATCAGTTACAGCATTTGACGACTAGCGGGTATCCGTGTGCAACATCCCTGGTCAGCGAGATACGAACATGGGCGGTGGATTGTACTCGCCTGACAGAGTAACGTCAGATGCCGCAGAGTTGCAGCCGTATTTCTGACCCAGATTGGTAGAATGCTCAGAACTTCTGGACTGGGCATGATCAATGAGATCTTGCGGAGGTGCATGAAGTCCGGCAGAAGGCCAGGTTTGAAGTAGAAAAAGTTGTGCCCATTGATCTCTAGCTCAGTGAGGTGCTGGGCTTGTTGAAGCGCAAGAATGATGTCGTTAGAAAGAGAGCCGTCCCTCGTCAATGTGCAGGAGTGTAAGTTGACACAGTTACGTATCGCATGAAGCAATAGCGTCATGAGTTCCTCCCGCTCTGTAGACGCGATCATTGCACGGGGAAAGTCTCGAAGTGCTGGAAAGTCTTGTTGGTATACATGTAAACGAAGTATTCATGTACGTACTTAATTGCGTGACATGTTTAGCTAGTTGTGGACAGCTGCCCAAGGTCCAAAGCAATTGACGAACCTGAGAAATACGTCTAGTGGCGCTTCAGCATGCGGGCACGTTGGAATTACCTTGATCTTTGCCTCTCTATGCCAGGAGTATATGAATACCCTGCGGTACAGTATCTTCACGCCGCACGCGTGGAAGGTGCGATTAACCAAGCATACGTGCGCAAGATGGTTCGGGCGCAGGATTTCCTCGAGAATATTCGGTAGCAGGTCCACCGGCAGGATAGAAAAGCCCCTCATAATGCTACACAATGTGTTCAGTGCATATTTAACCGTCCAGCTACCAGGATAGATGGGAAGCTCAGCGACGACTCACTTCGGTGTGGTGAGCGTAGACGTCGAGATGCGTGGGGTCCGGGCCGGCACCACCGACATTGCAATAGGCGCACGTTTACTTACGTAACTCGCGCGATCGGGTTAGGGTCACGCATGTGAGCCGGCATGCCCAGCTTCCACAAGTTCGACTGTGCTTGTCTCTTTCCGTCTGTCTTCACGTCCGACTCATTCAGTACGCAGCTCCTGCCTGATATTTGGCGCGTACTAACTATTCTTGTGCGTGGTCTAGTGAACTATCTCCCTGGGTATTTCGCGTTTCCCCCACAGGCAGAGCGAACTCGCCTGCCTTTGTCTTCATCCTCTGTGGACAATGTAGACCAGTCGCAAGCGTCTTCCTCGACAGAGAGTACTCAACAGCATGAAGAGGACCCGGAAGCTAAGCTGAAGGAGCAGCGACGACGCGCACAAGTCGAGGAGAAACGCAAACAGCGTCAGCAACAAGAGCGTCACGAAGCATACCTCTCAGAGCTCGCCTGGGTACGGTCGGGTGGCGTACTACGCGATGCACGTGGTCGCAGGGACAAAGTTCGCACCGCATGGATGCGGGAGGAGATCCGGCTGCAGGACGAGGAAAAGAAGATCATGGACCAGTGGAACGCATACGAGACGCGCTGGAAGTCCCTCAACGCGTCGAAAGGTCCTATCACGTGGAGCGACATCCCTTGGCCGTCGAGCACGCCACCAGCAACCCCAAGCGACCTCACACACGAGGCAGTATCCGAGTTCATATTGTCCACATTCAGAGTTCGCGGGGCCACTGGGTCGCGCAAGGAGCGAATCCGTTCCTCACTACTGCGGTGGCACCCTGACAAGACGTCTACCCTGGTCTCGCGTGTGCAGGAGGAAGAACGTGAGGCGATACAGGAAGGCATCAACGCGGTGTTCAGGTCGCTGAGACAATTGCAGGACGAAGGAAAGCAGGGATAGTGCCGAGGATGGTGCAGCTCAGAACCGTGCTCCAGATTCCGTCCCCTTTGACTGACATGCTTGAGTGTATATTACCACGGACGCTGATACCCGTATGTATATAGATCTAAATCCTGCAATATTATCCATCGGAGTCTGGACGATCGCATCATCATACACTCAACAAAGCCTCCACGAACAGACAGAGGTCTGGGCGTGAGCGCCGTGGTCATGACTTTCAGGTTCAGGCATAGGAGTATGCTCGTCTTCCTTCAGGATAGGCTGACTTCATGCCCACAGACGTCGTTTGCCATGCATATCATACAGCTGCACTGTTTCAGTAAGATTTATTCGTTATAGAGTCTGACTTGTGATTAGCCCGTCTGGCTAGACGACGCCGGAAAAGGCAGGAGGACGAATTTGCAACTCCGCCAAGCTCGCTTTCTTCCCATCACCTCCACCTTCCTATCCTGCTGGCGACGACTGGACCGAGACTAGGACCCACGCATGGGCTCGTATTACCGCGATCCGAACCTTTCCTTTCAACAAGAACGTAGCAGTCCCGCTTTCTCTCAGCCCGTCGTGAGCAGCAGTAACCAGCATTCGCCTGATCATGATTCCAGCGACCAAGCGCAGAGAAGCAGCTCGACGCGTTATTGCTCTGTCAGGGGCTGCACATCCGTCCTGCCGCTGAATTATGGCAACAAGATGTGCGACGTGTGTCGCGGTCGGCATCGCATATACGCTAGCACCAAGCGAGCAAAGCGTAAGATGGAGAAGGCCGCGCTAGGGTTACAGCACGGCTGGAACCCTGGAGATGAGGATGCGCAAGACACCGGAGCATCCAGCTCGTCTGCGGCGAATGTGTTAGCGGGACAGGAGGTATGAATTCACCCAGAGGTCTTGCGCTCCGTTGTGAAATTACCCTCAGACTACTACCTCCGAGCAAGCAGCGCAGCCCTTCATGTATTCCGGAAGCACATCTTGGGACACGGCTCTCGATCCGCGGCTGTTCCACCCAGTTGCTAGCTCTTCGTCTGAGCTTGCAGGAGCCTTGACCTTGCCGCCGCGCGCTGCCTCGCGGTCGCGGTCGCCTGGCCATCCACATGTATCGGCGTTGCATCCTAGCTCTAGGATCTCTCCCGAAACGGGATGTCCTGACGCGTCAGGCGGCGCTCCGTACACACCATTCCAGCAACCCAGAGTGCCTACACCACAGCAACAGAAGGGAGAAATTTCAGTCCAAAGCATCTCAGAAGTTGCAGCAATCCAGCCAGACGGTTCGCTTCCCCCGCGATTCTGTTCAATCAAGGGCTGTAAGACTGTCATGGACGGGAACTCCTTGTTTAAGATGTGCGACACCTGCCGCAGCAAGTACAAGACTTACGGTAACACCAAACGTAAGAAATGGAAAGAGGAGAAAGCAAAGGCGATTGCAGAGATGGAACGTCAGCGCGAGGAGCAGAACAGAATCCGAGCTGAGCAGGGCCTTGCCGTGAGTCGTTACGCTCAAACAAGCTTATACACACTCACTACATTGACGAACAGCCCTTGCCCGCGGTGAACACTCTGGCATGGGCCGAAGACACTGTTGTGGGCCGCGCGGTGAACACAAGCATTCCGCGAATGTGTACAGTGTCGCACTGCCGCGAGATCCTTCCTGTCGGCTACGAGTATCTTCGATGCGAACGCCATCGCATTCAGAATCGGCATCATAGCAAGCTGAAGCGCGTTCGCGATAAGGACGCAAAGGCCCAGGCCCTTGAAGGCTGGTTCGCAACGCTCTCAAGTCCGGGCGCGTCGAGCTCGCAGTTGGTGTATCAGGCTACCCAGGGATATGAGCTTTCGGAGACATCGCCATTTGATGAAGACCCTAATGGCGAGAAATCGCTCGAGGTGTCCATCGGGGACGTGCTCAGTACGGAAGAACAGACTCGTGCTCCCAGTCTCAATCTGAACGTCAGTGCGGCTGAACCGCAAGTGCGCTATCTACCAGTCCTGTTGATCGTCCGTCTGACTTCTTGCTCAGGTCATTATCTTCGGGGTGCCGCCTGCTGCACGCGGAGTTCGCCGCACGAATCACGTCTGCACCATCAAAGGCTGCCATAACCTGCTCTCTCCCTCGGCCCCGTGGAAGATGTGCGACGATTGCCGCGCGCACGAACGCACGGTCCGCAAAGTCAGGGCACTGCGCGAGAGCGGTGTGCCAGTGGACCCCGTGCCCCCACGTATGCCCCCGCGAGAACGGAAAGAGAAGCAAACCAAAGAGAAGAAGACGAAGAGCGGCAAGAAGGACGGCAGTAGCGGAGAGCACTCTTCGCATAGCGAGTCACCGGAGCTTAATGAAGATGAGGGTGATGGGTCTGGTCTGATCTTCATGGACCCGGTGCTTCTCGACGAAGAGACTGACGCGCCTGAGGTTCGTTCCATTTGAATCATACACTTCTTGTATCTGATTACAGTCATCCAGCCCATTCTGCGTGTCAACACTAAGATCTCGTTCGTCATGGCAGATCAGGAGGGAAACATTTCCGAACCGCCGAACTCGCGACCTCAGCCTCCTCCACCTGAGCCAGTTGTCGCACCACCACTGCCCAGCACTCCTCTCGTGCTCCCCGCCACATCAGAATCCGCTTTATCATCCGTGGTATCAAAGAAGAAGGCGAGCAAGAAGAAGGCTGCGAATCAATCGCCGAACACTACTACCGTCGTTCCCTCCGTGGTCGAGACTGCCCACCCAGAACCATCAGGATCCAACGCCCCTTCCGTGACCTCTCCTGAGGTTCAACCGTTGCCAACTGCAGAAACACCGGCACCGGCATCGGCACTCCTCTCTCCCTCGCCATATGGCTTACCCTACTACATGCCCCCTCCTGGCTATGGTCTCCCATACCCACCGCCCGGCGCGCCTTATCCTTACCCTCCGCCGCCGCCACACCATCTCCCACCTGCCTTCCCTCGCGACAGTTTCGCTCCCTCGCCGATGTATCAACCGCCTTTTCCAGGCTTCCCTGGATATCCCTCACCATATCCTCCTCCCTATGGTTACTACCCGCCCCCTTACCCCTACCCTCCCCCTCCGCCCCATGCAGCTGCAAGCGTGCAACCTGCATTACCGCAGTCGCAAGAGAGCGGTAACAGACCCGCCACCGCCGGCCCATCGGCAAGTCTAACTCCGCTCTCGAACGCATCTGCTACGCCCGCCACATACAATGCGGGCGCGACGACTTACGTGACCGCGGCCTCGAACAATGTTACAAGTGCGGCAGCTTCATCGCAGCCATGCTCATCTTGGGCACCGCCACCACCCCCGCCAGACCCGTCTTCCATGTACTCTATGTTCCCCGTTCGGCTCAACGACGCGTCTAGGTCTGCTGATGGGTCTGCAACGGCTGGAGCTCCATCAGCACCTGCGACGATCATCACGACGACACTGTCAGCGGGCGAGAAGCACAAGCAGACCGAGATGATCTTCGTGGACAAACCGCCGGAGAAGCGAAAGAGGAGAAAGGCTGATATGGCTGCGGTGGAAGCGTACCTCAAGCGGAGGGAGGAAGAGAAGACCAGAGCTGAGATGGGCGCAGCCCAAAATAATACGCATTCCGCACCCTCTGATGGAGTCGCTCAAAATGACTCTTCTGCGACGACTACTGTCCAACTTGTATCGCAGATCATTCCAACCCCCACGGAAGCTCCGCCCGCAGCGCCAGCTGATACGGATGCCTCGCAGCCACCGCAGCGTACCCGACCAGTAAGTAGCACAATTTACCTCCACCTGGCATCTTCTGATATCGGCTTGCTCATCAGTGTGGCAATAAGCTCTGCAACCGCTCGCTTGCTCCCAGGGACAACGGCACGATATGCACACGATGCAAGGACAAGATGAAGAAGCGCGCCTTCAAAATGAAGAAGCGTTTCAAGCTCGTCCAGCCGTCCTCTATCGTGCCGTCCAAGCTGCGAGCGAAGATGGGTCCCGCTCAACAGGAAACAACATCTCATGGGCATGGACGGGGAGATGAGGCAGAGGATGCGGATGAGACGTCACAACAGCAGTAGGCTATAGACCTGTCACGGCAACCCTGATGTGGCGACCTTCTATGTCCGATATTGGGTATTCAATAATTCATCTTGGAGTGATAACGTTCTTTGCTGATTGTCACCACGATAACACAGTCGTGTCGCACGCTTGCTACTTGCATACCCCAACTGGGCTGCTCATTTGATTTCCTACTCCCAACCTTGCAAGTCATGTCGAAAGCCAAGACTGTGTCGCGTAGGGCAGCCCCCGCCTACGAAGTTCCCGAGCCAGTGGTCATTCCTGCAGACGTCGACCGGACACCAGCATCACTACTCCAGTTGGCATGCAAGCTGTCGCTGACCAGCGGCCAGTTCATTGATACCAAATTTTACGCTTATTCCCGCAGAAAGATCAGTGGCGAAGTCTACGCCCCTCAACCTATCTATGCCAGCAGCTACTTGTTGCGAGCAAGAGCACCAGAATACTTTGAAGGATGTGAGTCTGACGTAGCCTCCGTACCTGTGATCATGATTAATGCGGATTCAGTGTTGGTCGGAGGTTTCAAAGGCCGCTGCATCGCAGCCCCTCTCAATGGACCGCTACCAGTTGAATTCCCCCCAGAGACTAGCGGATACGAATCCGATAGCGACATCGAAGATGACGATGAGCTTGACAGCCCCCTGGCGTCGGCGCAGACGATACCATCTTCGAGTGCGCTTCCAGCGACACCTGGTGCGTCTGCCGAAGGCAAACAGGTACAGTCTAGGTCTTGTCAACGCTGCCAGGGTCGATGCTGACAAGTATTACTTCAATGGTGATCTCAGGAAGATCATGCCGACGATTCCGAAGACGCAGAAGCAGCGGCTTTGCCAGGGAACATTGGTCAAGTCTGCTTGATGAGCAATTTTGCATATCCCACGTGCGTATCGTGGACTGCATGGGATGCACGGCTTTGATGACGGCGCTCTGCAGATGGAAAGCATTCGTCTTCTACCTGTACACGGGACAGATTGCCTTTGCACCATTGAAGAGTCAGGGGAACCCAAGCACTGGTTCATCTAACCTGAAGCCATCCAGGAAGGATAACTACACGCCTTCACCACCGCTCTGTTCCCCGAAATCAATGTATAGACTTGCAGACGAGGTGCGGGCAATCATTCTAGAGGTTATGGGCATATCTGACTGGCATAATTCGTGTGATCGATAGCTGGGTCTGAATGACCTCAAGGCCTTGGCTAAAAATGCCATCGGATCGAAGCTGTCCGAACAAAATATTGTGACAGAGCTGTTTTCGACTCTTACTGCTAGGTGCGTCAGTAACAATTGCTATACAGTATAACCGAGCCAATACTGTCTCAGGGACCAGGAGATTCGTGACATGGAGGTGAGATACGCAGTTAGCACCGGAAGACAGGCCGTAAAACGCGGAATTTCCGAGTGGATGGATACGACGTCTGCGGAAGAGCTCAAGCAGAAAGCTGATATTGTTGCGTACATTATTCAGAAGTTCTGACGTTCGCCCTACTTGCGTGGTCAAACCATCTATTGGATAGAGGCCCGTCCCGACACGCGCACTCGCTAGGTATTTTCGCTAGGCACTGTGTATTGACTACCTATATTGATTTGGAAAGTCCGGTGTCGTTACATTACCATTATTTCGTGCAGTGAGTGCGAACTAAGTGAGCTTCGGTGTATTAGTCATGGTTCCAAGGTTCCTCCCTCCGCTCGTCTACGTCCTCCGTTCTAAGGTCAGTTATAATTACAGATTAACACGGCACCGGGTCAGATAACGTGCGTAGAAGGCCGGAAGAGTGCGGTCACTGCTCAAGCGGATGGGTAGCTTGCTCCTTCATCTCCTCTTCCAGTGCCTTCTTGCCCGCGTCTGTGAGCGTGGGCATGCCGGACTCGACATCCCAGATAAAGTACCTCGGCACATACCTGCAGGAAGTCAGTAACGCAAAAGGAGACAGCCGTGTGTGGACGTACTTCTCGCCGCGCTGCTTCCTGGCCGCCTCTTCCTCGCGCTGCCGCTGCTCGATGGCTTGCTTGAACTTGTTCGCCTCGCTGTACTCCTTGCGAAGCAGCGATCGGTGACGTTCTGCCACATGCGGCGGCTCTCTCGTTCCTCCTGCTTGTCCAGATCACGCACCAGCTTCGGGATCGGGTACAGCATCGACAGGTCGATCAATGGCACCCATTCGTCCACTGGCAGGCTCAGCGTCGAGCCGGACTTGGCGGGGAAGAAGGCGGGTTGAGCTTGTACTTGATCATGTGGCGCCAGCTGCCAGTGAATGTCGCAACGACGCGCTCCTTCGGTATGTGCTTGACCTTCGTCCACGCCTCCACCTCCTCGAGGTTGTCAAGGTCATAGGTGTGCACGACGGCGTCGAGTGCGAAGTTTGCCTTGCCGATCCAGCTCTCTTCCTTGTAGTCGATGACGGCACGCAGGCCGACGCGCTTGCCCTTGTCCTTTCCGCCTGGGATAGTCCAGCCGGGGCCATTTGTGCACGTCACGTAGGTGCTGTCGCTGACGGTGATGTAGAAGCTTCCACGTAGAATGCCATTGACGTGTGCAGGCGGGTGTGTGATGTGGTAGCGCTCCGGCTTGCCGTCCTCGCTGAGACGATCCTCGACGTGGAGGAAGATGCCCTTGTTGTACGCGCCGGGGGCGACGCGCACCGTTGTCCCGCTGACCTTGGCACTGATCTGATCGATGCCGCACATGTTGACGTGCCGTGAGGGGCAGGAGGCATAGAAAGCAGACACCGGTGGATGGTGTGAGATCTGCTCCGTCAGATATGATGTTCGGACACGCGGAGGCTCGCCGTTCCTGACAAGCGGCGACGTGACGGGCGAGTCCTCCTCGATGAGCTGCACCGACGACGTAGAGACATTGCCTGGCAGGCCCTTGAGCTTCTCGCGCTCCGATGGGGGCAAAATCTTCTGCGGCGCGTTAGGGTCGAGGGTAAGCTGTTCCAGCTCGGCTTCGATCTCTTCGATGACAGATGTTGCGGGCGTGCTGGCAGTCGGCGTTCCTGCGCCCGACGCGGTCGAGGTGGAGAAACGACCATTGGTGCTCTTCTGGCTGCCAGGCTTCCGGCTAAGCGTGCTCGCGCCGCTGATGCCACTCTTGACGCTACTCGTGTCGGCCGTCGAGTAGGTGCTCTCGGCAGCCGCGGGTGCGAGGTAGAGGTGTTGTACCGGCATCTGTAGCCGGTTGCCCTCTGGATATGTCACTGGCAGCACATCCCAATGTGCCCGGAAGTGCTCCCCGATAACGGAGTTGTATGGTTTGCAGACCTTGCCATGCTGGAGGAGGGGTAAGCATCTGTGATACATCAAGGACCTGTCACGTACAATGAACTTGAGATCTTTAGAGAACGTGAATCGCAGAACGGCGATCATGCGCTCGAACGCATCGTCTGAGTCGTTGATGCTATTGCGTGCGTGCGACATGTCGAGTGATTGGACGCGACGCAGCAACGTGCGTTGTAGGATCAGCGAGTATCAAGTTGCGGTGTACAAGCGGGTGGAGCAGTGCAGGGTGCCTAGGTCAGTGCGGGGCTCGCTGGCTGAGTTTCAGGGACGTACGCAGCGAACAGGTCCGGCCTATCCAGGTAATGCCAGTACTCGAGGTTTGGAATCGGTTCGAGGAGCGATGCAGGAAGGGATAGTCGCCTGCGTGGCCAGAGTCAGCATTATTGCTCGCAAGCGGTTGTCATGAACGAGATGGCAGAAGCACTATCCCCTGGCCAGAAGGTTCGGACACGTCGATACTGAGTCTGGCACTGTCGCAGATACAAATCGAAGGGACGGCGGGACGCGGTAGCGAACGTCTAAGACATTGACCACGTACATTGACGCGATATCCTTCACTCCAAAGCACTTCTTGACGAGCGAAACGATCATCTTGAGCTTTCCGCTCTCCCCCGCATCGCCTGTGTCGGGAACAGAGACGGGGGGCTCGGAAGTGTCGATCTCGTCGTGCGGGGTGGACATGGTGGGCGGTCAAAGCCTTCCGTGCGGGGTGGTGCGGGGCGTTAGGGTTGGCGCGGCGTGGGCAGCTGCTATTATGAGGTATATAAGAGGAAAAGATCGCAAAGCAACAGCCTTGAAAGATAAAGAAAAGGGAACGGTTGGGAGCTGTGCAGAATAAGAATGTGGCAGAGCCAGGAGAAGCTGCAAAGCAGAACTGCGCAGCGTAACTGCCACACAGCGTCACTTGCCAAGGCCAGGGATCAAGCAACAGTTTATCCGCCGGAGAGCCCAACAATACCACCGGCCTGAGCCTCTCACATGGGTGCCGTCCCGCGCGTAACACATGGCAGTTGTTTGCAGATGCTAGAGCTGTCTATGTTGCTATGCTTTGCGATGTGCTGTGTATTCAACGTCTTGCATGTATCATAACTCTTTAAGGCTATTCATGGATGATTGTCAGGGGAAATATTCAATGGTTTCGTGGTGTAGTTGGTTATCACGTTCGTCTCACATCACGTGATCACGAGAGGGCTGCGGTTCGATCCCGTACGGAACCATTTTGGTCTTTGAAAGCTTTATTTTGCCCTGCTCACTCTCCACCACAGTTGTGTCCAGTTCGCTACGCCATCTACTGTACATCTTAAATATGATAATATCAAGCAATAAACTTCTCGAAGAGTACGTAGGAGCCACGAGAAAGGACGATCACAGCCTGATTCTGACTCAGTATCCTTGACATTGACATTGTTGGTAGCGCTCCTTCGGAATCGCTAGCAACGTAGCTATATGTCTAGAGGATCTGGCAGATATGACAGAGCTGCAAGTGTATGAGCTGCGCGGGCAGGCTACACCAGGCCGGTTCTTTTGATATCGAGCGCATGTGATCAAGTGAACCAAACCACAATTGATCTCATTAGATCTCATCGATACCGAGTCAGCTTTCCTCGTCGTCGATCTTGCTCTCGTCCACCAGCACTCGTGGTCATTCTGCGCACTCACAGCTTCGCTCAAGCCCACAAATGGCGCATTTCGTGCGCACCTGCTTGCTGCCGCTACACCTCGAACCGCGCAACGGCGCCTCCACGGCAGAGAGCTAGGCCTGCAGGCGAACACCCTCTGGCAGTTCGCGCACATATGCCGTGCCCTCATCAGACGGCGTGCTCACATGCCCACCGCAGAGGAGGGCTCGCTCCACTTTCCAGCACTTGCCGTGCGGTTTCGCTCGTATCAAGGCCATATCAAGCTCAAGCGCGCCGCACATCGGTACCCTCGTTTCTGCGCGACATGCTCGAGCCACTTTGAGGGTGCAACGGAGATGGCTGGGGCTGGTTATAAGCAGGCCGCATAGGATTGCACCGATGCTGGGACCCGTGCGGCCTCAAATGCCCCAGTCCTGTCTGCAGCGAGGTGAGTGCTCCCTCTCCAGTTAAGGCTACGCTTCGGAGGACCAAGACATACACAGGCACATGTATACGTGCCGTCATATTGTTCGAAGGCTTCTGGTACTGTGAGGCTAAGCCCCACACTCCAATCCTTGGGCCTCGGCTCCTCGTTGGCCGTGAGGCGCGACCACAGCCTGCAGCACATGGCCTAGACCCTTCCGCAAGGTGCGTAGCACCTAGGATCGACCATGACTCTAAGTTTCCGAATATCGCTTTCAGCGACAGCGGGTACGAAGGCCATAAAGATCACACCTATAGAATCCGATCATTCGCGACGACCTTCTGGTGACCAATGGTATATGTGGTCTCGCGTCTCCGCTCGCGAGTATCACATCTAGCAGTGGTCACCATAAAGGGTCTTTCAAGGCGCCCTTGTGAGCTACACGCGACCTTCGATTGGAGACAAAGCGGAGTCCATGTTTGTCTCGGTTATGCGGGTGACTGAGCTAGCTCAGTCCGTTCCGGCCTTGAAGACCGACGTACGAGCAACTTGAGGAAGGTCATGGCAAATCAGTTGACCTCTGTCTGCTGGTCCGCAATCTAGGTGTGTTGTTTACTCTTCCGTTTATATTGCTGCTCACGAAAACCCGCCCAGGCCTGATAGTCGAGAGCTTCCCTGTGAGTGCCTTGTCGGACCCCCAAGCGGCCCCCGCCGTAGCGGCGTACTACTGTGGGGAATGCCATTGATGGGTTTCATGTCCCTTGACTCTCAACCTGCTTCTGGCACAGGGTCATGCGAAAGCACTTGGGTCGCCGCCGCTAGATAAACCCTATCACTGGGAAAAGCAGCAACGTTGGCCGGCAAGAATAGGTTTGTTACGTATGGATTGCTCATTTGTTACCGGAAGAACATCAGCTTACAGTCATCGATTTACCCACAGGTCCTATTCAATAAGTCTATTCGCGGGCGGTGTTTTAGCCTCGGTCTGGCCGACTATCAACCGCTGGCCGGGGACTGATGCGTCTTGAATTGTACGTCAATCAGCCCTTTCTGAGCTCCCTCGCGGATCTGACTCTTTCTTTTACAGGCTTTGGACGTCTGTATCTTCCCTTACCTCCGCACTCCTCTGGAGCGACTCTCTTGGCGTATTTGGAGGCGGACCCTCCCCACATTGCCCGGTGTGCCAGCAGGACAGTTCATGTGTGCTGGCGTCGTGGCCATTTGATGTCAGCGGTGAGCATCATCCCCTGAAGCCCCCGACTGCCGAGCTCCAAGGCGGGTCTCGTGCGAGGGTCTCGTGGCGGTCTCTGCGGTCCCGGCGTGCGCGTGGAAGGCTGTTACGGGGTCCGCGCGCAGTGAATCGGAACTGCCCGGGAGGGACCTCGAACTGTCCAAGACCAGTGCCCCGCGGGCGCTTGGTGTGGATCCTGCCGCTTTGGGCACACCCACCAAGTTTTCGAGCACGCCGTCCTCGAAATGGCCCTCGATCGCGGACTCCTATCTGCGCATACAAGACCATGCTCGCCCGTCGCTCCAGAGCCTACCTCCTCCCCTCCTACCCCATCATCACCTCATCCCATACCCTCCACACAGCGTTGCCCCCCGTGGCCTCGTCATACGCTAGCTCCCCCGAAATACCTCTCGCGAGCCTAACGTGCTCATTGTTTCCCTAACACCTACTTCATACCACCCCCAAAAATGATCTCAAAATTATCGACCGGTCTCCAGAGCGAGCCCGTCGTGTTCCACCAGAAGCTGCACACGACGTTCTCTGGTCTTGTTCACCCCATCTCGACGGAGGAGGCCGTCGTGCACCAATACCTGGGCATCAAGTACGCTTCAGTTCCGGCGCGTTTCCGCCAGTCGAAGCTGCACACTACATACCCCCTGTGACGGACGCGACGCGCCACGGGTGAGCATTACTATCTCCTGTCTAGCAGCCAGTCACTGACGCATTCACAGACCCATCTGTCCCCAGCCCAAGTGCAAAGCCTACGAGGCCGAATTATTCGCACTTACCGACGACGTCATACCTGTGCAGACCCTGAAGCAGAACGAGTTCGAGTGTTTGAACTTGAACATCACATGCCCCTCTGACGCTCTCCCGGGGAGCCGTCTGCCAGTCATGCTCTTCATCCATGGGTAAGTGCCTTTGCACATAGCCCTTTGTGTTGTACTGAAAAATCTTTAGCGGCAACAACCATGGTTCAGGGTCCAGCTGGCTGTACGACGGTGGTTGCCTCGTGCAGCGCAGCATGATGGTCGGGAAGCCCGTCATTCTCGTGACCATAAAGTGAGGTTTACGCAAGGCTCGCATACGACTTCGTCTCTGACGTATTGTAGTTATCGCTTGGTCTCTTTGGCTTTGCCGCAACTAATGCGTTGCGCGAGGACAACGCGGCCGCTGGCGAAGAAGGCGTGGGCAACTATGGGCTTCGCGATCAGCGCAAGGCGTTGGAGTGGGTGTACAGCTTCATATCCGACTTTGGAGGCGACCCGAACAATATCACGCTCTTCGGCGTAGGCTCGGGCGCTGCGGACATTCTCTGTCACCTGCACTCGTCTGCGAACGAAATCCGGCCGTTGTTCCAGCGCGCGATCATCCAGAGTGCCGAGATGCCTCTTGACATTCCTAATGTCTCCAGCGCTGGCTGGCACTTCTCCCGGCTCATGTCGGCACTTCATGCGACGAACGTCGAGGAGCTGCGCGCAATTCCCGCGGACAAGCTTGCCGCAATCGTGCCGGCTGTCCGGGCTGTGGACGATGGTGTTTCTTTGCCCACGGCTGGAAGGACTATCTCTATCCAGAAGGCCCTGAAGATGTTCCCTCGCACGAAAAGGCACTGCACGAAAAGGTCCCCGAGCTGCAAGTACTCTCTCATCGCCTGAAGTCTCCTCATGGTCACCTGCGCTCACATTCACGGTCGCGTTCGCGTTCGCGATCTCGGTCTCGCGTCCGGCATACCCTTGGTACAAACCATTACCACCATCCGGCACACCTCCAGCCGCTCATGATCGGGGACTGCGGTGCTGAGTCCATCCTGTGGTCTCTTCCAGCCTCGCTCTGGAGCGCGCCAGGCGTCATCCGGCGCCTTCGCGCGATTTGTCAGTCGCTCTCGAAGTCTTCGGCCCTGCTTCGCGCATACGACATCTCGGCACACACGCCGCCGGACGAGCTGCCCGAGCGAGTCCTTGACCTCATCAACGATGCCCGCTTCGCGTGGCCGACGGAGTGCATCGCGGCCAGCGCCAAGCGCGCTCGCGGCGGGCACGGCGTTTGGCGGTACGTCTTCGACCAGGAGGGCCCGTCGCGCGGCGTGCCGCACCACGCGGTCGACCTGCTGTACCTCTTCGACAACGTCCCGCTGAGTGTCCCGCCGACAATGTCGCCGCCAGACGCATTCTCGCCTGGCTCGTCGCCGTGCGCCACGCCTGCGATCCCGATGCTCTCGCGGCCGGAGACGCCGGACATGTCCTTTGGGAGCGACACGGACTCGGACGGCGTCGACTTTGGGTTCGGGTTCAACAGCCCGGACGGCGAGGACGATGGCTGGGACGTGCCCGTCGTCGACGAGTGGACCTATGCGCGCGTGCGTGACGCTGTCCAGGGTCGCTGGTTTGCGTTTGCGTATGGCGAGGCCCCTTGGTCGGAGGACAAGGTCTACGTCTTTGGCCCCGAGGGCGAAGTCGGCGAGCGCTCCATGGCGATTTTCAAAGGTCGCCGCCGCGTGCAGGTCTGGAAGGAGGCGCTGCAGCCGCTCGGCCTCCAACTCGTGCAAAAGATCGGGCTCGAACTGAGCAATGGCCCGCCGCTGTCGTAATTGATGCATATTTATTTTGTCGTTGCTTGCTTTCGTCATCTTTCTCATCGCTGCTCGATCATGCTCTCTTTCATACGGAACTCTCATGCACACTACTTATGTATTCATTCACCACAATCCGCTACGCTACCATCTTTGTGTTGTAATAGTACATGTAGACAACGCGAAATTTGATACCCTACGGCCTCATGTCTCATCGCTTACTATCGTGCGCCACTAGCATTACGGGCGGAACCATGTACTGGCAGGCGCGTAGACAGTGCTGCGGACAGGTTGGGGCCGTGGGGCAATGCGGGGGGGAGAAGGTCTTGTTAGTCCAGTACCAGGGAAGTACCCGCACGAGCTGCATGTCATCCAGGCATCTCCGCTGGCTCCGCAGCTGGCGCAAGAATTGGGCAGCGCTCCCGCCCCGGGGATGTCCAGGATTTCACCACAAGAATCAGTTAGTGCAAGTATTTGCACGAGTCGGGAGATAACGTCGGCGTTGCGAGCCAAGACATCAACAGGGAAGCTCCCCAACGAGGGCGCGCCTGGCTTCGTGAGGGCTCGTCTCCCTTGGGAGCAAGCGAAAGTGACCTCTATCTCTCGGATTTCATCGTAACTGAGCAAAATAGAACCAAGACAATAAGGACACGGTCGTGACGACAAGAGAGCACGTACCGGGAAGTGAAAGATGACATGAGTTCCGCCATGATATTCTCTACAGAAAGCTGCGATTCGAGGTTTTTCTTCGCAAGCTCTTTCAGCTCCTTGATGTCCAGCTGCGACGAGGCGAGTTAAGCCTCTACATAGTGGACACAAAAAATCGTGCACCTCATCCGCGAGCTTGTACATCGACTTCGGAGAGCAGGTGGGCACAGTCGGGCCGTTATTCGCCTGAGCACCCGCATCCTCAGCGGCTGCGCTCTGAGTATTCGAGGACCTCAGGCGAGAAAACGCGACTTTGCCCGAGTATAGATAATAGATGAGGGTTTTCCACCTATGAAGCATCGTGAGCGGGCCGCATCCCGGGGGATACAGTGAAGAACACACGTGGGGTACGCAAAGTTGCGCAGGACGACGATCTTCCCGGTGCCGTGCCGCTCAGTGCTAGCTTGTTCGACTTGCTGATAGGTGGCTCAATCATCGATCCATCGTCAAGTGACTTGTACTCACAACTTCAGGATCAAGGCCGCTACTATCGCTCTGCACATTCCCGGCTGCCTCCTCGTCGTTGTCGTCGTCGTCGTCTTCGAGGTCGCTATCCGATTCATATAGAGTACTATCTGTGGCGCCAAGGACGTCCCGCTCTCCAGGAAACGGTCCATCCAGCGATCCTTTCGTAAGATTGCCACCGTAATCTTCTGACAGAACTGTACAACGGTCAGTAGTGCTCTAGGCTAACTTATGAGACGCACGATTCTTCATGTACTGCGGCACCTTGCGTTCGAGCACCCAACTGCTCGCGAATATGGGCTTTGGGGCACAGACATCGCCATGTTTGGTCCTGCGACTGAAAGCGTAGAACTTGGTGTCTATAAAGTTTCCGCTATCGAGGGACAGCATGCAAGCCTGTAGCAGTGAGCTTGCATCTGCAGGTTCGGCGCGAAATGCCTGAGGCGGCGGCGGTTGTGCCTCTGGAGGATATAATATGAGACACGGGCTCCCTGACTGCAGGGATCAAGGTCATTGTCAGACGACCTACCTTCGACAACGACGGCCTCTTCGCACGCACGTGGGTAGGAAACTGCGGATTCCACAGCTTCCAACGGCACAAACCTATCCATTGATGCCATCGCTGGACGTATGTCACAGGCCAACGCGGGTACCCACACTGGAAGGAGTGAAGGAGAAGATGTGGATTACCTCGAGTGACTGTAAGCTGTATATATACGTGTTTCTTCGAGTCTTGTTGCGTGCGCAGGTCCAGGTTCTCCGCAGCAGATCATGTGCAAAGGTATCCATAATATGAATGCATGATTGGGTCACTGCAATGCCATCCTGGTACGACAAACTCGGAACTACTACCGTTATGGCGCCAACGATATCGAAGATATATATATATATATATATATATATATGGAGCATTGCACGATTTATGCTGGAAGACTGCTCGCTCCCTCTTCGGGAAAAATACCAAGCGCGTTGCAGTAGGAAGATAGCAAATACGTGCTACATTCTGAGCCAATTGTCGGACCGGCAGCTGCTACATACCAAACTGAAGTTCTGGTGCTCGTCATAGCGCTCGCAGTTGTTGCAGCCCGTCGGTCTGGGTTTGACATTCGCTGGGACGTCTACCAACTTCTTCACAATGCTCGCAACGATCAGCGCCGTGTTTTGTGCGATGCACCTATCCGTCAAGGCTTCGTGAAGGTTCGCAGACAGCTCCCCACGTGCCTGCGTGCACAAGAACTCCAGCTGGATATCTCTTATCTCAGCATGGCTTGCATTATAAGATCTCAGCTGATATTGCCCAGCCATAGTGAGCATATAGAATATTCTCACCGTGCGGTAAAGTTTGAGAAGATTTCTGTGAGTATGTTGTGACTCGAGAGCTTCCCTTTGATATCTTCCTTGGCCCGCTCCTTCAAGTCATCCAGACCGATCTGAGAGATCGTCGCGGTAATCACGACGCGATCCACTGAGGGGAATATCCCATACCTGCTCGGCAAGACTATAGAGAGACTTTGGGGAGCATGCGGGAGGATCTGAAATATTAGCCGATGGTTGCGCGGCAGGTATGTCTTGTTTCTGGCTCTTCAAAGGCGTAAACGCAATTTCCCCCGTGGCCACCCAATAGAGAAACGCTCTCCACCTGCGCCCTCGTGAGTACAAAATCATCTGGTAGCGCTAGGAAGTTCTTACGTAGTGTATGCAACTGTGCGCACGAGCCGTACACGTCCCGTATTCCCAGCGGGTACCGAAGCGCCTTGGTTCCTGGTTTCGTTCTCCTTGGGGCCGATTTCTGGCTTGGCAGCTACCTGCTTCTGAAGAGCAGGGGTAGGTTATTGACGCTATGCAGACCTCTAGGATCAAGGGAGAGACTCGACTCGCCGTTTCGTCAGACAGTGCCTTGGCAGACGCACCAGCGGCTGGCTGTTCGTCGTCGTCGTCGTCATCTTCGAGGTCACTGTCGGAGTCGAAACCATCGCCGTCCGTCTCCTCTGGAAATTTCTCGGGGAATTCTGCGCTCAAAGTGCCGATAGTTGAGTACGCATCGAATCCACCCTGGAGAACTGCGAAACATAAATCGTGCATGATGATTATAGAGGCCGAAAGCCAGCACTTACGGGGTTCGAAGTACTCTGGCACCCTGGCCCTTAGGATGAAGCTGCTCGAATAGATCGCTTTGGGAGCATAAACGGTACCGGACCGTTTTCTGCGGGAGTAGGCGTAGAATTTGGTGTCGACAAAATTGCCCGAGTCCATCATGCTCTGGAAGGTCAGCTTCATGAGTTTCGCGGCATCGAGTCCTTTGACGACATTGATCGGAATATGAGGGATGTCGGGGACGGCGGACGGTTGCGAGCTCTTCGTGCCCGGCATGACTTGTACGATGTGGGTGAGGATACCAAGTGTAAATGAAGGTCGGGACTTGTGACACGCGTAATAAGAGAAGCAGTGCTGATCGATAGGCGCGGCTACTGCTGCTCTTTTGAGACCACGTCAGGTATGCTCGCCTGCCCTTGTGACAGACACGAGGCTGAGAATGATGTACGTAACCTCACCATTTTTGCTATGTGGGCGGTTCGAGTAGCGTGCAGTGGCTGCCCTGGACACGGTCGAAAGTCTGCACCGTTATCGCTGAATACAAATAAGAACACACGACTGAGCATGGATAATCCTCGTAGTGCTCGTGCAGAGCCCTCGCCACTACACGGGTCCACGTCAGGTGATTACACATTCAAGCATACCGTTACAGATTGTAGTTGCAATTGCCGCAACGAAGGTAGAACGCGTATCCGTTCGCACCATACCGACAGCTGGGACACGAGGTCGGTCTCCCAGAAGCAGGATTGGAGGTACCAACTCCAGCCATCTTCTGGAAGAGACGAGCAAGCACCCCAGCATTGCGCTTCAAGTCCTCCGCGCGGACGCTGGACATCCATTCATACAAGCCCCTGGCGACGACGTCCTTAGCCTTGGTGCACGCAAAATCGACCTCGAGCTGCTGGATAGCGTCGTACCTGCGGCAGTGACATCTCAGATTAGCTCGCACAAGGCAGTATGGACAGTATGGACATACTTGGCCGTGAACGATGAGAACAACTCCGCGAGAATGTTGTCGGCAGACAACTTGGACTCAATATCTTTCTTCGCGAGATCCTTGAGAGTGTGCAGGCCAAGCTATATGTATGATATGGTCAGGAAAGTTCCGATACATTGAGTCAACACCCACCTCGTCGGCGAGCCTGTACATCGACTTGGGAGAAGTGGGGTGTAAAGTCTCACTGCGCCTTCTGGCCATGGGAGAAGATTCTGCGACCTTGAGCTGACTCTTAAGCCGGGAGAACTGAATCTCGCCCGTCGTGACATAGTAGACAAAGGCTTGCCAGCTGCTCTACACCGTCACTTGCTGAGTTCACTGGAAAACCTTGAACGACTTACGTGGGGAACGCAAAAGTGAGAATCATTCGGACACGGCCAGAGCCACCAGCCACTACTTCCGTCTCGCCTCCGCATGCTCTTGTGTGTCTTCATTGATAGCGTCCGGCTTCTACGCACGGACGTCAAGAGGGTCCTGGCGTTATGAAGATGAGCCCACATGCCTTGTCCTCCTCTGTCGTGTTAGACGGCGCGTTATCGAACATCGAAGGCGGCTTTTCATCGTCTTGAGTGTACTCTGCGTCGTCCTCAATATCGCTATCAGACTCGTATCCATCGCCATCTATCTCGGCTGGAAACTCGTCGGGAAAAGGTCCATTGAGGGGACCATTAATGGAGTACCCGTCGTAACCCCCACGAAGCACTGCCAGAGAGGTGAGACCATGAAACGTAGTGCATGATATCTTGCGATATCCATTCGACGACTTACACGGTTCAAAGTATTGGGGCTCCTTTGCGCGCAGGATGTAGCTGTTGGCGTGTATGGCTTTCGGGGCGTAGATGACGCCCGACGATTTCCGTCGAGAATAAGCGTAAAACTTGGTATCGAGGAAGTTGCCGCCGATCATGGCGCGTTTGAAGGCTAGCTTCATGAGCTCTTCCGGGTCCTTGACAACATCGGCGGGAATAGGGGGTTGGTTGAGCAATGGACCGGAAGGTACCCCAGATCTGACTTGCGACATTTTCTTATTCTTTACCTTACCCGCACGCTTCCCATTTGACATCTTCTCGGGTGTGCTGCTTTGCGCTATAGCAGACATGGCGTGTTGAGTGTGGGGGAGGAGGGGGCGAACTTGAAGAGTGGAGGTAGGTACTTATCACGCCCCTGCTTATCGAATGCACGGGATTCCCAGAAGCTTATTCTTCATTGTTTGCGAGAGCGTGTACTTGAAATGACCGCCGATGCCTGAGCATGATTCATATCGATGAGGAATTCAGATGTCGATTGACTTACGTACTTATCGTGCCTCATGATATCCACGAGGCCTTGTTGGGTTGCTGTCGCCGTCAGATAACTCTTTGTGCTGGACGATGAGTGTAAGATGCACCGACATCTTCGTGACATGAGGGTGCCCGAGTTCAGCTCGGGTGGAACAGGTCTGGCTTTCGGCCATGGCCGTTGCCATCAAACGCCACGAAGTCGGCGTCTAGTGCTACCCATGGTAGACGCAAAATAGCATACACAACTGAACAGGTAGATAAGTACAGAAGACAGGATATTCTACTAATCACTGATAGACGGGTCACGCTTGCATAGCTGTTTCGTCGACGCCTCGACTATCAGATACGTGCCAGTGAGAATCACCGTCGCGCTGTTCTCGCCGATTTCCTTGACCTTGGCCTCGTAACCCTTGTGCTCGCCGTACAAGATTACGACGTCCTCGCCTGCATTTTCGGGATGCACCGGCCGCAGGTACTTGACGGGAATCTCGGGCACCTGTGTGTTGTTTGGCTTATCAACGAACCGGATACGCGCCCGTGACGTGTAGCGATCATTGTGCGCGTCGAACACGGAGAGCACGCCCACGAGCTCGCCTTCGTGGTTGCCGTCCATCCAGCCAGTCTCTTCCCCGCGAGAGAAGGAGTCTTGGATACGGCAGATCAAGCCAGGCTTGTCAGCAATGTGTGGGTGAAGAAGCCACTTGTCGTCGATGACTGCGTGATGTTAGTCACGCTGCTTCCAAGAAAGACAACTGGCTGTGTATTACCTTCTTCTGCTGGCCTTGATGCCTGCCCACTCGAACCAAACGCAGCGGGTGTGCGGACGTCATCGTACGAGGATGATACGCCGGGTGTGGGCGCGCCGTAGGCACCGCCTGCCCATGCGCCAGGTGTTGGCGCAGACATTCCCGGCGTCGGTGCTCCCCATGCTGACGGTGTGGGTGCACTCTGTTCCACCGCCATCATCAGCAAATCCCCACCATCACTTGCGGAAGACGTACCCATGATGTGGAGGACTCTCCCCATTCTGCCCTGGGCGTCGCGCCGCCCCATGCAGGACGTGCCGGGGTTGCCCCTCCCCAGGAGGATGACGCACCGTTGGGTGCGGGAGTCGCGCCGCCCCACGACGACGACGGCGGCTTTGGCGTTGCGCCACCCCATCCACCGGCGGCTGCGTATGGATTGGGCGTGCGCGACGAAGCACTCCATGCAGGAGTCTTGCCATCTCCACCATACGGATTTGGCGTCTTTGCGTTCGCATTCCATGCCGGCGTCTTCGCCGGGTGGTGCGGATTCGGCGTGCGCGAGTCCAGGTTGCCACCCCAGGCTGGCGTTTGTGAGCCAGCGTACGGGTTCGCAGTGCGAGCGCCGCCCCGGTACGGATTCGGAGTCCCGCCGCCAGACGCGCCACCCCAGGCACCCATGGCCCGCGGACCGCTGAGAGGGGTGCGAGGGACGTCGATCATCTCGAGAGACCCATCAGGACTGGAGGACTCGTCAGCAACAGGGCGACTTGGAGGATGCAAATGCTTACTTTCTCCGTTTCAGCTTCTCTTTCGGGATCATGATAATCTTGTTGCCAGTACTGAGCTCAACGCGAGCGATGTTGCCGTTCGTATCCTTGACGATACCGATGATGCCCTTTTGTGGCCCTGAGATGACCTGAACAGTGGTACCAATGAGGCGGTCTCGAGGCCCCCGACCCATGTTACCGCTGACCATGCCTCCTTGGGCGCCACCGCTGAGCGCCGGGTTCATCTTCGAGAGGTCCGTGTTGCCTAGCTTAAGCCCGCCTCTCGGAGTTAAAGACGCAAGTGAACGAGCGCGAGTGACAAAAACACCGCCGTTTTCAGCATAATCGCGGTTGAAGAGCCAGGCGTAGAACGCTTGGTGGGTGTGCAGCACGCGTCCCTTGCGACCTTCGCCTTCGACCTCCTTGACATTGTCATTGACGCGGAGCTCAAGCCCTTCGGAGTCGACCGCGATGGCGCGATGGGTGTCTCGACGCATCGAGATTTGATGCGGCTTGACCAAGCGGACCTGTCCGTTCTGGTCCAGGACTCGGAACGAGTCACGCTCGGTCTTGAAGATGACACCCACGGTCTGAAGGCTGCGGATAGGTCAGCAAGGATATAATGTGCGCGAGACTTCTGTTCACTTACTCAAGTTGAACGAGATCATGCAGTTCATAATTGCCGACAGTATTGGTACTCGTACCGACCTCCGCTGCTTCACGGAGATCTTTCGAGAACACGGAGACCTACGCCACGTCAGAAAGCTATCTACGAGAACAAGGAAAGGGCAACTGCGCACCTCCTGCATCGTCATATCGGAGAGGAAAGTGACGACATTGTCCATGACGGAAACGACGAGACCCGTTTCATCGGCATTCTTGCCGGTCATGACCTTGACGTGGTCTCCGGCTTTGAAGCGCTTACGCACGCTGCGAGCAGGTATTTGGATTCTCTGACCATCGAACTCCACCCCAACGGGTTGGATCGTCACGACGTCCTGTTCCACCGCGTGCACCGTACCATGGACGCCGGCCTGCTCACCCTCGAAGACCTCAACATGATCTCCAGGCTGTAAGACGGCGATAGCAGCCTTCTTTGATGCCTCTGCAATGATAGAGAGATCCACATTCGCCTCGTTGTCAGCACCGTCTTGACCACGGGTGAACTGCGTAATCTCATCGAGGGTCGGGTTGACATCGTCGAGCTGGAGTGCAGAGATCTTGAAGTCCTTCTCAATGAAGCCATCCTTATAGGTGTCGTTTTGGAAGACGTAGACCTGGTTGCGCTTGGACACCGCCTTCCTGCCGTATACCCTGACAACTTCTTCGTAATTGAAGAAACGCTGTGGCGGGCGCATGGCGAAGCCCGTCGAGCCGGGAACTTGTTTCTTCCGCTTCTTGTTGTCCAAGCCCATTGGTTCGTCCTTGGGGTTGAGGTCGATGCGAGGAATGAACTTCAGGCCAACCTCTTCGCCATTCTCCGTAATGTCCATGACCTGAGCTAAATCGCCTTGGTACTTTCCGCGCCTGATTCGCACCCAGCTCCCGGGAGTGACGGTGACGTCCTGCTTCTTTATTTGCAGCAAACTGGACATTTCTTCGATGGGCACAAGGTTGATCCCCCTACTGGGATAGATGCCAACGAGACCATTGCACGCTTCCTGGACCATCTTCGCGCTTCGCGCTTCGATATATATCATGCCCGGTAACGAGTCGCGTTGGAAGGCGGATAGGATGTGTAGTGGACGATTCGTGAACTCGAGGTCGAGCGACTTCCGCATGAGACTGAACACAAGGTCCCTCTCCTTCCCAGGCTAGAAAACGAGGTAAATTGACCGTCGCACGTAAGCTACTAGCATGTACTAACCTTACACCTCACTTGCCATAGATTGGCATCATGTACGGAAGGCATCAGGAGTCGCTGGGGTACTTCGTTCATGTCTCCCGTGTAACGAACATTCCGCTGTCGGTAACGTTCGCTGAAGCCAGCAGCAATCTTCTGCAAGTCCTGATCATTGAGCTCACGCTCAAGATTCAGCCTTGCATTGACCGCAGCCCGCGGTGGATAGTCGCCCTCCTCGCCTTCCGCACCCTCGGCGATGAACTCATCTAGCGAGTGATGCAAGGTTAAGACGCGTCTTTAAGAGTGACGGCTGGACCTACCGCGTCCGTACTCGTCCTCATCTTCATCCTCTTCCTCATCTTCGTCAACCTCGGCTTCTACATCGAGGAAGCGATTAACGGCAGGTCGTTTATGCCGATGCTATAAAGTGTGGTCAACCTAGCACAGTGGCGAGTAGAGGCAACACACCTTAGCCCTTTTCTTCCCACGTTCCGCACCAGGATCTTCTTCTTCTTCTTCCTCATCCTCCTCATCATCTTCGTCCTCTTCCTCTTCGTCCTCTTCGTCGTCCTCTTCATCGTCATAGTCCCTGCGCTTGTCTTTGGACTTCTTCTGTTGCGGGGCCTCCTCTTCGTACTCCTCTTCAACCTCCTCATCCTCCTCCTGGTTCATTACGGGATCCTCTTCAATGTCAGACATGGTGTTAGGATTAGTGGGAGAAGAAGAAAGAGTACAGAGAGGTCGTGGTTAGACGGAGGGACGCTCTGACCCTAACCCGAGGACGCGCTGCCTAATCTCCGGAGCGGACCCCAGCTCGAAAGCGCCTGAGGACCCCGCTCACTCGTCTACGATTCACCGCAAGCGCCTGCTAGACTAGTTCGTCCGAAACGGCGACGATGGCATGAGCTCGTTCGATGATGGACCCTCTCACGATAGCGTACGTGCTATGAACTGACTAGCGGCAAAAAGCTGATGTTAGGACATTCAGAATGGTGGGTGATTTCTTCCACCCCAATGTCGGCGGGGTGGAGAGTCATATCTACATGCTTGCCGCGAATCTCATCCGACGCGGCCACAAAGTACGCATTTATCCAGCTAGTTGTCGAAGTATCTCATAAAAATAGGTGGTAGTAATTACCCACTCACATCCACCGTCGCGTGTCGGCGTTCGCTGGTTATTGCATGGCCTCAAGGTATATTACATACCCTTGCGAACTATCGCTTCGTCCGCGACCCTCCCGAACTTCTTTTGTTGCCTGCCCTACTTTCGGACGATATTTATCAGAGAAGGAGTGCAACTTGTGCACGCACACGCGTCCCTCTCGAGTATGGCTCATGAAGGAATCCTGCATGCCCATCACTTCGGTATCCGAACAGTGTTCACGGATCACAGTCTCTTCGGATTTGACGACGCTGCGTCTATCCTCACAAACAAGCTACTCGAAGGGGCGTTGCGCAACGTGGACAGCGTTATTTGCGTCTCCCACACCGGACGCGAGAATACTGTTCTGCGTGCAAGATTGCTACCTGAGACAACATATGTCATCCCCAATGCGATTGTAGTCGATCAGTTCAAGCCAGCGGAAACAGAACTACCCAAAGACATTAGTAAGTATGTTTGGGCTAGCATTAATATAAGCTTACCCCTCGTCCAGTCACCATCGTCGTCATATCTCGCCTTGCGTATCGCAAGGGCGTAGACTTACTGGTCGCAGTTGCGCCCCGCATTTGCAAGCTTTTCCCTAATGTCAAATTCCTCATCGGTATACCCCCTAATTTATAACTATGACCAGCTGCTTACTTGCGACTAAGGTGGCGATGGTCCGAAGATGATCGACCTCTTGCAGATGCGGGAGAAACACTCGCTTCAAGATCGGATCGAGCTACTGGCAGTGTCAAGCCCACCAACGTCCGAAATGTGCGCAGAAGCGGTTCTCAGTCTTGTCGTGTGGTTGACGTGCTGCGTCAGGTGCTGACACAGGGTCATATATTCCTCAACACTTCTCTCACCGAATCCTTCGGTATCGCCATCTTGGAGGCTGCCTGCGCAGGCTTGTACGTAGTCAGCACCCGGGTCGGTGGCGTACCAGAAGTACTACCGCTGGGGAGCTTGGAACGCAAGATGTCAGAGCTGGAGGAGCGTGAGGATCAGGTTTGTGACGGGGATGGGATGATAATGTTTGCAGCGCCAGAGGAAGATGGTATGGCAGTTGTCGATATATATGAATATTACTGAATGCTTTATCACAGATCTGATTCGTGCAACGTCACATGCCATTCGCCACGTACTGTCGGGCTCACATTCTCCACATAAGGCTCACGAACGCGTGAGAGGGTTCTATAGCTGGGAGGACGTGGCGGAGCGCACTGAACGCGTCTATGCCGATGTAATGGCAAGCGCCCCCTATGACTTTTGGACGAGGGTTAGCAGGTACGCTTTACGTGGGCTGAGCACATCCTGGTTCTGATATAAACTTGCTAGAAACATGAGTATCGGTCGCTACTTCGGCCCGATATTCACGATTATCTTGCTAGTGGATTGTCTCTTTTTCGCCTTCCTGGAATGGTGGCTCCCTCAGGAGGACATAGAGACGGTGGAATTACGATGGGATCCTGACCGCTACCGGAAGGTGAGCTTCCTAGGATGTCTTGTCTCTATTTTCTCATACTGTGTAGGCGGTCTCTGAACCAAACGTACCATTATTTGAGAAGCCGCCGGCATGCAGGGAATAGAATGGCGTTCGGAGCTGAAGTGGTGTCCAGCTCACTGCACCTGACAAGCCGCTTGAACTTCCTGCCTCGAGGTTCGGGTCTATCGCGGTTCGCCGCCAGCCTGAAAGAAGACTAACGGAAAGAACGTCGGGCCGTGCGCCACCGCGTGAACGGTTGTCCTTTATCAAGCAATTGCTTTCGACTGTCACAAGGGCTACACCATCCAGCGCCGACGTATCTGGTCTTCTCACTTCGACTTTTTGCTGATCTTTATCCCACGTGACAAGTTGATGGGATGTATTTAAACCACGCCATACATCTTTTCTTCCTGCAACCTTCTAAACTTCCGTCGCTCCGCAAAATTTGAGGCTGCGCGGCTTTTCGCGGAGGGCAGCCATGCAGAACGACAAAATCGCCCCTGCATGTCGCGGAGACGTTCATGATGAAGAGAAGGTATGGGACGTCCCGGCGCTTGACAAGAATTCGTCAGAATCACCTCTGGCGTCCAAAGCTCAAGCAGACACTTTCCGCCCCCTCGAGCGGATTACATATTTCTTGACTCGCTATGGCATAGAAACTACTGGGTACGGTTGGGAGTCTTTCCTCTGATCCTCAAATCACCTCACGAGACCGTCAGAATCGACCCAATACCGCTGGACTCACGGACAGACAGTCGACTGTTCCAAATGTTCTTTGTCTGGTTCTCCGCAAACTTGAATGTTCTTGGGTACGCGGATTGATATGTATGTACAGGAACAGAGTTGACAAGTTATTTCCTCGTATAGACTAGGCACTGGAGCGGCTGGGCCTGCGTTCTTTGGCCTCGGTGTGAAACAGTCTCTGGTTATCTTACTGGTTGTCGATATCATGTAAGAATCCATTTCTATCTTCACTGAACATCTGCTGAACACGGAGGATTGCTAGATCGTGTGCTATTCCAGCGTATTTTGCAGTCTTCGGACCCAAATTGGGCATGCGGTCTATGGTGCAAGCTAGATACTCATGGGGGTAAGTGATCGTTTATAATTATCTTCAGAAACTCATAGCAACTAGCTACTGGCCTGCGATGCTACCTGCAGCTTTGAATGTGTTTTCGATGCAAGGATTCTTGATCCTAAACTGTATTATCGGTGGACAAACCCTCGCAAGTGTATCATCTCACCTAGATGACACCCTCGGGATCGTCATCATTGGCTTAATCTCTCTTGCGGTAAGTGCTACAAACTCTGGCTCGTATCCTATTCATGAATAGGCCTGTTATTAGGTGACGTTCTGTGGCTATCGGGTCATTCACTGGTACGAAAGTGCCGCATGGATCCCGAATGTCATTACCTTCATTATCATGCTCGGAGTCGGTGGCAAGCACTTGACGAACGCCCCTGCAACCGGCCCTGTTACGGCATCGACGGTTATCACATTTTCCACGACGACTGCTCGAGTGTTATCAGCTGGTGCACGATGACTCCAGACTACGGGGTGTATCATAACCACACGACGTCAAGGTAAACCGATCGCTATGAGCCTATTTCTCCGCCACTTCTCACTGATGTTCCTACCTTCTACAGTCTGCGTATATTCATGTATACGTACTTGGGTTTCTTCTCGGCCAGCGTGCGTGTCCCTATTCTCTTCCTCTACCCAGAGCCAACGGCCCACTGGCAAACCAGCTGACCGCCCATTACCTCGGCGCCGTGTTTGCCGCTTCTGCCACGACTGTGCCATCCTGGGAGGCAGGTTTCGACAACGGTAACAGCGTCGGCGGGCTCATCGAGGCTGTCCTCACGCCCCTCGGCGGCTTCGGCAAGTTCCTCACAGTGCTACTCGCACTGTCTATCCCAAGTGCTTGTGCTCCGACGATGTACACGTTTTCGAGCAGCTTCATGACTGTGGCAAACGTGTTCGCGAAGATCCCGCGATGGGTCTACGTCGTCATCTCAGAAGGAATGTGAGTGGTTTGGGTTTATCGCCCGGTACGGCGCAGAGTTGTTGATGCTCTGCTAGCCTGATACCCGTAGCTATCGTGGGAGCAACGCACTTCTACGACACCTTTGTGGACGTCATCAGTAGGTTGTTCCACTTGTCTGGCGCTACCTCTCTGACGATCCTAGGCATCATCGGGTATTGGTCATGCGTCTTCGCTGTCATCATCCTCACCGAACACTTTGTTTTCCGTTGCGGCACCTGGGAGTCTTATGACCTCGACATCTGGAACCACTCATCCCGCCTACCGCCTGGCCTAGCCGCACTGCTGGCCTTCCTGTGCGCGTTCGGTGTGATCATACCTTGCATGTCGCAAGCGTGGTACACGGGCCCGATCGCAAACTCCGGGACAGGCGACATTGGGATTTTGGCGGGGTCTGCTGTTGCATTCATTGTTTATCTGGGCTTGAGGGCACTCGAGAAATCTGCATCAGGGAGGTAGTTGCATAAGTTAATTTTTGGGGTCATATTCCATGTGAAGACAGCACTTGCGAAGTCCGATTATTGTTACAGAAAGCGACAAAAGGCGAAGAGGAAAACACACGGCTAGTCGCCCAACCTCCGACCAGAGCCCCAGCTGTGCCCGCCCGAAGTGCTCGCAGGCTCCTCACGACGCCTTGGAGGGATGACGTGCACACCCCCGCTTCCACCTGTGGCGCTGCCTCCTGGGCGTCCAGGTCCGTCGATCATGTTGCGCATCCACGTCGGGGCAGAGGCCCACTCGCGGAGCGTGCGAGTATCATGGACGAGCCACCACCACAGGTGTCCGACGACGGCTCCCGTGACGCTTGTGGCGGCGGCTTGAGGGCCAGCCATGATGAGGTCGAGCGCAATAAGCGCGTACGGGAAGTAGATGACGGGCATGGTGATGAGCCCGAAGAGCGAAGTGCGTGAGCCTGGAGGCGCAAGACGCGAGGAGAGGTAGGTGAGGCACACCAGCAGCGGGCGTGCGTGCACGAATGTGCGGAGGGGAATGTTGAGGGTCTGGAAGGAGAGTCGGAATGCGTCGGTGGAAGCCTGTTGGAATGTACTCACAAGAATGGCTGCGGCCGCGACAAGCAGCTGCCAAGCGTAGTCCGAGGAACGCGCTTGGTAAGTTACCGAAGACTCCAACTGGTCAGAGTTACGGCTGCCACGCCAGGTCAGCGTCTTAGAGAGAGACAGATTTGCATGCGACGCACTAGAGCATGATGAAGTCGAAGAGGTAGTTCAGACCGGAGCCTGGAAGTAAAAAAGGTTAGCAAGGCGTGTATCTCGGATCGCCACAAAGCATACCTCCTAGGAAGAAGCTGGTGAATACTCGCCAGACCTACATACGTGGTAAGCAGGGTGTGCCAAGAAGAGGGTCTATGGAACACACCTCTAGCCTCTGAGTTACAAGCTCCTTCACGAATATCACTTTATATGGAGACACAAGTTGCAGCATCACCGGTACTGAAACCGCGAGCGAGGACCCGCATAGGAAGCGGGTCACTGGCGGTATCTTGCGAATTTCGTCCATGAACGACATCGTTGAAGAGTTGGTGGGTAGACAGACGCAGTGGATAGGAGTACGAAGGTCAAGCCAAGTAGTGTATAGGACGCGGGACTAGAAGAGACGAGAAAGTTGAAGCGTCCATCAGGACACGTATCGTGTCGCGTTCAGAACCCTAACCCTAAATCAGGAGTAGGGTCACGCTGAGTTCACCGTCGATCGTGTGATGGAGTGCTGCAGATCCACCACAGCGAACTGCTCACAAACCCCCGCGCACTCGCGGACACCATGCAATGCACTTTGCACGAAGTTTCTTCAAGACCGTCTCTATAAGAGCCGCAGGACATTCTCGATATACCTCACGTTCAGTTTATAGCCGTCTCCGTACTAGAAACGGCCAGGTACCCGTACACCCTCTTCTCCCTATTCTCATAGCACAGATGAGCACGAACGCCAGCACAACTCGGGGTGGCGGAGGTCGCCATCTGAATCGATTGGCCAAGGCCAAGAGTCCATATCTGTTGCAGCACGCAGAGAATCCAGTACGACATACTCATATACTTGCACATCTGAACCCTAGCTTACTCCGTTTGACAGGTGGATTGGTACGAATGGGAGCCAGAGGCTTTTGAGAAGGCCAAGCGCGAGGACAAGCCTATATTCCTGTCTGTAGGCTATTCTGCATGCCACTGTACGTGCGTCTCGACGTACAAAATGCTCTGATCATCGAGCTCTACCGGACAGGGTGTCATGTGCTTGCCCACGAGAGCTTCGAGGACGAGGTGACTGCGAAGCTCATGAACGAGCGCTACGTCAATATCAAGGTAGGGCAGAACCCGTGCATATCTGCTTGGTGTTAAAGAACGGTCTTGTACATAGGTTGACAGAGAAGAACGACCCGATGTCGACCGTCTGTACATGACCTTCCTCCAAGCTACTTCAGGTGGCGGAGGTTGGCCGATGTCCGTTTGTGAGTGATAGTCGTGCACAAGGGCCAGGCACTGGTTGATGAAGTTGACATCCTGTAGGGCTCACTCCTGACTTACATCCTTTCTTCGCCGGGACTTATTTCCCGAAGGGCCAGTTCAGACAAGTGCTGACGAAGCTAGCTGACTTGTATGTGACACTGTCGTATCGTGGATGTGTGTCTGAACATCGTCGAACAGCTGGGAGGAAGACAAGGAACGTCTCATTCAGAGTGGCAAGGAGATCATCGAGCAAATGAAGAGCGGCTCGGAGGCATGTTCACGCACCAACTATGTCCCGACTAGCGCTCACGATGTGTAGTAGATGGCACCCAGTCATTCGCATCTCGCAATTCCTACATTGGCGGTACAAGTCTACAAGAGATTGGAGCGGTCGTTCGACGATGTGAACGGCGGCTTCGGAAGCTCCCCAAAGTTCCCATCTCCGTCACAGACCATCCACCTCCTCTCCCGGTTAGCCGCTTTGTACAGCAAGGATGAGAAGCTGAAGCACGAAGCGCAGACGGCTCTCGAAATGGCGGTGCGAACCATGGTCAAGATATATAATGGAGGTATACGCGACGTCGTTGGAGGTGGATTCTCGAGGTACTCGGTTGACAACCGTTGGCATGTTCCACATTGTACGTCCCCTCAGAGATCAACATGCAGAGGCCGATTCTCAACCGACAATCCACTTCACAGTCGAGAAGATGCTGTAATTGCCGTCCATATCGCCTTCTGCGCCGACGCCGCTGACTACAGCGATGCTTAGTTACGACGAAGCCCAGTTACTGTCTTCGGCACTCGAACTGGCCCAGCTTCTACCCACTAACTCAGCTGACCGCAAGACCCTAGAGGCAATGGCAAACGATATAATCAATTACGTTTATCGGGACCTGCGCAGCCCTGGTGGCGGGTTCTACAGCGCTGAAGACGCGGATTCTCTCCCTTCGAACGATAGCACCGTCAAGAAAGAAGGCGCATTCTATGTGTGGACAGCCGCGCAACTCGATGAACTCCTTGTGGATGACTCGGAATTGTTCAAATTCCATTACGGTGTCAAGGAGAACGGAAATTGCGACCCTCGCCATGATGTGCAGGGCGAGCTAAAGGGTCAGGTGCGCTATAACACATATTACGCTGCCCTGAAGTCTAAGTTCAATCGTTACACATCAGAATGTACTTTATGTCGCTCATACCCTCGAGGAGACGGCCAACAAGTTCGGTATCCCGAATGAACAAGTACAGGCCACACTAGACAAGTGTCTAGCTCGCTTGAAGGAACACCGGGACAAGCACAGACCGAGGCCGCACCTTGACGATAAGATCCTGACATGCTGGAATGGACTCATGGTTCGTCATGTCCCTCGCTGCAGCCTGTAACTCTAACGGTCATCGTGATTGGTTTCGATGAAGATTTCCGGGCTCGCGAAGGCGTCTGAGGTGCTTGAAGGGCGGGCCAACGCTACACTCGTGCTTGCGGAGCAGTCCGCGGCGTTCATCAAGAAGAACCTTTACGATGAGAAGACTGGCGAACTGCGGCGGAGCTATCGCGAAGGGCCGGGCCCAACTGGCCAAGCCGACGACTATGCCTTCTTGGTTCAGGGCTTGCTCGATTTATACGAGGCAAGCGGCAAGGAAGAATATGTCACATGGGCCATTCGCCTCCAGGAAAAGCAAGATGAGCTGTTTTATGACGAGGAAGGAGGCGGGTACTTCGCTTCGGCACCCGATCCGCACATCCTCGTCCGCATGAAGGATGCTCAGGTGAGTACCCCAATACACCACAAAGAAGGCAAGAATTTAACTACCTATGTTCGCAGGATGGAGCGGAGCCAAGCGCAGTGTCTATCACCCTGTACAACCTGAACCGGCTAGCGCACTTCGCCGAGGATCGCCACGTAGAGTATCAGGCAAAGGCACAAAGCATCCTCCGGTCGAACTCGCAGCTGCTCGAACATGCGCCCTTCGCGTTGGCGACCATGGTCAGCGCGGCCCTGATTGCGGAGCGCGGATACAGGCAGGTGTGTGTCGTGTGACCGATCTGCGTGCGGGCCAGCCCTCCTAACTCTCTTGTGCGCGCAGTTCATCGTGTCCGGCGATGCAGGTAGCCCAGACACGGCCGCGTTCCTACAGGCCATCCGGCAGGCGTTCGTCCCGAACCGTGTGCTCGTGCATCTTGACCCTGCCCGTCCGCCGCGCGAGCTCGCGAAGCTGAACGGCACACTGCGAGCGCTCATTGACGACCCGAACAACGCGCGGCCGAATGTCCGCGTCTGCGAGAACTTCACCTGTGGCCTGCCTATCTATGACCCCAAAGACTTCAAGCTTGCGTGAGATGGCGAAGGCAGGACGTGTGGCCTCGCAGCGCAGATCAGGAAGTGATAGCAGTAATCACGCAGGAGAGAACCCGAATGTACTATAGCGAACTGTGAAACGGCCCTGTATCCCTGTAGTATCAAACGCAACTTAGATTCGTCCCGCACGAGTAATGGTGTTATCTGTCCGACTGTCGTTCGTCGGCTTACTGGGCTGCGAACAGACCCGTGACATCCAGCTGCAGCTTGCTGACGCGGACGCTATCGGTGTCGTAAATCTCAATAGTTCAGACGCGACCCATGTTATCAGATGGCCGGGGCGGAAGCTGTCCCTGACATGCAGCGGCCCTCAGCCCCACCGTGCACATATGCCACTGGGCGTACATCGCTACATACGCCTGGATCACACCCGCCGCGGAACGCAACGCCAGTGTCGAGCGACCAATTGAGAAAGCCAAACCGCCTGTCTCGGGACTGGCTGATGGTGCCGGTGCGGGAGCGGTGGCCAGACGGAGGCGCAATGAGCCCTCCCTCCCGAGAAGACACCCCCGCCTCGTGCCTGATTGTAGCCCGATAGAAAAGGGCAAGTCGTGCTCCGAATGGCAGGTCCGGCTGCCGTGCCCGGGCGGCCAGCGTGTGGCCTCTGATTGCCCCGAGGGAGCGTTTTGCCGAGAACGCACCCTCAAAACAAGCGCGAGGCCAGGGTGTGCATTACAGGGGCAGGCGGTAGCCTGGCATAGAGAGTGCGGGGAAGGTCCAAAGTCCTGGAGATATTATACAAAGGGGGCTGGGGCCGCCATGGGGGATGCGCTGCAAATGGAAGCACTTTTGAGCAATGATGGGGAAGGTTTGGGTGGAAATTATTCAGGGTGCCCGCTACGCTTTTCTGCGAGGGTAAGATGTTAGTTGGACGTAAGAGTAGAACGTCATGGCACTTGCAGCGCGTATTTCTTCTTCAACTCTGACCACGGGGCAGCTGCAGCAGGGTGCTGCCGTACAAATTCACGCATGTCTTGGTCTGGAATGCGGTTAATATCCACTTCGCTCCAGTACCTTGTCATCACAAATACTATATCTTCCGCGTCGTGCTCGGCTCGTCGACTACCCCAATACGAAATCAGCGAAGTTGATAGCCAGCCGATGCATACGTACATTACCCAGGCCTTCAGCTTGGCTCTGATGAATTCAGAAAAGGTTAAGACGGGTATGCCGGCAAGCATCGTCACAGTAGTCGCGTCGAGCCGTCTGGGACCTTCTTCTCCTGCAGGAAGAATCTCTATCTATTCAGCTGTCAGTAATGCTTTTCCAACTAAGACCATGCTCGAAGCGCTCACGTCAACTGAGGGAATAAGTCGATTATATGTGGCATGCAAGCTGCACCGTGTCAGTAACATGTGAGTGGATACTTCGGTGCGGGACACACCGGTTTGTCCAAGGTGACGACCGGGTTGACATGTCTTCGCTTGCTGCGCAAGCCTGCCGGACGCGGCGGAATGGGTGGGAGGTGCCGCCTTCGACGATACAGAAAATCTCCTGAGGCACAAGTCGGTTAAGTTCAGAGCGTATAGGCGCAGCACGTACGTTGCAGTGGGGCGCACCCGCAAGGACCGCGACGACGAAGTCACCGTGAAAGGCATGAGGAATGCCAGCTGCAAGAAGCAATGCATGCAACGCAGCGGCAGCCTCAAGCAGGCGGCGGGTCTCGTGTACCATGATGGTGGTGAGTGAACAAAGGACAGCGGCCTGGTGCGCAAGCTATGCAATAGCACCAGTCATGACGCAAATTTAGGAAGGAAGGAGAGGCAGGGACGGGAGAGTGCCATTGAGGCTATAGCCGAGGGAGGGATAGCGCCTGATGAGAGCTTGCCGAGAGACTGCGGGACCTAGAGCGCATTCCTACAGGGATTTGGCAGGCAGAGATCGCCGACAGCACGTTCACGCAGATGCGACCATATTGAGGCCGCAAATCAATGCAGAACTGGGGCAAGAGGTCACATGGCATGAAGAGATACAGAGACATCTTGGGGACAGCGGAGAAATCCCATAGAGTCTCAGGAGGAGAGACTTTATTCAACGGCCGTAACCACATGCTGAGGACCTCGATGTCTTCGTGATTATGCGCCCATCGAGTCAAGACGGCGCCCAAGCCGGGGCATGGCCGCGCTTTGGAGGGTCAGGTAAATTCTACACCGCAGAAAGTGAGACAAATTGACGGCGGAAAGTAGGCGTACGGGTGGTAGGGGCCGTCCGGCGTGGATCAGCAGGCAACCGGCCGGCTGTGAGACTGGTGCTGGACTCGACCAAGGTGTGGCACGCTGTCCTGGCTCAGAAACGGCAAGTGATCCCGTCCACGTGGCTCAGGCGCCCGGGGCGCTAACGGCGAACATTTCGTCGGGGGCGTCGAAGGGCAGCTCCCATCCTTGCGCTCGACGTCGACGGCGATACCTTCACGGCTGACGAGCAACGCTGCATGCTTGTCTCGCTGGGGCTAACGCTGTCTGCAAGCCATGTAATGACACTGCCACGCTCTCTTCTCGGAACACACTGCCGACGTCTGCTGTCTCTCCAAGCGAGATGTAGCCCGGTCACCACCCCTCTATACCCTCGAGCTCCCCAGGGAATTAGATTGCGTTCTACCTGGGTGCGCAAGACACCCCGTCCGGTATGGCTTACCACGCTCCTCGGCCATCGGTACATGTCGTGGATACCCAAGTTCGGGACCAAGCAGGCCGAACAATTCAACGGCCCCATAGACAACCAGGAGGAGGCTGCGAGGGTCGCGATTTTGGAGAAAGCGATGAAGGGCAGGCAGCCCACGGATCTCATGCTACGCTGTAAGTTCCGGCTTTCTATGTGTAAGCTCCTGGTCGCCTGATTGATGCACGCTTTCCGTGTCACAGGCACCATCCTCGACGCCGAAGGTGAACTATTCTTGCTGCCTGCCATCATCCGCTCGACCTAATGCCCAGACCATAGGCAATGTGCAGACCATCTCTGGGCAGTTCAAAAAGCTCGACTTGTGCTCCGAGCATCGTCTGAACGTGAGTTCCGTTTCCCACTCTTCCACCTCCCTACCGGGCCTGACATGCCAGCACGCAGCCTCGTGATCTGCGGAAGATTGACTCCAGAATACCAAACCTTGTCCCCACTATCCTCGTACGGAAGGAAGCCATCCTGGTGCGTAATACCGCAGCGCACGTTGGTCATGACTTCGGCTAATTCTACCACGCAGGTAAATATGCTGCACATTCGTGCTCTTGTCAAGGCAGACGCCGTCATTTTGTTCGACACGTACGGTTCAGCCGATTCTAGGTTGCACTCGGTGTTTCTCTACCACCTCGAGGTATGCGACCGCATGTACCGGCCCTGCCTAGGACTGAAACTGACATATCTTCGTACAGCACAACTTACGCGCGAAAGGACAAGGTCCACCATATGAATTTCGGTGCGCGTGTCCGTTATACGCGCCTTCACACGCATTATTAACGTCAGGTGCTCTCTTGAACAGTGCCCTAGAATCTATTCTACTCTCGGTCCTGAGCGCCTTGGAGGCCGAGATGGTCTTCATACGTAATCTGGTCGGTGGTCTCCTAGCAGAGCTAGAGGATGATATAGACCGTGACAAATTCAAACGTCTGCTTCATTACTCCAGGAGGCTCACAGGCTTCCAGAACCGAGCTAAGCTGGTGAGCAGGCTTTTCACCGGCATCTCATCTCTACGATATCAATTGATTGGCGGGCTAGGTTCAAGAAGCTATCGAAGAAGTATTGGAGCAAGGTGCGTGTTGGTTCCCTCTATCAGTGATTGTAGCTACAACCGCCACTTAGATGAGGATTTGGCGGCTATGTACTTAACCGACAAGAGGAACGGTCAGCCAAGACAGCTCAATGACCACGAGGAGTTGGAGATGCTTCTGGAGTCGTTCGCCAAGCAGGTGGAAGAAATTGTCAATGAAGCAGAAAACATACACGTAAGTGAGCGCAACCCCAACCACTATGTCTACTCACCAAGAACAGAGTAACGTGCAATCAACGCAAGAGATTGTAGAACTTATTCTAGATTCCAATAGAAACGCCCTCCTCGCTCTAGATCTCAAAGTGCGCTTTCGTTGTTAACCACTTCTCCCTCTCGTCCTGATACATTGACGGCCCTCAGGTATCTATCGTCACCATGGGTATTGGGGTCGGGACCTTAGTCGCCGGCCTATTCGGCATGAACGTAAGTTATGTTGGTTTCTTTATATCTCCCTCATACTGACAGACCAATATAGCTGAAAAATTACTTCGAAGAGAGCGAATACGCTTTCGTGGCCATGTCTGGCTTGTCGATGCTGATCGCCCTTGTCTTCTCCTGGAGAGGACTAAACAGGTACCTTTCAGCGCTGAGTGTTGCTAACAGGCATAGCTGACTAGATAATTATTAGACTCAGCAAGATAAGGAAAGTCGGTCTGTCGGCTGGTGCCAATGGCAAGAGGAAGCCGAACAAGAGGGACTGGCTACCGTCGCCCCTGCGTTTCACCAACAATGACAGTACTGGACTTTCATGAGATTCCCCTCACTCTCACCGCACCTCACTCTACCCTGCACGATAATCTATGTCGTCTCATTGTATTTTCGTAGCTTTCTCGCTTTGTTAGGCACATTCATGCAGTAATCTACATCACCGTTCGTCCAAATCTGTTGCGCTGACGGATCAGACGGCCAGCGCCACCAGGTCACCGGCTACCGTTTGCGGTAATCGGTCAAGTGCTCAAAACGGCGTATCAACTTGGAAGCAAAGAGATGTTCTATACAGTTTAGCAACTAGTGTCCACAACCACTAGACATGTCGACAAAGACAAAAAATTATTCCACTTCGCGCCAGGGACGGTCGACGTTCTCCTCGTCTCCCGACTCGTCCTCAGCCTCAGCGCCATTAAGGCCCTGCATAGTGAAAGACTCCATACGCCGCATCAAGTCGTTCATGTCCTCTGCAGCCGCATCCCTGACTTGTGCGTCGTAATTGCCGTTTTCGTCGACAACTTCGTGTGTGTCCCATGTCGGCCCGTCGCCGCGCCAACCGCCATGATTATGGATGTAGTTCAGGAACTTGCGCCAGAGCGGGTCGAGCGAGAGGACCGTGGGGTCGCCGATGACGATGAGCAGCGCCTGTGCACGAGTGATGGCCACTGCGGCGGTCTCGTCAGACGTGCGGGACATCAGCATGTGAGATGATGACGAACCGTTCAGGCGGCGCGGGTTCGCGAGGAAGCCGAGCGTGTGCTTCAGGTCATAGTCCACGAACTCGCGGCTGCTGCGAACCGTAGAGATGATAATCACACGGCGTTCCTAGGAAGGCGTCAGCTGCAGAGCGACCATTGTTCGTAGGCAGACCTACCTGGCCCTGTAGCTCTTCCACGCTTCCGACTTTGACCTCGTCTGCAACGCCTCGGAGCGCGGCACGAATCCTCAGAACTTGCGCATGGTAAGGGGTCACCACGGCGATATCGCGATCACCTGCGAATGGTGTCAAGATTGGACAAATCGGTGATTGTCGATGGCTTACTGATGCGGACCGTGAGGTCAGAGCGGAGCTGCTCCACGTATTCCTTGACCTGTAGTGCCTGCAGGACGTTGAAGAACGAAGGTGACGAAGCTTCGCGGGCATCCTCGCCTGCGAGGGCGTGAAAGACCACTGGGAATTCCCGGTTCACGAGGATGGGCGAGCCGATGTATGAGTTGATGACGGCGGGGTCGCCGTGCGGCTGCAGAGTGTCGCCATAAAATTGCTCGTTAGGAAACTTCAATATACTTGGATGTGACCGGAAATTCTGTGTCAATTGAACAACCCTGTGGCAGAAATCAGCATCTGGTGAAGGCGACTACACGGGATGACCTTACGTGACGCCCTCCCACTGCGCGGGCTTGTAGGCATCGCGTTCCATCATGCGTTCCAGATAACTCTTCTCGAGGCCCAGCTCGCGGGCGACGGCGGAACGAATGATGGGTCCAAGCTGCTTCGGGTCGCCTGAGAGGATGACATTCGTGTCATTGTTCCCCATCGTCTTTATCCCGATCATGACCTCTGGCTCCGTCGCCTGGCCGGCCTCGTCGACGAAGACGTGGGTGAAGTGCCCCTGCGGCATACCGACGCCATGAGCGAACGACGCGGATACGCACGTCGAAACGATCACGCGATAGCGCTTGAGGGTAGGCACGGGGGGAGCGGTGAAGTGTCCCGATCCCGTCGTGCACGAATAGTCGCGGAGGGCGAGCGGAACCTGGTCCGGAATCTCGATGGAGCATAGAATCTGAACAGCTGGTCCTGGTTAAGCCGACACTCAGTCGTTCCGCGATGATGTCTGCAGCGCTGTTGCTAGGTGCGCATGCGAGGATCCGCGCAGTCGGGCTATGGTCTAACAACTGACGGATGGCTTCGACAATGGTCACTGTCTTGCCAGTGCCGGGTCTATGTCGTATTGGAGTCAATCCAAAATAGGTGGTCATCGAAAGAGGATGCCACTTACGGCCCGAAGACAGCAAACGGCGGAGAGCCTGGTGGCATGCCCAAAATCGCACGTATCGCCCTGAGTTGAGGCGGATTGTTCGCGATGAGGGTATTGTGAACCACCAAGGCGGGGATCGGAGAGGAGGCTCTGACGTGGTCGGCCGTCGGGAACAGAAGTCGGGCCGGAGCAAACGCGCCATCGAGGGCCTGGTGCTGTCTGCGAAGCGGGTATCGGTTCAGCGTGAAACGCACACGATAGCGTTGAGTGGGTGGCTCCTGTGGGAATTGAGGGCTGAACTTCATGCCCACTTCCGCTTGTCGCACGACGTGCACGCGACCTTCATACCACTTTTTCTCGTCGATGCCAGGCGCAATGGCCTGTACGAGAATACCGTCACCTGAAGAGCCTGTGAATGGCAGAACGTAGACGATGCTGAACAGGCCTTACCGACAAGGACGCTAGGCCGCTTTTCGGCAAGTCCTGGTACTGCGAGACTGAGAAGGTCAGCTAAGCGCACCTGCGTCAAGCAAGTCAGCTCACTAGTATAGATAGTTATGCTTATTCAGGGTCGTGCTATCGATATCATACACCTGCAAATCCATCCTAAGAACAAGCATCAGCCACGATTCATCTCACTTGAGTGCTAACCACTTACTCGCTTCTGTATTCCTCAGCCCAGAGCAGAGCCTTGAAGTGACGGCCATATGTCGTGTCCTCGAAGCTTTGCGCCATCATAGTCTCCTGGAACTGCCTCGCGATGCTCGACGCGGAGCTACCGGTCGACAAAATCTGCCGGCAGTAATGGGGGATCCGGGCTTCCGGGAGAGGCACGATGTAGCGTATGGCGCCGAGGGCAGGAGGCGGGTCTCCCGGGACCACGTCGAGGTCGTGGTCCCGCGAAGCCCGCTTCTTGGGCACGAACGGCGCCCTGGGCTGCAGGTCGTTGTAGCCCGGTGCGCCGACGATGGCGCGCATCGGACGAGCGATCATAAACTTTTGGCCGAGGTGTGTGTCTTCGAATAGTAGCTCGATCCTGTCTTCGTAGATGCCCAGGTGCTCGTGCGTGAACGAGATGGCAACAATCGCGGCCCTGCCACAGATGACTTTCTTGTTACAGGCAGCGGTGCGAATGGAGAACCTAACACGCAACGAGTTAAGCCAAAACACATAACTGAGGCCTGCTCAGAACATACGGTGTAGTCTGCTGGACCCGCTTGGGCGTTATTTTAGCTTCGAGCAGCGTGATTGCCGATGAGGGGACAGTGGCGCAGATCTCGAGAACGATGTCTTTGCGCTGTTGACCGAGGGTGCCGTCCAAAACGCCAAAGTCCAAAAAGTCGCCCCCAGATACCGTTATTCCATGCTTATCCTTTGCGGCTTCTGCCATGGCAGAACGCATGGCGCTGAACCGCATCTTGGTCTGGTGGACCTTGCCCTGGGAATGGTAGTACCAGGAATGCTCGTGGACGTATACGTCGCAGATACTGCAGAATGTGTGCCCCTGCACCTCTCCACCGGCTTCCTCAGGCTCGACCTCGACTGGCACACCGAAAGCGTTGGCGACCTTTCTGTGCTTCTTGCCTTGCAGATGGCTTTGCCATGCCGAGGGGCAAGAGACCATAATCTTGCAAAGAGGGCAGCGAATCTGTCTAAAGCCACGTTCAAGGCGTCTGCGATGTCTGCGGCTGTTCAAGTGTGCAGTCTTCGCCTTCTCGCTAGTCCATACGCCGCACTCCATGCAAACGTACACGTCGTGTCTGTTAAGGCAAGTTGCGTCTGTGCACCCGCCCGTCGCAAGCATGCTCGGGCAGAAGTTCGCCATAGTTAGACCTGGGGAGCTCGCGGGTGAGGACGAGGAAAGAGTCGAACGATAGTAGGGGGTAAGACACGAACCCATCCTGTGCTCCGGCCTTATAGAAGCCGCAGGCCCATTGTCCCGGAGGCGCCGCGCGGGTGTGCCAAATAACAGTCAACTGGCCCCTGGCCGGGCACTAGTCTTGCTTTATCGTCTGCCTCGAGGCCTCCTGCCACGCGACCCCCGGCGGCGGCCTTGCCGTTTCCACATACTGCCCGCACGGCACTGGGCGGGGAAGGCGCGAAGCGTTGGGGTTTGCGCCGGCGGGTCTTGGAGACGCCTGGTGGAAGACGTTCAGCGGGAATGGTGGCGAGCAGAATCTTGGCGGACGCTTTGGTCCGGCAAGAGAGCGTCCACGTCTCCAGCAGAATCAAAGCGAACGCCAAAACCAAATGCATTGTCTACAAATACAGCGACCAGGACCGTACTACGAGAAGAGTTTGTTGACAGAGGTGTTTCCTTCCTGGTTCTTCTTGAGGACCTGTCAAGACAGCGTGAGTGCATGAACAAACGGGGTGCACAATGTGCTATCCTACCTTCGCAACGGCGAATTCAAAGTCTTCCTGTGTTACATGCTGTCTCCGCTCACGCAACGCGTACATACCCGCCTCGGTACAGATACCCCGCACCTCGGCACCGGAACACTGGCCCATCTTCTCTGCCAGCGCACGCAGGTTGATACCGCGTTGCAAGGACATCTACGGCACGTCAGCAACGAGGGAGGCGCGAATTGACGCAAACGCACCTTTCGTGAATGGATACGAAGAATTGCAACACGCGCTTCGGGACCCGGTGGTGGGAACTCAATCTTGCGGTCGATACGGCCAGGTCGCAGAAGGGCAGAGTCAAGGATGTCTACACGTCACAATGAGCAAAAGTCATGCTGAAGAACGTGAGACAGCTCACCTATCCGGTTGGTCGCCATGATGACCTTGATGTTCTTCGACGGCTCGAAGCCGTCCAGCTGGTTCAGCAGCTCCAACATCGTCCGCTGCACCTCCGAGTCTCCGCCGCCCGAGCCGCTCTCTCCTCGCGAGCTTCCAATGGAGTCGATCTCGTCCATGAAGATGATGCTCGGCGCGTGCTCGCGCGCCATGACGAACAGTTCGCGGACCATGCGGCTGCCCTCGCCAATGTACTTCTGCACGAGCTCGGAGCCGGAGACGCGGATGAACTTGCAGTCGGTGTGGTGCGCGACGGCGCGCGCAAGGAGCGTCTTGCCCGTGCCGGGCGGGCCGTACAGCAGCACGCCCTTGGGCTGCGCGATGCCGAGCGACTCGAAGAGCTCGGGGTGCTTCACGGGGAGCTCGATGACCTCCTTGATCTCCTTGATCTGCTTGTCGAGGCCGCCGACCATCTCGTACGTGCTGTCGGGCACCTTCTCGACCATCATGAGCGACACGAGCGGGTCGACCTTGTTCGGCAGGATCTTGTGTATTGTGTAGGTGTCCGAGCGGAGCGCGACGCGCAGGGAGGGAGTGAGCTGGTTAATGTTTATCTCCGGGTCGATGTCAACGACTGTCGTGCCGTGAGCATGGGAGCACACGCGTTCGGGGAGCACCACGCACTGTATTTGCCCTCGGGCTGGACCTTGACGAGCACCTTGTTCTTGCCCATGGCTTTCACGACCTCGCCGACATAACTGCCGGGCTCGTGAAGGAGCTGCAGCTCCTCACGCAGCAGCCGCACTGCAAAAGTCTTGTCAGAACCGACTGTGTCTACTGAGCCCAAGGCAGCTCACCTCGCGCGTTGAGAGCATTCCGCTGGGCCTCCAGACGGCGCAGGTTCTGGGTCTTCTGGTTGATGAGGAGCTCTGCGGCCTCAATCTTGGCCTGATAGTAGGACTTGAGTCCAGAAGGCTTTGCTGTTCGTATCTCGCCGGGCATGGTGGAGTGCGGGGATGGCGGAGGAGGTAAGAGGAGTATTGGGCAGCGCACACGCGTCGGCCTGCGTCACGGTGAGCGAGCTAGCGCCCGTGACACGCTGTTATGCGTTACAGAGCACGTGGCCGCCACAAAGCGTGGGTGGCGCGTCACGGTTGGCGGTCGTCCGTCGGTCGTCCGCGTCACTCTGCATGCCAAAGACCACAGGCCTCAATGCGCGTCTCCTGCTGACCTTCCACCACATACTCTCAGACAAGAAAAAGGCATATATACGCAAAGAGGCCCGTGAGCTCGGCTTGCACGGCGTGTGCAAGGTCGGCTACCCCGGCGTGCTCGTCGTCGAAGGCAGGGAGGAGAACGTGAGCACATATGCACACGGGATCAAGGTATCGTACTGTGCATCATGTGTGCCAAATGCTCAAGCTCATAGGGTACCTACCTCCGATTAGTCTCTGAGATGGGCCTCTTGCAATCTTGCAGACCATTCGACAGGGCTCGTTGATGCGGACCTGAGGATGCGCAAAGCTCTGGCAGATAATATGTCTTTCACCGGTCCAGGCATCGTTCTTGTTGAGAAGATGAGCAACGTGGGGACGCTTATGCGCCATGCAGGGCTAGAGGACTGGTGGCGGCGTGCGATGGGTTATTCTAAGTGATATCTACGCGACAATGGCTTGTCCTCTGGCAGCAGCCTAATGCATTGCGTACTGTGGTACGTCAGCTCTCTTACCGAACCCAGCACGACTTGCACAAGACGAGCATGTGTTTTCATAGTCGTCTCTCTAGCGCACTGCCGGCATGAACTCGTGATGGCTGTACGAGAGGACCCTAGACTACGCGACTCCAAGCTGCAGAGTGTGACCTGTCGATTGCATCGTCTCCGACCGCACGCGACGCCTCACCTATCGCTCCTAAGCCAGACAACCTCACGTTCGCCCCTATTTTAGCGACGCGCCATATACACATCTGCACACGCAGCTCGCTCAGCAAATTCCGCCAGCGCGCACACCACAGCCTACGCTTACCTACCAAATGCCCGAGGCGCGAGCAGCAATCTGCCGCAGCCGGCGCGACGACTGTCCACTGAAGCTGTGCCCGGCGCCATGGCAGGCCGACGGCGCGATCAGCTCTGCACGACGCCCGGGCGCGACGATCCATGCCAAACGGCAGCTTTGGCTCGGCGCGCAGCTCGCGGTGGGGCACGCTCCTCGCCAAGCCACGCCAGTTCGCCTGGGCAGAGCCCAGCTGTACAGCTACCCAGCCCGGCCGGCAGCCGAGGCACGGTCTCTCCGATGTGAGCACGGATGTATGCGCGCGCGGCGAGTGGGTGATCAGCGACGCCGGGGGCCCGGGGGCTCGCGCTATGTCAGACGCCACGAAGGCGAAAGAGAACAAATTGTGCGATCTGTGTTTTGCGGTGTCGGGCTCCTGTGTAGCTTAGCTCTTGTTTCTCCCTGGCTTTTCCCCCTTGTTCCGGGGATCGGATTCCTGGGAGGGTTACAGCGGATGGCGCGCTTTGTGCTCTCGAACAAGCCACGCCGTGAAACCACGCAAAGAGCGAACGCGCCCGCTTGGTGCGCGCACGTTCGCAGCACCGAAGCCGCCAGAGGGTCACGCGCACGCGCAGGCCTCTCCCCGCCGCCCCACTCTGCCCGCGCATGGGCGCCGCGCGCGCGCGGGAGCTCCCGCAGCCTCGCAAGGGCCCAGACCCGGGCTGTCCACACACCCTGCAGCAAAAGGTGCACACCAGCCCACGCATCAGGCATCGGGCCATGACACACGCTGCTGAAACACTGCCCTTCGCGGCGCGCAACGGTGCGGCCCCTGTGCCATGACAGCATCCGCGAGCATGCCTTCCTCGCACATCTGCCTATTTTTTTCTCTTCCTCCCGTCTGGCGGCGATAGGCGCCCGCGGGGCTGGTGATTTACAACGCGCTCTTTTCTTGGGACCGTGGAGTTTTGATTTCGCCTCCTGCTTTGTTTTACGCCCCACCCGTGCAGATGCCCGGCGCTGCACGCTGCACGCTGCCCTGAGGAGCGGACGCGCACTCGTCTGTCTATCCGCCGTCATCTCGGTCCTGTCTCTGGGTTTTAGGTGGTTTCTTTCGAGCAGAGCTCTCTTGATCGCCCCGCGGCGGGGAGCAGCGTCCCACGATGGAGATCACCGTTGCGCAGATGTGCGTGTGCCTCTCTGTCCTGAACCGGCGCGGCCGCGCTGGCGTCCGCCCGCCAACAGCACACACTACTGACACCCCCGCCGCAGCTACCTCGACAACTACCTCCGCCTCGTCGGCGCCGGTGCGCTCTCGCTTCCCCTTCTCTGCCCGCGGCGCCCCCGGCTGACAGGCGGGTCCAGTGATCCTGTACTACGACCACCTGCTCACGTTCCGCGACGAGCACGCGCACATCTGGGCGCACCCGCGCACCGGCGCGGCGCTGCTCTTCCTGCTCAACCGCTACTTTGCGTTCTTCTCCGTGCGTGCTTCCCCATTGCGTCGCTCTCACACGCTCTGTCGTGTCGTCGCCTGGTGCCGCCCGGGGCTGACTCGCGCGCGCAGAACATCGTGATCACCGTCGCGCCGTTCGTGCGCTTCCGCTCTGTCGAGGTGCGTCTCCACGCCCGAATGCACCAGCCCGCGCGCGGCAGCTGACCCGCGCTCCAGAGGTCCGTGGCACCCGCAATCCCCCGCGCGTCGCACACCCGGCTGACGGCTCGCACAGCTGCCAGCACTACTCGACATACCGCCTCTGCGCGCTCATCGGCTCGCAGGTCATCGTCGGCAGTGCGTCGCCGTCCCTTCCTCGCTCGTTGCAAGGGCCCTGACCCTCCCCATGCACGCCCGCGCGCCCGCAGTCATCCAGGCCCTGCGCACGTTCGCGCTGTACCGCCGCGACACGCGCGTCGGCGCGCTCATGGCCGCCGTCGCGGTCGTCCTCGCGGCCGTCGCCATAGTCAGTCGGGCTTTGCTTCTGTTGCGCTCCGCCGGGCTGACGAGCTGCGCCCCTTTGCATGCCAGTGGTGCGCGGTGGGCCCGACGCCCGACGTGTCGCTCGCGATCGGGTGCACGATCGCCTCGCCCCGACACACGTGAGCCCTCCACTCTGCTTCCACACCCAAAGCCTCTGTGAGGATTGACGTAAAGACGGACGCGCGCGTGCACAGGGCGATCCGTGAGTGTGGTGCGGCCGCGTCTCGCGGGTGCTTGGCTTTGCTGACGCGCGCCGCGCAGGGTACGCGGTGGCATGGGAGGCGCTCTTCCTGTGGGACTCGTTCATCTTTGCGCTCACGCTCCTCAAGACGTACAAGGAGCGCTTCCGGTACGCGGCCGTCGCGCGCGGGAACGACCTGCTGTCGCTGATCGTGCGAGATGGTGCGTGGCTCTGCTGTTGCGGTTTGGCGGCGTGGAGGCTGATGGCGTGTGTCGCGCAGGGGCGGTATACTTTGCGTGCGTGCCCGCTCCCCCCTGTTGGTCGCTCCTGTGGCGCAGGAACTGACGGCGTCCGGACAGCATCATGGCCTGTGCGCAGTGCGCCAACAGCCTGACATACTATGTGCGTCCTCCTTTATGTCACGACCCGCCCAGCTGACCCCGCGCAGTTCTGCCCGGTAGGCAAACCTGTGGCCTTTTCTGGCTCCCGCAGACACTGACTGCGGACGGTAGCCTGCGCTGATCGGGACGCTGTGCACGTTTGCGAGCGCGATCTCGGTGAGCATGATGTCGCGGCTGATGCTGAATCTGCACCGGAGCGCGCCCGGGGGACGCGTGTCGCTCTCTGGGGCGACGGACGCGGGGGCGGGAGAGTACATGATGTCGACGGGGTTTGGCTTTGCGGGCGCGACGGAGGACGCGTCGGGCGAGTCGTCGGCGGCGACGAGTGGAGGTGGCGCGGGCATCGAGGCGGGGATCCTCCTGTGTGACACGGCGACGCGCAGCAGCGGCGGCGGCAAGGGCAAGGCGCGTGCGGTCGATGGGTGATGACCGCAGCAAAGAGACGTCGAGCCGTGTCTGATGCCGGGCGGGGATGCGGGGGGCGTGCGCGGTGTGGCGTTGGCTGCGGTCGGAAAGTGATCCACGCGATCGAGGCGGTCTCAGAATGACGTCGCGCTGGTTTCCTCTTCTGCACGCCGCCCACCGAGGCTTGCTCGCTCCGTAGCTCGTCGTGTGTCAGATCCTGAGACGCCAGCCGACTCGGGCCCCCCTATTTCGTTCTCCTCCATGTCTGCGCACCTGGCGACGCTCCCGTTCTCCGCCTCCGCCATGGTCTCCCTCAAGTCCTTCCGTCTCCTCGCCTGGTACCACCACGGCTATGTTCCCATCGGCACCCACCCCCAGAATCGCCTCACCAACCGCGTCATCGCTGCCGCCGCGCTCTTCTTCATCTTCTCCCTCGGCCTGAACCTGTACTTCATCATCAAACACTTGCTCCGCTTCACCAGCCCACTAGATGACTACCAGGAGCTGTAAGCCCCGCCTGGCTCTCCCTCAGCCGCATCTGACCGCATACATCCCACAGGAAACAATACCCGCTGGTCAACGACACCCTCGTCCGCTCAAACATCCCACCGATGTCCAAGCACATGCACAGCGACAACGCCGTCGTCACCACCCTCTACACCGACGCGTACGCCCCTGCCGTCGCCACCCTCGGCCACTCCCTCCGCAAGGTCGACACCTCCGCCCGCCTCATCATGCTCTACATCCCCTCCCAGGTCTCCGCCAGCGCCCTCTGCCTCGCCGCCTCCTCCGGCTTCGTCCCCCATCCCGTCGCCCGCATCCCGCCGCCGGCCAACGGCTCCGGCATCGAGCCGCGCTTCGCGGACCAGTACACCAAGCTCACCCTCTGGACGCTCGACGCGCTCCCGGAGCCCGTGCGCGCGCTCGTGTACGTCGACGCGGACGCACTCGTGCTCCGCAACTTTGACGAGCTCTTCGCCGCGCCCTGGGCCTTCGCCGCGGTGCCGGACGTGTACACGGACGCGCGCGGCTTCACGACGAGCTTCAACGCGGGCGTCATGCTCGTGCGCCCCGACAGCGCGCTCTTCGCCGCGATGCGCGCCGCGCTCCCCGCCGCCCGCTTCCCGCGCCGCATGGCCGAGCAGGCGTTCCTCAACCAGTTCTTCGCCACCGACGCGCTCCGCCTCCCGTACGCGTACAACGGGAACCTCGCCCTCAAGGAGCGCGCCCCCGCCGTCTGGCACGGCATCCGCACCGAGATGCGCATCATCCACTACACCCTCATCAAGCCCTTTGTGTCCAAGCACTGGGGCGCCGTCCCCTCGACCGCATGCAGCGCCGCGTCGACGAGGCTGCCCGCGCCAAGGGCGGCATGTTCCGCGAGGAAATGCTCCTCTGGGGGCGCATGTGGGAGGAGACCCGCACGGTGTACGCGCAACGCCTCGACGAGTGCCGTGGGCTCAAGAATTTCGGCAGTTACGACTTTTAATGGACTGCATGAACGACAATGTGGCATGGGTATTCATAGTGGTCATATAGTGTACATGTGTCGTATTCGCCTAAACATATAACATACGAATAAAATAACGATAGAGCCATAATCGTCATCGTCACGAACGCATGTACACGCCCTACTCGCGCCGCGCCAGACAGTTCTTGCACAGCTTCGTCACGCACTTGGTGCACCCCTGCTCATCACCTCCGTCAGCGGCCGACCGAGGAAGAGAAAGAAAAAGGGACATTTTCTACTCACGTAGATGACGACGTGCCGCCGCGAACACGCGTCGCACACCTCGCGCCGCAGGTCGACGCGCCACTCGTGCCGGCACGGGTAGCACTCCACGACGCGCAGCAGCCGGTCGACGTGTGCGTCCAGCATCGTCAGCCGGTGCGCCCCCACGGGCGTCAGCGGGCCCGCCTCCCGCGCGTCTGCCACCGTCGGTCTCGTCCCCGCACCTGGGCGCGCCCCCCGAGAAGGCGCCGCGGCGGACGGGTCGTACGTCACGCGGCGCGGCTGCGCGAACGCGCTCTGCGCCAGCGTCGCGGGCGCCGCGCTGTGCGGGTGTTGCGGGTGGTGCGGGTGGTGCCCCGCGGGGTGGTGGCAGGAGGACTGGCCGGCGGGGTGCCCCGCCGCCGGCGAGCGCGCCTCCGCGGGCATCGTCTCGTGCCGCCGCGCTCGCCGGTCGCGCTCGTGCGGTGCAGGCGGCGTGTGCGCCTGGACGTGGGCGTGTGCGTTGGCGTGGGCGTGGGCGTGTGCATGCGCGTGATGCGCAGTGCTGTGCTCGCGCGAGGCCGCGCGCCCCGGCACAGGCGGGAGCTCCGCAGGGGCCGTCGCGCGCCGTTGGGGCTTGCGCGGTACCGCCGGTGGCGACGGCGCCGTCGAGGGTGTCGCCGCGCGTGCGGGGACCGCCGGTGGGCTCGCACGCGGCGTCGGGCTATGGCGAGTTGGCGTCGGGCTGTGGCGGTTGGCGTCGAGCTTTCGCGGGTCGGCGGTACAGCGGGGGAGGGCGCGGTGCTTGCGCAGGCCGCAGCGGGGGCGCAGGGGCCGGGCGTGCTTGTGGGGCCGGCTGCGCGGGGCGGCGAGGCGGCGTGCCCACCTGGCTCGGGCGCTGCAGGCCTGGGGGCGTCCCTGGAACGGTGGTGCGTGGTGAGAACGTGCTGGACGGGGCGTATCCCCAATGGTCCGCCGCCCGGTCGTGCCGCGGGGCGGGCGCGGGGATGGGGATCGGGGCGGATGGTCCGGCGAGCATGGGCTGCGGCGCAGACGGCGCGATGAGCATGGGTTTCGGGGGCGGCGGAGGCGGTGGAGGCTTCGACCTGGGTTTCTCAGGCACCGACGGCGCAGGCTGTATGAGCTGGACTTGCGGTTTGGGCGGAGGTGGGGGCGGGGGCGGCTTCGACTTGGACTTGGGCGGGCTTGGAGCCGCGGCCAGCGCCGGAGGCGGCTTTGGGCTGTGAGGGAGCTTGTGGACAATGGTCGTCTTGTCGATCGACTGCAACGACGGCGTCGTCTTGACTGACGCGGGCGGCGAGGGTTTCCCCCGAGGAGCAGGACCCTTGTCAGGAGGCGCCGTCGCGGAACCCTTGAGGCTCTGCGATATCTTGCGCGCGACAGCCAAGATGGGCGTCTTTGTGATGCTCTCGAGGCTCTGGAATGAAGACGTCTTCTTCACCTGCGCAGGCTTGGGGGCCAGAGGTAGGGGCGGAGGTCGTTTCTTGGGCTCCGGCTTGGCGGGGGCCTCGACCGTCGGCGCCTTCTGGCTCGATACAGATGATTTACGCGGCAGGTCCGGTCTGCACGCATGCAGGACGGCCTTCTTCACTTCTATCTTGCACCTGCTGCACGTCCGGGTGCCACATTCAGGCGCGGGGCACGTATAGACGTGGTGTACGCCCTTTGCCTGCGGTCCCAGAAATCGGGCACACCCGGGTCTGGCGCAGTAGACGCGCTCCACTGTGCTATACTCAACGCTCTTCTGGGCATAGAGCGTTGCGAGCGCCGAGTCCATGAGCGGCTCGAACGCCGTCCGTGGGATGGCTTGGTCACAACATCTCGGTGGAAAGAGCTTCTCGTTTGAGAGGCAGGCTCTGACCATCGAGACCAAGCAGGGCTTCTCAAAGTAGTGACCACATACTAGACGCACATAGTCACTTGTTATGATGGCCTTGCAAGCGACGCAGTCGCGCGGCTTCTTGAGGCAGCCATGTCTGAGGGCAATGTCAGAACTTGTAAGGAGGGTGTCGCAGTCATGACTTACATCGAGCGACGCAAGAATAGCCGCACAGCCGAGCCGGGAACGTCTGGAGGTGGGCGGCGCTGTGGTTTCCTAGTGTCATCTCTCGCGTCCCTATTTACAATGTCAGGTCGTGAATGAGCTTCCTAAGAGCATAATACGGACAACTCTTGTATGCGGGACCAGCCCGCCTTCGAGGACGGCCTGAGCAGCGATGGTGTTGATTTGGACTTGTGTCGCAAGAGGACTCTGTTGCCTGTATCGTCTACCTTCAGGTCTGCGAGGGCAGGAGTATCATCGTCTGCAAGCTGTAATGCAAGCTTTGCATTAAGAACAAAGGAATCTGAGGGGATCTCTCCACTCCAGCGGGAGTAGTCCATCTCTGGAAGTCGGGTAAAATTCGTCTGGTGCGTGGGTGCCAATCAACTCTGAGGGATTAGGTCGTCGTGACTGGTACATAGAGGAACGGTGTGGGAAAGAGATGGTATTTGAAGGGCCAGCCTTGCGTAGGGTTGGGGGAACGAGAAAGGTTCAGCGCAAGACGGCGCCCACTGTATTTCTGCGTGTCGGGAGACAACACGTGGGGGCCGTGCGTAGGAAGCCTGGCTAGGGCAGCACCTCTCTACGTCCTGACGAATGACCATCACGAGGGCATGGCAATCTACAGGCCTTCAGCGCGATTGGGGCATGGAGTGAGCAATCCCGCCTGCATGTTAATACTATCGGTAAGAGGCTTACTTGCAATTAATTGGCTCCTGGTTATGCGCGAGCAATCGACGGGGTACTCTCTTAACCTTGATCACAACGGGCGGTGCTGCCATCGACGAGGGCGACATTGTCTGCTCAAGGCTTCAACGGACTTCAACGGACTCCAGGGAGTAGCGGAAATGGACGACATGCCTACCTCGAGAAGTCCCAGGGCCCTGCAAGGTTTTCTAAGGGCGTGTATCACGCAAATCACCTCACACAGGGCTTCTGCTCCTATCGCTCAGGACTTCGCGATGTATTCTCGCGCGTACAGAGGCACAGGGCCGTTGGGTATCGCAGGTGGGTTTCACAGGACACCGTTAGCGAGACGAGCTTGACGTGTAGCAAGATATGCCTCCGCTGCAGGTGCGACGCCGAGGGAGCCGACATGCGCGCACCTCGCGCTGCGCAGCTGTATATGGACATCGCTGTGGAACACACACGAAAACCACGTTTGCCATCGAGTTTCTAGTGCTGCACGCCGTGCGCAAGATGGGGGACAAGGAGAAGATGGCGGCCGGCATGTGTCTCGGGCCTCGGCTGATGGGGCGGAATTGTTTGCGCGGAGCAAACACGGCGCTGGCGGTCACGGCGTCGAGAAAGACAAACCTTCTCAGTAGTCCCTGCCAGAGCCTTCCCTGATTCCCCGCCTGGGTCTTTCCTCGTCTCTCCTTTCGACCTCTCTTTGCGCGATGATCTCTCCCCGCTTGGCCGTCACTGCGACTCTCGCCGCGCTCGCTTCCACCGTCGCGGCTGACCTTCGAATCCTCGCCCCTGGAGGACCAGATCTGTGGTGGGGTGCGTGCATCTAGAGCCTCCGTCGTCAAGCGCAGCCTGCTCATGCTAATACCCGCTTATTGCAGTCGCGAATTCGATCAACAACATTGTCTGGACTTGCCATGAGAACACCCAGTACTCGAACTTCACCGTTCTGTGAGCTACACACCTTATCTCCACCCCCTCGCATCCTCTCACTACCATTGGCGATAGCGTTGGCAACACCAACCCGTCCATCCTTGTCCAGCCTCAGCCCATCATCTCCATCCAGTACAACTACGACTGCTCCAAGACCCTCACGCAACAACAGGAATCCTACAGCGCTGGCGACGGCTACTTCATTCAGTTTGCGAATCCCTTGAACAACACCGATGTACGCGCACTTTGCCAAGTATCGTCTGAATGACTACTCACGTCGGTATCCAGGTGTGGGCCCAGTCTCAACCCTTCGAGATCAAGCCTGTCGGTTCCGTCTATCCCGCCACGTCTGCCACACCAACGGAGGGCGGCTCCTCTGCGACCGGCTCCGCTTCCGGCTCTGGCTCTGGCTCTCCCACTGGTAGCGGTAGCGGTGCCGCTGCTCAGACCAGCAAGCCGGCCAACGGTGCTTCGGGCATGAGCGGCTCGATTGCTTCTGTTGCCGCTGCTGCCGCCGGTGTTCTCGGCCTCATGTTTGCTTAAGACTCTCCCAACTGACATAGTAGGGACACCTCAAGTCGGACTCTGTTTCTTTTGTACTCTTGCCCAGGATTCTTCTTCTCTGTCTCAGGGGCACGAGGACTGTCAGAGGTCCTAGACCTCTTACGGTCCTGGTGGTCTGCTTTACTCGTCATCTCGAGTTGTTCTCTCCACGATTGATACTGTAATTACGCTCTTTTTAAACACGCTCATTGTTTCGATACTTCACCTCATGATGAAGCTTCCAGTAGTCAAGGAAGGGAGGTGCTTGGTCGCCATGTTCGCATGACGACCTTTGGTCATATACAAAGTGCAATGCCTAATAATCGGTCCTTGTCGATTAGTGGTTAGATCGTCACGTTGTGGTAACACGATTCCGTGAAGACGGAGGCTCGAATCCTCCCTGGGACATTCTTTTTTTCCTTTTCGCTACTTTCAAGCACTGCACAATGGAGCAACCTGCAACTCGTCGGTAGCCTAGGTGTACTACACACCATGCTCTTGAGGACTGGATCCAATCTCCACTGACGCTTGCATCAGTCTCGAGCTGAGGTAGGAGCCGGTCTACTATCTGACACAGGCTGGTGCACACAGCATCCATATTCGAGATTTTGCTACAGGGTATACACTAGACTACTAGGGGTATTGTTTTTGCTTCCCTATACTGTGCATTTCGTACTCTTGGCTCGTGGCACCTGTGGTACCACTGCTTTCTCCACGAGTATACGAGCTCCATAGCGAGTCGCCGACAACGTGTGCGCTGTTGGCGTGTATTCCTGCGGTGCCGATGCCCGACGTGAAGAGCATGTTCGTCGACATGACGCTTCCGAACTCCGTCGTTGTCGCGTCGTAGTTGCGCGGCCGGTCGGTCGCCGAGCGATGCAGGTTGAGCATGAGGCGCGACATCATCGAGACGGACATGCTGCTCGGCCGAAGGGTGAGCGGAGTTTCGTGAGGGAAATGTAAAGGACCCACTTGCTCGCAAATGTCGATAGGCATCCGCGGAGCGCGGGCTATAGGATGGCAGCGTCAGGAGATACTGAACCTACCAGTCCTGCAGGTACTTTGACATACCGGAGAAAACTAGATAGATTGGATTAGAATATACCCAAACAGAGGCTTACAAGGCACGTACGTAGAACGTCAGGGTGTTTGAACATTGAGCACACGCCATGACACTGGACCCAATCAGATCCTGCACGACAAGCTGTGGGACATTCAACGGCTCACCCAAAGTATAACGCCCCTGATGCATGATCAGCCGGGGATGTTGAGGAAGTAGCAACGCTGTTATTGCACTCACCGTCTCTGAGTATTAGGCTGACGAGGTCGTTCCGCCCGCCGCTGTACTGCCCGCGGTTTTTGACCGACTTGAAGAACGTCAAGGAGAAGATGAGCAGGTCCCATATGAACAGCGCCTCCCATGCGACCGCAATGTGTATCGCTCTGCAAGACAGGGCTCAGTCGCCAACATCGAGGGGAATGTGGAGACGACGTACGAGATTCGCGAAGATGCGGCATGGCACCCTTGGGCGAGCGTATACGTCGACTTTTGGCCGATGACGGCCCACTACAAGGACGGCGCGGCACATCAGAGAAGCCGCGTCTCGGCAGAGGCACCACACACGCACGATAGAAAGAGCCAAGAGAACGGTTGCCACAGAGAATATAAGGACCGTGACCCTGTGGTCTCGCCCGTAGAGCGCAAACGTCCGCAGGAACTGAATGGCTGCAGCGGACGGTCAGAATGATTGGCTGCCTGAAGGTAGAATGCGGAACAAGTGCCTTACCCGCAACAATGACTTGCGCGACGATCAAGCTTAGCTGTCGGTAGAAGGCGTAGTGTGCGCAGCTGTTTGCTCTTAGATTCAGTCGGTTTAGAGGGAATGAGATAAGACCGACCTCTGGGTGAAAGCGTCATTAGTCGGCTGCGTACTACGACTGTTGCTTGGGAGCTTACCTCGGTGGTTTTGAAGGTGAAGAAGTTGCCAATAGTGATGGCTATATTCTGGGAAATGACTCAACGCGACCCGAAGGACAGAGATAGTTAGTCGAGGTAGGACTTACAGAAAGGAATGCAAAGTAGCGATTGACAAGGAACAGGACGGAGGCACCTGTGCCTGGGCTTCTCCATACACGCCAGTATTCGTCGTCGAATGTGATCGCGTGGTCATAGTAAAGGATAACTACGAGATTGAAGTCAGTGAATCGGTACAGAAGTTAAATGATGACGCATACCGATACCGAGGAGGTGAAGGTAATTGTGCAGGTATCTACGCGGCCACGTGTTTCAGTAACGCGGCGAGCTGGACGACAGCAGCGTGAGACCTTACACTTGGGAGAGAGGTATCGGATCGTCATCCATGATCTCACGGCGTCGCTAGGCTTATGAGCACGCTGCTCGGGCTCGCATGCTGCAGCGTGCACCGCGCAAGGGAAAAGGCAAGAAACAAAGCGGGCGTTGCGCAGTACGGCGCTGTCATCATCCTTATATTCTTCACGTGTGGGGGAGGAGCCCGCTGCCGCCGGCAATGTGAAACCCTGCGTCGGCGATTAACGCGTCGTGCATTCGAAGCGGGGCTTGAGGCCACCGTCTGGAAGACGGCATGGACGCGGGGATCAGCTTCGGTTCGCGTTTACTGCCCACTCCAGAAGTTCCGCGGCGGCCTCTCACGGTAGACTGCAGCACACCTTCTCCCGAATCGCTCTAGACTGCAGTGGGTGGTGCGTAGCTACGCTAGGATGTCGCTAGGCTTGCGGTACATAGCACGTTAAGCTGGTCAGTTGCACGATAGGAGCTCGAAGGTTTGACGGGCCAACGTCAATCAGGTTTCCATGCTCAGAGGCAGTTTCGAGCTTCCAAGCATCGCCAGTCGGCGACTTAGGTAACAGAAGCATAAGGTCAGAAGGAGCTTGCATTCTGTTCGTGCTGCGGGCGGACCGAGTTGCGGCAATGCAAACCATAGGCATTGCAAAGGGAGATGCGGTGACGAGCGACAAGCACCAGAGTACTACCACCGAAGCCGCAGGGACAACATTGCATAATGAGGAGCAGTGCAAACGGAGATAGACTGCAAGCAGCATGGGCACATCACTTCCACATTAGCTCGCCATAGAGATTAGGAACGAGCTGTGCAAGCAAAACCTTGCCTTCGGACGGCGAGTTCGCTTCGGCCGGCCGGGTGGGTCTGTGGCCAGCCTGCCACATGCAAGAAGATTTTGCGAGGCATGGGCGACCTCCGGGGAGCCGCCAGCGAACCGGGACCGCTGGCAAACTGGCAGCAGACTCTCATGGTCGTCGTCGTTCCTTGTGATGGACGCCGGTGGACTGTGTGGGCCTGGAGGATCCCACGACGGCTCCACACGTCCAGGAGGGTCTGTGGAAGGACGTCGGAAGGAAGAGCGAGCAGTGAGGGTACGTACGGTGCGAACCGGCAGAAACCACGCATCAATTGGGCCCTCTGGAGGAGCACACAGTCGCACAGCCCTTGCATTTCGACCCCTCTCGAGGCCTGGACGAACGTGTTCCGACGCCGACCGCTGCTCGTCATGGTGCGCAAACAACCTGGGAAAGCGTGACCTCCGTAACAGATCCGGATGGATTGTCACGCGCGGTTAGATAATCCAATTTTGATTTTTATGGCTGATGTGCTCTGATCGGCAGTACCCGCCCACTTTAAGACTGCACCAACTGCATAGCGCCTCTCCCATCCTCTCCTTTCTCTGTAACCGTCATCACCATGTCTAACGTCTTCGTAAGTGTCTCGTTTTCACCGCCGCTTGCGACGCGCTTTCTCCCTCTGTCCCCGCAAGCTCGGCCCCAGAACCCGTCTGACGCGCTTTCTGCATACAGTTCGACATCACCATTGGTGGCCAGCCCGCCGGCCGCATCGTCTTCAAGCTCCGTGACGACGTTGTGCCCAAGACTGCGCGCAACTTCCGTGAGCTCGCCACCGGCCAGCACGGCTTTGGCTACCAGGGCTCTGCCTTCCACCGTATCATCCCCCAGGTATGTCTCCCTGCGCCCGACCTATTAGCCGGAGATCGCTAAACTTTGGGGTCTGCGCAGTTCATGCTTCAGGGTGGTGACTTCACTCGCGGCAACGGCACTGGCGGCAAGTCCATCTACGGCGAGAAGTTCGAGGATGAGAACTTTGTCCTCAAGCACGACCGCCCCGGTCTCCTCTCCATGGCGAACGCCGGCCGCAACACCAACGGCTCGCAGTTCTTCATCACCACCGTTGTCACCAACTGGCTCGACGGCAACCACGTCGTCTTCGGTACGTCACCCTCTCCGCGCGCTGACATCCCATGGTACTGACACTGTCCCCAGGTGAGGTCATTGAGGGTATGGACGTCGTCAAGAAGATCGAGTCGTACGGCTCTGCTTCTGGCAAGCCCTCGCAGCCTGTCGTCATCGCCAAGAGCGGTACCTTGTAAACTGGGACATTCAGAGAAAGAAAATATGTATTATGAGACGGATGGCACGGCTGTATAACACTTAAAGCAATACACTTGGCTTAGTGTGGTCGCAGACGCAACCTTAGAGGACCCTGTACGAGACCCTGAGAGTTTGGACAATGCAGAACTTCCTCGACGACGGTTCCTAGACTTCTCGATTTCGTGCAGGTATTGTCCGCGTTCATCTCCGCCCTATGGGATCGCGTGGATTCGTACGCGTGGCTCGCGATCTAGCAATACAGACGCGATATAGACACCCGGTCGCGCGATAGCGCTTTGCCCTTACTCACGACCATGCACCTACGAAACACCTCGAACCCGCGTCCGATGGCAGCCTTCTTCGTTCCAGCGACGGCAGTGCGATAGCGTTCTTGCTCAGGGCTTCTCTTGAGTTTCCATCCCGCCAGGACCAGCCCAGATGACAAGCGACCCCGCACGAAATGCAGACCCCGAGGGGCAGCCGCTACTGCCTTCCGAACAGAGAAGAAGACACTACGGGCACGAGCATGCGACTGCGGAAGATAGAGAGGACTCCTCTGGTGTGTGTCCCTCCTCTAGAGAAACCCCAGCCTTCCTGACTCTCGTCCAGAGCGCGACGAGCAGGCAGACAATGAGCACCTTGACGAGAAACGCAAGCTCGGTGGGTGCCCACCTCTCCAATCCATGTGTGTATGCACACTGAGACCCGCGCGGTCGCGTTCTGCAGGCTACGTGAGCGCATCGTCCCTCATATTCAACCGCGTCATCGGCACAGGGTGCGTCGCGCCGTCCTCTCGCAGAATCCCGCAGTCGTGCTGAGCCGGGCACGGCTCCCGCCAGCATATTCGCGACGCCGAGCGTGATCTTGCGCACATCCGGCAGCGTCGGGCTCTCCCTCGCAATGTGGCTGCTCGGCGCCGTCGTCGCGGCGTGTGGGACTGCGGTGTACATCGAGCTGGGCACGGTGCGTCATCTGTTGTCGTTGGCTAGGTTGCAGGAGCTCATACTATGTTCCAAGGGTATTCCACGAAGTGGCGGCGAGAAGAACTATTTGGAGTACATCTTCCGGCGGCCTGTGTTTCTGTCGACGTGCGTATATGCGATGTACGCGGTATTCATCGTGAGTCTGCGCACATACTTCGCCGCACCGCTTCCATTGACTAGCGGCCTAGGGCTGGCAATCTGCGTCGGTCACTGTATTCGGCGAATGTGAGGCGAAACTATTCCTGTTCTTATCCCTCCCGATTGACGTCCGTCTAGACATCGTGCACGCCATCGATCCGACGCGTCCGCCATCCGCCTTCTCCGCGCGGCTCGCCAGCCTGCTCTGCATTACCTTCGCATTCGTCCTGCATGGCACGCATATCAAGTGGGGCGTCCGTCTGCAGAACTTCCTTGGCGCGTTCAAGCTGCTTATCCTGACCGGCATCGCGCTCAGCGGGCTGGCCGTGCTGGCCGGTGTCCCTGGGTTCGAATTAGAGAACGTGAGTACAGTAACTGAAGAGAGAGCGCAAGGAGGCTCATGGGTTGCTCTAGCCTCCCGATAACTTCAAATGGAGCACGATGTGGCATGGCAGCGGAAGCGGCGGGGCGAATGCCTTTGTCACCGGCCTCTATAACGTTATCTGGTCAGTTGTATTGTGTGCTTCGCAGGGAGGCCTCGGCTCTGACCTGTCCCTGCATAGGTGCTTCATCGGCTACTCTAATGCCAACTATGCTCTGTCCGAAATCAGAGACCCGGTCCGGACTATCAAGTTCGCTGCTCCAGCCGCGATGATTGCAATCACTATCGTGTACCTGTTGGTCAACGTGGCTTACTATGCAGTCGTCGACAAGGACACCATTCTTGGCAGTGGACGGATCGTTGCTGCCTTGTTCTTCGGAAGGTTATGGGGCCAAGGGACTGAACGGGTCGGTGCTCTTTCCCGTAGCAGCCTTGTCAGTGCTCAACCCTCATCGTTCTAGGTCTTGAGTGCGATCATCGCATTGTCGACTCTGGGGAACGTCCTTGCTGTCTTGTTCTCTCATGGACGAGGTGAGTCTGGACTTGGAGCCAATCATAGAGGTTGCTCACGGAGATTCTTCAAGTCATCCAAGAGCTCGGGAAGGAAGGCATTCTACCTTTCTCAGGGTTCTTTGCGAGTAACAGACCCTTCAACGCGCCGATGTCGGGCATGTTCGCGCAGTTCTTGGTGACTGCCTTCTTGATTATAGCCGTTCCCGCCGGGGACGCGTATCTCTTCATGCTGAGCAGTAAGCCCGCCCGTGCATCGCTCTCAATACAATGCTCACTTCTCACAAGTGTCTTCGTACCCGCTGTCGCTGATCAATACGCTCGTTTCCGGCGGACTGCTCCTTCTGCATCTCCGAACATCGGCTTTGCCAAGTCATACAACTGGGACCCGCCGTTCAAAACATACCTCCCTGTCATCGCGTTCTTTTTCATCTCAAATTTATTCCTGGCCTTTGCGCCCCTTGTCCCGCCTGCACCTGGCTTTGAGCCTTACCAAAACCTGCCTTACTGGGTATGCATCGTCTGCTGACTGCCGCTGTTACTCGTGCTGACGATACCGACAGCTTCACGTCTTCACTGGCTTCTCGATATCCTTCGTCGGAGTAATTTATTGGTATGTATGGTGTAGATGGCTCCCTAGCAAGCATGGCTACCGTGTAGTCCCCGAGCATGTCGTGAAAGATGGTATCACTCGAACGATACTGCGGAAGGTGACCCACTAGACCTTAGACGGACAGCTATAGACTTGGTTGTGGACGCAAGTTCGGCGTGCAGTGACCGAGGTCCTTGTGCGATGGTAAGCCCCCGTGCAGTCTACGAAGCGCCTTGACGTCATAGGCGCGCACCGACGCAAGCGACACTGGGTGAAGGTCGAAGAAATAATGGCGCGCTCGTCGTGACGCAAACGCTCCTCCCTGAGCTCCTCAGTGAAGCCACCTCCAGGACGCTATATAGCTCGACCTCCTCGCCATGCAGAACCCACTCACACTTGAACCACATCGCACACACGACCTACAGCAACTCTCTAATTCGCAACCATGTCCAACTCTGCTGGTATCACCGACCAACGTCACAACGACTACGTTGGCAGCGACGCGAATGTTGGCCGCATCCCCGGCGCCGAGAAGGCGACAACTGGCCACCACTATATCGAGGTCTTCCCGAAGGGTGAGTCAGCTCGCGCTTCACCGTTCCGCTGCATCGCTAACGCCTTCTCAGAGGGCCCTCCGAAGCAGAGCCACGGCGAGAAGCGGCCGGACGAGCATCTGCCACCTCCGACTGGCCGTGACAGGCCTCCACGAGGCATCAATCAGGGCATCCCTGCAGGTATGTCCTTCGGTATTGCCTAGAAGTCAACGAGATCTGACGAAGGCGTTCTATAGACCAAGGCGGCCCAACAGAACGCTTCACGACCGCGAAGAACCGGGAACCTGCTCCGCAGTTCCAGTCCTCCCAGCCACAGCCGATGGCGCCTGCACCGGATTCGCGAACGGTCATCGACAAAGATCCCTTCGAAGCCCCGCCTACGGCATCGGATACAATCACTGGCGCAACGTCGCAGACTGTCTACCACGGACTCGGCAAGCCCGCACAGGGTATGTCGAGCGGCGAAGTGCGCCATGACGGCCACCCGTCCGGCCACCCCAAGCGATCCTTGCAGGGCAGCGATCAGTACGGCACCGCGGACGACTTGAGGAACAGGGATGGAGTCAACTTGCAGGGCTGGGAATCGACGCAGTGATTGGATGTAATGGACCAATTCACAAAAGAAAGCGCATTGTATTTGTAGTGTACACCAAGGGAATAACCACAAGGTTCTTTGGCACTTGGATCTTTATGTAGCTTGCAGAGGAAACACGGGGATTGCGGCATTGCTTTGTGTGCAGGGCGGTCAGTCAGGTACGCGTTCACCACTCGCGGCACACGCTGCGACATTGTTCGGAGTCAATGCGGCTGCGTACTGCCCATGATGACACGTCCTGAGGAATTCCGTTGCAGTCTCGTCTATGAACAGCTGACGGTAAACCGCGCTACAAATGAATTTGATGACGCTGCCGGTGTTCGTCAAATTCGACCTCCTGACGACTTGACGTCTACACCGGGACATCCGCGCGGGCAGCGCGCATCGCGCAAGCAGGATACCACGCCCCTTTTGTCTGCACCCCTGTGCCACTCCTACGCGCACCGGCTGCATCCATTCTCGACGACTTCTCAGCTGGTGCACGATGCTCCGCCAGGTGACCACCTTGAGACATGGAACGAGGATTCCGCGGTGCGCTGCGCGCATAGCAAGGCTCATCGCGGGCACTATAACTAGCTCTCGCGGGTGTGCAGAGCTGCGGCTAGATCACCCTCATCGCGCAGAGAGCTCAGCATGCCGAATCCCAAGCACCTCACCGAGCGCGTCTTCCAGGCGCCGCAGAAGTACATCCAGGGGCCGAATGCGATCAAGAACTCGGCGCAGTACCTCAAGGCCCTGGGCAAGCACCCGCTGCTGACGGTCGACGACGTCGTCTACGAGATCGGTGCGTGAGGTGGATCTCGCTCGACGTGGCGCTGCTGAGTACTCTTGCAGCGGGCAAGAACCTGATCAGCGTCCTCGAGAAGAACGAGTTCAAGATCCACCGGGTGCGCTTCGGCGGGGAGGCGTCGGTGCAGGAAATCGACCGGCTGACGGACGAGGCGCGGCGGGCGGGCGTCGACTTTGTCATTGCGCTCGGCGGCGGGAAGACGATCGACACGAGCAAGGCGATCGCGAACCTGCTGCGCGTGTCGATCGCGGTGCTCTCGACGACGGCGTCGACGGACGCGCCGTGCAGCGCGCTCTCCGTGCTGTACACGCCCGACGGGCACTTCGAGAGCTACCGCTTCTACCAGTGGAACCCGAACCTCGTGCTCGTCGACACGAGCGTCGTGATCAACGCGCCGCCGCGCATGCTCGCCGCCGGCATCGGCGACGCGCTCGCGACGAACGTCGAGGCGCGCCAGGCGCGCTACTCCGTCAACTTTGGCGGCGGCATGCCGACCGAGCTCGCGGGCGCGATCTGCCACAAGTGCGAGGACACGCTCTTCGCGTACGGCAAACAGGCATACGAGGCCAACAAGGTCCGCGCACTCACTCCCGCCTTCGAGGCCGTCGTCGAGGCCAACACGCTCCTCTCTGGCCTCGGCTTCGAGACCGGCGGCATCGCTGCGGCGCATGCGATCCATAACGGCTTCACTGCCATTGACGCCATGCACGGGCTCATGCACGGAGAGAAAGGCAAGTGTGTCCTCTTGTAGGCCTTAGAGCCAGGTGTATACTGAGCTCCGTCCAGTCGCGTTTGGCATCGTGTGCCAGCTCATCCTCGACGGCTCTGACACGGCCGAGCTCGACAAGTACATCGACCTGATGCTCTCCGTCGACCTGCCCGTCACGTTCGAGTTGTTGGGCATCCCGAACGTCACCGACGCCGAGCTCCGTGCTGTCGCCAAGGCCGCGTGCGTGCCGACGGAGACGGTGTGGAACATGGAGCGGGCGATTAACGAGGACATCGTCTTCCACGCCATCAAGGGGGCGAATACCGCGAGCCTTGACTTTATTCGCCGCACAGGCTGGAAGAAACAGAAGTAGTGGCTGACGGCAAAAGTGTATTCGTAACATCTAGGTGTATTTGTAGTTTCGCATAGGGACAGCAAAGGCAGGAAATCTACTCTTCGATGTGCTCCTTGAACCACTGCTCTGGCAGTCAGCATAGCATCGTGGCTAGGAACGATGGACATACCCGGGACAGGAACTCGGCAGACTTCTTCGGTGTCCGCTTCTGCGTCTCATAGTCAACATGTGTGACGCCAAAGCGAACCTTGTAGCCCTCCGCCCTGTTCCGTGCCGTCAGACCATGCAGATAGGTGCCTGTATGCGCGCAGCTCACCACTCGAAGTTATCGAGAAGACCTGGACACACACGTTAGATAACAGTCGCTGCTGGTAGATAACACAGACGTACTCCATCCGAAATACCCCCGCACGTCGGCGCCGTCTTCCGTTACGGCTTGCAGCAGCGCCTCCGTGTAGTCACGGTAATACGCCTGCCTGTCCGTGTCGTCGACCGCTTGTTCCACGGAAAGGTCGTTCTCGCCCTTGACTGGGAATCCGTTCTCTGTGACGCTGCTATAGAGTCAGCACACACCTGGGATTCGCGAGATTCCTGAACATACTAGACAGGTTTATCATATGCCTATTGAAGCGGCAAGTGAGATACGAAGCAACAAGACTGGATGAACACAAATTTCACCTTCCACAGGTAGTTCAGCAGCTTCGAATAACAGTGTCAACGCACAACAAGTCGCGTGAATTGTCGCGAACATACCCATCGGAACCCCGGGCCGTCTTGCATGGGAAACAATTCAACCATCCCATTCCACGTCCACGCAGGAGCAACTCACAAGTCTGCAACCAACCCATGTCAGCTGTCGGATTGCGTCAGCATCCATGGCTCCCCATGCACGATGTGTTCAACTGACACTGCGTTCCCAGCTGTGTCCCGTCGGCCCGCGTGTGCCCTGTCTTGACGAAGCCCGCCAGCTCGTCGCTGCCCCCATCCTCTGAGACGCCATCATGAGCAGTTATTCACAACTGTGGACACAGGATGCAACTTACGGACGAGATGCGTCGTGTACGTGTTCAGGCCGAAGAAGTCGGAGGAGCCCTTCACAAGCTCAATTTCCTCGGGGGTGAACTCGGGGAGGCGGTCACCGAGGATCTTCTTGATACGTGGAGGATACTCTCCCTTGTATATCGGATTCTAGAGAGCGTGGGTTAGGTGTCTGCGACTGGCCATTTGGCGTGGGCGTACTGCAAAGCGACCGAGCTTAAACTCCATTGCGCGGAGCGTCGCCTCCTTGCCTGCAAAGAGGCGCATTAGAGTTGTCCTCGGAGCGAGCATGAATATATGCGCACGTACTTGCATCGGTGTCATCATAAGGGATGAGCCAGTGGCTATCGAGCGTAATACCAATCTGTCCGCCTTGTTTCTCTTTGAATTCGTCTCTATAGAGCTTCACCGCATGTGCATGGGCAAGTATAATGTGGTGCGACACTCTAGCACCTGTGTCAGCGTGGGAAAAGCTGACAAGATGACGCTTACATCCAAGGCTCAGTATTACTGACATGGCCAGGAGCAAAGATGCCGTTTCCGTAGCCCATCACGGAAATGACCCAGGGTTCGTTGAAGGTGATCCTGCGACATGTTAACCACGACGCTTCCTGGTCATACTACCAGTACACACCAGTTCTGCACAAGATCCCCGAAGGATTCGAAGCAAAGCTGCACGTTTGCTCGTCAAAGTGCTACATGGTAAGATGTGTTGCGCACCAACTTTCGCGTAGTTCGTAAAGTCCTGAATTGCTTCTTCTTTGTTCAGCCAGCCACCATACCGATCATCTAGTGCTTGGGGAAGGTCCCAATGATACAGTGTCTTTGGGAGCGTCAGCGATCCCAGCTGAATCTAGCACCCAGGCGCGTACGCACCACGAACGGAGTGATGCCCTCCTTCACAAGCTCCTCGATGAGCGTGCGGTAGTGCTTGATCCCCGCCTCGTTCACAGGATCGCTGCGCCCGCCCTTGGGTATGATCCGCGACCACGAGAGCGAGAAGCGATACGCTTTGACGCCGTAGGACTTGAGGAGCTGCACGTCCTCGCGCCACCGGTTGTACGAGTCGGTCGCGACGTCGCCGCTCGAGCCGTCCGCGATCTTGCCGGGGGCCTTGCAGAAGGTGTCCCAGATCGACGGCTCACGCCCGTCCTTGTCTGGCGATCCCTCGATCTGGTACGCCGCTGCCCGCGTCCGCGAGAGTGAGAACCGGATATCCTGCCGTTCTAGAGGGGTCCCGCTCACCGGTGGCATAGCCCCAGACGAACGACTTGGGTAGTTTCGCGGCAGACATTGTGTAGACGCACAGAACCTAGGGAGAACAAGGGGCGTGCGAGCAGCACGGGAGCGAGGTTATATAGCAGGGAGAACGCCGGCCGGCAGCGATGATGTCGAGGGCCCGGCGGATCCTCGGAGGCGCGCGAGAGACCACATGCGCTGTTTATTGTCCATCTCCGCTGTGAAAAGCGTCGCCGTCGCCGGGAAATGGAGCCTCGCGCACGCAGACGTCGCCTCGTGGTGATCGTACGGGTTCAACTCAAGGCCATCCCTGCCCAATCCAGAAACCGCGTCCGTCGTGGCGTCGCCTGATAGGCGCCCAAAGCAGGCACTTTACATTTCTATATGCAACAGTAGTTATGCTTCACTAGTACTCAATGTGTCTATCCTACTGGAGATCGGCTGGCCCAAGTGGTGTCTTTCTGGAGGGTGGTCCCGACGGACCAACTCGATGACTGAACGATTTCAACATCAATCCTTGCGACCACGACGAGCAAAACACTAACCATCATGTCTCACCCGAGAAGCACTCTCCTCCGTCTGGTGGAGTTCTACTTCATACCCAAACTCGGTCCAATCTGGCCGGCCGGTGTCTAATGCGGAGGTGACGATGGGGTCGTCCGAGGCCCGGCTGGAAGTCGGTATGCGAGAGCGGTCGGCATAGTTATGATCTAATAATCTAGGGTGGCGGATGTTCAGCATGAGCCGTGCGATGAGTGTCGTAGATAACCTAGAGGAATATCAGGGAAAGGATAGAGGCACTGTGAAGATGAATTACTGTACACGTTGGTGAGTGTTGCCGTTGTCCCTTTAATATTTGGCTGTTGCAAAGCATGAGAACATTTTTGCTTGAGAGGAACCATGGGAGCGCCTCACCCGTCCAAACTGCGTACATAACATCAGCATTTACAAGGAATATTCTATGCGGGCTCGACATACCAAGAACAAGAACATAGTGGTGCTCGTCGAGCACGTTATGAGCCTACATATCCTATGAATATTCCCAAGGGCTGATATATACGGTGACACTTACGCGAAGTACATAATACCTAGCAAATGTTCATAAAGTTGACCTGTTGCCTCAAAGAGCGGATGCTACGACTCACCATCACGAAACATTATATCAACAATGTCTCTTGAGCCACTCTTGAACGATAGTGCTCTCCATAATGTCAGAGAGAATATCATGATGTCGTGGCATAGCATACCACCCCAAGCGATGGCCAAATCTACCCATTATGGTTATACGTCAGCGAACTGGCTTAGGTCCCACCACTGCTAGCGACATACTGTGCCCTCTGATGTGAGAGTATGAGTAGGCATGCTCTTGATAAGAGAATAACAGCTCACAAGCTCGGCGAACTCGCGACGTCGCAGCCTATATGAATGGGTTCCATCGGCGTGTGCCCATGATGCCTTGCGATGGCATACTGCAACCAGAAAATTCAACATCATGGCAATATTATGCATAAACAAAGAACCTACACAGCACACAGCGAGAACACTCAATGATACCGACCACAACAAGTAAAAGATCCTGCGACTCCGCTCGTACAAGGCATACGTCCGTATGTTGAGCAGTACTGAAAGAATGATAGGCTCAGCAGCGCGACCGGATCATGCCAATCTAGATGCTGGCGCACTTGCGACGAGGGCCTGCGAGACGACGATGTAGATTTGATGGTACTCAATCAGCTGGGAACAGCTGTGACAGCGGCGATCAGGAATCTGTCTCCTGGCAGTGACAGCTTGCTTACAGCTGCCGGACGGGTCAGCAACGGGCAGACGCGATGGCGAGCAGCACACGCACATGGTGGTCCTCGACCGGCCAGACGACCTGCACGACCACGGGCACGTTCCCGACGAGCGAGAGGTAGCGGCAGAGCAGGAACCAGACCGCGGGGCGCCTGAAGCGGCGGTCCGCGCGCCAGTACCGCTCGATCTCGGCCGGGAGCGTGAGCAGGTAGTCGTAGTAGAGGAGCGCTGCCGCATGCCGCACGGGGCTGTCAGCGCACGCCAGGGAAGAGGCACAGGGGCACGCACTGAGTGGAGAAAGGTTGAGTGCACGGTTCAGTCGCGTGTCCCTGAACAGGGCGTGAGCATCGCAGACGCAAGCATCAGGGTGCACGGCACGCACCTGAAGGCCTGAGCGATCTGCGCGCCGTCCCAGGGCCCCGACACGCTCATGTACAGCCAGCGCACTTGTGTTCGCGCAGAGCTCAGCTACGCACAGCAGATAGAGGGAAGGCAGGGAAAACACAGACGGCAGCACGGCCGCGGCCGCCTCCAAGGTATACATATTGCGGCCGTCACAGACAAAGTTTGATGTCAAGGCGTTTCGAACTGTGGGGGTCTGCGGATCGGACGTGCCATTTCCAAGATGTGGGCCTGGACACAGCTGCCGGCTCATGTCCCTGCCCGCCTTCTGTCCCATCCGTCCTGCGCAAGTACTGCTTGCGAGGCCGCGGTTGCCATCGCATCCCGTGCAGGATTGCTCCCTCGCACCCGGCGTCTGATACGGACATCTCGCATTGGCGAAAAGGCGTACCGGGATGGGGAGCGCACACCCTCCCCGCCGACCGAGGCGTCTAGCCGGGGCGAGGACACTTCCCCCGGTGACTCTCGCACACCCCGACGCCGAGCTCCGAGGCCCCGGTGAGCGAGTCGCCCCACAGCTTCGCACTTGGCAGTTGACGTCGTTGGGGCTCGCCCGGCAGTTTCAGAGGCGTACCGTGCGGCGAGCAGGTTTCATTGACGCGATCGGGGCCACAACGGCGACCCCGCGCGAGAGCGCCACGCCGCCGTGTTTCGAGGAAGGCGTCGGGTACGGTTCTCTGGCCGAGAGAGCTGCTTCGACTTACGTACATCGTGGTCGCGACGCGTGCCGCGGATGAGCAATGCGGATAGTGAAATGCGCACGGGGTTCGGCTGCAGCGTACGCTTTAGTCATGCTCTCGGGTGCAGGTCTCGGAATATTCTCCTCGTCCACTTGTAGGCCGAAAGCTTCTGGAGGCGAGAGAGACGCGTACGCGTAGTGTTACGACGGCAAGACAACCGGAGAGTCGCGTAGAACGGCTATGGACGCGACAAACAGGGCTATCAAGCGTCTTGCGAAGTGAGCAGGAAATTTCGGACACTAAGACGAGCGAAGGGAGGAAGGTCATTGCCAGGTAACGAGTCTCTAAACATTGCAGTGGAACATACTATTACATCAAGCCGCTCGCATCGAGACTCTACCTTCCTGACCTCACCGATTGCTGAACAGAACCCATCGTACACCTTCGTACAGCAAGGCAAGGTCTGGCAGCTTCTCCTTCCGCCTCTTTGGCCGTTCTATTGCACCTGCAGTAAGGTGTGCTGCTGCAGTGAGAGTCAGAGCAGGGTGTGCAGAGTACTCTCCAGCCCGACTAACCCCCTGCCTGGGATTCAGCCTCGTGCTTCTGTGCAAGCTTCTTCTCTAGTTCTGCGAACGCGTCATACACTGGGTTGGGCTTCGCCGGCGGCTTCTGTGACGCTGCAGACGTCTGTATCTCTGATGGCCATCGTTCTTCAGGTATGTGTAGGGCGCGGAGGGAAGAGCGGATGGAATCTACGGCTTTCTTGTATTCGTCGAGAGCCTCTATGTAGAGGTCTTGTACGCAGACGGCACACCCGGACATGCAGCATTCTAGAACGCGAATCAGACTGTGCTCTAGGTCTGTGGCAGTTCGTGTGCTTACCATCCGGTCCTGGGGCCTTTGGCTCCTCCGGGATGACAAAGCCCATGAATGTCTTCACATCCCTCCTTGCGGGTCGTACGCGAGGAACGTTCGGGTCGTTGTCTTGCACGTCCCGGGCGAGTTCAGCAAGATTGCTTTGATACGCCTCTTTTCCTCGCACCGACTTCTCGAGCCTCCGGAAGCGGTCGGTCAGGTTCTGGCCGCCGCGGGTCGGGTATCTGCCTGGCGGGGTCGACGCGGGGAGCACGCGCGCTGTGACAGCATCCGCATATGCACGGCGCAGGTGCGCTATGGCGGCATTCCGCAGCAGAGTGTGTGTACGGCCCGCCGCAAGTCGTAGCATCCAGTGTCGAGTGTAGGCATGAGTAGAAGGGTGAGTGGGTGGGAAGGCTCTCGCCGCAAGCGTGGAGAGGACGGCCGGGACGAAACCGGCAGGCGGCTCCCACGCGCGCTCACACCATTGCGCGCGGAGCGCCACAGGCGCCGGCGTACCTGCCTGGCACCGCACCGCGAGCATCGATGGCGTCGAGCACGGCGTTCAAGAGCTTCTCGCTCGCGAACGACATCCTCGAGGTGTCGCCGCAGGACGAGATCTTTAGGTATGATCCCGAGGCCAACAGGCGGCTTGCCCGCGAGGCACCGTGGACGAAGGAGTGCGTATGCACGCGGCTTAATGAGGCGCGGGACACTCACATCGTGCCGTGTCTGCAGCCCCCACTACTTCAAGACATGCAAGATATCTGCGGTTGCGCTGATCAAAATGGTGAGTCTTGGAGTCCTGAGAACGAGACGGCTTCGCTCAAGCGTTATATCTGCAGGTCATACACGCGCGTTCAGGTGTGCCACACGAGATCATGGGCATGATGCAGGGCAAGGTTGTCGGCACGTCGCTCGTCATCGTCGACTCTTTCGCGCTTCCAGTGCAAGGGACAGAAACGCGTGTCAATGCTGCGAACGAGGCGAACGAGTACATGGTGCAATACATAGAGAGCAGCAACCGAGTGCGTAACCTTGGCCTTCTATTACGCCTCCTCTGCTCAAGTATGACACCATCCCTGACCAGGTCGCAAGATTGGAACATGCCGTCGGATGGTATCACTCTCATCCAGGTTACGGATGCTGGCTATCGGGTATCGACGTTAATACCCAGATGACCAACCAGAAGTACCAAGACCCGTTCGTCGCTGTCGTCGTGCGTCATATGACATGCTTCTCCAGTGTATGTCCTGATATGCCCTCAGATTGACCCCAACCGTACCATCTCTGCCGGCAAGGTCGACATCGGCGCCTTCCGCACATATCCAGAGAACTATACGCCACCAGACGCCGTAGCATCAGAATACCAGTCGATCCCACTCAGCAAGATCGAGGATTTCGGTGTGCATGCCAACCAATACTACCCACTCGAAGTACAGATCTTCAAGTCAAGTCTTGACAACGAGCTGCTCGGCCTCCTGTGGAACAAGTACTGGGTCAACACCCTCAGTCAGAGTCCACTGATTTCCGTACGTAAAGCTATGTTATGGACAGCACCCGATGTTGATACTGGTGCAGAACCGTGCCTACGCCGTATCTCAGCTATCTGATCTGCACCAGAAGCTGGTGAAAGCCGCTCAGACTGTGCCAGCCACTCGCGCTCCCGTCCCTGTCGTCAAGGAGGAGAAGACCCTTGCCAAGGTCAGCACTAGTTCGACTAACAGACTTGCTGTTCCTGACACATTTATTGCTCTGTAGAAGACCGAGAAGAAGCCAGAGGAGAGCCAGCTGGTGAAGAGCGTCAAAGATAGCAACAAGATCGCTATCGAGGCGCAGCATGGACTTATTGCCCAGGTCATCAAGGACGTCATTTTCTCGATGCGGCCAGGGTCCGACGGCTCTAATGCTGCCTTGGGTCAGGCGTCGGAAGTTCTGGACACTGCGATGTCCATCGGCTAATGTTCCAGATAGAAATTGTATTCGTCTCCTCCTCGATGTACTTTTGCACTCGGCACTACTCTCTCGCTCTCGTCAATGTTTGTATCATAGTAACGTCGCGCAATCCGGTTTCTCAATATGAGATTACGATGGATGTGTGGGTTGGGGCAGCCGGCGTCTCTTGTATATGTTCGCCGCGACTTCGTTCAATTGGGATGCCTTGATCTGTGTTCTTGTCCTCCTCGCTCTCCATATCACATCCTGAGCAGCTTTGCGGCGGAACGTAGGCTGCAATCACGGCTCCTACGCTGGGAGAGGGGCTCCCATTCGTCCGCTGATTCAGTTCCAGAGCTCTACTAAAGCGGCTAGAGCTGGGACGCCAGGCTTTGACTCAACCCCAAGGTGTCCGCAGTCCAAACCTCTCCATTGTTCACGCAGTCTCTCCTTCTCTCCACTTGCAGTCCTCTAGACGACGTTAGCGACAACATGAAGCTATCTCGTGGCCTCGCATTACTTGCAGCGACGTTCGCGACAGCACCCTCTGCGCTGGCCTGGGGCGGCGCAGGACACGAGATCGTCGCTACTATCGCACAGATATACCTCGCCCCCTCAGCCCTCAGCAACGTCTGCGAGATCCTATACCCCGGCTCGTCGCAGCTTAATCACTGGCCGCCATGCTTCATCTCGCGCGTCGCCTCCTGGGCGGACCAGGTGAAGCGGAGCCCACAGTACCGATACACCGCCTCGATGCACTACGTCGGCGCCGTCGACGACCATCCGGGCGGAACGTGCCTGTTCCCGGGCACAGGAGGCTGGGCGGGCAAGCGCGACGTGAATGTGCTCGGCGCTGTGCGCAACATGACGGACATCCTCGTCGGGTACACCGACGGCTACTTCGACCGGAACACCGCCGAGGACGCGGTGAAATTCCTCATCCACTACATGGGCGACATGCACATGCCGCTGCACTTGACGGGCAGGGAGCGCGGCGGGAACGGCGCCCGCGTGGCGTTTGACGGGCGTGCCACTAGTGCGCATCGTTCCTCCTCGCGAAGCTGGGGATGCTGACCGACTGTTCCTCCAGATCTGCACTCTCTGTGGGATAGCCTGCTCATTGCAAAGTCCCTGCGTACGATCCCCTCGAACTACACGCGCCGCTTCGCGCATTCTTCGACGTCCATCGAAGTCGAAGCGCATCTCCGCGACACGATTTACGACCCGTACGTCCGCCGTGTGATGTGGGAGGGCATGGGTGTCGGCAGCGTCCCGGGCCGCCTCGACGCCGAGACAGTCGAGAGCTGGCTGGGTTGCCCCGAGAAGACGCAGGACGGCTGGGCGGGGCAGGGCTTCCTCGGCGCCATGCAGCAGCAGCTCGGGCTCCGCTCTGCGCGCGACGAGGAGCGCTGGGACGACGAGGTGCTGTGCCCCTTCGCGTGGGGCAAGACGCTGCACAAGCTCAACTGCGAGCTCCCTGTATGGCCTGCCGAGCTCGACCTGCTGCCGTACAACGAGACAGCGTACGCGTTCGTCGGTCCTATTGACGGGCACCATGGTGACGACCAGGAGTCGCCCGACGACTTCTTTGCACGCCCGCGCCGGCCTCATCCCGACCTCCTCGAGCTTGATACACCGAAGTACGCTGGCAAGATTTACAACGAGTGGGTGCTGGAACGCCTCATGACTACCGCCGGCGTCAGGCTTGCTGGCATCCTGAACGGCTTATTCATGGACCCTGAAGGACTGGAAGAGGAGTGCGAATTGCCAGTGATCTATGTGTAGTGAGATGATTTGTGGAGTTATCTGGAGGTTCTCATGGCTTGTCTCTTTCTTGGAGGACTCATGTAGTATTGTCACTCTGTACAGATAGCTCGGGTATGGCAGTTTTTTATTGTCGATAATACGATGGCAGACTGGCTAAAAGGAAGAAACAGCGAAAGAAAGATTCGTTTTACTCTTCGACGTACTCAGAATAGTGCGACGTCATTGTGCTCTCAGTCAATCGTCAGCTAGACCATTCCTTTCCAGTGTCCGGACATTATTTTGAGGCAACGAACTCAAGGCAAGTGCGCACAAGGGAAAGGTTGCGCGAGTGTTGGACAAGCTCTGGACATAATCACTCTGAATCAGTCCTTACCTCGAGCTCCAGCGTCTCGTGCGCTTCTAAAGGCTGTCAAGGAGAGCTCTAACTCAATGTTAACCTACGCTTTTTCGAAGGGTGCTCGACTGCGCGTCATCGTCGGGGTCGCGAACGCGCGTAGAGCCTCGTTTGGGGCATACGCCGAGCTGCCCACGAAGCCCGAGGAACTGGTCCACGAACTTGTCTGGCTCGATTTTCGGCATACCCTTCCAGTTTCCGTCTTTGTCGCAGAAGAGCCTGTGGAACGACTGGACCACTGGTTCGTGCTGATGCAGCACGGGGACGGCCTAGGCCGCGGCATTGTGTCACCCTCCGACTCTGAAGAGCTGCGGTCGAGCAGGGCGGCCAGCGATTTCGGACCAGGCATAGCGGGTGGATGCCACTGACCGCGATTGACTTCTGGTTTCTTGCTCTCTTCGGGCGTGCCAACGTGTTCGTCACGGACAGCTTCTTTGCGTTCGACAACGTACTTTTCGAGTTCCTCCAGGTCGACGGAGCGATAATGGCGACGGAGAATGGCGTAGAACCCCTCTATTAGCCGCGCAAGGTGGGAGTTCGAGTCGAGGAGCTCGATTGGGAGCATTGGAGGGTTGCCAATCGTCCTAGTATAGGCGAACTTATGTTGTCCACCGCGGCGGTAGCCATTGCCGGCATCATATTCTTCGCAGAAGAGTCGATATGCAGTGACAGCCAGGGCGGAGTTAAGGCCATTGTGGTACAGGAGTTCATCGTGCGACACCGTCTTTGCGCACTGCGGCGAGAACGTGTGTCGATGGAAGCGGAGAGCCATGTATAGGATCACGTAGAGGAAAGACTCCAGGTCGTCTGCGAGATCCATGGGTTTCTTCGGGTACTTCAGAGCCAATGCTGAGATAAAAGGCCACGTGCCCTATTAAAATTATGTAAATGCAAGTATGACCCCCAGGACGATTCATCCCTACCGTCTGACCCCCAAGTTGCTCACTAGTTGATGGCTCATCCTCGTATCTACACACGTCCCAGTCAATGAGCATCCCTCGTGGATCTTCCTCGCTTGATTCAACATCGATCATAATGTTCCCAATGCTGACGTCGCGGTGGAGGACCTTTGCTTTCTCCCATGCATCACGATGACCTACAACTATGAGAATAACGCATGACGTGGACAGGATTAGCGACACACCTAACAGCGCGTGATAAGTAGCGATAATCAACTCGACAGACGTGCCGTAGGTTTCCAGAGGTCGGCCAACCTCGCGCATGACGAGCCTACTATGAACATAACGTTCGTTTGTACGAAGAAGGATTGTACGCTGTGTGCGACTTGGTCCGCCGACGTCGCCCCCGGCAATGACGCTCCCAACGTGCTCAGTGACGCCGTGTTCGCGCAGTCGCCGGTACGTCTCCCACTCAGGCTTCAGGTAGGGTGAGTCGTGCCGCCAGAAGTCCTTGACGAAGCAGAATCGCCGCGTCTCGAGATCGAAGGCGACAAATCCCTTCGTTGATCGACTGGTTTGCGATTCCGAGGAAAGGTCCACGGGGCGACCCACGAGGAAGGCCTTCGCGCGGCTAGTCTGAGCTGAGCGTGTATTTGGCCTGCTGAACGGATCTTGAGCCCAAGGGAAAGCATTGCAGTGTATCTGTCAACTCGTCAGGGTGTCCGGTGAAGAGATGGGAGCGCGGAGCAAGTACCTTGTAAATTGGATAGTCTGCCTCGTTGTCCAGCATGAGGTCCGTGTACTGTCGCAGCCACTTATTCTCCGTCTGGTAGCTCCGGATCCTCGCAGTCTCGCTCTTCGTTGCGAGGCAGGCGGTGGGGTCGTAGCCTTGCACCTCCCGCCCTCCACGAGCCAGTCGGTATATGCAGTTCAGAAGGGTCTCTGGATGCTGCTCGAGGTCGATGGGTGCCGAGACAACGCACCCGGCCTGGTCCCACCGCAGCAATCGTGCACATCGCCCGGCCAGACAGAGTGTGAAACCGTGCGTCCGGTGTTGCCACAGCCGGATACGCTGTGCGTATTTCTCCAGCGTAGCATATGCCTCTGACCCCTCTGCTGTCTCTCGAAGCAAACTAGAAGTGGAAGAGAAGTAGAACGCGCCCTCTGCCTCGCTGTGCTTGACCTCCACCGCCATAACCGTCCACGCCCAGGGAAGATGCGCCGTCGTTTTGCGGCCACGCGGAAGGTGGTGCTGCCATATTATCTCGGGGTTAGTGCTAGTGCTTGCTTGCCTCGCAAATGTGTCGGTCTCCACAAAGGTATCTGGAGATTTGGCCACTCGCAAAACATTGTTGAATACGCGGCACTGTGAACACCGTAGGAACGGTGTCAGCAGGGCAGTAGCATTATATAGAAAGAGAACGCACGATTGCACCCATGGTCTCCGCAAGATATCCCATTCCCTGAATCCCACGTAAGTCTCCGGCTTTCTGGAGCTGTGCAGAAGTCATGTTGCGTCCAGGCAAAAACTTGGACATGAAGTCTTCAACGGATGTCTCGACGCAGACAGTGTCCATTTCCGCGTATCGCTTTCAGAGGCAAGTAGAAGATGCGGTGTAAGAAGTGTAATCCAGGTCATTGCACCAGTTCAACGCCACATGAAGGATGCACCCAGCGTATTGTTCACTGTAGCACCGGCGTCTATTCACACGTGGGCGTTTGCTAGGTTTGTTGATACCGCCTCAGCTTGAGCCTATTCCCTCCAAAGACTCGGAAACATATTTTGGAGTCGTTACTACGCTGTACACAAACTCTTCTCACTTCAACAGGAGTCTGACAGCTGGCCATACAGCAGTTTCCGCTCTCCAGGAGGCCAGGGAGGCCACAAGCGCCTGTTAAGCGCCGTCCACACAAGAGTCGCCATCTCCAGTTCGACTACCGAGAGTTCGATCCCAGCCACTGCATGCCTTCATAGAGCTGTAGCCTCGAACTAGGCCAGACGAAGTTGCAGCGCTTCCAGCAAAGAACAGTCTCGAAGAACAGCGATACACCAGTGGAGTCTTGGGTCGCCTAGTCGAGTGAGCTCGTGCACCCTCTCGTTTAGGGAGGGTGCATAGACTTCGCTAATATCGTACCTACAGCGTGAGTATGATACTGTAGCGCAGATATAGGGTCTATATAACCAGGAGATTACACTAGAATTTACAATGCGTGTAAGATAAAACCAAACCGCAACTATATCATACCTCGACCGATCCCCAATCCTGTCGGTAGCCGTCCTCCTCAGGCGGAGGCGTCCAGTCGACAAGATCCATGATGGCCTTCCGTGCGCGCGAGATGCCACCGCCACGAGCACCGCCGCGCATGTAGCCCCTCGGGGGCCTATGTATCCGCGGGAAGAAGGTGTAGCTCTCCTTCTCGTGGTCAGGCTCGACGATCTTAATCGGCGGGGAGATCTCGACCACCTCGTCGTCCTCCGGGACCTCCTCCACGACAACCTCTTCGACTTCTTCTGGCTTGTGTGAGTCCTCCGCCTTCGCGCTCGCGCTTGTCCCTGTTTCAGGCTCTTCGCTGTCCTCCTTCGCCCGGCCCTTGCCCTTGTCCTTCTTCGCGTCCTCCTCGTCGCTGCTCAGCATCTCCTTGAGCCCACTCCTCGTGAGCCGCTCCATGCGCCGCTCGGCACGACGCACGCGTTTCCGGTGCAGCGGATGCGCAGGGTACGGCGTCGCCGCGCTGAGCGCAAGCGGGTAGAGCGCCGAGTCCGACAACGCCGAATACGCGCTGGCCGAGCTGAGCTCGCTCGCGTCCGAAGCCGGCTCGCTCTGCGGGAAGACACGTTCGTCCTCGGATGACGGCTCTGAGGGCGCGCGGGTCGGCGACGCGGTGAGGTCGATCGTGGGCGGCGTGTCGCTGTGGCGCTGCAGAGCGCGTTCGCGCGAGGCCTCGCGGGCGAGGAATCGCTGGAACGCTTTCTCCGCGTTCCAGTGCGCGAGGTACTTCGCGCTGAGCGCGCCGCTGCACTGCGGCTCGGTGCCCTCGAGATCGAATGCGGCCTCGCCGCCGTCGGGCGTCGGCACGGTGTGCGCGATGCGCACGGTCCCGCCCGCGCTACCCTGCGCCTCGAACACGTATGGCTCATTGCCCGAGCCGCGCCGCGAGGGCATCGGAAGCGTGTTTGCGGTGATGTGCACGGAGATGTGCGGCTGGTGGTGCTGAGGGGTGTGCGTCAGAACGCGGACACTGCGTATGCCACTTGGACAGCACTCACGTAGACTACACCCCGGTCCAGCATGGCGCCACGCGTATACACCTGCGCAAGCGTGAAGTCGTCTTCCGCCTCCCAGCTCCATTCCTCGTTTTCAACGTCTTCGTCCTCAAGCGCCTTGGGCAGGGAGCTGTCCTCGTTGTCTCCGTCGGCATTGTCGGGGTCGAGCAGGTCGCGGAACAGCCGCCGCTCACGCACGCTGCTTAGCTTGTGGCGAAGCTTCGCGCCAGGCATAATCTGTCCATGTTTTGCCGAGCCATCCCGATAGAGTTTTGCTTCCTTGAAGACCTCGAAGAAGTGCCCGCCCCATTCTGTTGAAGCGGTCTGACCTGGGGCCCGCGCGCGGCCTTTGCCTTTCGCCTCCGCAGCTGCGTTACGCATAGCGCGTCCAACGCGGTTTGAATGCATCTCGGAAACGTCGGAAGCGAATAGGAAGAGAATAAGTTTGTGGAGGTGGCGGAAAGTGTAGTTGAGAGGGACCTGAACAATCCGAAAGACGCCATCGCGATCCCTGCGTTTCCAGAGGCTGGTGCGACTGACTCTGTCATCGCAAAGCTGGAATCGCAAGCATATGTGCTTGCCAAAGCTAGTCGAGGGTGGCAGCTCGAGAGCAGACAGAGAGCGCTTGAGGCCGAACGGGTTGGTTGGGGAGTCCTGTGGAACAGACAGGGGTGTGCGGAGGCTGTACGCGAATGGCGTGGAGAACGTCGACGACGCTCTCGGGCGAGAGCGTATAGGAGACGAAGCTGCTTCACGAGTGATATGGTTTCGCTTTGCGGGAGGTGAGGACGGTGTTGGAGACTCGCGGTCGTAGCTGTCTCGAGAGCGTTTGCCCATCGTGGAGTCGTCTAGGAATAGTTTATGGGTGTCGCGGGTATCGGAGCAAGATCCAAGGAAGTGCTGTATATATGTCGTGGCAGAATACGCGAGTGTTTTATGTAAAACGGCGGCGGAGAGTTCGAGGTCGCGGTGGTTTTGGACAAGCCGGGCTTTGATTGGCGGCTAACGATCAATCAACAAACGCGATCACGCGTTTTCCGCCCATCGCTTGCGTCACGCGTCACTCCTTCCCGCCTTCCCCCGCCTTCTCACCTCGCTCCTCCAAGTCCTTCGTGTATGTATATGTTTACGTTTCACCACTGACCGTTTATTTTTGCTTGTATTTGCAGATAGTAGCAGTCACGGGAGACTCCAATACCACCTGTGCTCCATACAGACCTCGATTGGCGCATAGGTGTCGCTTAAAACAGATGGGTTTCGTCGTACGGTTCGCAATCTCCATTTCAGTGCTGTGAACAGGCCTGACATCTCTAGTTTGTGCACAGAACATGGGGTCAAGCGTTGCCACGGTGGTTGCAGGCGAGCTCCAATTATTGCATCATCTCGCGAGCACTCTAGCCCGCGACGAACTTATAAATGCACCCCTTGAGCCACCGCACATATTCCAGGACAAACCTAAAAATCAGGACCTCCAACCAATTCCTTCACGACTTTCATAGTCTCTTGTCATGAGCTCTTCTAGCTATTCGCGATCAGAGACGGGACCGACAGAGTTTGACCGGAATCGTACGTCGCCCTAGACTTTCATACACTCTTCCCAGCTGATCCCCCATTCGTACTGCAGACGGTGTCGGCTATCAGCCTGCAGAGACCGTACGCGACACTGACACAGGTCTCGTTCGCAGCGGCGGTGGCGGCCCCGTCCCGATGAACGACTTCGTCGACAAACGTGTCGGTGGCGGACCTCTTGACTTCTCCCCCGAGAACGCAATGGGCGCGGGTGCTGGCACTGCTGGAGCTACCACCACCGTGGCCGCCGGCGCCGGACCAGCTGGCATTCCTGCTGGCGTCGGAGCTGGCGGGGACGCCCCATCGACATCGATGGCAGGCGTCCCATCAACTGGAGCCGCGGTGTCCTCTGGAGGAGTGGGCGCTGCTAACAACCGGTTGTAGAATCATTGAAGGTATTTGGCGCACGTGTATAATATTCGATAAGAATACATTGGAATGGCTTCTCTCGGCTCGAGGATCGAATGTGAGGACGATAGTAGCTGAGCCATTTTGCACGGCCAGCTACGAGTCACGGAAGGGTCAACGTAAGGGATTCTGAACCAGTTCGTCCTCAACTGCATACTGTGTGTTGCTCTCGTGCAGGCGCTGCACGCCTACCTACGCCGACCCTTCCTTCCTGGAGTTTCCTCTGGCTGCACTGTGACTTCAGCTGACGGTCTCGCGCAGCGCTACTCGTCAGTTGACCGGATCTTGCGCTCAGACCGTTTTCAACCAGCGCGCCAAGCTACCGGCACGCCTGGGTTGCATCCAGAACTCGTAGCGCCACGACTGGGCGCATATGCAATTCGGGGTCGTCGAGGCGGGCTCGGGGCACACATCATGTGGCGGGTACGAATGCACGACAGGGGCGTCAATAAACGCCTATATAGTATGGTAGAGAATGGGGACACCCAAATGATTCTCGACGACAACTACCAAGTACTCCTGACCATGAGCTCCTCGAAAACAAACAGCTCCAAACCATCCGCACAGCCGATGGAATTTAACGGTGAACGTGCGCCTCCAATTTTCTGCCCATGTTGCGATTCGCTAATGGGTTCTCGGCATGCAGAGGGTGTCGGATACCAGGCCTCGGGGACGTGGCACGACGTCCACACCGGCATCCGGCGTACCGGCGGAGGCTTCGAGAGCCGCGTCGGAAAGGGGCCCCTGGACTTCACACCCGAGAACGCGATTGGCACAGGTGCGGGCACCGCCGCGGCCACGACTATGGTGGCGGCAGGAGCGGCTCGGACTCGGGCTGCTCCGTGGACGATATCGAATGCGACGGGTCGCCCGGCCTGCCGGGACTGTAGCTACATCTCTACTCTATCGAATAGGTAGCAGGGCATTCAGGAGTGAAAGTTGTGAGATAGTTAATTTATGGGAAGTTTCTTCTCGGGCTTGCGAGCAAGCTGATCAAGCGGCGTGCATCGATACTGTTTCATGTTTTCGTGATTAACTTCCAAGGTCGAGACAATCATGGACGGGGAGTATGAACTGCTTCTCGCCTTACAACAGTCTTCAACTTCTGGTTTTCTCAGTAGAGGTCACTCCTCGTGCGACCTGCATCGAGTAGTAGATACCATCTCTAGCCAGTGGCTTTTGACCTTGAGCACGGTGAGGCCAAGGGAAAAGCCATCGACACCGGTGTCTGCAGTTTACTAACCACCACTTGTAATCATTTTACTATCGACACAGACGACAAGCCAGTATGTACGCCTCTTTTCTATGTTATGGTTCGGCTACTTTTTTGGGGTTTTGTGGGATTATTGATGTTTTTGGTATTTGGTGTGGTGGTTCTGAGGTGAATGCGTCGGGACATGGACCAGGACGAAGCTCGTCTTGAGAGGACCAAAGACGGGAATTCTGCAGTGACTAAGGTCCAACGCGGAGATGGCATTTGAAGTACGGGACGAGTGCCAACTCGCTATTTCGGAACCCTGTCGACTCCTCGTGCGCGATGACGGAGTATGTCCTCGCGACAGCCCCAGTCGATCAGGAAGGAGGGAGGAGCTCAGCCGAATGCCAGGTTCTGCGGCTCTAGAGTCCTGCGCCGCTAACCGTGATTGAGCGGGCTTGTAAGCTCTTAAAAACCACCATCGGCAGTTCAGCGCGCCGGCAGGTATCTCGTGCCCTCCCGAGTAGGCGAGTAGAAGACAGGGCTGGTGAGGCGATGTGGCGCGTCTGGAGGATGAGCCGAGCGAGGCACTGACGGCGGTCAGAGAGAGCCAGACGAGGTCGTCCTGAAGCGCGACATAGACCAGGCAAGAGCGTCCTTAGAGACCGTGGCCCAAATGTTCCTCGCAGCGTAGAGCGCGTGATTATGGAGCAGCCTCATCTACAGATGAGTGTGGATTACGCGTGTGAGGGTGATGATTGAGTCCTCGATCGCACTGTAAAGTAGCTGGCATGTTAGCGTTCGTCGCTCGCACATCTTGGCGAATATATGCGCCTGCATCAGGTGTGAGTCAGTTCGTGTTTCTGAAGGAAAAGCGGCATGATGCTCACAGGAGTGACAGACGACGTCCAGGGTTGAATGTTCATGATCGTTTCGCGAGTTGCTTGCGTCGAATGATTGGCCTTGTAGTCGCGATGCAAATGCGACGATGGTGTTGGATGTCCCGAATGTGACTATTGCAAGTTTGAGAGGTTGGGAGAAATTAGGCTGGGGAGAGAAAGATTAAATGCAGATGGAAATGGATCAAGACAGAAGGCGAGATGAAAGAGAGATAAGAGTCAGGGGATTAGTAGGGGAGGAATAGACGTGGAAACAACAATAGCAGGGAGGACGTGAAGGATACAAGAACAAATTAGGAGGAATACTTGAAGAGATTGAAGAGGATGGATGGAAACCGGTATGATGCAAGAAGAGCTAGATGCGAATACGACGAGTCCAGGAGCATGGTGATTTGGCGAGAACCATAGGAGGCTGCACAAGTCTGAGTACAATGCGATGAAGAAAAGAGGATCAACGTCTTACTAATGTTCGCGTACACGGTACGTTTTGTGACGGTCCTCGAGCCGATGTGCTTTCCTATTTTCTGCTGTTTTTGTGGTTTTTGTTTTTGCAGAATTGGAACCTCCTCGTGTTCCGACCATGTAATTCCCAGCTTGATGAGACGATGTGATAGCTACGCAGCGGCAGACTCAGAAGTTGACGCTGCTCGACAGCGGGCTGCGCGGGAAGAAGGTCAAGCTACGCAGAGCGAATGTTGAATATCGGAACGCAATAAGTTGTGACCGACTTACTTTGACAAGATACTATCGACCCCAGCGCCTACGCCGAAGAAAGAGTCGTCAGCGCCGCTGGCGTTCTCCTTGCCACGAGTCTTGAAGCGAGCAGCGGGAGTGGATGTGACCTTGCACTGCGTGCAGTTCGCGATGCGCTCAGTGTACACGCCGACAAGCTTCTTCGCCTCGTGCAGCTCAGCGGCCTGCGGCTTCTTCTGGAGCGCGATGCGGAGCTCAGAGTTGTCCTTCTCCAGCGCGTCGAGCATGGCCTTTGACTCGCGCCGGACACGGACGAGCTCCTTCTCGGCGGCCTTCTTCTCCGCGCGGAGCTGCTCCTTCTCGCCCAGGACGGACTCGAGCGTCGCGCACGTCTGCTCCTCGAAGTCGTTCTTCAGTTGGCGGACCTCGTCAATCGAGACCTCGGTCTGGCTCCGCGTCGCCTCCTGCTCCTCGTACAGCGACGCCAGGTCCTCCCGGAGGTCCTCCATCTGCGAGCCCATGCGCTGGTTGACGGCCTGGAGCTCCTCGACGATCGCGCTCTTCTCCGCCAACTGCTCTTCCATAGCACGCTTCTCCTCAGAGGCGGCGTTGACGCGCGTAATGAGACTGCCGAGCTCCTCGTCGAGCTTGAACGATGTGTGCTGAGCCGCCTTGAGCTGCTCTGCAAGGGCGATGTTCTCTCGACGGAGACGCTTGATATCGTCGCTCTTGCGTGCGCTGATCCACTGCTCCTGGGCGAGAGCTGCCTGCGTGGATAAGTAGATCTCTTCCTGCTCCGCGAGGACGCTGGCCTGAACGAGGACGTGGTTTAGAACCGTGTTCGTCTGCGAGAGGCGGTCCTCGAGTCTTGCGATCGTTGCCTAAGCTCGTCTTCACTCGTCCTGGCGCGATCCTTGACAGCCGCGAGCTCCTCTTGATGGCGAGCCTCCTGCTGGGCGATGCGATGCTGAGCCTTCTCTTCGACAATCGCAATACTTGAGAGAGCCGCCTTGCGTTCGTCCTGAAGCAGAGTCCTGAGCTCGGCGTTGCGATCTTCGGATGCAAGGAGTGCGGTCTTGGTGTCTACCAATTCCGCCTCCAGCGCGCTGTTCTGACGTTCCGTCGCAACAAGCTCGACATGGGTCTTTCGAGCGTTGGCCGTCTGATCGCAGAGCTCGCGAGAAAGTGCCTCCTTGTCTCGATATAGCGCATCGTATGCCTCAGCAGCCTCGGTCGCCTGCTCCTCGAGGAACGCCGCGCGGGCGTGAAAATCAGCAAGGCTGAGCCTGACATCCTCAAGCGTAGTCTGCAGCTCCTCCTGGCGAGCGACCGCGTCCCGAACGCACGCAGTTTGCTCCTCGAGCTGGCCCTTGAGTTCGACAGCGGCGTTCTGCACAGCTGCGAGGTGGTCCTTCGTCGCCATCGCGATCTTCCGCTCCTCGTACAGCTGCGAGTGCAAGCCCTGGTTCCGCGCCTGGGCGTCCTCGAGCGCCGCCTTGTGGTCGTCGATCGTGGTCTTGAGCGTCGAGATCATGTTCTGTGCGTCTTGCTGCTCGTGGCGGAGCCGCTGCAGCTGATTCTCAGCAGCTGTGTGCTTGGCGCGGAGCTCAGCGATGCGAGTCTTGTCGGCCTCAAGCTTCAGTTGGGCAGCCTCGTATGCGGTCCTCATCCCCGAGAGTGCGCCGCGGAGCTCGCTGCGTTCGCCGTTGACGGCGTACATGTCTGCAGAGAGCGCAGAGATGCGCTCCGCGTCCAGGGACCGCTTGGCCTCGAGGTCGTCGATGACAGAGGTGAGGCGGACCTTGTCGGCCTCAAGCTCGTCGATAAGACGGTTGAGGTGGTTAATCTGCGCGTCGTTGCGAAGCCTGTCTGCGTCCAGAGCGGCGTGAAGTGCATGCACTTCATCGTCCTCGGGGTCGTCGTCGGCAGTGAAGTTGACAAGGGCTGCAAAGAAGTCGACCTTGATGATAGGGCGCTCGTGCTTGTCGGTCGGACCAGGGGCGCTCTGGGTTCCCAGAGTCACAGAGGGCCCCGGAATGCGAACAGCCTCCACATCTGTCTCGATAGGCTCGCCAACCTTCAGGAGGTAGAATTTAATAGAGATATGCGCCGATGAGTGACAGACGTACCGATGTCAAATCGACTGATGGCGATGAGGCGGCCTTGACAGTCTCAGTGGAGGCAGAGTCGTGGAGGGTACCCTCGAGGAGGTCGAGCTCGTCAATGTCCTCCGGGAGTGGAGTACAAAGTGCCGCATCAAGTACCGCGTCCAGTGCGAGAGGAGCACGATGGAAGGAGAGAGCCGAGAAATGGACAGCTCCGCGGAGTCGATAGCAGACATCTTGCAGGCTTGACGGACGACTTGGACGGGCTTGACGTTCCCGGAGGACTTGAGCGACGAAAAGAGAGAGGCGCAAGAAGGGTACTAACCAGAGGGATCCGCCCTAACCTCCATCGGCTGGCAGAGGCGGCTGGCAGTCCTCATCGAAATATAGACCATGTCGAGGGCTGGCCGCGGGTACTAATAGCCTACTGTGAGTTGTCAGCAAGCACTAGAGTCAGCATTATACGCGCATATAGTCAGCAATATGTAGTATGGTCGACGATTTGCACATCGACGCCTGAAGCTGAGAAGGGACCCGCCGTTCCGCTAGCCAGCAGGTTAAGCGCCTAGAGGCCGAGAAGTGTACCCTCTGTTGCAGAAGTGGTATGTAGATTACAAGCTGTCAGCCACATTATTAGTTCTTGAATCCGTGCCTAGCGTTCTATAATTCTCGCTGTTCAAGCAGTGTTCTTCATGCCCGTCCGTGCAGTGTCGTAGTTCTGGAGGAACCACTGGACAGACTCGTCAAGGGCTAATGCACATTCAGCGACGATGAGGCTTCGGACAGCAGGTGAGCATACCTTGCTGGAAGGGCGTGAACTTGAAGTCGCCGATGAGGCTCATAAGCTTCTTGTTGGTCGCAGGCTTCCTGAACTGCCCATCGGCCTTCGTGGCATCGAAAGAGTACTCGCCTTCGAAGCCCACAGCTTTCACAATCGCGTCCGCGACCTCCTTGATACTAACCTCTTCGTCCTCTCCGACTAATTGAAGTGTCACAACGGGTCAACGATTGTGGAAAGACAGATAGCGTTGAGACTTGCCAGAGAGAATGAGAGGCTCCACGTCGTCGTACTCGCGCAGTTGCCAGATGAAAAGTTTGGCGAGGTCCCGGGAGTAGATGAACTGCCTCAGGGGCTTTCCCGTGCCGCCAACGATGAACGGTGTTCCATTCTCTGAAGTCAGTGCATGAGGCTCGTGGTCAGTGAACTCAAAAACATGACGCCAGACGTACTCTTCGCAAGGTAGCATTTGTGCACCAGTGCTGGGATAACATGAGCACCTTCAAGGTCGCTGATCAATGGTTAGCGATAGGAATGTTATGCCCAAGCAGACGCGTACTAGTTGTCGTAAGGGCCAAAGACGTTCGTCGGGATAGCAGATGTGAAGTTGCAGCCAAACTGGTCCTTGTACGCGCTGTATAACGTTAGTCAGAGTTCGGGAACTCATAGTAAGTGGCACATACTGGTTCGCAACATCGACCATCCGCTTAGCGTGTGCGTAGCCGAAGTTACTGTTGTGGGGAAGGCCGAGATGGATCTTCGTCTCGTCCAGAGGGTACTCGACCTTGTCGGGGAAGACACACGTCGAAAGACAAGAAATGACCTTCTTGACGCCAGTCTCGTACGACGTGTGGAGGACATTGTCATTGATGAGCATGTTGTCGCGAAGGAATGTGAGCTGTACAGGAGTCGGCTTGGAAAGGGAGGATTGGCGAGGGAGTTTGATGAACTGACCTTATACTTCATGTTCTTAAAGAGGCCACCAACTATGTTGCCGATGTCAGTGACTCGAACGCTGAACGCATACTGTTACGCACCGAGAGCGGCGAGGTGAATGACATGAGTGGGCTTGTACTTCTGGAAGAGCTTCCGCGTCTGTTCAGGATCCCTATCGAATGAAGGTTGCCACTGAGCTCAGCGAAAGCGAGAAGGCGCGATACACACAAGACTCACCTGAGATCAGCCTCCGAGGACGAAGCAAAGATCCATGTCTCGCCAGGACGCTTTCCGAAGCGCGAACCCTCGGGCTCATTCTCGATGACCCATTGAATAGCGCGGCCAACGAGACCACTGCCTCCAGTAACAAGGATAACGTCGGACATATCGATGAAGGAGACAGGCGAACGTAGAGGGCAGACGGAGGATGTTGAGACGTGGACAGGCGCGACGCCACGAGGACGGCCTTCGCTTACAGAGAAATCATGATGGCCGCCGATCGGGCGCCCCGCCGACGCGCTCTCTGTTGCGGGAAGCGCCTTGCTCCTTCGCTTCCGACTTCCACCACCTCTCACCAGCGTACAGACAGTCGTTCTCCGTATGTCACAGCAGATTGTACGGAATGAGCAGGAAAAGCCTGTCAGACATCCTACTTGGCTACGTGTAAAGCCAACACCTTGCTTCCGGTCAGGGTATCTTGGTCGCCTGTCCCTCTACCTACGAGCCCATAGATAAGGCACGGCTTGGGCAGATGTAAGACAAAAACCTGGAGCTCGGAGCCCTCGGACCTCGGTAGGCACAGCTAGTTATGCCCTAACCCATGTCTTAGGTTAGGGGCATCGCATACGTCACGTAGCTTTGTGGCGCAGCGCAAGTCGCATGAGCGAGGGGAGTGCGCCGAAAGCCAACGGGTATGATGCGATCAGCGGTTTCCGGGCTCGTCCATTCACAGCGTATCCACTATGACTTAACTCTACCACGGTGTCCAAGCGACCACCCTCTGCCAGCCTTATAAAGCTACTGACCACACCAGTTTGTCCTTTTGCCTCCGCGACACGACTCTCATTTCAAACGCATCTTGTGCGTTGCCTTTACGCCTGGCAGTCTTCTGGTGCTAACAGTGCTTTCCCAGACGATATATCACGAATAACAACATGTCGCATATTCTGAGGGAGCCCTACTCCGGGAAAAATCCTGTCCCGCAAATCGCCACGAAGCTGTCAGCATTGGTCAACCCACAGCATGCCACCGAAGCGAAGGCGGCACAACTGCAAGACCAGAGTGGTGCTCAAGACCAGAAGCAGACAGAGAAGCGAGCTCAGAGGCTTGCTAAAGGCTATGTCATGCATGTGGTCGACCCCGTTACTGGGGAGGAAATGGACATCAAGAACGCAGATGAGGAGCCGGATACGAGAAACAGAGGGCAGAACGTGCTAGATAACGACTTTCCCCCGCCGAGTACGTATTCGTGCGGTTCGTCTTGGCTGGCTAGTCTTGACGAAGTACTACAGATTGGAGCAATCATAGGCAACGCGTACTTTCCCTGGTCGTACCAAGCTACATGGCAGTCACCGCAGCATATACAGCAACGTTCATCCTGACTCACCTCTTCGCGAGCTCTTTTGCGACAGCTGCGCTGGCCCTCCTCTTTCCTACCATCTTCGCATACGTCCTACTCTTCCGCATCAAGTGCATCGCTCGCATGGACTTTGATGACCGTGTATGGCATGCAGAACGACTACGCGGGTTGACTGCTGGGGGAGATGAGGACGGGGACGGAAAGGTAAACTCCGAAGAAAGGACGAAAGAGAGTGCTGAGTGGGCAAATGCGGTATTGCGAGGCGTGTGGCCTATCATGAACCCTGACTTGTGAGTACTGATTCTTTCCATCGGGCATGTACTGATAGATGCCCCACAGGTTCAGCTCCCTAATTGACATGCTTGAGGACATCATGCAGGCCTCAGTACCCAAGTTCGTCGTGCGTACCTACTGGTGGTCAAGCCTGCATCGAGTGCCTCATTGATTACTTGTAGCATTCCGTCAGAATTGCGGACGTGGGCCTAGGCGAGACAGCGGCTCGCATTACTGCTATTCGCTCGCTGCCGGATACTCAGCCTCGCGACAAGGTGAACAAAGCAGACGAGCAAGAACAAGATCCATCAGAGCAAGAAGACTTGGACGAACAACACGTAAACCTTGAAGTGTCGTTCGCCTACCGCGGTCTTCCTAGTGGAGAGACCGCGAAGAGCAAGGCTCGCAATATCCAGTAAGCACTCCCATCCTACGTTGCTTGTAATGTGCTGAAGCTCTCAAGTTTGCTAGTGGAATTTTTCCTCGGACTCCAAGGATGGTATGGCTTCAGACTTCGTAAGTTTATTCGATCATCAGTTCGGCAGTATTTTAAACGTATCGTATTCAGCGGTGTGGGTGGAAGTGACTGGTGTTATCGGCACCGCCCGTGCTCGCCTGCAACTGATCTCAGACCCGCCCTTGTGAGTCTTCCTACCACGATCGCTGTCGTCACATTCCACTAACGTAGTGTAGCGTGAAAACCACCATGGTGTCTCTCATGGGCCTGCCTCGGGTGACGATTTCTGTCGTTGCTTTGAGTAAAGCCCTCCCTAACGTCATGAACCTCCCGTTCATTTCCGGCTTTATCTCCAGCTCCATCGACACTGCTGTCGCCGAATATGTCGCGCCGAAGAGCTTGACTGTTGATTTGCAGAGACTGATCAGTGGAGATGATATTAAGAAAGACACGGACGCTATCGGAGTCCTGATCGTCCATATACACAAGGCAACAGACGTCAAGCGCATGGACGCAAGTGGCGGTTCGGGTTCGTACTTTAGTTGTTCAGGGCATTTCGTTGACCTACTCACCAATGTCGTATGCGACTCTCGATCCTGTGCAGCAGACCCCTACTTAACGCTGACGTATTCTCGTCTGGGCAAACCGCTCTACTCCACGCGCATCATCAAGGGCGACTGCAATCCAGTCTTCGAGGAGACAGCCGCGGTGCTCGTTGATGTCAACGCGATCCGGCTGCGCGAGAAGCTGAGCTTCCAGCTGTGGGACTCGGACCGTATGAGCGTCGACGACCTGCTCGGTATCGCGGAGGTCGACATCCTCGAGCTCGTGCGCCACAGCGGGCAGCCGCACCGCCGCATCGCGAAGCTCGGCGACCCGCACAGCAAGCACACGCCGGGCACGCTCGAGTACACGATCGGCTACTACGCGAAGCGCCCGCCCACGCGGGCTCAGGCGCGACGGCCAGGACCCCGGCATACCCGAGGACCTGCGCGACCGCGCAGAGTTCAAGAATGCCCATGCGATTGCGATGAACGACCTTGAGGCGGCCGTGCTCGTCACCCCGCCAGACCCCGAGTGGCCGAGCGGCATCTTGAGCGTGCAGGTGCACGAGATCCGGGGCCTCGGCATCAAGAAGGAAGGCAGGGAGGTTAACGTAATCAAGGCCCATGGCTCTCGCGAGGGCGAGAAGGGACAAGATGAAGCGGCCCAGGAGGTAGAGGAGGGCGAGGGTCTTCCGTCCTCCTACTGCACCATGTCAGTCGTCCTTCTGCTTTGTCATGGATCGGTCCTGACTTTGTTGTGCAGTTCGCTCAACGACGAGCTGGTGTACCAGACACGGGTCAAGCCGATCACCAGCACTCCGATCTTCAACGCGGGCACCGAACGCTTCGTAAGAGATTGGAGAACGGCGCATGTTGCCGTGACTGTCAAAGACTCTCGCGTACGAGAAAAGGACGCCTGCCTTGGTGTCGTTATGTTGAAGGTAGTTCATAGTTTTGTGCACTTCATGTGCATTGTGATGCTCACACGTTTATGCAGCTTTCTGACCTTCTCATCAACGGTTCGCAACTGACCCGGCTTTATTCACTTGAGCAAGGCCTGGGCTATGGCCGTATCCGTCTCTCTGTTCTCTTCCGACCCGTGGAGGCCAAGCTGCCACCAACACTCTGTGGCTTCGACACGGGGACGCTGGAGGTCCGCGATCTGGCGGTCAAGCTTCACGAGGACATCCCGCTTGACCTCTCCAAGTGCGAAGTCCGGCTGAAGACGACCAAGTCTGGCACCGGCGAGAAGGTATCGCGAAAGAACGCGCAGCCTCAGGCGGACGGCACCGTCCTCTGGGACTCGGAGGACACGAACCTCACGCGTATCCCTGTGCGCATGCGCTACGGTTCCGCGTTGCTCATGTCGTTCAAGGATAGCGTGCCGGTGCTCGGGACGCGCTCGGCGGGGCGCAAGGCGCTTGCGGTGCTCTGGCTGCGCGACATTGCGGACAACGACGAGAGCACGCTTGAGCTCCCGCTCTGGAACGTCACCGACGGGGACTACTCCCGTCTGAAGATGAACTACAGCCCGCCCGATGGGAATCTCGACTCGTGGGACGACGACCGCCGCAAGGTGCGCCGCGTTGGCACCGTGCGCGTGCGGCTCGTGTTCCGTCCCGGCATCTCGGACCTGCACCGCCGCCTCATGGACGGCGGCGGCACGAACCGCAAGGAGGCCTGGGAGGCGTTTACACGGGAACGCGAGGGCGGCCTGAGGGACAATGTCGGCGAGTTCGACGAGGACAGGCGCAACGAAGAGAGGAGGCCCGAGCAGCTTTCGGAGAAGCGGCGGAGAAGCGCAGACGAGACATCACGCGGGCCAGATGATGGACGCGTTGCGGACGACGAGCCTGATCCCGCTGGGGGATACGAACCGAACAAGGACCAGCCTGGTAGCAAAGGTCGGCCAGAAGACGCGTCACGACCGGAAATCAATACGATGGTCTCTTCGCAGAACGTCGAGGATGTGGGACTCAACGAGCATCCCGACGGCGACGAGATGATGAGCGTCGAAGCGTCAGGACGACAGCGACGATGACGGTAGCGGTGAGAAGAAGGGCATGAAGGGAAAGTTCAAGGAATGGCGGCAGCATGAGAAGGCGCTGCACAAAGAGCACCGTGGCATCATGCAACTGAAGCCGGCGCGGACCGCGGAGTGGGTCAAGGACAACGTCGAGGAGAGCATGCATCACGTCAAGGACAGGTTCGCGATGAAGACGAGGAAGCCAGATGTGGAGACGGAGGTGTAGAGACTCTATCTGTACTTGTGACTTGAGTCGGGCATTCGGACTTTGCGCACTATAGCTTGCACTCTCTCATGAATGTCGTATCAGTACCGGACAAAGCCATGTATGATTTTATCTGCTGCCTGTACGTCCATCTCTAGGAATACTCAGTGGCTACGACTTCCTAATGCGGGACAGGCGGCGAACGCCGCGGGGAGCTTGGCACAGCCGTCCTCCCATTTGACAGCTGGCGAACTAGTAGGGCCCGGCAATGAGCGACTGAAGATCAGATGCAGCATTCGAAGTTCCATGTTGGATGGACCTGACCCAAGAAAAGGGGAATACGTGTCAGAACGGGCATGTAAGCACAGTAGCTTCGTCAGACACATATAGGAGTCCTCGCAACGTAGCGTGAAGGCGAGCCCCCTTCCTCATCCCCACCCATGGTCAACCACGCCATGCCAGTCGTCTCAGACGGCATGTACGAGTTCCAAGCGGCGAGTTCAGGGTTGTACCTGAATACGCGCGACGAGACGGTATACAATTATCACCACGATGACGCGCTGGTCCTCGGCGGCTTGCCCACGAAGCTGGGGAAGGTAGGGATTCTGATCTATTCCCCTAGCGATATGCTGAGGAGGGTACAGTGGGAAATCACGCGCATTGGACATGGCTATACAATCAAACAAACTACCAGTGGCATGTACTGCTCGGCGAGATACGTTGACAGTAGTCATGTATCGCCCCCTCTGATCGTCTTGAGCCCGGTTCCTGCTGTGTGGGAGCTCGAGCTTGTGAAACCTGAAGAGAATATAGTGCGGTGAGCATTGAAAGGGATTCACTTGCAAACCTAAGGCTGACGCACAAGCAACAGGATATCTTGGCCTGCGGATAACAGTTGTTGGCGGGCACCCACCAACGAAGGGGTAGGAGGCATTGTCCTACCATCATCCGCGCGCTATTTATCCGTCTTTCAGGCAGGTCCTGTACTTGCGAATGCGGCAGGCATCAGCCAAGCATTGCGGACATGGCGGCTGTGTCCGCTGGGACCAAACAACGCATCTGGCCCGCTCATAGCGGGTGTCTATGCAATCCAAAACAAGGTTAGCGACACGTACGTGAGCCTTAACCCAGACGACAAATACCTTGGATGTTGGCCTGCCTCCGATTTGAAGGCGTCCGGGCCCAAGATGGTACACGCACCGTCTCCCAGTCCCTGCTGAATCGATCCCTGATGTACACTTTGCAGTGGGTAGTCACTCCTCTCGGGAAGGGGTTCACCATCAGATTGCAAGGTACAGACAAATATTGTACTCTGCAAGATGGTACGGGCGACCGATCTCCAATCTCGGTGTCGACTGTGCCAGCTGCGTGGAGAATCGAGGCAACGGATAGCCCTTTGAACGGCCAGAGTGAATATTACCGGTGCGTATGCTGCGCATGCACCTTGGTTCCTCCGCACGTTGCTCAAATTGCGTCGTAGGATACTCTGGGGCGATACTGATATGACCTGGGATCTGTCGGACTTTGGCAAGCCGCATCCCGGAAACCCGGTAAGTAACACATACTGCAGCACATTGTGAAATCGCTCATTTCTCGCGCGTCTGGCCTTCCATTGGCAGGTTAAAGTCATGCAACATAGGTCCTTCCAGCCATGCCGGCTGTTCAAGTTCATCTCATAGACTCTATCAGCACTGGAAATGTAATCGATTGCTTTGATCATATGCACATCGTCTGGCTGTCGGAACCGCCGTGTTCAAGGTTTGGACAGCATCTTCGGTCGCCGCCTTGTCCCTCTGTGGGATGTCGGGACCGACTGCGGACTGTGCTTTCGCTTCGTTTCGCACCTCATGACCATCATAGTTGGATTCTACGGCTGCGGAATGCGTGATATCTTGCTAGCTATGCCTACTGCGGTGCCATCAATTGAATGTCCGCAAGGCTGCCGCACTCTTTGCGCTTATTGACATTCGTGCTGAGCGCACCGCCTCGCTACTTCCGCACACATCGAAGCGCGAACGCGGCCAACGCCGTCCGTCCGCGAAGGTTGGGTGTTTCCAGAGTTTCCCTTGTTATCCGCAGTACCTAGGCACTGACGGATGAGCGGTGTCAGCCCCTGGAACCGGGACCGCAGCAGGGCATGGCCCACTTACAGCCAGACAATGGCTCGTAGCCAGATGGCACCGGGGCTGTCGCATATAAGCTGCTGCCAGAGTGCTGCGCGCTGCGTCAAGACCAACACCTCCCCTCACTGCGAATGACCACCTCCGACTCCAGAGACATCATGCTCGTCGCACCGGATGCTTCGAACTCCCCTGTCATGCGCGAGGGTGTATTCGAGATCAAGGACTCTTCGTCTGGGCAGTACCTGAATTCCGTGGAGGCGGCCGTATACAACAGGGTGTGCGACGACGTCCTGATACTGCAGGACAGGCCGTCTAGGCTCGGCAAGGTAAGTCTTCTCGTCTCGTTAGGATGGCCAGACGTGAACGTATATATCGCCAGTGGGAAATTTCTCGCGTCGGTGACGGGTACACCATTAAGCAAGTGTCGAGCGGCCTTTACTGTGCCATCGTCGACGGCGATCAGCTACTGTCACAGTCGGTAGTCCTCTGTCCAGTGCCGACGGTTTGGTCCATTACTTTTGCGGACCAGGCCGCTGAGACCGTTCGGTGAGAACCAATCGTAGCCATCCCCTTCGTGCCTCTGACCACGCGGCGCAGGATCGCATGGTCGATCTCCACCTACTGCTGGGACACCCCGCCTACTGGGCAGGGTCGCCTCGTCAGCATAGGGAAACTGCCCAATGACCCAGCCAAGGCGGCAGCGGGCTGTATGACATGGATCTTGGAACCTGTTGGCCCTGCCCACAGCGGTGGTCCGATTCCTGCGGGGATATATGCGCTCCAGAACAAGGCCAGCGGCACCTTCGTCAGTCTCTCGCCGGACGAGAGAACGGTGAGCGGCTGGCCCGAGGCGCAACTAGAAAAGACCGGTGTCAGGCTGGTAAGTTCACTGGACCATCGTATGTGGAGCTGGTACTGACATGGGTGCAGTGGGAGATACAGCCTGTGGGCTCAGGATACACCATACGACTTCACGGGACGGACAAGTACGCCACGCTGCAGTGCGGCATGGGCTACAAGTCGAAAGTCACAGTCTCGAGGGTCCCCGCGGCATGGAGAATCGTTGCCTCTGAGAGTCCTCTGTTGGCAAATGAGGGATACATTCAGTGAGTGCGACATACCTTGATTCGCGGTTTCATCCTGACAGTTGTCCGCAGGATATTCTGGGCAGATACCAACATTTGCTGGGACTTGTCTGGGTACGGCAGAAAGGATGCTGGTGCGCCGGTATGTGAGTTCATTTCCAGCTGACAAACGGCAGTTGACATTGCGAACAGATCGAAGTCATGCCCAACAAGGACTACCAGGCCTGTCGGCTGTTCAAGCTGCTATGAACGGCCATGTCTCCGCCTTGACTATGTCCTCTTACTCACCTGTATTTATTATACATGTACTGCTTTGAACACTGTGTGTTGTACTATGCATAGAATGCATGGCTGGCCTTGCAACATCGATATCACGTTCGTGGCGGTGGGGACGAGCAGCTGTGGGAGCTCGTTAGACGCCTGACGCCGGTTACGTGCCATGATTGAATCAATCTGGAGTGTGCGCTCGTCGTTTTGGACGACGATGATTTCAACTTCTCCCTCACACTCGACATTCATTTCCCCCCGGAATGCTCACGTTGAGGTCGCCTGATTGAGGTGTATGTCGGACGCTGCAGCACACATCGCACGGTTCGTCCCCCCACCCCTCGAAGAGACCTTAATTGCCGACTCCGTCCCAGGGAGGCCAAAGGCCTCCAACAAGGACTCAAGGACTTACTCAAGGCTCGTGACATAACAGACAGAGAAATTGACATTCAAAGGAAGAAGTGCGTGTCGCGTGAACTCATAGAGCGTTCCCCAAGCAGCTGACCTGCTCGTTAGTCTACGACGCCAGTACCTCCGTCTGCTCTTTCTCCATCCTTATGCGAGAGAATCCAAAGATGCAGAAACACATCTATGGATGCAGACCTCCTACGCCATAATATCCATCTACAAGCAGCGAATTGCCAATCTTGACCGCGCTATCCACAACCCCCAGCGACAAGGAGGCCAGCACCAGAATGGCCATTCATCGCGGACCGTAGAGTACCGCAAGCTCCTTCAACGTTTCCGTCAATTCCTGGCAGAAGAGGAGAAATTCTGGATGCAACTGGTACTCCGCCTCCGCCTCTACTTTGGACTCGACGATGCTCAGGCTGCACTCACCACTCTGGGCATCATGCCTGAAGACGAGCAGACGCCCAACGTCGACGGTGCCACGTACCCTCGTCGAAACCAGCATCAGTTCCCTCCCGAAAGCGACCACGGTGCAAATAGTACGCTGGTCCCTGCGAGCGCTTCCCAACGCGAGAGTCGAATGGCCATCCTGAGCAAGGCGCTGGTGTGCCTCGGAGACATCGCACGATACAAGGAACAGTATAACGAAGCGGGCGGGCGGCCTCGTGCAGGCCACGAGGATGGGCCTCCTGCTGCTGCGTCCGGCCGGGGAGGGCGCGGCAGGAGGGGCGGAGCGGCCGGGGCGAACCACATCCCCCTGCCGCGTCTCCGAAACTACGATCGCGCACAATCCTGCTATGAGCAGGCCCGACTGCTGTTCCCGCACGACGGAAACCCGTCTCACCAGCTGGCGATCTTGTCTTCTTACCAGAAAGATACGCTGAGCTCTATCGTACATTACTACCGCGCACTATGTGTGCGTACGCCCTACGAGACTGCTTCGGAGAACCTGGGCACGGTCCTTTCCAAGGCACTGGAGCAGTACAAAGCAAAAGGTCTTCTCAGGGATATGGAAGCACAAGAAGAGCTGGCGAGCAGCGGGGCTATTTCACCGAGGCTGCGTGTTGAAGCATTCAAGGAGAAGGTGGTAGTATTGCACGCGCAGTGGTCGAAGAATGTAGATGAGTACGTTACCTTTTCTTATGCACGGCAATGCACCAATGTCCACCCCGTAGAGCGAAGGCAATGGGCGAGAGGGTCATCGAAGACTTCGCGGGGCTGGTGGCAGACCGAATCCTTCCCATCGAGATGATCTCGAAGATCATAGTACTTGCCGAGGGTGCGCTCTGGAAGCATCGCATGGTGCGACGTCCCTCGAATGCAGACCGGCGTCCGTCAAACCTTGCCGCGACCGAGTCCAATATCGTTACTCACTTGCTTGCCACCCACCGCGTCCTGCTCGAGAACGGCTCTGTGGAGTTGGCTGAGGCCCCACCTGACGACGCTGAAGAGGGCGACCTTGCGCAGCGAATCACTGCGACGTTCAGACGGACGCTTCCAGCCCTGCGCATGGCCGGGAAATGGCTGCGGTCGAACACCAGGTACCTGTCCCAGGGCCTGAAACGCACGACAAATGGCGAAGAGGAGTCGCCCGCGCCGAAGGATGCGTCCACGCCCAGAAGCAAAGACAAACGCAACGGTGGTTCTGCAATCGTCATTGGCGGCATCCTTGACTTCTGGCGGGAGTACGTGCGCTTTTGCGAGGCCCTGGTAAACGCGTTCCCCGTGGAGAAGCTCCCGGAGCTGAGGACGCAGCTGGAGGAGGACATCGACATGGCCGGATTCTTGCCTCTGCGCAAATACATGGCAGGCGTAGATGGAAAGCCTCTGGGCACTGCAAGACACCCGCCTTCGGAGAATGGGAAGACGAACGGTGATGCGCTGCAAGAGCGGCCAGTGCAGGCGAGGGACCAGGTTCATCCGAATGAGGAGCAGCTCATGAGGATCGCGGACATTCTGACGGACGCCAAGGCCGTCGCTGAGGATGAGGTGAGCGGGTCGATGGTGGGGTCTCGATTCTACGTGCTGAGACCATTTTGCAGTATACCCCCATCACCTACGAGGAAGGCCACTTCAGCTTGAACGCATCAGTCTCTGCCGCCACAACTAAGGCGCCTGAGCCAGAAGTCTCGGGAGTGAAAGGGGAAGCGAGTGATGCGGCTGGCCGTCTAGGGGAGTCGCTGTCGGTAGAACGAGTACTGGCGCAAGAAACCCATTTTACGGCATCCCTGCCACAGACGACGCGCGGACCAGACGTCGAGGAAGATGCTACAGAGGACGCCCAGTCAGTGACTACGCGTACGGACGACGACCCTATTCGCGAGGCGTTCGAGCACGCGCTTGATGCATCAGACGAGGACGAAGATGAGGAAGAGGAGAAAATCGTCTGGCAACTAGGGTGCGTTCTTTGCCGATCGACTCTTCACCTTTTCTTTGCGCGACGCTAACTGCTGACTTGGTGCAGTGGCTCGCTGTCGCCTCGCCAGGATCCCGTGGTTACGGCCTTGCCAACGACGCCTCCGCGGCCTGATCCCATCGGGACGAACCACATGGTCTTCACGCCTCGACGGCCAGAGGCTCTCTCTCCACCGTTCAAGCAGCCGGAGCTGCCCCGCTCTCCACCCTCACATACTGCGCCGCTTACGACAGCGGTCGACCTGCTCCACACCTTCCTCAATCGGCCTTCCGCGCCTGTGGCAGCGCAGCACCAGCGGACGCCATCAACGCCCGCTGTCAACTTCATCGGTGGAAGCAACATCTGGTCGAGCGACGATTCTTCACTGCAGTATTCTAGTCGCAACCGGGCCTTAGGAAATGGATCTCAATACGTGACTCAGAAGGACGTGGGTCAGACGGCCGCGCCTCCGCCGCTGCCGCCCACGCAAAGCTCGTGGTCGTCCTCGTATCCCTGGCAGCCTTCCTTGCCTTCTCAGAATACACAGCTAGGATACAGCAACAGCCCGTCTCGCACACTGCTCCCACAGCAGCCGTCCATCGTGAGCAGCGCCCACCACAGGATCCCGTCGGACACCCTGCTACCGCCTCGCGCACAGGCGCTCCCGCCGCCTCGATGCTCCCGACAGCGCACCGCTATGATCCCTTGAACCCGTCGGCCGCGGTCGGCTCCTCGGCCCTGAACGCAGGCTACGGCGTACCCGGCGGGGCGTGAGCACCCGGCTCGCGTCTGCGGGCTACGCAGACGTGTTCGGCGCGCCGACGGGCGGGCCTGCGTACCTCGCCAGCGCCGCGCTCCAGCCCGACCTCCTCCGCTACAGCGGGCACGCACACGCCGCCGGCGAGCACGCGTTCGTCCCGCAGTACGATGGCGCGCCTGCGGCGTCGCGCAGCATCTGGGGCAACACTGGCTAGGGCGACGGCGCGCCTTCCCCTTCCTGGTGCTTCTGTTGTTCCGCCGTTGGATCCTCGAGTCTCGAGAGCGGGCTGTCGCGCGCTGCACCGATCTCCGTGTGCGCGCGGGCCTTGGCAGGGTGTGGATGTCCCAGAGCAGTTGCGGACGGCGGCCGGGGGCGATTTTGTTTTCTCGTGCACGCAGAACCGAGCACTTACGACAGGCCCGTAGTCACATGCAGACTCACCCATGTGTTGTTCCTCTGCCCTCTAGCGCTAGACGCTCCGCCGCAACATCCCCACGTATCTCCGGCTCCCGCCCCAGGTTGTGACACCAATCCCTTTCGGACGGACGTTCGTGTATTTTATTTGCCCTGTCGCGGTTGTGGTCTCTCCCCTTTCCGTTCGTCGTCGTCGTCGTCATCCTCACGTTGCATACCTCCCCCGCGAACCGATTGTAGGCCGTGTGCCCAGGCCCGATTCTCCATCAGAAAGAAATGAAATGTGTACGTGATGCGCTCTGGCTTCCCTCTAAATGAAGGGCAGAGTCTGACGCGGCCCAGCTGGGCGTTTTCTTTCTCCATCGCCGACGCCGAGGATGCGGGCGTGTATATGGTGTGTGTGGACTGGCCTTCCGCCTAAACGCGAGGCGGCCAGGGCGCAAAGATTTTTTTCTTGTGCTTTGGAGCGTTGTCCGCGCTACACGGGGGTACGTCAGCGCGGCAAATGGAAGCGTCGCGGAGGCTTTGCACCGCTCGGAGCGAGTGCATGGGTATCGCAGTCTGCCAGTCTGTGTCGCCATTTTGAAAATCATGCGCCGCACCCTGGACTGCGTCCGCGCGGCGGGCAACTCACTCTCGCGTCTGCGAGATCGGTTAGACAGTCCGACGGCGGGTCTGAACGATTAAGAGGAGCCCTGCGGCCGCGTGCGAGGCGCACACATCCGTGTACCCGGCGATGCCGAGGAGATGCGCTATTACCAGCGAAGGGGGTCGCCACCGGGCGTTTTTGTCGCCACAAGGGGGCCAAGGGCTGGGCGCTGGGCGCGCGCGTGCGAGTTTGGCGGGCGATCCCTCGTCACCGTCGACGACGACGGCAGGTCCACGGGGGGAAACATCTCAGAGAAAGCGAGGGGTGCGGTCAGTAGTGCGGTAGCCTGGCGACGAGTCAGAAGCGTGCGATCAATGTCGCAGGCCACGACGGCCGCGCGCACCACGCCACTGTGGGAGGGTGTTTGGCGCTGTTTGGGCGCCTGCTGCTGCCTTGCCTTGCCTGGGCCGTCGGCGGGGAGAATGGTGCAGGCTGATCGCCCGTGCGCTCCCGCGATCGCCGCACCGATTGGGCGATTTTCCTCGCCGTTCCGCCCTGCGCTCGCGACGACGACCAAAATACGGGGCAGCCGCCCTCGCAGTTCCACATGCTGCCAGAGTGCACAGAGATGCCTCGTCTGCACGCGTCCAAGCGGTCCCTGTCGCGTAGGAACCACACCGGTACCCGTCCCGCCCCCAGGCTCTCGCCCAGAGCCTCTTGGAGCCCGCTCCCAACGTTAAAAACAAACAAAAAAGTTTTACAGTCAATAACAAAAAGCTTAACAGCTTACTGGCACGCGCCCGGAGCGGTTAATTGTTCGCCCTCCCCTTCCTCTCTCCCTCCTCCGCGCACGCCCTTTCTAGACCCCCTTATAAGACCTTCTGTCTCTGGCTGGCTCCAGTCCTACCCTCCCCCCTCCCTTCCTAATACACCCCCAGGCCCTCCGCAGATCCAGCGCAGGACCAGGTCTGCCCACCCGTCGCACACTGTAGATCCACCATGGGACTGTCTGAAGGAGGACAGGTCGCTGAGGTCCTGTGAGTTCCCCCGCCCGCTCCCCCGCTCCGCTGCACGCTCGCTTACGCCTCGGCCATGTCCCCAGTGCGGGCCCCAGTTTAATTGGAATCTTCCTTAATGTAGGGTAGGTATTCCCTAAAATGGACCTGCTTGCGGGCTCCGGTCGCTCAACGCTTCGCGTAGGTTGCTCGGAGTTATGATCACTCAGGTCAACCAGTACTACAACGCCTTCCCAAAGTGCGTACCATAAGTTCTGCTTTGCGGAGCGACGTCGCTGACCCGCGCTTTTGTGCAGGGACCCATTATGGATGAAGCTTTATGTGTGTACAGCGCCATACCAGGCCAGGCAGCCTCTGACCCCAGCATATACAGGTCGCCACTCTCCTCGTGTCCGACTGTGTAAACAGCGCGTTCAACATTGCCTGGGTGTACAACACCCTCGTCAACCAGTTCGGCAACCTCGACGCCCTCGCCTCTGCCGATTGGCGTAAGTGGCGTCGCACCATGCACGCAGCGCTTCTGGCTCACCGCCCTCGCAGTGTTCTCGTCCGAGCAGTCCATGGCAGGAATCACCTCGATGATGGTGCAATGTTTCTATGCGTGGCGGATTCAGGTCCTCACGAAGCAGTGGTGGTTGGTGGCGATCGTGGTGTTGAGTTCGCTTGTCTCCGGACGTGAGTCCCCCCTTCTCCCGGTGTCCCTCGCGCCTTGCTCACCCCCACACGACAGTGTGCGCCATTGGCACGGCCATCGGTGTCTCAATCGTCAAGGACTTTAGCAAGTTCCAGACATTGGATGTGCGTAACGCCCGCTCTCGACGTACTGGCTGCATTTAAATGACTATATGCAGGTCATTGCGCTCCCTTGGCTGATCTCCTGCACACTGTGCGACGTGCTCATCGCCGTCGCGCTCTCTGCCTATCTGCGCAAGCACAAAACCGGCTTTGCGCACACCGACACCGTTGTCAACAAGATCATCCGATGTGAGCTCGGACCCAGCATATATGCGCATGAGCAGTACTGATTGGCCTTGCAGCAACCGTCCAGAACGGTATGTTGACTGCATCGTTCACGATTGCGCACATCGTATCGTACCTCGCCTCCCCAACTGGCATCCACATGAGTAAGTGGCGCCGCACTTTGACCCAGTGAGCTTTGCTCAATGCACTTTTGTCTAGTTTTCAATTATGGAGTCGTCAAGCTGTGAGTACCTATTGTCTTTTTGTCTTTGACCGCATGCTCATGTTCCCTCCTAGTTACACCAACTCCGTCATGTCGAGTCTGAACTCGAGAAGAGAATGGGTCAACTCGCTTTCGCAACATAGCTCTAGCCGCAAAGACGACGGAGCCGTACGCTTTTCCTCGTTCCTGGAGCCGCCCTAAGATGTGTTGACCGGCGTCTCTGCACTCCCATTACAGAACATGTCCAACTTCGTCACGACGAACCGCTCGATGCGCCCGCAGGTCACGATCAACGTCGAGACGCACGAGATGGTCGACATCGGCAACCTGCCGAAGCAGGATCCCGAGTGGCCTGACATGGTCTCCTCCGACTCGGGCAAGAGCATGCACGGCGCGCAGGAGAAGTACGCCGTATGAGACGGTCACCCCTCGACCCCTCTCCCTGCTCGCGCCCCTCGCTGCGCGCAGCGCCTCCGAAACTCTGGACTCGGTTCATAGACTCGTGTGGATGTACGATTACGCTCCCGCTGGCCAGGAGGGTCAGGCGCACCTATCTACCTTTCCTAATGTATCCCACACACTCGTTTGGCCCCCAAATGCTACTCGCGGCCGCGCGCGGCCCCGACCTATCTATTTCTTTGGATTTCATTTTGGATTAGGAAAACCTTGCTCATGTCTCCGTAGTTTGTTAGCCTTTCTCATCCCCCGCTCTGCCCGCTCTGGTACCCATGGACTAGCCCGCAGCCGCCCTTGTCTTCGTTAGTATGCTCCCATTATGCTGTCGTCGTGTAGCCGTGAATAATCGCCCGTTTGCGTATTACGCGCGCGCGCGTGTGTGTGCGTGCGTGTGCGAGAGACCGGGGCCGTCGCGTCCTGTGCCGCGGGGGGCAAAGAGGGCGACGGGCGGCGCCCTGGGCCAGGGGCGCGACCCCCGCCCTCGCGTAACTGATCGCTCGCACCACTCGCACGCGCACGCACAGGCCCCCAGACGCGTGATACGCTTCGCCCCCGGCAGAACCGAGCAGCGGAGGCACCGGTGCCCGCGAGGCACCTCGAACGCCGCGTCGCGACGGGCCCAGCTCTGCGTCGCGACGGGCGCACCTCGAGTGCGAGCGCGGCGCGCGGGCTGCGGCCGACGGCCGCCCTCGCACACGCAGAGCGGGCACAACTGGCACGCAGGGGGGAGCGCACGACAGTGCGCCATAGGAATCTTCCACAATTTTTTTTTTCTCTCTTCTGCTTCTCGTCGCTGTTGGCGGCGGGGGCGCGGCGCGAGAAGCAGCAGTGCAGCCCTGTCGATGGGTTTTCTGATGCGAGTCGACCCACTGCGCGACCTCTTTTTTTTGGAGGGTGCCCACCCCCGCGACGCGGCGGCGACCGACGGCGAGTGGCTCGTGCGCGTGCAGAGGAGGGTTCTTATAGCCCCGAGGGCCTCGCCCCGCGGACAGCAGGTACCACGCAGACACGCACGAAAAACAGTTTACACGGACAGCGGGCGAATGGCATTTGCATAATGAAATCAAGAAGTACATGTCCCCGGAAAATAAGACGACGCGGCGTGATGGAGTATGGAGTCCGCGGTGTGCACTGGGCACACCGCTGTGCGCAACGGCGAAGGCAAAACCGTATTGTGGGGTCGCAGCAGCGGCCGACGGCGCGCTGCGCAGGGCACGCTTAACTTACATGTCTACGGTGACCCGGTGTTTTTCTAGTCGTCGTCGGACTCGTCGTCGTGCCCACCGTGCTTGAAGAGCGCCATGAGGTCGTCGAGGCCTAGCTTCATGTTCTTCATCTTGTCTCCAGACAACGCGGCCGCGGCGAGGGCGCGCTTCTTCTCTTGCAGCTGCCGGGGCCGACACGTCAGTGCTCCTACTCTGAGACATTCCCTGCCGGGAAACGCACCTCCAGGATCCGCTCTTCGACGGTGCCCGGGACCGAGAGCTTGTGAATGTTCACCGTCCGCTTCTGGCCCAGGCGGTGCGCGCGATCGAATGCCTGGTCCTCAAGTGCGGGGTTCCACCACAGGTCGACGAGAATGACGTTGTTGCAGCAGGTGAGGTTCAGGCCCGTGCTGCCGGCCTTGAACGAGATGAGGATGATGCGCGTGCTGGAGCTGCTCTTAATCTTCCGCAGGGCCTCCTCACGGTCCGGCTTGGACATCGAGCCATCGTCTGGGAAACACCAATCAGGGTGCAGATATTGCAGGCGGACACGACGTCACTTACAGCGCACGTACTTGTAGCCATCGGCCTTGAGGAACGGCTCGATCAAGTCCAGCATCGACGTGAACTGTGAGAATATGATCGTCTTCTCCCCTTCCCCGCGCTCCTCGATCTCCCCAAGCAAGTCGAGGATCTTGCGGATCTTTGCAGAGCTTGGAGGCAAGTGCGCGTTGACGCCGAGGGCCTTGCGGCTCGCCTTGTCGACGATCTCCTGGCATGATGAGCAATGCTCATCGTCTTTGCTGCTCTGGTTGCTCGGTGTTAATCTGTGCCGCTTGTGAGATCGTATCGCCCGGGAAGAGATAGTGAACGCACGCTTTCTGACACATCTGGCACCGTTTCGTCGTTCCGGAGAGGCCCATGCCACCCATGAGGTCGGCGAGCTCGTCGGCGTCATCATCGATGTCCTTCTCGTTTTTCGCTGCCTTCGGCTCAACCGCTTCCTTGTCCTTCCTGTAGTCTTGCGACACCAGGGAGGGATGGTTGCACGCTTCCGGCGTATCGTCAGTGCTCGTTCGGTGCGGACATTGCTCCCGCCTTACCTTGACGGAGACGCAGCAGCAAAACGAGCATGCTAGTGTAGTTCTTAGACATATCGCCCTGACGCTGCAGCGTCTCAAGGCGGTCCTGCACAAGCGTCTCGATGTTCTCATAGAAGTGCTGCTCCTCAGGGTCGAACTTGCAGTGGACATTGTTGACGAGACGGTCTGGCAGCTCTATGAGGGGCTTGCCGTTGAGTATGGTGTTCTTTGTCCGTCGAAGCATACAGGCGTTCAGCACCACCTACGATAAATGTTGTGAGGTTTGATTCTGCAGCGAAAGTGTCGCCGACTTACGTGCAAACGCTTGATTGCCCGTTGAGGCCTTCCATTCTTGATCGGCTGAGCTATTGCAACCTTGAACTCGTTCCAGTCATCGAGCGGTTTCAGGTGCAGGAACTTCAGCAGAGAATACAACTCCTCGACGTTGTTTTGCATGGGAGTGCCTGTCAAGCACCAACGGTACTTTGCGTCTAGAGCATGGCACGCCTGAGCGCTCTTTGTCGCCCTGTTTTTGATGTTGTGGGCTTCGTCTGTACCAGTAAAAGGTCAGAGATCTCCCTTTGTACATGAAGGGAACTCGTAGCGCACCGAGAACAATTCGCCACCACTTCACCCGGAAGAGTGCGTCTTTCTTCTTCTGAGTACGCGTAGTTGACTTCTTCTGGAGGTTGCGTCTAAATTCTTCTTCGCTATCCTCGTCCTCCGAGTCCACAGGAGTCTGTGAGGCCTTCCCCTTCCCCTTGCCTTTACCCTCGTCTTTTGTTTCTGGAGCATAGACACCGTGTTCGCTAGCCACGATCGTGTAAGATGTGATGACCACATCCGCTGCCTTCAATATCGCAGGGTCTGCACACGTCGCAATCAGATAGGTTATATACCAACAACAACGAAGAGTACTACATACCCGTAGTTCGGCTCTGTCCATGGTGTTCGATGACTGAGAGCCCTTCGGCCATTTTCTTGATTTCCGCTGCCCATTGGCTCACGACAGCCACGGGACACACAACCCTACGCACCAGGTGAGCGTTATATGAGAACCGCAGGAAAGGACTCACAGTGTAGTCTTTGCAAAGCCTGCTTTGCGTCCAGCATCGTCTCTTCGTCCCTCGACTATACGCGTAATAGTTTGAATGGTCTTTCCGAGACTAGCAGAGCAAAGTTAGATGAGCAGGATGATGTATTGGATGGTGTATACCCCATGTCATCAGCAAGGATACCGCCAGAGCGTTTGCCTTGTTCACGTTCCGCCATCCACTTACGCCCAATGACTTGATGAGGAAGCAACTTAATCCCGTCTTTGAATCCAGGGACAATCGCTTCTGACATATCGATGTCCTGATTTATGCTGCTTCCGACGTCGGCCATGAGGTCCTGAAGAGCCTTCTCTGCGTCCTCCTTTGAGACGGCATATTCATACGTGTTCTCGACAGCACGTAGATCAAAGTCTTCGTAAGTCTTCTCGACTACCGGCCGCGGAATGTTTCGGTTCGATGGTACAGCAATGGGGGTAGGTGGCGTAGGTCTTGCTCCGCCACCTTTGATGAGAGAGTCGAGGGGCCGTATGCGGTCCTGTTTCGACGGATCCATGAACGGTCTAGTCTTGCTAGCAGGTACAGGTGTTTTGGGAAAGTCGGTTTTGTCGTTGCGCGGGAGAAGGGGTAAGGGCCTATTCACAAGTCAAAGAAAAGCCCAGAGGACGAGCAAGGTCCTGTATACCTGCTTTCTTCGTCCTCTGAATCAGATATGACGATAGTAGAGGCCTTGCTAGAGGCCTGAGTGGATGGACGACTATCAAGAATTTCCTCTACAAAGCCTTCTGAGCCGTCACTGCCAGCGGATTCAGAGGAGATAGACTGTCAAACATGAGGTATATATACGTGTGAGGGCGAGGCAACCTAGACCTGTCAGAATTACGTACAATGACAGATGGAGGCCTTTCGCGTTGCTGATTGACTCTTGCCGCAAACTCCCCGGGGGGAAAGAGATCATTTCCTAGCGCGAGCCTCTTCCGCCTGGCGACCCGAGATCAGTACCAGGTTACACGCGATTAACGCGAAATGAGTGCATGGCTGTGTACGCAAAGACTGTCGTACGCGAGCAAATACAATCTCAAAGTGTGTATTGATCAGCACATGGGTGAGAAGAACTTACATTGCCTCCATGTTATGCGAGTGGGTGGTGGTTGAGAAGAACAAGGTAGCTTCCGCGACGCATCAGGTTCGTCAATGAACCGCGCTTTCACGTGACCGCACACGACCCCGCGTAAGCGCGCAATGGAGGCTTCGCGCTTGAACTTATTCTTGCAGTCTTTTCCCGCTCGCTTCGCCTCGACGTGCAGGAGCCACCGGAGCATCCCCGAGCCTACTCATCTTATTTTCCACAGCCTAACGTCGTCGTCGACGACCTTGCATCCTCAAACGAGCACCGACAACAACCCACAAGTGCCCATGCAGAATCGCGCTTGCCTGCGCTTCAATCATCAACCTAATGAAGTGTCTACAGCCCGTGCCTCGACATAATAGATCCTGCTCGAGGCCCCGCTTCCCCGCACATACATCGCGAAGTCACCGGGCTAAAGCCGAGCCAACCACTCACGACGTGGGGTAAGGACCGGTGTACGCATGGATCGTTTCGTCCGCGCAGCCCGCAGGTGTATTGTAGCTGTAAGGCCCGAGGTTGACGTAGAGTAACTTGTTCCCAGCGGCGTCTGGACAAACGAGCCACGCCTAACCAAATATTAGTGAGTATGAATGTTGCAACCCCCCTCGTTTCACTTACGTTGTCCTGCGGCCGCGACACAGCTGGACTACTCCATTCGACCGTATCTCCTCCCCATACGAAACTACCCAGCGTCCGGAGTGGTAGCTCATGATACTGCAAGCTTCACGGCCGAGGAGTTTGTTGGGGGCTCAACGTGCGCGTAGAGGATAGTTCCGCCAGGAACCATCTGCTGGAGCTGCCCGTTTACGATCTGGAACTGAGCAGCATCTACAGGCTCTCCCAGGACAGCAGATCCCACAGAGTTTTTGGACTGGGATCTCAAGTACTTGTGGAAGTTTGGATCCTTCTACACTGGCTGTCAGAATACTATGAGACAGCACCACAAGACTGGACGTACGACTGCACGAATGAAGGCATCGCCACCGATCAGGGTTGGCGTCGTCCCCGGGGCGGTGCTTGTGCTAGTCGAAGACACTCCTCCAGGCAAAGAAGATACCGAGGAGATGGAGGCTGTGGTGCTTCTGGTGCTCGACGCGCTCGATTTGCCTTGCAAGCACTGAGAGTAGTAGGGGTTGGATACTGTACAGACCCAGCCGGCTGGACATATCGTCGGGCCAGTCCATCCTATTCCACCACACTGCAAACGTAGTCAGTATCTCTCAAAGCGTATGTGGACTCGTGTTAGCATACCTGACCCAAGCTGGTGCGGTTTGCGCAGCTACGCCTGTAGCCAAGTACACAGCGCTGATGGCCAATGTAAGAGCTCTACCCATGTTCCGCTTCAGCTCCAGCTCGTTGCCCACGTTATTGCTGGGGTGGAGCACCTTTTATATGATCATCGAATTCTGCTGACCGAGCAATAGCCTATATTTCGGTGTGCACATGACCATGTTACAAGTCGCGTTGAAACTGAGCAAAGGCCTGCGAACGAGATGTTGTCGGGCAGTGGCATTGCGAGCATGGCCTCTACGTCGACGGACACTGGCGACCTGGGCAAATGTTACGAAACGGTCACGTAGACACCCATGACGAGGTGTGAGGCGACAGAGTGCGACTATCACGGCGTAAACTTGTCCTGCACGCTGTGCTAACGCTGCTTGGCAGAGCCTTGCTAGTACATTCGTCGGCACACGCAGGCACACGCAGGTCGTCTGGCTGTCATGTTGCACCCGGTGAGCTTCCGACTACCGCTCTGCTCCAAGACCGTGAGCACACTTATAAGCAAAGAGTACTTAAGACTATCCTTCACAAAATTTGCAGCGCCATACTGGTAATCATTGGAGATAAGGAGACAAAAGACGTGGATTTTTTGAACGCTAGCTGCCGTACGTACGCGGTTCCCAGCGGTCTGCCGCAGTACCAAACCTTAGGATGTGGGGTAAGGGCCAGTGTAGGCGTGGATGGTCTCGTCTGCACATCCCGCGGGGGTGTTGTAGTCGTACGGACCAAGGTTGACGAACAGCAGCTTGTTTCCGGCAGCATCGGGGCAGACGAGCCACGCCTATTCGCAAACACGTGTAAGCTCACGTCGAAAGTCAGCGAACACGGCCCAACTCACGTTGTTCTGTGGGCGAGTGACTGTCGTGCTGCTCCACTCGACTGTGTCGCCACCCCACACGAAGGAGCCGAGAGTATCGGGCGTTGTCTTCCAGGACACGGCGAGCTTCACAACGGATGAGTTGGCTGGCGGCTCGACGTTGGCGTACAACACGGTGCTTCCGGGAGACACCTGCATGAGCTGGCCGTTCGCGATTTGGAACTGCGCGGCATCAACGGGGTCGCCCAGGACTGCGGGTCCGGGCTGGCCGATGGTCTCGGAACGGAGGTACTGGTGGAAGTTCGGGTCCTCCTGCATGGCCCGACATCAGAATATAGAGGAGGAGGCTAGACTTCTGCACGTACCACTGCGCGAATGAAAGAATCGCCGGCTATAAGGGTAGGCGTGGTGCCTGGTGCGGCACTAGAGACGGTTGGGGATCCTCCTGCTGGGACCGACGAAACGGAACTAGGAGAGCTTGGAGCGCTTGAAGGTGGTGGTGGGGGTGCAGTGCCTTGAAGACATTGCGAGTAGTATGGGTTGGAAACTGTGCAGACCCAGCCTGAGGGACAGGTTGTCGGACCGGTCCATCCTTGTCCGCCGCACTGAGGAGACATGCTTAGGTTTGCATCAGAATGATAGAATAAATCGCGTTACCTGACCCCACTGAGGCGCGGTCTGGGCAGCAACGCCGGCCGCCAAACACAAAGCACCGGCCAGAGATGCAAAAAAGGCCCTAGTCATGATTCCGGTATGCTTGGGTCTGAGGGATGTCAGTTCCATAGATCACTATATATGCGCACACAAAAGAGCGCTGCACCGAGCTATAGGCTATATTTCGGGAAGCACATGATGCGCTGCACTTCGCGTCGGGAGTAGGTGAAAGGCGTGCAGCCGGATTTTTATCGGGTAGGGAAAGCGAGGATGCCTCTGATGACGACCATCACCGAATTGAGGCAGAAATACGGAGGACAACTTGTACTCGTGACGGGTGTGGATATTAGAAGAAAATGTCGCGCTCGCCTGAGACGGCCCTGGCAGCTCTTCTGACGCTTCGCACAGCACGTTAAGCGTAGTTGTCGGCATATGGCTGCATAGCATGCTGCGATATTCCTGAGGGTGTGTCCGGCGAGCCACCGACGGATGCCTGAGATAGAACGATGCGAACGTCGACAAACCAGCGACATACCTGCGAACACCAACCATGCAAGCTTGCAGGACGGAGGCACGCCATTGTCTGATGTGAAATAGGTGTGTTGACAAGTAGTCTTCACTGGAACATCCTACCTAAGCTATGTCATAGTTACCCCGCGCCCATCATGATATCACATCGTGCAACTGTGTCTTGGGGATCGCCTCGGCAAATGCCTTGCGTGCGAGTCGGGTTTGGGTCTTTTGCTCGTATGCGTATGCAAAGCCAATAAGGTCGAACTCGCTGAAGGCTGTGCCCAAGAACGAAAGGCCAAAGGGGACCCCAGGCGCAGGGTAAACTGTTTCGGGGCCTGCCAATGCAATGGTGACATTCTCCGGGTAGAAGCCGAGTGGAACTACAACGATGCAGAATGAGCTGGATGATTCTCCGCGTTGCGCGAAACGGTGCTTGTGCACGTACCAGTGACAATGGGATAGCCAGCGATCGCGGCGGGAACGGTCGTGAAGCCAGGCGCGGGAAGCACGAGGGCGTCCAAATTAAATTGCTTCAAGGCTGCGTCGATACCCCGGGTAGCTCCTAACTCCTTGTCAAATGCGAGAGACTGGAAGTAGGTTGAATTCATCCCGGTCGTCGCCTCCGACTCGATGAGGCTGTGACACAAAATCTTTATTCAGGATGACAGAATGAAATTGCATAGCAGGTAACTTACATTCCCTGATCCTCGAAACGCGGAGGCTCCTCCAGTGCAGGATTCGCGTCATTGAAAGCGATGAGATCTGCCAGGCTGTGCACGCCAGAAGGGTTGGACTTGAGGGAGGCGTACCAGGCGTTGAGCTGGATCTACGTTGAGATTAACGTTAGCTAAGCGATACGGGTTCTATGATCTACGCCGACCGACCTTGAAGTCTACGTCAAGGACGAATGTCTCATTATTGGAAACAGCAATTTCATCCGCTGAAGGCAAGTCGGCGGGGTCGACGACGACGGCCCCCAGGTTCCTGATGGTGTCCAGAGCTTTCTCGAACTCCTGGTTGACAAAGGGGTCATTGCCGGTGATACTATCATTGAGGAACACCCGGCGCGGTACTCCAATGCGCTTGCCCTTCAGAGCATTCTTGTTCAGCGCTTTAGTGAAGTCTGGCACCGGAGATGGTTGCGCGAGTGTAAAATTGTCGTCAGGGTCAGGACCAGCGATGACAGACAGTACGATGGCAGCATCTGCGATAGAACGTGTCATCGGACCGACTGTATCTTGGTGCTCGGAAATCGGAACGACTGAACTGCATCAGCAAAATTTTCAGGATGGTGAAAAAGTGCTCTCACCTCCTGCACGCGACGTAAGTCCTACTGTCGGCTTGATGCCTGCTAAGTTGTTATTACTAGAGGGGCAAGTGATGCTTCCGTCAGTCTCCGTGCCAAGAGCGACCGCAGTTAAGCCGATAGCAGACGCGACGCCAGATCCTGAGGAGGAGCCGCAAGGATCCGCATGGGGGAAGTAGGCGTTGGTACACTGTCCGCCACGTCCAGACCACCCGGAGGGTAGATTATTGCCTCTAAAGTGAGCGAACTCTGACAAATTGGCCTTGCCTGAGGCTTATATTAGCATATAATCGAGGGAGTCAGCTGATACCTCACCCACCAAGAATAATCGCCCCAGCCTTGCGAAGTCTTTTCACGACGCCGGCATCATCAGGAACAATAGATTTCAAGAGACTGAAAGATCCTGCAGTGGTATTCATGCCTGTTGTGCACGGTCTCAATAGTCCATTTCCGTCCTTTCCATCAAGTATTACGTTACCTTCGGATGCGGCAGTGGCAATATTGTCCTTGAGGAGAACCGGGATTCCATGTAGCTCACTACGCTTCCCCGATCGCTTCCGCTCCTTGTCGAGGGCTGCAGCCTGAGCTAGAGCGGAGGGGTTGAGCTCGAGAACGGCTCGAAGCTGAGGGCCTTTGAGGTTGACTTCATCGATACGCGCGAAGTAGGCCTTCACTAAATCGACGCTAGTGAAATGACCAGCCTCCAAGCCTGCCTGTCAAGGGTTTCGGATATCAGCCTATTAGATTTTGGGGACGAGACCCACCTGTAGCTCTGCGACCGAAGCCTCGTAGAGGTCAGGGAAAGACTTTTTGGATGCCAGAGAGGTACCCGCCCATAGTGAGAAAGAAACGAACAGCCAGATCAAGCAGCGCATCTTGCGTTCACCCAGATACACACCGCTGCGACCGACAGCGCAAGCATCGTATTTATACTCGTTGAAGGCAAAGTGATTGCTCATTACCACGGACTCATGTTCGTCTTGCACGAAGGATGATTCGAGTGCGTCCTCGGGTGCTGAACAGAGGACCATGTGTCGATGGAGAGGCCTGAGAATGCATCGCGAAAGCCTATAGTGAGCCGCTGTTGCTGCATGTGAGAAACCCTGCTGTATCCCGCGTTCGAATATGGCTTCGGCAACACATCGGGAACGATAAGACCGTGGAATCCCTTGCAAGCCTTCCAAGGTATACCGCGGTCTGCTGATAGGAACGGCCAACGTGCGATACAGTAGCAAGGTTACTTGCATAGCAGCCTCTCCGGCTTGACCCTGTCCCCAGAAAAGAGCACCCAGGCCCCGCGGGGAAGCCATGGTTGACACAGCCAGGGATGAGTACACGGTTGCAAAGGCAAAACGCTAATGACGCACCTATGCCCAGTGTGACGGCGCAGTAGCTCAGTTTATGAGAATTACGTGTAGGCCACGACCGTGTGACTTAATCCGGGTGGTCCATGCGGCCGTTGTAGGCCTGTTGATGGTTCAGGGACTGGCATGGCCTCCCATGAAGTGGTTATGCATGAGCAGGATACACTTTGTGTGGCAGGTACTGATTGAGGGTCATACGCAGGTCCACGATGTGGGCGAGCGCGTTAAGGCGCGCAGAGATTTCGCTCCGTCTCGATCCGCCATGACGCCTTAAAATTCGGAAAATATGGCGTGTCTAGGACAGTAGAGTCGAGAGGAAACATGACACTAGCCATATGGAGAGCGGTGACAGGTTTCGTGGTAAAGGGAGGCGGAGGATATAAGCAAGTAGTAATCAGACGCTTCGTCTCAAGCCGAGCTCCCAGCATCGCATCCCCGCTCAGCCGTACACGCCCTTTCACCCGATCTCTCATGCAGCTTCCTGCCACCAACATGAAGGCAGTTGATCACCGCGCGGTTGCAAGAGAAGTGTACGCCTTCGCCGATTCGCAAGCCCCGCTAGCCCCGTTGGTTAAGGAGGCACTGGGCGTTATCGACAATGCGATGAACGACTTTGGGTGCGTGCCTATCCCTGCGATCGTCGAGTGCGGTACTCATTGGCTGGTGATAGAGAGGATAGTGTTGCGATTAGCTTCAACGGGGGAAAGGACTGTAAGTTCAGCTTTCACGAGCATCGCTCTGCCGGACATGTGCTGCGGAACACCCGTCCAAGCGGATCTGCACTGTCAGGACATAGCTAGCAGAGTGCTCCAGGATACTGACCAGCCTGTTTCCCCGCTCAGGCACTGTTCTTCTGCACCTCCTCGCTGCAGTCGTTGGCCGTCGTCTCCGGGAGGGACAACCCTGCAAGCCAATACCCTCTCTCTATATTCCCGTTCTGTCGCCCTTCCCCGAACTCGAAGTATTCATTTACGAATGCGCCAAGGCGTACAGCCTAGACCTCTATCGTTGTGAACCACCTTCCGAAGGTTCCCAGCAGGTCGAGAGCGTCACCGAGCCCAACTCCCCGGAAGCCCCCTTCTCGACCCTTCCTGAGCACAAGCAAAAGCTACTCATGGCTGGCTACAAAGCCCGTGCAAAGGGCGGCGAGGGGATGAAAGCGGCTTTGCAAATATACAAGGATCAGCACCCCCACATAGAAGCGATTGTCATTGGCACCCGGCGGACAGATCCTCATGGAGGTGCGTTACTGTAGCTTACCGATCTCGCACAGCCACTGACGAATTCTTGCAGCCAAGCTCTCCTTCCGTTCACCGACGGACCCGGACTGGCCACGTTTTGTGCGCGTCAACCCTATCCTTGACTGGTCCTACGCCGATGTGTGGACCTTCCTGCGCACGCTACAGGTCCCGTACTGCAGCCTGTATGACCAGGGCTACACATCTCTCGGCTCGACCTACAACACTTTTCCGAACCCCGCGCTGCGCATCTATCCATGCTGTAGCCGGGCACCACCACTACACCAGAATACAAATGGCGCATCCAACGGTACAACCAATGGCGCAACTAACGGCGCGGTTAACGGAACGTCCAATGGCACAACGGACAGCTCTCCGAGCAGCTCACCCGATCTGACACCACGAAATGGCTTGGATGGCACGCCGAAAGCCGTAGCCGCCTCCTCGCTCGCAGACGTCGACGCACCCGTGCCATGCGACGTGCTCGAACCGTCGTTCTCGAACGGGCACAGCATCCCCGACGGCCTCATCCAGCTCGACCTCAGCGACGCGGAGATGTGCACCGTCGAAGGAGTGTGCACACGCGGGCACACGAACGGGCTCGACGCAGACACGTACAAACCACCGTGCACTCACGAAGAGCGCTACCGCCCCGCATATGAGCTGGAGGACGGCAGCCTTGAGCGTGCGGGTCGGGCATCGAGCTCGAAGACAACGCAGATCATGCAGAAGCGGGTGCAGCGTAGTGGTAGCCCCTGAGGACTGAACGCTGGAAATCAGCTCGGCTCATGAATTGCCCGCATGTAGATGTCTTCGACTGTTGCACATTGGATAGGTTGTACTGCTATAGCATCTGGAATGTTTTGGGACTCTACTTATTCTGCATCCTATTTCTCCCTCTTGTACAAGTTACAATTCGGCTGTAATCCATCCATACTCACAGTGTTGCGTAGAACACTTGATGATCACCATTGACTGCCCCGTCGTGCTCGCGTCCTACCGACTGACTCAAGAATATTTCTTGAAGATTTCGCGTATATATATTTAGGACAAACAGACATCTTGAATCCACGCATTACTACTCTGGGCCCTGCCCGCTATAAAATATTAGTCTATGCTCGTTCTAATACGCCAACTCGCTCTACATAAGAGTCCTGGAGGTGTCGCGAGTATCCGAGGAACAATATTATCCATGCTGCTTCGGCATACCCGACAAGACACCGAAGTAGCAACACGAAGCCGAAGAAGGGTGACTCAGTCCGAAGGCGTGCGCGAACGCTTCGTCGGCGAGAGGTCGCCCTTGCCCTCCTCTACCTTCTCGAGAGGAACGCGCTCGTACTTCGGCTGTTGGCTTTCCTGGTGCTTGACCCAGGTGTAGAAGACCGAGCCGAGCAGGATAGTCGCGATAGAGGACGCACGGCCGCTGCATGAAATACATGGCGTCAGCACTGCGGAATGCGGTGTACAGGTGTGGATACGTACGTGCTGATGACATCGTGGAAGAGCCAGACACCAAGCATGGACGCTGCGACACCGCGCACGGCGGATGAAACCATGTGTGTGATAGGGGAGGTGACCTTGATTGAGAGAAGACTGGCAATGCTCATCAAGAAGCCGAAGACACCCTGAGAAATTGGACTGTGGTGAATCTTCTGCTGAAGACTACGTAGGGAATACGCACTGTGATCGCAGAGCCCCAAAGGAACGTGGTGAGGGGGCTAACGCCACCCGCAGAAACGATGTGAGTGCCGAAAAGGAGGTTGTACACCCCGGGACCCTCGCCAGCAAGGAGAAGGACGGGGAACAGAACAATGGCACTGAGGAGGTTGGTGTACCATGAGAGGCTGAGCGCGCTGCCCTTGACAACTTCCAGGCTCTTCTTAATGACAACAGAGTGCATAGCAGTGATCAGGGAGCTTGCCACTCCGAAGAATATGCCGACCATAGAGACTGGGGTACCGTCCAGGAAGACTCCAATGAAGAAGCCGAAAGTGACGACTGAGCAGGCGAACAGAACCATGAAAGAGGGGCGGGAATGGAGGAAGACGTAGGAGGTCATCACGGTGAAGGGTAGGACCATGCCTCGCGCGACTTGGTAGAACGACGCGTCCACATACTTCAAGGTGTAGTTACTGAAACTGAGGGGGACTTCAGGACCGGTGTGTGTTGCAATCACGGAAGAGACAAACCTGAGACCAATGACGTTCAGGCCGACCATGGGGATCAGACCCTTGAGGACGGCTGGATCGAAGTCTAGCGGCACTTGTAGGAGGCCAACAGCATGTGCACCGAGGAAGAGGATCACAGCGATCATGAGCTGTGTACACAGGAAGAAGAGGGGCACGTCGGTCGAGTTCAGGACCCATTTGTTTCTGCAGACCGTGCCTTCAATATTGGAAGGTAATGTGTAAGAGGATGGAACTTACGCCATGACCATCTATTAGTGCCAGGAGCTGTTCAGTATGGCAGGTGCATGACAACTGAGACGACAGACATACCGCCAGAGCAGCAACGAGGTAGAACAGGACAGTGCCAATCTAGTAGCCACTCAGTACCGTCACACTGACCCGTAGCAACGCTACACACCACTGCAGCCCGTGAATGGGCATTTTGTGAACCTCCATGAGCCATGCTGCCCTAGATGAGATGGGACTGCTGTCGATATTTCAGAGCCCAGGGAAGGAACCTCTTGATGGGGAGTGTATAGACAGTCGCTAGTGAAAGCGACTGAGGGGTTGTTGGTGGGGAGAAAAGTAGCGAGATTTTCTGGCGAGCCAGCAGCGCACGAAACGGAGAAGAGACGCCTGGGCATCGGCGTCTGGGCCCCGCTTCAGGCGTCTATCAAAGCGTGCAGCGACGCGAGACGCGTGCCACGCGAGGTTCATTTAGCTCTTGCCATCCCTCACGCGTAGCGGGCCCGCCATATCTTTCTCTCAGAGTCCAACCGCTACACAAGCGAATATGGGCACGATATCGGACGAAAATGCATGTGAGTGCTTACTCTCGCCAGTCCCCAGCGAAAGCCTACGACCGACCATGTGGCGTCCGTCACAGTCCCAGAGGACACATTCCGGATCCTAGTTGCCACAGACAATCACATAGGATACATGGAAAGAGACGCGATTCGCGGTCAAGATTCCATCAATACTTTCCGTGAGATCTTGCAGTTGGCTGTCAAGCTCGATGTACGCAGCCCGTTGCTTTTCGGTACTGCTTCTGCTGACTTGCATTGCAGGTCGACTTCGTCCTACTCGCAGGCGATCTATTTCACGAGAATCGCCCATCTAGAGATACACTTTATCAGGTTATGGCGCTCCTGCGCGAATACTGCATGAACGATCGCCCAGTGCAAATTGAGTTACTGAGCGATCCAGAAGATGGGAAGCCTCCTGGCTTCTCGTGAGTGTTCCCTACTGCTCTTTTGGACTCAGTCGCTGAGCTTTATTAGTTTTCCTGCCATAAACTATGAGGACCCCAACTTGAACATCGGGATGCCAGTGTTCTCTATACATGGCAATCACGACGACCCACAAGGTGTTGGCCCGGTGCGTCGTGTGGATCCTTTTCACCAACGTGCTTTCCTCAATGGATAGTTCAGGAAGGGGCTCTGGCTGCCCTCGACATGCTGTCCGTTAGTGGTCTTGTCAACTACATCGGAAAAGTCGACCTGTCATCCAATCCGAACAATACCGACGACAGCGGTATCATCATCAAGCCCGTACTGCTCCGGAAGGGTAACTCGAGACTCGGCTTGTATGGTGTGGGCAACATCAAGGATACACGAATGCACTTCGAGTTGCGGAGCAACCGCGTCAAGATGTACATGCCTAAGGACAAGGACAGCTGGTTCAATATTCTCCTGCTGCACCAAAATCGGTGTGTCTATTACTTTCATGACGGCGATCACCCAACGCTGACTCTGATCAGGGTGCCTCACGGCCCTCAGCAGGCAGTGCCTGAGGGTATGTTCGATGACAGCATAGACTTCGTTATCTGGGGCCACGAACACGACTGCCGCATCGAGCCTGAGGCGGTCGGAGGCAAGGAGTACCGGATATGCCAGCCAGGCTCATCTGTTGCGACTTCTCTGTCAGAGGGCGAGTCACTCGAAAAGTATGCCAGTGCGATGTGCGTTCGCTGCTTATGACTAACCTCGCCCTCAGACATGTGGCCTTAATGGAGATCCACGGAAAGGAGTACAGACTCACTCCTATACCTCTTCGGACTGTGCGACCATTCGTCATGGACAACCTACCGCTCGAGGATGTCGCGGCGCAAGAGGGAGTAGACATCAATGACCGGGCAGCTACAACGAAAATTATGAAGTCTGCGGTAAGAATCTTTAAAATTGTGCCCAGTCACTCTACTGACACGTGAAACAGGTGGAGGCCCTCATCGAGCGGGCAAACGAAATCTGGGACAAACGTAACGAGCAGGCACGGGAGCTTGGCGAGCCCGAGCTGCCGCATATGCTGCCGCTCATCCGGCTGAAGGTCGACACGACGGGCGTGCGTGAGACGATCAACCCCATCCGGTTGAGTCAGGAGTTTCAGGGACGCGTTGCCAACCCAAGAGACGTGTTCGTGTTCCACCGTGCAAAACAGCAGCGCCAGGCGCAGGTGCTCGCGGAAAAGCCAGACTTGAGCATAGACGACCCCGATCTCACGACGCAGGAGAAGCTGCACAAAGTACGCATGCACACGCTCGTGCAGGAGTACCTCGAGGCGCAGCAAGTGCAAGTTCTTGCTGAGCCGGGTATGTCGGATGCCCTCGAGATGTACATCAACAAGGACGACATTCATTCGTTCGAGAGGTGCATAGCGAATGACCCTCAGTTGATGATAGTTCTGACTAACGCTCTACAGTCATTACCGGACCACTCTCAAGAACATGCAGAAGGGCGTCCAGGTCGATGTTCCTGAAGAGGAAATACCTGAGGAGGACCTTGAGGAGCTCGTGGAGAAAGCCAAGGAGAGATTGGAGAAGGAGTATGTCAAGATGACTACAGGCAGTACCGCTGGCGCAAAGGTCGATTGCGAGTTCATTTTGATTTTCTCCAACTCCATATTCATGCAGCATTGCAGAGCAAAGGGAAGGCGCGGCAGAAGGACGACTCGGACGACTCGATGCTGGAGGACATGGACATCCCCGCTCGTCCTCCACCAGACTCTGATGAAGAGGAGCCCGCACCAAAGAAGACGGCCGCTAGAGGCAAGAAGGCAGCCCCGGCGAAGAAGGCACCCGCAAAGAAGGCCCCTGCAAAACGGGGCAAGAAGGCCGTAGTTCGTGTACCACCTTTATCAGGCAACTTGATTTCTGACCCCTGCATAGTCGTCGGATGAGGATGAAGATGACTTTGAGCAAGACGATGAAGAGGAGGAGGAGAAGCCCAAGAAGCGTGCCCCCGTCAAAAAGGCACCGGCGAAGAAGGCCTCTGCAAGCTCTACAAAGCAGTCTACGCTGAGTTTTGCCCCCTTGCAGCGTGCACCTCGCGCCGCTGCGGCCAAGGGCAGGAAGAAAACAGCAGAGGTGGTGAGTAGTATCTGTGGCTGCAGTGGTATTCCAGTCGGATTGACGGTACTGCCCGCAGGTCGAGTTTGATGATAGCGACGACTAGACGGACTTCACTCCTGAATGATTTTTTGGGATCTCACTGTATCATACTCTGTACCAAATTACTGACCCCTAGTGATGCTAATCTAGTGTTGTATTATCTTGCCCCCGACTTACACCCTCTGCTGTCTTCGGAAGCAATTGAGAAAGTCTAGCGCGCTTGGGCACGCGCTCTGTTTCCGCGTTCCACAGTGAGGATATCACAGGTTCTGCAAGAAACTCATGGCCATCTTGCTCCAGCTTCCCTCAGAGTTGTTGTCCGACATCCTGACTTATGCTCTAGATATTCACCGCACACCAGGAGATATACTCTGTATGCATTCCTATGTGAACGCTACGGGCAGGCACGTCCTCTACAGCTGCTTGCGCTTCAAGTCCGTGCGTCAGCTCGAGCTATTCTCACAAACCCAATCATCTCTGCCTTGCTCGCCTCGGACGCTACACCTCGCATTGCCTGGTGGTGGAGCCAGCCTTGACGTCTTCAGGAGTTTGCGACGTGCTCTGCAGCGATGCCTGCAGAGCTTGAAGCCTGCTCCCGATGCAGAGCATATCTCAAAGTTGCCTCTCGAGCTCCTGTCTTTGCGTCTGAACTCGCACACAATGGACCCTCATCTGCAAGAGATCTATGATGCCCTGGTGCTTGCCAGGTAAGTCGCTATACCCATCCGATGCCAAAATGCACGTGTCTAACTGCAGGCGAACGCCAGTCCGAGGGAGTTCATCTGGTTCGGGCCAGACCCCGGTCATCATTTCTCTACCGCGGTATGCACTGTTGCACCTCCATATGTCACATGCGCTGAACGTTAGAGCCAGATTGTGCCGCCAGCGACGTCCCATCTTTTCCGTGCGATATCAACGTGGATGGACGTAGAGCACATTACAATCACGAACATCGCGTTTCCCACGGGGACGTCCCTGCTGTGCGAGCCCCTTGACCCGGCCGCCCCGCTGCTCCCGATGATGCCTGCCTTGCGGACGCTGCACATTGGTCAGGCGACGTTCCTCCCACCGACAGTGATCGCCGCGATGGTGTGCCTCGTGCCGCAGCCGTGCCTCGAGTTGGTGCGCCTCGTGGACGCCTACGGCGAGTCAATCTGGGGACGACGCATAAGGCGGAGCGACATCGAGAAGGCGATCGCCCTGCTGGGTCTTGACACCGTCGCAGCTGCGCTGGAGCGGATTCGCAGAATCGTACGTTGCGAGGCACAGAATGAGCGTATCATTGGTGGGGACAGGGCCGAGGGACGTGTCTTCTTAGAATGAAGCTTAGTGCCTCATGTCTCCCAGGGCTTCTTCCTGGGCGGCGCGGTCGACACGCTAGGTGCCTCTGTCTGTAGAATCACAAGCTTAGATCGGTCCTTGCGGTGCTAGCAGTTGTGCACGCACGCTCAGTTCATTCGGGATAACGCGGTTGTTGGGGATTTGGTCCGTTTTACCCTGCTCGATGAGCTCTTTCAGCTCCGCGAAGGACAGAGCACGGGGCTCCTCCGCGGATAAGTCCGTCCTCGAGGCTGTGGTTTGCGTAGGGACAGCAGGGTTCAGTGCCTCTCCGGTCTGCACGCGTTCCTGGACCTCGTCCACGGTCAGCGAGGACCCAAATATCCTATGTCACTCGATCGATTATGAAACTATGCTGCCACTGGGACTTTGGCTCACCGATTGAAGTAGAAGACCCGTGATCGCAGTAGGACATCTTGCAGAGTGGCTTCGTCCAATGCACTGCCACCCAGGATGCCCGCCAGCCCTTCCTGGGGTCCAGTTCGGGCAGTCAAAACGCGACCATAATCGACGGCTTAGGTCTAGGACATACCTTGTATGTTTCATCTGCGTCAAAGTTGTATTCTAAGAACTTCTGTACCGTATCTACGGGCTGCGCGTCCATGGTGGTCGGATAGCAAGGATGACTTGGGCGCCAACCGACTGATGCACTCGCGACTCCGAGCTTCGTGGCGCGTAGACCGACTAATATCTCTACGAGACTTCTCGCAATGTAATGACCAAGTATCGCATGAGTTAGAAACGATTGCACGCATTTCACGACCTATACAGCTTGTATTGAGCGATGAACAGGCATATGACATGACAGTGCATGGTGCATGAAGTTATGATGCTGCTGCTACAGATTCCATTTCGATGCTGGCTACATAAACTACTGTAAATGAGTACGACCGGACTGCGTTGTCCATCAAACTACCCGGATACAGGATGAAACGAGGACAGATGTTCGGGTGATCAGGCTACATGGATCTTGCTAAAGTTATGAATAAAAAAGGGGGCGGGAAGTAAAAGTGATGCGGGTATGGGTACAGATGCTGGTGGGTATCAAGAAGGATGGTACAATGCGGATGGTGATAAGTACAAGTATGCGAATTATTGGGAGTGTGATGCGATATGATGGTCGTCCATGCGAAGGTAAAGAATCTGTCGAAGTCACTGATGTTACAATGGGAAGAGGGCATGGCAGGAGCGGCGACGATCATCGAGTCGCCTGGTGACAGGTAGGCAGATGGTTCACCGGGTGTGAAGTTGCAACAACAGCTCGCCACCATGGCGCTGCACGACCGTGAATCCAGCGAACTGGGTTTGACCCATGAGGAAGTCCACTCTCCGGATCCCTTCCTCCGCTCGTCCACCCCGCGCCGTGCGGCGCTTTGCACCCTGTTGTCAAACGCGCTCTGGACGTGGGGAACGGCGCCGGGGGTGCTCAACGCCATTGCATCGTACTCGTATGGTAAGACGCTCAGGCGCAGTGCCTGATACAGCTGCTGCAGAACGTCGCCGACGGTGGCGTAATCGTTGTCGTAGTAGCGCGATGCTGAGACGGTGATCACCCACGGCAGGTGAGGATGCATGATCTTAACGTCGACGCGGGGCGGTGAGGTAGCGGGGGTAGCGAGCTGAGCGGGCTGCAATAGATACTCCATGACAGGGGGATCGGACGGCGTCGCGAGCCGCACTGGATCATTCAGCAGATCCCACTGGAACGGGCGTGTCTGGGTGTGGTTATGCAGAGATGTTGAGAGGAGATGATTGACGACGAGTGGCAAAGGAGAGCCGTCAGACGAGCTGCCCGATGGCGATGGCGGGAGGGGCTGCGTCTTCGGGTATGGCGTCGCCGGCGGCGCGAGAAACTGGCCGTAGCGAGAGGTGTGGTGCCCTGCGACGTGCGGCAGTGGACGAGTGTTCTCTGGCGGCGTGTAAGGGCCAACGGACGACTGCCGAGAGCTGGTCGAGGACGCAGGGGAGGGCGTCCGGGGAATGTCCTCGCTCCAGTGGACGTGCTTGGTAGGCGGCATCGTTGTGGGCGTTGCGGAGAGAGGTGCTGGAAGCAGAAATGCCTGACGAGCAGAGTACTTGTAGTCGAGGAGAGACGCGTCTGGCGGGGTGTCGGGTGAAGTGGTTGTGAAGAGAATGTGAGGCCGAAGGAGAGGGGGGATTAAGTATGCCTCCGAAGGGGACATGGCCATAAGATAACGGAGGTGGCTAGAGAAAAAGGAGTGTCTGCATATGCCACCACAGCAGTTGCGATATTAGGATCTTGACAGCTTGCGCAGCCCCGAGCGGCAGCTGCTGCTCCGCGGCGCTTGGTGCTCCGAGCGTACAGACCAAGTGCAGTATAGTGGGAACTGCACAGCAACTGCCCGAGAGCTGCGAGGCGGGACCGTATTTTGATATCGCTATATGCGACCAGTGGCTTCTCCCGCTCTGTCGCTCCCGTTGCGCCCTGACTGTGCCCCTGGACATGACTCATTGAGCTTCTCAGGCGTGGACAATGGAGACCTACTGTGTGCGGCGATGCACCGACGTGGTTCGCTGTCGAGGACAGGGACAAGCTGTGCGGGGCGCGGGGCGCTGGCGCCAGGCGCGTCAGGGCGCAACCGACGAGGTGTAACCAGGGTAAGCAGAGCCCGTAAGTCCTTCTTCTTACCGACTTCACTTCGTTGCTTACCGGCTCCGCTGGAATCAATTCGCCTCAGTCTGACGTGCTCTCCCTCTCCTGCCGACAGCTCCTAAGAGCCCTTGGCACTAGAACCCTGATATCGCCCTCGGAATGTCCGGAACCAGCAAGCTTGCGGCCGAGAAGAACCAACGCATACTCCTAGAACTCGTGAGCCAGCCCGGTAACGGTGCGTGAACGTGCAAACGCGCTGCTGCGCTCGTGCTTTGACTCACTCACGCTCCTCTAGATGTGTGTGCTGATTGTAAAGCAAGGACACCAAGATGGGCGTCGCATAATCTGGGCATCTTCATCTGGTGCGTTTGCCCAGACCCGAGTTTCCCGTACGCAGCTCACAGCTTCTTGTAGCGTGAACTGTGCGAGTATCCATCGGAAGATGGGAACCCACATCTCGAAAGTGTATGTCGTACCATTGTCCTCTCGTCACATGCCGTCTTGACACGCTCTACTAGGAAGAGTCTGACGCTTGACACATGGACCAAGGAGCAAGTCGAAGTCCGCATCCCATCCTTCTGTAGGTTGCAGCGACCCATGTTGACGTCTTTTATCTTTTATGCACAAAGCACATGAAGCAGACGGGGAACATCAAGTCCAACGCGTTATACAATCCCGATGAGAAGCGGTATCCCCCGCCGACGAACATGATAGAGTCCGAGCGGGATAGTGAGCTGGAGAAGTACATCCGAGGTGCGTCAGACATATGGTTTACTCAGCGTGTCTATTCACAAAGGATGTAGCAAAGTACGAGTTCAAGACATTCATGAAGCGTACGAACGAAGCAAAGCCTAAAGCGTCTCCGCTTGCTCCGTCAAGCTCTATCGACCGTTCCGCGGCAGTCGCTGCGCTATTGGGTCCGTCGCGGTCTGCAGCCAGTCGGGCGTCGCATTCATCGACGTCTAAGCTCCAGAGCACATCGGCGACCACGAGTTCCAGCACTCAGTCAGGCTCTGCAGTACCTTCTAAGTCAGCGCCACCTGCCAGTACGTCCTTACAGGACAAGCTCAACGCATCCGGATCTACACCCGCCCTTCCTCCGCGACCTCAGGATAGGTCAGCGTCTCAGCCATTGCTATCATCTACGTCTTCCGGTGCCCAAACACAGACGTCTGCGAGCGGTAGCCAGCCCCAGACCATAGACGCCACATTACCCCTACAAGTCCTGGTGCCTGGGTCATCGCCCCTCTCGATACCTTCCAGCTCACCCGCAACTTATCTCTCTGCTCCTAATCCATTTCATAACTTGCAATCCGGGTCTCCCTCTTTCCAGCCCAGCTTCGGGCAGACCACGGGAATTTCGCCAGGTAGCATCGGCACAGGTCTCAGCGTCAGTCCGGGCATAAGTTCGAGCTTCACTGGGACGAACATGTCACCGTTCCAGACGTCATCTATGGGCGGTGCTCCCCTGAGCTCAACACCGAGTCCGAATCCCTTTTCTCCACAAGCATTACCCAATGCCGCCAGCGTTAACAGTATCGGTCTGCAAAACTCGATGACAGGCTTTGCCCAGCAACCACAAATGCCATTTAGTCAAACTGCTCAGACAGCTTTTGGGCAGTTTGCACCGCAGACACAACTTGGACAGCCGCAGACATCTCTCTCCCAACCTAATCAGAGCCCGTTCGCACAAATCAATCAGTCATCGTTCGGGCAGGCCGGCACAACGCCATTCGGCCAATCGTCAATCCCTGGTCAGCAGTATGGGCAGCAGCATTCTCAGGCGCAAACCTTCTCCCAACAGCAACAGCAACAGCCACAGTTTGCTCAGCCACAACCGCAATTCCAAGCATCGGGAATGGGAAACCCGTATCTCCAAACACCATCCCCTTTCATGGCCGGACAGTCCGTAGGCGGATCCCCTTCCCCATTCTCTCAGAATCAGACGATGTCGCAAATGAACACGATGCAGCAGACCTCGCAGCAGACTGGGTTCGGGGGTACGAATCCGTTCACCAGTTGGATACAGCAGCCACCCTCCCAGCAACAAGGCGGTTACGGTCAACAGTGGGGGATGTAAATCTGCTGTGTGCATCATAGACTGACAGGCATTGTCGATTATCTACTGTAGGTCGCCATTTGTTTAATTCGCGGAATAATTGCACTTCACTTGGGCCCTCATCCTCGAAAGCGACAGATCTCTTGTCTAGGCAGGAGTTGCTATGCTACGCTTGAAGGTACTGCCTATCTCTGACTGTCCTTGCAGTGCGCCTGCGGAGCGGGGGCGGGTCACCCGGCGCGACAGCGTGTGCAGCGCATCCGGCGGTGCGCCCGGACTGCCTCTTGGGCGCTCGACAGGGGCCATGTCCCGCCCCGACGGCGGTAGCGTCCTGTGTTGATTCTTCACCGGAGAGCCACCTCGCTCTAGATCAACTACGATACAAATTGTGCGCTGCGCGATCCCATTCTGAGCACATACAAGGTTCACTATCACCGTTTACACACCGAACGATCATGCGCAGGCTCTTGCGCCGGCTGCTAGGGCGCTTAGCTAGCATGAGGGCGGTGCGGCGGGCGGAGTCGGTTCGGGGCTCATTTTGGCTTCAGGCCGCGATGTGCAAGTCGTTGTGTACACAGTGCTCGGTATGAAAGCTGATTATATGCGCAAATACGGCTGACTCTTGCTAACAGTTCAATGTGCTTGAATTATGATCACTCGCGGCAAGCCCTCGACATGGTCTATATTTCGATGAGGACTGCCAGCCGCCTCTGCCAGCCCATGGAGGTTAGGGCGAATCCCTCTGGTTAGTACCCTTCTTGCGCCTCTCTCTTTTCGTCGCTCAAGTCCTCCGGGAACGTCAAGCCCGGCCAAGTCGTCCGTCAAGCCTGAAAGATGTCTGCTATCGACTCCACGTTGCTGTCCATTTCTTGGCTGTCTCCTTCCTTCGAGGCTCCTCTTGTACTGGACACGGTACTTGATGCGGCACTTTGTACTCCACTCCCGGAGGACATTGACGGGCTCGACCTCCTCGAGGGTACCCTCCACGACGCTGCCTCCACCGAAACTCTGAAGGCCGCCTCCCCCCATCGGTCGATTTGACATCGGTACGTCTGTCACTCATCGGCGCATATCCCTATTAAATTCTACCTTCGAAGGTTGCCGAGCCTATCGAGACAGATGTGGAGGCTGTTCGCATTCCGGAGCCCTCTGTGACTCTGGGAACCCAGAGCGCCCCTGGTCCGACTGACAAGCACGAGCGCCCTATCATCAAGGTCGACTTCTTCGCAGCCCTTGTCAACTTCACTGCCGACGACGACCCCGAGGACGATGAAGTGCATGCACTTCACGCCGCTCTGGACGCAGACAGGCTTCGCAACAACGTGCAGATCAACCACCTCAACCGTCTTATCGACGAGCTTGAGGCCGACAAGGTCCGCCTCACCTCTGTCATCGACGACCTCGAGGCCAAGCGGTCCCTGGACGCGGAGCGCATCTCTGCGCTCTCTGCAGACATGCACGCCGCCAACGGTGAACGCAGCGAGCTCCGCGGCGCACTCTCGGGGATGAAGACCGCATACGAGGCTGCCCAGCTGAAGCTCGAGGCCGACAAGACTCGTATCGCCGAACTTCGCGCCAAGCACATGGCTGCTGAGAATCAGCTGCAGCGGCTCCGCCACGAGCAGCAAGACGCACAGAACATGATCTCGACGCTCAAGACCACGATCGACGACCACAAGGCGGCGCTCGAGGACGCCCAGGCGCGGAACCAGGGCTTACACTCGCAGCTGTACGAGGAGCGGGAGATCGCGATGGCGACTAAGGACCACCTTGCAGCTGTGCAGAACGCCGCGGTCGAACTCAAGGGCCAGCTCGAGGAGCAAACTGCGTGCGTTCGGGACGCGGTCGCTCGCCAGGAGAGCTGCAGGCTACGCTTGAGGATGTCAGGCTCAGCCTTGCTGATTTTCACGCCCGCGCGGCGTTCCTCGAGGAGCAGGCGACGGAGGCTGCTGAAGCCTACGATGCGCTGTATCGAGACAAGGAGGCACTTTCTCGCGAGCTCTGCGATCAGACGGCCAACGCTCGAAAGACCCATGTCGAGCTTGTTGCGGCGGGACGTCAGAACAGCGCGCTGGAGGCGGAGTTGATGGACACCAAGATCGCACTCCTTGCATCCGAAGATCGCAACGCCGAGCTCAGGACTCAGCTTCAGGACGAACGCAATGCGGCTCTCACTCAGATTGCGGTTGTCGAAGAGAAGGCTCAGCATCGCATCGCCCAGCAGGAGGCTCGCCATCAAGAGGAACTCGCAGCTGTCAAGCATCACGCTAGGACAACGAGGACGAGCTGAAAGCAACGATCGCGAGGCTCGAAGATCGTCTCTCGCAGACAAACACGGTTCTAAACCACGTCCTCGTTCAGGCCAGCGTCCTCGCAGAGCAGGAAGAGATCTACTTATCCACGCAAGCAGCCCTCGCCAAGGAGCAGTGGATCAGCGCACGCAAGAGCGACGATATCAAGCGTCTCCGTCGAGAGAACATCGCCTTGCAGAGCAGCTCAAGGCGGCTCAGCACACATCGTTCAAGCTCGACGAGGAGCTCGGCAGTCTCATTACGCGCGTCAACGCCGCCTCTGAGGAGAAGCGTGCTGTGGAAGAGCAACTCGCGGAGAAGAGCGCGATCGTCGAGGAGCTCCAGGCCGTCAACCAGCGCATGGGCTCGCAGATGGAGGATCTCCGGGAGGACCTGGCGTCGCTGTACGAGGAGCAGGAGGCGACGCGGAGCCAGACCGAGGTCTCGATTGACGAGGTCCGCCAGCTGAAGAACGACTTCGAGGAGCAGACGTGCGCGACGCTCGAGTCCGTCCTGTGCGAGAAGGAGCAGCTCCGCGCGGAGAAGAAGGCCGCCGAGAAGGAACTCGTCCGTGTCCGGCGCGAGTCAAAGGCCAAGCTCGACGCGTTGGAGAAAGACAACTCTGAGCTCCGCATCGCGCTCCAGAAGAAGCCGCAGGCCGCTGAGCTGCACGAGGCGAAGAAGCTTGTCGGCGTGTACACTGAGCGCATCGCGAACTGCACGCAGTGCAAGGTTACTTCCACTCCCGCTGCTCGCTTCAAGACTCGTGGCAAGGAGAACGCCAGCGGCGCTGACGATTCTTTCTTCGGCGTAGGCGCTGGGGTCGATAGTATCTTGTCAAAGTAAGTCGGTCACAACTTATTGCGTTCCGATATTCAAGTTTCGCTCTGCGTAGCTTGAGCTTCTTCCCGCGCAGCCCGCTGTCGTCCAGCGTCAACTTCTGAGTCTGCCGCTGCGTAGCTATCACATCGTCTCATCAAGCAGGGAATTACATGGCCGGAACACGAGGAGGTTCCAATTCTCCAAAAACAAAAACCACAAAACACAAAAACAGCAGAAAATAGGAAGCACATCGGCTCGAGACCGTCACAAAACAAACCGCGTATGCGAATATTAGTAAGACGTTGATACTCTTTCCTCATTGCATTGTACTCAGACTTGTACAGCCTCCTATCGTTCTCGCCAATCACATGCTCCTGGACTCGTCGTATTCGCATCTAGCTCTTCTTGCATCATATCGTTTCCATCCATCCTCTTCAATCTCTTCAAGTATTCCTCCTAATTTGTTCTTGTATCCTTCACGTCCTCCCTGCTATTGTTGTTTCCACGTCTATTCCTCCCCTACTAATCCCCTGACTCTTATCTTCACTTTCATCTCGTCTTCTGTCTTGATCCATTTCCATCTGCATTTAATCTTTCTCTCCCCAGCCTAATTTCTCCCAATCTCTCAAGCTTGCAATAGTCTCATTCGGGACATCCAACACCATCGTCGCATTTGCATCGCGACTACAAGGCCAATCATTCGACGCAAGCAACTCGCGAAACGATCATGAACATTCAACCCTGGACGTCGTCTGTCACTCATGTGAGCATCATGCCGCTTTTCCTTCAGAAACACGAACTGACTCACACCTGATGCAGGCGCATATATTCGCCAATGTTGCGCGAGCGACGAACGCTAACATGCCAGCTACTTTACAGTGCGATTGAGGACTCAATCATCACCCTCACACGCGTAATCCGCACTCATCTGTAACTGAGGCTCCTCCATGATCCTGCGCTCTGCGCTGCGAGGAACATTTGGGCCATGGTCTCTAAGGACGCTCTTGACTGGTCTATGTCGCGCCTCAGGACGACCTCGTCTGGCTCTTTCTGGACCCTCGTCATCTCCGCCTTCGACTCATCCTCCAGTCGTGCCACATCACCTCTCTAGCCCTGTCTTCTAGTCACGAACGCGGGCGGGCACGAGACAGTTGACAGCGCGCTGGCCTACCGACGATGGCTTAGTAGAAACTTACAAGCCCTCTCAACCACGGCTTGCGGCGCAGGACTAGACATCGCGCAGAACCTGACTGTTTGGCCGAGCTCGCCCCTCATTCCTGATCGACTGGAGCTGTCGTGAGGACTTACTCCGTCATCGCGCAGGCGTCGTCGACAGTGATCTGGAAAGGCGAGTCGGCACTCAGCCAGAACTTCAGTGCCATCTCCGCCTTGGACCCTAGTCACTGTGTTATTCCCGTCTAGTCTCAACGCATCTCCCCTCAGAACCACCACACCAAACACCAAAAACATCAATAATCCCACAAAACCCAAAAAAGAAGTAGAATCATAGCATAGAAAAGAGGCGTACATACTGGCTTGTCGTCTGTGTCGATAGTAAAATAATTACAAGTGGTGGTTAGTAAACTGAAGGTACCGGTGCCGATTTTCCTTTGCCGCAATGCCTTCAAGGTAAAAGACCGCTAGTAAGGGATACTATCGGGTACTTAATGCAGGTTGTGCGGGGGATGGCTTCCTCTACTGAGGGGAACGAAATCGAATTGCTAGCGATCAGGTCAGAGACATGGTCGTAATACTGACAGTCCAGTCATAGTATCGCGCCCACTCATTCCGCTTGCAAAGCGTCGGGCTTGTCGCCATCGGAAAAACGTTCGACGGCTACAGTAGAGCTGGAGTCGGATAATTGGTCGCCTTCTTTCCGAGACTCGACTGGTTCGGTCTTGACGACTATGTCCTCTGGTTCCTCTGCAGGTCCTTCGGGGGCAGAGGCTACCAAGCGCTCTCTCATCTCTTCCATCCAGGCGGAAAGTCCTCCGCGAAGTCCATGTGCGCGCATATAGAAGACGAGCCGACCAGCGACCAGCGTTCCAAGGACAGAACAAGTGAGGAAGGACGCAACAAACAGAAGGCAGAGTAGGGTGCACGCCAGGGCACCACCTGGAGAAAGTTATGTGTGCACTCGTCGGGAGATGCATGCACACTCACCAGCAAGGAGTGTGACGAGAATTGCTGCAGCGAGAGCGGTACCGATGGCTAGGGACAGAAACAGACCGAAGACGAAGACGGTGAACGCTCTATGTATGCGCGTCAGAAAACAGAAAGAACGGCGGCGGGGGAACTTACGCAAACGAGAGCACTGGTATGAGGCTCAGTAGCGAGAATATGAGCACAAAGGTCTGGAAAGGACGTCATCGAGAATGTCTAGGACAGCGCAAAGGTGCGTAATACCGTGAACACAGGGCGTCTCTCGAAGGAATGCCCGACGTGATCTACGCCTGGCTTCGTGTACGTCTCGTCAACGCTGCGAACGAAGCAGACTATGTCAGGGTCAGGGCTGCGAGATGGACCCTGACGACTCACTGCTCGACGGCGCGTCGCACAACCGAGGAGCTCCTTTCAAAGTAGGCCTGTAGCTGGCCGATATGGTCATTTCCGGCCATGTTACTTCGTCTGTGATACTGTATCAGTCCAGACCGAGGACATGGAGGCACAGGACGCACGGGCGGGAGGGTAAACTCTGGATGTCCGGGGCTGGTGATCGAGGAACGCGTCAAAGCGATTTGGCGCTTCGTCTGACTGTCTGGACGCAGCGTGGCGGCGGAGACATCTGGCCATTCAGCATCGGCGAACGCACGCCCGTCCCCCTCGTCTCCTCGTCTCACATCTTCGCCATCTCGTAAAAATCCTCGCGCTGCACCCTTGACGGCATTTATCGCGATCTTCCGGACAGCGAGCTTAACGACCGGACGGTCGCCTACTATATATCACCCCACGCTAGCTCGCATTTAGGGTCTTGCCCATCACCCACCCCTCCTCTCCCTCCCTCCACCAGCCATGTCTTCCAGCAACATCCCCGACGTCCCCGCCCCCTTCTCGCCACTCGTTAAGTTGAACTTGCCTTCGCCTGAGGAGTATTTCAAGCGCAAGGTCGCGCTCATCTCTGGTGCGTTCCGCTCTAGTCTTGTGCCACGTCGCAGTCGCTCACCAAAGCTTGTGGCGACTCACAGGTATCACTGGTCAAGATGGCTCATACCTGTGAGTGTCTACGGCGCACCTCCTCGTGTGCCGGCCCGCTGTCGGGCTGCACTGCATCCGGACGTCCCTGAATATGAATCGCTAACCACATTCTCAGGACCGAGCTTCTACTGTCAAAGGGCTACGAGGTGCACGGCATCATCCGTCGCTCGTCGTCCTTCAACACCAGCCGTCTTCACCACCTCTACGAGGACCAGCATGAACGTACGTCGAGAAACACTGGGGACCCCCATCTGAAACTGACACAGTCTCACAGGGCCAAACAAGTTCAAGCTCCACTACGGCGACCTGTCGGACAGCACCAACCTCGTGTACATCATCGCGCAAGTGCAGCCAACCGAAGTCTACAACCTCGGCGCACAGTCACACGTGAAGGTTTCGTTTGAGATGGCCGAGTACACCGGCGACGTCGACGGCCTCGGTACCCTCCGTCTGCTCGACGCCATCCGTACCTGCGGCCTCGAGAAGCATGTGCGCTTCTACCAAGCCTCGACATCTGAGCTGTACGGAAAGGTTGTCGAGACGCCGCAGAGCGAGACGACGCCCTTCTACCCGCGCTCGCCGTACGGTGTCGCGAAGCTGTACGCGTACTGGATCACGGTCAACTACCGCGAGGCGTACGGCATGTACGCGTGCAACGGCATCCTCTTCAACCACGAGTCGCCGCGGCGCGGCCGCACGTTCGTCACCCGCAAAATCTCGCGCGCCGCCGCCGACATTTCGCTCGGCAAGCAGTCCTGTCTGTACCTCGGCAACCTCGACGCGAAGCGCGACTGGGGCCACGCGCGCGACTACGTTGAGGGCATGTGGCTCATGCTCCAGCAGCCGAAGCCCGAAGACTTTGTGCTCGCGACGGGCGAGACACACCCCGTGCGCGAGTATGTCGAGAAGGCGTTCGCGATCCTCGGCATGGACATCCAGTGGCGCGGCTCAGGCGTCGACGAGGAGGGTGTCGACGCTAAGACTGGCAAGGTCGTCGTGAAGGTCGACTCGCGGTACTTCCGCCCGGCTGAAGTCGAGTGCGTGTTTCTTTGCGAGTTTATAATGTTTCCATGCTCACGGTGTCTTGTAGCCTGCTCCACGGAAACCCCGCAAAGGCGGAGCGCGTGCTTGGCTGGAAGCGCAAGGTCGACTTCGACACGCTCGTCAAGGAGATGGTCGAGGCAGACCTCAAGGCAGCGAAGTCGCTTGTGGAGGATCAGAACTAGAGGGATCATGACCCAGAACTGTGCTTGTAATATGACTGTTCCGAGAGCAGGGACTTGGTACTACTTTATACGTTAGCTACGGACTAGCGCGAGATAGGCTGGAATTAATGACATTTTAAAACGGATAGCTAGCGATCATGATAGGCACGTATTCTTGCTCTCGTTGTCCACGTAGGTGACACACGCTTGGACATCGATTCTGTGTCAAAAATTCTATTGGTTGCACAATCCATCCATATGACTGCACATCGACAGCGGTGGTGATAATACACGAAAGTACTAAGAAGTGTAATAGGTTAGTGATAATGGTATCGGCGCGGGGGACCTAGTGATACAGTGGGATTAACACACAAGAAAGAGTGAATGGTGTAAGCAAGACAACACGGTCCCTTGTAGAAGTGGATCAAGAAGGCTTTTTGTGCAAGATGATAAACAAGAAAATATAACGGTGTATCGTTAAACCATGTGCGAGTCGTCGCGTACCGAGCGTGGTACGTCCGCAGAACGACGGCGGTCGTCGGAGATGACCTCAACGTTGACGACGACCGCCGAGTCCGGGCGCACGCGCTGTGGGCCGTGCGCCTTCTCGTCGTCCGCGACGTCCGTGCTCGAGCCACCCGCAGAGGTGTCCGCAGGCGAGTACGGCAGCTTGTCGTCGAACTCGGCGAGGTCGCCGATGCTGAGCTCGGTCGAGAGGCGGCCGCTGCCGAACGAGTCGAGACCGAACGAATCGCGCTTGCGGCGCGCGGGCGACGGCTGCGTGGCTGCGGGCGAGACGGGCGAGACGAAGCTGCGCTGCACGAAGGACGGGATGGACACGCCGAGGCGCGAGCCCTTGCTCGGCGACCAGCCGCTCGTCGACGTGCTGCTCCCGCCGGTGCTGAGGCCGAGCCGCTTCGCGACGCTCGTGAACGCGAGCCGGTAGTGCGTGCGCGCCTCCTCGGCAAGCCCGAAGAAGAGGAAGAAGACGATGCCGCACGCGATGGTGAGATACTGCTGCAGCGTGAGGCCGATCTTGTTGCCTGGGACGGAGTTCCACTCGAGGTACGGGTACTGCTCGATGCGCGAGAAGCCCCAATGGAGGTCAGCGAGGCCGCGCCACTCGTAGACTGGCGTCTGGATGTCGCGGACGAGGAAGTAGATGGAGAACGGGATCGTCCCGAGGAGCTCGAGCGTCGCGAGCGCCATGAGGCGGAAGTAGCGGTTGAAGTTCATATTGTTGTTCGAAGCGAGAAGCTCGCTGAACTGCCTGCGGCGACGCATGAACGCACGAAGGGTGCCAACTATGACTCTGTCAGCTCGGCGCAGCGAGTAAAATTGCGATCAACTTACTACAGTAGCATGCGGAGATGCAGCCGATGACGATGTTCATGCCATTGCCGAGTACCATCTGGAAATAAGTGTTCGGGATGGCACTTAGGGGCCCAATACCCTCAAAGATGTTGTACCGATGCCCTTGTACAAACCACACTACGAACGAGGTCAGCACCCGGATGACTTGGGACACCTTGGGCGACTCACGTAACGCAATAGTCACAATCGGAATACCGAGTCCAATTGCAAGGTCAACATAGATCGCTCGCCTGCGTTGCGCTCTGCTGATAGATACAGAGGTGGTGCTCGCAATCTTGTACAACCGACGGTTGATGACAAGGGACGCGGCGATGATACCATGAGCTTCACCGTAGATGATGCGCATGGCTACGAAACGGTTTAGGATGTGATAGGAAAGTCGTGGAGAGTAAGACGTACTGATATCGCCCCAGACAGGCGCACGGATAATTGCGTCGTTCCTCCAGATGATGGCATTGATTCCGTTGAGGAGGGAGCAGAGGCTTATCCAACATATGTAGAGGATACATCCCACATTCCAGGCTGTAGTGCAATTGAGCTGAAGCAGACGAAGGGGAAGCGAAAGCGTAACTGACCTTCCAAGTGCCAGTAGAGGGGAATAGACACCAGAAAGAAGCTGACGAAAGACAGCGCTGCGATAAGCGGTTGCTCAACAGACCAGGGCACCGTCATCTTCAGATCGCGCTTCCGCTGGAGATGTGGGAGGGGATCGTCAGCACGCGGCTCAGGCGTGCGGGAGGTGAGGAGTGGGGGAGACGACGGGGCACAATGCGCACCTGGTGTGGACATTATATGTCAACGTGTGCAGGAGCCCTGCTTATGCCCACATGTGGGAGTCCCATTGTGTGCCTGCGAGAGCCCGCTCGCGAAGGGATAGCCCATGGACCCCATCACCCCCCACCTGGATTTGGACAGTTGCTTGTACTCTCCCTGCGGGTCTGGCGCTCCAGAGCGAGAGTTCGCTGATGAGATGATTGCCGGGTGGGAACCTCACATACATTGTCAGCGTCTCCCAAGCGGCATGACCAGCCAATGAGCCAGTATCTCCGTCCTCGAGGCTCACTTTGACATCGCCAACCTCGCCAGGACCCCTGGAAAACTGTGCTAAATATGCCGAGTGAGCCGAGAGCAACAGGATTGGCGGCGTTGGACGATACCTGTGCAACGGCAGACAAGGCGAAGGATGCTGAGAGCACGGCTTGTAGTCGAAGAAGGGCATCCTGCGGGTGCGAACGACGTTATTTCGGGTGACGGAACGTCCACAGAGATGAGCATGGGGCGGGCCGACTGACAGTGTCGTTCCGCCTTCGAGAACAGAGTGTATTCGCCCTAGAATTCGGCGCAGCAGCACGGAAGCCCGGGTGTGCGTGGCAGATGTCTTCCTCGGAGGAGACAATGCGAACGCTGGACAACGTCGCGACGCTGACTATCCCAGCTTTGTGGCGGAACAAGAGCCCGTCGGGAGCGTCGCCCCCGCCGTCACGCTGCGTGGGTGCGATGTGCGGAGGACATGCCGACTTGCAGGTAACGCGCTTGAGGAAAAGCTTGTCCTCGGAAAAATGTCGTGGGCAATTCTCCGCCAGTATGTGGTATGAATGCACGCCCACTGCCAGACAAGGTCAGTGACGCGCTATTCCGAGAGATATAGGGAGATAGACCTGTCGATATGCCCCATCCATGCACGGGAGGCGTCGCTGCGCGCACACGGCCCGCATGGTCCAAGGGCCACGCTGATGCTCTCATCGGCAGCACCGTGTCCCAAGAGAACGACCCTGAACTGATTCGGGTCTCTATCTCATAACCCCGGTGATACGAACAGGCTAGCTCCCCATGATAACATCACATGAAGCTTAAGAATACAAGTCCTTCCTGTTGTGGATGTCGTTAGTCCAGACGTAACTCTAGTAGATGCTCACAGTTTTGCCTTCCTAGAGACGCGCCTTGACGCCATATGTGTCACCATCCAGTTGCGCAAGTTCAAGGAGCTACGATATCAGAAGAGCTTGTATGTTCGTGGCTTTCAGTCCCACTTGTCGTAAAGGATCGACGACGAGCGACGTGGACTCGGGCGGCTATAGTAGTAGCTCTTCGGCCGGAACGCTGGCGGCGGTGCCGATCAGCTTTGCGGCGAGCCAATCTCGCGACACGAATCATACCACGAGCGGAGGCGACGGTAGCTCACATATGTTCGTAATCTGCACCTCGTCCACGAAGTATTCGGCGGGCCCCCGACAGTCTCATTATGCCGAAGCGCGTCCCAGTGAAGGCATAGACCGTCTTATTCTGTTGTAAATTGTTCAAGCCTGCTAGTCTGCCACGAAGCAAAATCTGCAGCCATACACCTACTTGTACATTACAGTAAGATGCCGTTCACTTAGCCTTGGTCATAATCATTCCCGACATTAAGTCGAATGAATTTCCATCTGGCTGAAGGTCAATGAAATCGTGTGACGCTCCGTAGCCTCCGCTTTCAGGGATGGTCCGTAGCAAGCCGTAGTCGCTCGTTATGCCCACGATGCGCACCCGTTGATGAGGCGTTGTCGTCGTCAGCGTGACCACTTGGTCCCTATAAGAGGCTCGTCAGGCTATTGTCGAAGAAAACAAGATCTTGTCACGACTTACGAGTGCAGCCAACTGTCAAGGTATTTATCCATGAACGGCTCAAACGACCCGCGCTGTGCAACGAACGTGTTCCAGAGCGACTCAAACTTCGTGAGAATCACCGCTGCTGTCCGCTCCATTGTCGGCCTCTCCGCGCCGGCAGGCAGAACACTGGCGAGGGACGGTATCGGCGGAGGGTTCAGCACATTCACGCCGCAGCCTGGCAGATGACCATCAGTCATCTCCGCGCGTCGCGTGAGCGGATCCACGCACCTATCACAATGTCCACGCACTCGCCGTCCGAGGTGGTGTACACGAGGTTTCCCGAGACTTTCACTGGCTTCTCCGCGCCGCCGTCGCCAACGATGTACACGTCGTTCGGCCACTTAATCCGCACGCGGTCCCCCACTGCCCGAGCACCCCGCTGTCACGCGCGGCCTCGACGACTGCAAGTGCAACGAGGTATTGAACAAACACGAGTTTGGGAAGGGGTAGTTGCGAGAGCGCTACGCGCAGCCGGAGTGAGAATTGCAGACAACCGAGGGGAGAAACCCAGGAATTGCCGCCCCTGCCCCTGCCAGCAAGTTGGTGCGTGGCAAGAGATACTATGGGAGAAGGCAGCGACGAGAGGAATCGGTAATTCCTGAAAGCATTGCCAGAGCACTGTCAGGGGCAGGACGCGTCCATGGCAGACCTTCACGTACTTATCAAACAATGTCTGAGTGCTCGTCACTGCCTCGCCATAAAATAACGCCTCTCCGACTCCCCATGGCTCTGATACCCCGAGTCCAGCCTTAGTACGTGCCGCGCCAAGGTCTGCGAAGAACTGCTGCACGTTGAAGAGAGGCGTGAATGCTGTCGGGGGGAGCGCGCCATTCTCATATACCAGGACGTGTCGCGCCTCATCTTGTGGGGCTGCGCGGTGCTGCTGAAGGAGCGTTTCAGCCTCGGCGACATCGTGAAAGACGAACGTGTCGTGAGAGTCGCGGAAGGTCGCGGGCAGCGAGCGTGCGCCGAGGCTCTCGAGCACACTCGCGATCGCGTCCGGCCTGCCTGGGGCGCTGACGAGGAACTGCGGGAGCGGGTGCGTTGGCTGCGAGGAGGAGGGCGTCGGGAGCTCCAGCCCGAGCGATGCGAGGGTTTTGTTCAGCAGAGCGCGCCGCCGTTCTTCTGCTTCGCGTGCTGCAGGCGCGCCGTCCTCGACAGCAATGGGCACCTCGAGCTGTACACCCCATACCGCTACCTTGCCCTTTCCAATCTCCACATCGACTGCAACGACTGTCCCGCTTCCGCACTCCGCGCCACGACCCGTGCGCTCCGGCAATTCTCGATACCCTCGAAGTCTGGGGATGGCCTGCAACGAGACCGTCCACCGTAGTGCCATCTTCCGTCACGACAGATATCGTCCGCGCCTGGTCTTCTCCACTTGGCGCGAAGTTGCAGTACACCGTCGGGCCTGCGCTGCTCTGGAATCGTATGCTATAATCACCCGGGGCAACGAGGCCCCCAGCGCATGCTGCAGACGCACGAAGCCCAGAAAAGCACCACCGCCCTCCACGAAGGTGCGCACGGAGGCCTGGACTTGGGGTGGGAGCGTGAGGGCATCGCGACATGCGGGAACGACGAGCAAAGCGCAGGACGCCGTCCAGGGCTGCGACGTGAGCGATTGGAGTGTGACGGGCTGGACAGCGTAGTTCGGGTACAGCGCGGAGCGCAATGCCGTGAGCGAGCGCGAGACCGAGGCTGGCTGGCTCTCAGGACCCGTGTAAACGAGGACGTTCATGGTGTGCAGCGAACAGGAGGGGCGTCCGACGCGCCTGAAAGGGGCGCACGATTATCATTCTGCCCAGCCTGAGCATATCTCGTGACGGACTTTTCTTGACTTGCAAGGTACGTGTGGGTTTAGATTAGACGAGACAGTAGAGGAGAGGATCAAAAAGAAGGTATTTTGCAGGTCGAGCCTGGTTGTTTTCACCATGCTCATGCAGCTGCTAGCCGCCACGCCGCCTTCAGGCGTACACGAAGCGCCAAATCGACGCGCCGCACGTCCGGTCAAGGAGGGTTTACCCTTCCGTCCTTGCATCCTACGCATCTTTATTCTGAATCTGGACCGACACGGTATAGAGGGATGCTCACTGCCAATATGGCCAGAAACCACCATGTCGGCCAATTACAGTTCTACATCGAAACGTACACCTCGATTGGTCAACGCGTCGTCGCGCAGTGAGTCGCTACAGATGCCACCGCGCAATCCTCGCCCTGACGGTGCCTGTAGTGCCCATACTGTTTACGCGACATATGTGCAGCCAAGCATAGATCGTGTCTGGCAATTCTACGAGAGACACCCTAAACTTCACTGTGCGAACTGCTGCACTACACTGGATGCACTCGAATGACGTTCCATTCTAGATACTTGCGGTCGTTTTCTCACTCATATCCATGTTCTTCTTTGTGTGAGTTATCGTAATGTCCTCCCATCTCTCTTTCTCACGTGCGTACAGAGCAATCACGATCTGCGTCTTAGGCCTTATTGCTAGCCCTCGGTATCGGCACCGATTCTCGTTTCCGGTACCGTCTGCACTCTCGCCACCCTCTTCTTGCCTCCGCGGTTAGGCAGCGTTCTTGCTGTTTGCGCAGCTCTCGCCATCATGCATCCCTCTATAGCCCCACCGCCATTTCAGACTTGCTAAGGTTCGATACGCCTACATAGACACATTCTCCTCTCGTCGCCACACTTCCACGCTTTTCTGCTTCAGTATAACCCCATATCGCACACGCTCTCGCTGCTACCATCTTTTCTTGTATCTGTCACTAGTAAGTGGGCACGTCTATTTATACCTACATGCATGCATGTCATCGCCTAGGTTAGTATATCCTGCACGTACTCTGCTCTCAGTGTTCTTTGTCGTGTCGTTGTCGTGTCCTTCTCTCCTTGCTCTGCTGTTGAAGTTGGGACATCGGCCGCTTGCCTTCTTCTCTTGCCCGCCTCTCCCTGTATCGTCGTGAATGTGCTACTCACATAGATAGGCCAATGTACCCTGTTGATAGGAACCAGTTGAAACCACGTTACTGCACCTGTAGCCCTCAAAGTGCAGTTAGAGAGCGTGTGGGGGGACGCGTGCGGCATGTCTCGATAAGACCGTCGCGTGAGAGAGATCAGATATGAGTCTGCGAAGAGATTGTACGTAAAACAAGTCCTCAGAGGGCGCCACGAGGGAGGCCATAAATATTACTTTGTGGCGCACTGGATGATGGCCATGGATATTCGCATCAGATAGGGTGTAAGCATGTGCCAAGGAACAACACAGTCAAGACGGTACATATGGTGCAAAAGTACGAGACATCGTATTTATAACACAGCAGCAAGACAAAGCATGACAACAGGCACGAAAAACGAGATATAAAGCACATAGAATGTCCGGGAGATTACAGCGAATTAATATCCCTCTAGAGCCTTCAGCCACTCCATGCATTTCGTCCACGTCCCCTGCACGTGTTTCAGCAAATCACGCATCTGAAACGTCATGCAATCGCACCTTTGAGACCCCCAGTACGTCCCGGATATCCATTGCAAGCTCCTCAGCAGCTTTAGAAGCCTTCGCCCTGAGACGATCACACTCGCACCGCAAGCCGCGTCGGCGCTTGAGGCGGCCTGAGGCGCGAAGCGTGCACGGAGAGCGACCTCGGTCTTGCGCTTATAAACCACAGACTCGACGATGCCGAGGACGAGTGCGCAACCCGTGATGGCGGAGGCCGGATAGCGCAGGTAGTTCACGTCTGCCTCCGTCAGACCTCCAGCCTAGCGAGAAAGATGGATGCAGCGTACCGACGAGCGTGTCAAAGAGGATCTCCCATGCTTCGGCGTGAGCGAATTCCCAGTCGCCTCGGGAGTCTACAAAGGCTCGTACTGAAGGCAGGGCGATCAGCAACTCCTCGAGGTATGCGCCTGGTGTGCTGCTGCCGATGCAGAAGTTGAGAGCGCTGAGGACGTCTCGGTGTGCGGCCTGTCGAGGGACATCGGCGCCGGTTTAGATACGACGCAATAACGAGGCATACCTCTAAATCGTCGAACTCCATAGTATGTGGCGAGATCGCGAGATAGTCAGTCGCGACTACAGGATAGAGAGGATGCAAGAAGTCGCGGTGGAACTGACCAGATGGATGCGTCAAGATTATCATCTGCAACACGCCTGGGTCCTTACCTTTACCGAGAGTGCCAAGCATGCAACCGCGACGTCCCATGTCAGCGCCTCTCTGCCCTGCAAAATCGGGCGACCACCCTCTTCTTGGGACGAAGATTGGGGAATCGGAGTGGGCGGCGTCGAGGTCCCGATCTCGAGGAAGTACCTTGTGAAAAGGTGCGCGGCGTGCCAGCGGGTATCTGGCGACTCGCTGAGCTGAGCGCGGAGATTTGCAAACGGCTTCTTTTTGGCGTGCTTGGACGGTGCGGGGGGCATCACCTGAGTAAGCTTCCGTCAGCAGTCCCTTCGTGCGTGTCAGCGTTACCGTACATCGAGGATCCATTCGACTGCTTTGATGCGAAAGTTTTCCTCGATACCTAGTATGAGCGGTGTTTCGTCATGCTGGTTGCTGGCGGCATCCCCAGGTTCGTCTGCTTGCATGACATCATCTTGCATGCTGACTATATCGCGCGGGACGAGTTCAGCAGGAGATCTACCGATATCGTCCGACGAAGAACCAGAGACGGTGTCGCCCGTGAAGAACGTCGTCCCAGCAAGCAGACCATCCGAGGATCTGCTGTCTAGTTCTCTGCATACGAGAGCCTTGATGCGAGCTTCGGCACAATCAACAGCAGAGAACCGTCCAAAGGGCACAGGACTGAGGGCACCAGGAGAGAGAACAGGAACAGACGACAGATCAGGCGATTTCCGCTTAGCCGAGTTCTTCGAGTCCGGAGTAACAGGCTGAGTAGGCGGGCAGTCCAACAAAAGATGTTCGCGAGACTGGGTAGATGCTGCGGGTGAGGACTTTGTGGTTCTAGTAGTAGTTGCAGGTATCACCTGAGCGACGTCTGATGTAGAGGGGTCAGAGCGAAGGGAGGCGGCGCGGCGTAAGCTAGCAGGTTCACGAGCAAGGCGTACAAGGGATAGCGAGCGTCCAGCGGGCACAGCGGGTTCACCAGAGACTGACTGAGAGTGTTTGCGCTCGGCTGAGACTAGCGTCGCCGCAGAGAGTGGGTCTTTGAGCGAGAAGAAGAACTATGCTGACTATATGCGCTTTGCCTGCCGGGAGAATAAGCCGGAGGTCCTTGTATGCGCAAGCATTCGCTGGGTGCAGGAGGATCTTGACCAAGCTCAGAAGAGCCGCGAGTGCGCACACGCTTGCGAGGTGGCTGAGCGACTTGTCCATCCAAAGCAGGCGGGTAGAAGTGGCAGTTCGCCTTCCGCGGGGCAGCAGGGGTCTTCAACTCGTTCGTAGGGAATGGTGTGCCAGCCCTATCGAGAACAGCTTCCCCAGTTGAGCTGTTTGCGAGTCCTCCTTCATATCAACTACAGTCTCTCCGTCTTCGCCGTCACTGACAGATCCGTACACGAGGTCAGCAGAGAACCGGATAGGCGAAGCCACATCGTACTCGGGAGCAGGAGAAGAGAGGAAGCCGTCAGCATCCTGGATATATGCGCATGTTTCGTCTACGTCAGCCAGGGATGCGGTCGAGAATACAGAGCACGAAGTCGAGCGCGAGCTAGAGAGTGGAGAGACCAGAGAATCGCCAGAGGACTGTTCCAAGGATATGTCAGCAGCATACAGCGAACTTCTCGCCGAAGACAGCGATGAACGGGACGAGCATGAAGACGGAGATGGCGCTTCTTTCTGTTGTTCTGTCCAGACGCAGAGCAGAAGCTTGTTGAGATGGCGTGTGAACCGCAATTGTGCTTCGGGGGTATCCATAGGATAGTAAGAGTGAGACGGGTGCCTGGCATCTTGACAGGATTTACAAGACGAAAAGCTGCCGGACCTGAACTTGGTGCGATTTGACAAGGCGTTGGAGAAAAGAGCCTGGTTCTGAGCATGGGGTAGTTTCGGCATTGAGACTTGAGGGTCGCCGCAGGCGGGGATTGCATTTGTTAGCCAGATACTAGCAGCCGTGGAAGGTCGCTCGACATCGTTCGACACCTTAGACAGCGTTGATATCGAGAGAGGGGTCTGAATAAGTGGTGAAGATGGAAAGACTGTCGAACTGGAGGCCGGAACGTCGACGGGCTCGGAAAGCACATCTCCGGGGTCGCTATATGCGCTCCCTTGGGACGATCTCGAGCCTGCGCTGGTAGACATTACCTGTATGTTATAGAATCCGCATCAGACCCTATCTAGAAGCACGAGAGCGTGCCTGCGCACCCTTTGTCGTTGCAGAGTCTCGTGTCTGCTGGTTTGGCGAAAAGCAAATGGAGACGCGCCCGCCATCGCGAGATGCTCGGGTCACGTGGGTACTCGTAGGCCTAATCTGGCTTTGTGGCGCTCCTCGACGACGACACCAGGAAGCGCGAGCTGAAATCCCAACCACTATAAAGAGACATGTCTACCGCCGAAACAATTTGCCCGTACACACGGCGCGACCGCGAGGCCAGAGAATTAGAGAAGACTCTAAGCGCAGCGGTCGCTGATGGGCCCCTTCATGCCGGGTCGCATGCGCGGGTGGGATGATGATGACCAGGATGTGTGATGCTACAAAACTCTCTAGTATGTATAGGTTATCATGTAGTACTCATTTCACTGAATAAACACTACGCACGGCCCATCGCAACCGACATGCCGAGACGTGGCATATACATTCCATTCCGTCCTACCTTGCTACATAAGCGATGTGTATATCTACTCGTACAAATACAGGCGAGAACACGAAGCCTGAAAGATACACTGGAGTCTATCCTACAGTCATGGCCATGCCAAAGGATATACAGTTCGCGATCCGCGTCAGCGTGCCCAGCACATCCAATCCATTCCAAAACCGACTCGTGCTTATAGCGTGTCCATCAAGCGGTGCCCGCCTAGAGGTAGAACATCGTCTTCTTAATGTTTGCACCGGGGCCGGAGCCCCAGAGCTTCTGCGCCTCAGCCCATATCTGCTCCTCGGGGACCTCCGACTTGCCCGTCGGCGGGCGCTGCTCGGTGATGCCTTGAAGGAGCGGGTGCAGATAGCAGCGGCCGCGCTCGCACGCAAGATCCGCATAGTACGCAGGAGAGGCGAGGGAGACCGCCTTCGTCGCGCGCGCGAACAGATAGGAGACGTCGTTCGTGAGCGTTTGCAGCTGGTCGGCCGCGAACCCGATCTCGTCGTGCACGACATAGTAGTGCGTCGGACGCGTCGTGCCCTGGAGACCACCGTGTGCTGCAAGGGCCCGTCAGTCGCGCAAACGAGAGAAGGGACGAGAACGAGCGTACCCTGGAGGAAGAAGTCAAACTCATAGACGGCGGTAACGCCACGGTCGACGACGGTGCCAGGCTTGGGATTGCCGTCGCCAGCAGCAGTCTGCGGGTCCGTTGGGAAGAAGCGCGTGTGGTGGCGTTTGCCGCAGACGACGATTGTCAGCTTGGGCGTGTACGGCTGCTGCCTGTCGAATTTCCTGAATGCTGCCTTGATCTGGGGCATCTCGTCGAGAATGACAATATTGAATTGACCCTGGTCCTGTATTAGAACACCGGAATCGAGAATCTTGGGCGGACATACCTCGGAAACGCCGTCGCGGTACACGATGATCCTCTCGGGCAGGACGCCATTGTTCGTCTGCTTGAAAGCCTCGAGACGCTCGATCATCATGTCGCTCAGAGCAGTCACCATCTGTCGCATAGGTCAACTTGTGTACAAATCAGCTGTGGTAGAAAGCCTACCTCCTTCTTCGACTCTTGCATGCGCAGACTGCACGGGAACTGCCCAAAGTGCTGGTCGACGCTCGCGACGACGGCAGCGATGGACGGCGTGCCCTTGACGGTGCCGAAGCCGGGGTGCGTGACGTCAATGCCGACCATCATCGTCGGCCGCTGGCGGAGCCACGTCGTGTGTCGCTGGTCGAGCGTATGGTTCACGCCGCCGGTCTTCATGTTCAGCTTGAGCGCGACGTTTGCAAAGTACTGTGGCTGGCCGCGCTCCTTGCGGAACTTGGCGACCTGCACGCAGATCGTCGTCATATCCGCGATGACGTCTGCCTGGTGCTTGAGCCCCGAGTACACGTGCCGGTCGCCATTCGATAGGATGACGAGCAGGAAGTCTGGCTTTGGTCGCATCTCGCGCAGCTTGTCCCGAATCTTGTTGACAGAGTTCCTGCGTATTGGGCCGTCACCGGCCTTCGGCTCCAGACGTACACTGTAAATGCGAGGCCGCTTCTTTGAAAAGTTCACGCCCGACTTGCTGCACATTCTGGCAAAGTCCTGGAGGGTCTGGTCCAACGCCGGATCGTTCTCACCCTCAAACTCGTCTCTCCCATTGTCTTGAATGAGAAGGGTGGCCCATTCGTCGAATCGCCCCGGGGTAGCGAACTTGACGTCGCGCAGGTTCCAGCTAGCCCTTTCGTCGATGTTCGCACCCCCCTTCGAGTATCTGACGCTTGGCAGAGGTAGAATGCGCCCTGGTACGACTGCGAGCTCGTTTCCGACGGCGGTGCCGAATGCCTCTAGGGTTTCGTTCTTGCCAACGTAGCCCAGCTCACGAATGCCACGGTTGACGATGGCGGCCGCGTTGACATTTGGGAACCTACAAGCAACCTTGATCATCTCCGAAGTATGGTCGTCAAGCAGCTTCCCGCGATATGGTTGATTTGGGAGGATCTCGCACAGCTCTGGCGGGAGCAAATTTGCCTTTTTGCCACCACCGACATCTACGAGGGGCAGATCTGGGTACGTCAACTTGATGTTGTACTCTGCACGACGCGTCTCTTTAGATGAAGAGTTCAAACATGGTATAAACTAACACGCACTCTTTTGGAAATACTGTTCGACAGTGACTGTACCCATGCCTTCTGCTTGGAAGCTGAAAGATCGAGCGGACTTGTCATGAACTCCTTTGACGGTCCTCATCTGGCCGAGGTGTTTCGTCTTCACGCGGACGCCTCTAACGAAGGGCCCGACACGTCCATTGTGACTCGCTTGGCTAAAGGCATACATGCTATCTGCAAGGTTGCCTGGTGTGTAGAACGCAGTCGTGCAGACGTTCACATTGACCATAAGCGTCTTGTGAGCCGGGCGCACAGAGGAGTAGAAGCCTCGCCATGCTTCGAGGCCTCCGCCAATAGAAACGGGAGGTTCTGCCGCGGATGGCTGGAAGAACTTGTTCCTTCCTACCATAACACCACCCGCAGAGGACCGATTTGGGTAGGCAGCAAGAATGAGGTTCAGGGCGGCGACAATGGGCAAAATATCATAGCCACGGTATTGCGGCTGGCCATTGAGGTAGCTTGAAACATAGAAGTCAGAATAGCGTGTCCATCAGGTCCGGGACGCAGCGGAAGTAATGGTGGGGAGGTACGAGGAAATGCAAGCGCCTGAAGCCCGAAGGGACTCGAACGCGGTGTTTTGAGCTCATCAACCCTCAGGGACTTTACATGTCCTCGACCAGAATGTGCATTCGGAAAGAGTACGCACCTGACGAGACTCTGCGTCTCCAGTTCATGAATGAACTTTATGGTCATTTTGTATTCTTTCTTCTCTGGCTTCCCGATCTTCTTCCCGCCCTTGGGTTTCGCAGGTATCTCGGCCTCGTCACCTTCAGTAAACGGAATGTCGATCTCGAGAGGCTGAGGGAGGGCTTTCGCGGCGATGAGTTTCGCAGAATGGTCATGCGCGACATTACCCTTCAGACCCATGCTGGCCCATGCCGGAGTCTCTTCAGCGAGCTGGAAGATGCGACGTTTGAGACGCTTGACAGTGACTTCTGGAGTAATTTTGACATCGTATTCGTGCAGCGGGCCTTGGGGACCTTGACAGTGAAGAAGTTCGTGCGCAGCTTGATCGCGTACCGGCTGTGCCAAAACCAGGGCGCACAGGGAGGTCATTGTCTTGAAGACGCATTCCTTGCAACGCTGCGACAAGTTGGTCTTCCGATTTGTCTTGCAGCCGCTTGTCTAGGTTAGCAGGCTGGTCGGGCGCATAGACTCTGTCCAGAATGAGACGTTAAGTATCTCTCTCCGAGCTGAGATGTTAGACAGTACGACGTACCCGCCCTGCTCCCTGGGCCCGCCACGTCCGCCACGGAAGCCGCCTCTGTCCCCGCCACGGCCACGGTCGTATCCTCCACGGCCACGGTCGCCGCCACCGCGACCGTATCCGCCACGATCACCGCCTCCATAACCGCCGCGGTCGCCACCGCGTCCACCGCCATAACCGCCGCGATCGCCACCGCCTCGCCCGCCACCGTAGCCGCCGCGGTCGCCGCCACCGCGCCCGCCTCTGAATTCGCCGCGTCCACGTCCTCTGTCGCCGCCGCCGCCGCCACCGCGGCCTCGGTCTCCTCGATAGCTCATGTTAAGGTCTTGATGGTACGCAAGTGGGTGGAAGTTGGGAGGAAAGATGGAGCCGAGCACCTGCGCAGTCGCAGTCTTGTACACAAGGCCTCGGGGCGTTCCTTTGTGCTGATTGATGGCAATGTTCCCCTCGCTGCGTAGTCTGCATCGAGGGAGACAAGTACAAGGCCCGCCATTATCGACAAAGCCTAGACTCCTACCTATACTAGGCGCCGATAATAAGTGAGCCCACTATGAGCTGATGTCGCCATAGGACATGGTCTACGTCGAAAGATCCATTGTATACATAACATTAGCCTTCTGGATTCAAGTGTACATGGATTATACAGAACAGGGCTTTCCTATTACATTTCTCGTATCGATGTGGAAATGAATGTGCGATGAATGACAGGTTGCGGAAAAGTGCAGTACTACGGTACAGGTATTATAAGCTTCACATACAACAATTAGGACGGATGAGGCCGTGACAACAGGGGATTCAGTAATCCGGAGTGAAAAAAACATGAGAACAGCGTGAGACAGGACATGGTGGGGCGTGAAAACACCGTCAGGTAGCAGCCAGAAGAAAAAGGAGTCATGCACAACGGCAGGGACATAGAAAACGCACCGTCCGGAAAAAGCTAGGCCGGCCTAGTATTCTTCGACCTCCGACAAGGACGCATACTCCGACACCGTCCTGTCGTCATCCACCTCATAGTATTCCTGCACCACCTCGCGCATGGCGAACCGCATGATGGGCGTCGTGGGGACGAGTTTCGGGCCGACGATCTCCTCCTCCTCCTCGACCGCACGCAGCTCGAAGACACGTTGCTCCTCGCGCAGGAACTCCTCGTCCGTGAGCGCCGTCATCATCTCCTCGTCGAGTTCGCCCGGCGGCACCTCGTTCACCATCGTGCCGCTGCTCCCGGCGCCGGTCATCCGCCCCGGGTGCAGGCTCTCCCGCGGACGCATGCTCAGCACGCGTGGGTCCCAGCCCTCCTTCGAAATGGGGTCCGTCCAACGCAGGTCGAGAATCCGGCCGCGCACCATGCCGTCAATTGCCCGTGCGCCCATCTCGCGACAGAGATGGAAGTACGACAGGGCGCGAGTGCCGGGCTGCACAAGCCGGTCCATGACCTTCAGCAGCTGAATGGCGGTGAATTCGGCGGTTTTGTCCGGACCCACGCCGACAGGAGTGAATGAAGCGGGTGACTGGTGGGGATCGACGTTGAGGTTGAGAGGTGAGTAGATGCGGAAACCAGACCCAGTGCTCAAAGGCTGGTTCGAAGGGGTGCGCTGGAGCACGTTTTGGCTGCCGTTGCCAGGAGGAACGGGACTACGAGGTGACTTTGCTGGGTCAGAATCGTCGTCGCTAGGGGGTGCTTGTGCAGCATGAATGACGTGCAAGTTGAGCAGCGCATGCGCTTGCAGGAAGTGCGAACTCTGCTTGACTGTGAACAATATTAGCATTGGGCAGTTAACGAAATGCTACCGCACTAACCGTCCAGTTTCCCGTTCGCGTTGACTGAATTAGAAGATATCAGCATCAGAGTTGCTAACTCGTACAGCGACCTACTCACCATAGTCCGTTGTGAAGTCCTGCCAGTGAGCAATCTTTCCACCAAATGCTTCATATAGCCGCTCAAAGTCCATCCCAGCCCGGAGGTGCTCGGGTACATTAGGCAGGATGACTTCTCTGAAGTAGCGGCGAGTCTCATGTTTTGTGTAGTCTCCAATGGTAATGATCTAGACGTCTCGTTAGCCCTGGTAGAATGCTCGACTGCGGTATACACACCTTGCAATGCTGCATCACGTTTAGCTGTCTTAGCCATGTTTGGTAGAACGGATCGCTTGTTGCGTGTATGACATGGCATAATCGGTCCTGCTTCGTGATCACGAGCATGGCATCCAGAAGACATTTCATGGCATCCGTGGAACGGATGAGTGCTGGCCTACAACGCCCCGCCAGTCAGTGTGGTCAGGTATCGTAGTTTGGACTAGACGTACAACTTGTGCGCCTCGTCTATGAAGAACACTGGCATTTTCTTGGGGGGTAAGCTCTGCAGACTTCGCAGCGTCGCCATTAGGCTTCGATTCCTCGATGTGCACACTTCGTCCCTCTGGGCGTCCGCTCTGTTCAGCAGGTTGCTTAGTCTTTGGACGCAGCCATGAAAAACGCATTTTCGATGGGCGGCGTTGCGGCATTGCAGGTCGCGACGGTTGTTGTGGCTCTTCCTTCTTTTTCTTGTCTTTCCGAATGCTCTCAGGATCTGGCGTGAAATTCCGGTAGTGAAGCAGTGAACTCTATCAGATAGACGTGAATATTCATTCTCTGTAACAGCCGACAGACTGACCTGGAAGAGCTCCATGAGCCGAGCAACATCGCTGACTTTGATCTCCCCAAGAGTGCCTGCACCAACCCCGTCCTGTGGGGCCGTGTTTGCAATGCGGCGCTCAACGTTGAGGCGGTCGTGCTACGTCGGTCACAGGGTTCGGTATAGTTCCGACCACCGTTCAGCCAAACCCACCTTGAAACCCCAAGCCTGCTTCTCGAACTCATCGTGTCCAGCATCTTTGGCAATGTCCATGAAGAATGCTTCCATCTGCTGACTGCGACGAAGGTCATAAACGACCAACAGCATATGAGAGAGCATAGACGAACCTAAGACTCATATATAAGCTTGCAAGATCGGCGAAGCCGGCGATGCGAAGATCGAAATGAAGGACATGGTATCGTTCGCTTGTGAGAACCTGCCTCAGTAAAGCTGTCTGCGAAGCAGGATGAGTGCATTCACAGGATGGCAGCAGCGGAACACGCACTTTGCCTACGCTACTCGCTCCGAACAGCACCGTGAAGCTCGGATCGCCCTGCAACGCGCTCTCAATAGCCTTGATCTCGGCCGGCCGTCGATAGAAGTTTGGCAGGGGAGAGAAGGTATGTGCGGGGCTGAGCTGAGCACGTTCACGAGCCTCCGCGAGTTCCCTTCGTGTTTCCTCGAGCATCCTCTTGGACTCTGTTAACGAACGGAGAGTTTCGGACGGCTATATGCGCACGCGTCAGGCGGAATAAGGATAGAGGAATAGGGGGCGCACATTCGCAATGACACTGATGATCTCTCCGAAGCCAAAGAAATGTCGTTTCTGCACCTCACCAGGCAGGGGCATGCCACTGCGTCTGGGGGACAGATTGGAGCGAAACAGCCAGGAGAGGTGAACAGTGGTCGAGGAGCCGTGTATGCTGTACACGCTGCCCCTGCGTGACTGCGAATGGGAGTAGGTGCGTGCGCGCTGGGCTGGTGCTTGGCTGTTGTGCCTATAGAGAGGGCCGTTGGGTTGAGCATGCGCGCCTGGCGTGCGTATCATACCAGAACACGGCGGTGCGAGATGAAAAGAACCAGTCGATGTCGATAGCGTGCGATAGGGAACGAGTCCCGGTTGCGTGCACGAGAGATAGAGATTGGTGGAAAGGGATGGATGTGGTGCTGCTGCGAGCCTTGTGCCAGGAGGCCACAGATTATTTGAGTAGAGGACGCGGCTGTGTCGTGCTGCGTCGCTGGAGACGCATGGCAGCCGCTTCATGCCTGGGCTAAATGATGAAGGTGCACAATACGCGAGGGTGAGCGAACACGAGGCAAAAGCGCGACTCTCAAACTGAGGTGTCAAATTACGGTTGAAGCTGTGTCGTCGCTGTCCGCTGACTTGAGTGCCCTGTTCGATGGGTCAGGGGCACGGAAGAGACTGCAGTGGATTGTCAGGGTGAAAGGACGCATTCTGCCCAAAGCGCAGTGAGGAGGCAAGTCGTCATAGGTCCTGATGTCCAGCCTGTAAGGGGGATTGATGCGCCTGATGCGCCATCAAGAGACTAGCTCCCGCAGACGCGCGCTGCTTACACAGACCGTCTCATATCGCTCTCTGCAGACCGACCACCATGGCCGCACACAAAGACATTTTGCTTGTGGGCCTTGGTGCAGTGGGTGCAATCTGTATGTGCTGCCGTTACGTGACTCTCCTCACGAGAGATCTGACACGCCCTGATGAGAAGACTCGCTCATCCTGAAGAGAAGTGGCCAGACATCCGTGACAGTGGTCGCCAGAAGCAATTACGATGCTGTATCCAGTCTGTGCCGCTGGTATCCATTACGTTTGCAGCGCTCATCTATCTGCAGGAAATGGCATGCGTTTTCAGAGCCGCAAGTACGGTGACATAGAGGGCTGGAAGCCCGATAGATGTACGTACTTCCCGCGTACGCTAATGCACCGTTCGGTGGCACTGAACACGGCTTTCATACTCGTAGTGTTCTCTAAGATAGACCATGCGCTGGACCGCCCATACTCTCACGTAGTGGTCACGACGAAAGCGATTCCCGAACTGACAAGGACTCCGGAGCTACTCGCTCCGCTGCTATCCGCGCCATACGCTACCAAGTACCGCCAGCCAACCTATGTTCTCATGCAGAATGGTCTCGGAGTGGAGCGTGACTTATATAATGCGCTCAAGAAACTCGATGACACGGAGGAGCCCAGAATTATTAGTACCGCTGTATGGATCGGCACCACCCTGCTCGCCCCGGATTTATGCGAACACAATGACTTTGTGCGTGCAACATGCAATCGACATCATGGCTTAGTTTAATGTCGGTATCTAGGACCGCGTACAAATGGGTGTTTACCGACCTACCACGACCCAGGCCGTAAATACACCGAGGAAGAATCCCTCCTGCGCGAGTTCGCCGACCTTCTGAAAGCAGGTGGCAGCGACGTGACCATCTTCCCGAGATCCAGCGCATCAAGTTCTCCAAGAACTTTTGGAACTGTGTGCTCGGTGCCTCCGCCGCGCTCGCGCGTTTCCCTCTGCAGGCAATATTCCGGCCGCCGCACAAGGATCCTGGAGCCTCGGATGCTGCCCCGCCTGCTGACGAGGCCTCAGCGCCGCCAGATAACCTCACAGACTCGCAGAAGCGACGGCGCAGATCCCCTATCGTTCCCCGCTCATCCGTGACTATACGGTCCCGATGCTGTACGATGCTTTAACGGAGATGCGCAATCTCGGCACTGTCCTGTTCCCCGCGACGGAGCAGAATCCGGGCCTCGACCCGGATATCGCGCTCCGGACGCTGACCAACACGTCACGCCTCCACTGCATTCCGGAGAGTACGCACAAGCCTAGCATGCTCGTCGACATCGAGAACGGTCGCCCCATGGAGCTAGACGTCGTGATGGGTGAAGTAGTGAGGCTGGGAAGGGCGCACGGCGTTCCACTGCCAGTAAGCCGGTATTTGAGTCATTTGCGCCATGCACGGGCTAATGTATACTCTACCACAGAGGATCGAGACCATATATGCGCTGCTCTTGATTGTGCAAGAGCAGTTGCTCCGCAAACAGCGTGGGGCGTAGCCGTCCATGTATCATATAGGAACCCCGGATCTTAGCCCAATGTATTCTAGAGCCTTACTATAGACTCGGCATAGCACTCTAAAGTATCCAGAGATGAAGACGCGCCTTATTCAAGCCCAGCAAAACGCACGTCTGCGTTCTGCTCCAACCACGCGATCCATTTCTTCAGGAAGGGGCTGCCATGCTGCACGGTGGACGAATCACCCACGACGCACTGTGCGCACAGCCCCGCAGTCAGCAACGCGGTCTCCATGCGGTCTGAAGCTTAACCTACCAGGTGTCTCTTTGCGCGGGTCATCGCCACTGTAGAGATAGAGTTTCAATAGGGGATACGGCGGGCGATGGCGCAGTTAGGGTTGACGCACCGTTCAGCCTGCGCTTGTCCTTGAGGAAACCGACCTCCCGCTTGTCGTTGCTACGCACGAGACTGATAATCACAGCGTCCTTTTCGCGCCCTTGCATGCCGTCCACTGTGCCTATCTCGAGGTCGAGCCCGTACGTAGGCCGGAGCATCGATGTCAGCAGTGACACTTGGGCCTGGTATCTAGTCACATGAAAGTTGGTGACGATTGTGGGTCAGCAGGAAACAGTGCTCACGGGGTGATAATCGCGATTTGTGAGGTAGGACTCCGACGCCGGTCTGCCAAGGTTGTAATGTAAGAGTAGGCAGTATCGCGACCCTGTATCGAACCCACCAGTTCCTCGATGTATCGCTTCACCACCATTGCCTCGTTCTCATTGCAACGGCTGCCCTCATCCCCGTCTCCTTCCAGTCGCTCGAAATATTCGCAACCTGCTGTGTCGAAGAAAACTACAGGGGTGCCGAGGAGCTCCGTCTCCTCATCCTCGGACGTTGCGCTCGTGTTAGGGAGGTCCTTCAACAGGTGTCCTGCGACGGAATCGTGAGAGGTCAGCTTGTTGTGATACATTACTCTTGAAGGAAACTCGGCGATCTTCGCGTGCATGCTATTGGAAAAGATTGAGTACAGATACGTGAGGTAATCAAAGGGCAGGGAGTACCGATATTGCACATTCAGCATCCTCTTGATACCAGGACCGTACATCTTTTCTAGCCTGTCGAACATGGTCGTTTCTAGCGAGCGCGGTGGGCGGAGCGAGCGGGGCTTTCGTTGACGTTTCTTCTCGATGGATAGCTTCTTGTCATCATCGGGTAGCTCTTCCTCATCCGCGCTGGAGTCAGAAGTCGCATCTATTCACAAGATACGTTGTTAATCTCTCTTAGCTCGACGTTACAGTAGAGCAATCTCACCATCAGGCGCCTTCTCTACCTTCTTCGCAGCATCACGGGACTTGTCTTTGCTTCCACCGTCCACCGAGAGAATGGTAGGAGGCAGTTGCATCGGGTCTCCGGCAAGAATCAACTTCTTGCCTTTAAAAATCGGTATCCAGCATACCTACAGGCGCTATTAGCTGCCATTCCAATAGACGATGGTTATACATACGGCTTCAAGAGCTTGCGTAGCCTCGTCGATAATGACAACATCGAATTCATGGTTCCTTAGCTGGTAGCCTCCTGCGGAATGACATGTGGCGACAACAACCTATACAGTACCGATCAGCGGGTAACATGGTGAATGGCTTCCTTGCATACTTGTGATTCGCTCAGGACACTCTCCACAACGCCACCTTCTCGTTGACGGTATCTACCCAGCAGCATCAGCTCGGAGTGTTACAATGATCTCTGAGTAGACGTACTCTTTTCGCAATGCCCGTACCTCCTCCCACATCTTCTTGCGCTCCAGGCCTCGGGGTGCTTTCCCTTTTGCGCCCTTACCCTTACCAGCCAGAATGTCTAGCGCAGCCTCCAGTTCGTTCTTGACATCTTTTGCCAATGCTGCCTAGTTGAACTCTTAGTATGGCCGGACACGAGATGCATAGTACAACGTACTGCATCGGTTTTGCTCGCCTTAACTTCTAGTGTGCTGTCTAGCACACCCTCGTTCGCCATGACGCGGCTGGGTGTCCGACTCGCGTAACTTTCAACCGTTTCCCGCTATCCGGTAGCGGTAATGCAAGTAGTCTCTCCAGGATGTTGTCCACTGATAAGTTGGATGCTCCACACACCAAGAGGCGCAGAGGTTTGGGGTTTGCCGGCGTGACGGAAGTCATTTGGCGAATGATTTCTATGAGAGTATGAGTCTTGCCAGTCCTGAATCAGCGTGTAAGATACTGCTGATCTCCAAATCGCTGTTCGCACTCACCAGGAGGGCCATGAATACATGCAACCTCTGGGAATTCTAGGGTAAACCGGACAGCGTCACGTTGGCTCGGATTGAGCGTGTCGTCAAAAAACTTTAGGTCTTGTACTGGAACTCTTTTCGATGGCTCACTCATTCCAAGCAAGACGCGCATGACTCCTGTCAGGGCAGGTAGATTCTTGTCCTTGGACTGCGCATAGATTACAGCGTGAAGTAGTGCGGAAATGGTATCACTTACCTCGGCTGCTTGTCCGAGCGCGACCTTCTCGAGGTTATCGAGAGCTTTATCCATCCTGACGAGAATATCAGAGCGTGTAGGTCTTGTATGATATCAATGCCGCGTACCTATCGAACGTCACACTGTTCGCAAGTTTCACGACTCTGCATCTGTCCGGAAGGTCGAGATCTTCGCTGCTTGACTCCGAGGCATTCAAGGCGATTACGATACGGACGTCCGACACCTGGTATCACATAATTAGTGAGACGCCACACCAATTAGCCCGGTTATCAACAAACCGTACCTTGTATACCACGCCTTCAGCAGACCGCGAGCTCTTGGCATCCGTGGGCTTCTTGCCCTTGGCTGTCTTCTTAGTACTGCCAGTAGATACATGCTCTTCTATGCGTGCAATATCTCCAGGCCTACAGATGTCAGTACAGACAAGATATGACCTGTCAGAGATCCTACCTGAATGTGTGAGGAGGGAATAGAGGACTGCTGTTATAAGCTGTCGGTCGTTCGAGCTCTACCAAACTGCGCTTTTCCGACAAGTCAACGTAGAGGCGTAAGAAAATCCAAGCACAACGCACGTTTTACCGCCGAGTCCGACAGTGACATTAGTAACTCCCAGAGAGTTGAGAGCCAGGCCCTTCTGCTCAAGCAGGCTCGGTGGGCAATTGGTGAGCAATAGTGATGTTCGTTCGATCTCAGCCTCGCGTTCTTTCAGCAGGAGCTTTCGGTGCCGTTCAACGAAACAGCGGATGTTCTCATCGGTAGACAGTGTGAAAGCCATACTCAGCAAGGTGGTCAGGAAGGTTGAGGCTTGAGGATCAGCTTCAGCTGACGGTGCGCACCCAACGGCGGGGGCCATCTTATCTTATCTCTCCGCGCAAGCGAAGCGCCCGACTCAGGCGTCCCGCCGTGAACACTGAGGCTGTCTTGAACGTTGAACGTTTGAACACATTGTGCACTTCCTAAAACCCTCTGCAACCTGAAGATCAAACTGCTTTCATGTCCTCGAAAGAGCAGAGTAAAGTTGTATTCGGTAAGCTAGCCTACGTCCAGTCGGGCGACGAGAAGTCTGACAGTCTCTCTAGTCGGCAATGTGCCGTACAACATGGCCGAGGCAAGTGTCGTTGTACCAGGGCGGTTTCTACTGTATTGAAGCCTTGCGTACAGGAACAACTCATAGATGCTTTTAAATCTGTTGGGCAAGTCGTGGGTTTCAGGTACGTTCCACAGTTTTATCGTGTTGCCGTAGCTGAACTCGCGCTTCAGATTAGTGTACGACCGAGACACAGGGAAACCCAAAGGATATGGATTCTGTGAATTTGCTGGTACGATTTTACCCTCTCAAGATATACTTCGACAGAACGAATCTAACGCAATGAACTCGTGTTCTTCAAACAAATTGGACATCGCTCAAACGACTGCACTCTACTTGCTGAACTCGACAATGGATCGCTTGGCTGCACACTTGTATACATTCACTGCATGTCTGCCCTCCCCTTGCGAATCACTTCCTGTATGAATGTCGCGTCACTAAGACCATGACACTGCACTGTCTGCGGTTCGCAACCTCAACGGACAAGAGATTGGCGGGAGACCTTTGCGGATCGACCTGGCAGACTCAGACCCATTCCTCGAAGGCAAGACCACTGTCCGTGGCGAGCTTGTAGACGGAGGAGAGACGAGAGCACAATGGCGTGAGCGGCAACATGAACGAGAACGACAAGACCCGAACGCCTTTCTGCGTCAACTGCCTCAGGGCGTTCCCCTTCCGCCGGGGACGAATGCAATGGATCACATCAGCAACGTTCTCGCCACAACACAGCCAAGCCAAATATTGGAGGTGCTTGCTCAGATGAAAGTGCGTAGCTGTTTGTTGTAGTCTTATCTCGAGCTAACATGGCTACCAGGCTTTCATCATTACACACCCAGAACATGCACGATCTCTGCTCATGGCGCATCCTCAATTAGGCTACGCCCTATTCCAAGCTCTGCTCCTGAACAAGATCGTTGACCCTGCCGTGTTGGATCGCATGCTTGCTGCTACAGGTGGACAACCGCCCGCAGCGATACGTGCCCCGCCACCTCCGCCACCGCAGGCTGCACCATACGGTCAACCCCCGATGCATCAACCACAAGCGGCCTACGGCGCTCCGCAGATGCACATGCCTCCCGCGGGTGCTGCCCATCATCCGACACCGCCTGTCCCGCCTGCGTCGATGTATTCGGCGCCGCACATGCCACCCGCCCTGCGCCTTATGGTTATCGTCCGCCCCGCCCGCTGCACCCGTGCCACCGCCGCGCAGCCGCTCCTGCGCCCGTTGCTGCTGCCGCCCAAGCGTTTGACCCCGCTTCCAGAGTGAGTACATGCCCGAACGGCGGCTACGCGACATATACTCACTACTAGTGCAGGATATGTTGATGCAGGTTCTTAGCCTTACGCAAGCGCAGATTGATTCGCTGCCACCGACAGAGCGTGACCAGATTTACCAACTAGTAAGTTGCGCAGTTCATTGCTGCTTGAACCCACCTCACGGCATTTTCTCGTCTACAGCGAAAGCAGTTTGGCGTGCCAGCTCCAGGCCATAGAGGCTTCGCAGACGAGCTGTCGCACGATGTATCATAGAGTCCCACTTCAATCCATCGCTTTGATCCCTCACTAGCACGAGCTAGATCATATGAGGCATTGCTCTATCTTTACATAAGAATAACCATGTGGCGTTCTCTACAACTTGTTAGCGAGGCTGCGGGTCTCCTTGAGCGCGACGAAGCGCTTCGAGACTTCCTCGAGGGAGATCATTTCGCCCTTAGCCTTGGTGCCGACATCGTCGCGGTTGCGAACGTTCACGGACTGACTGTCGAGCTCCTCCTGGCCGACAACGAGGATGAAGTTGTACTGCGCGATCTCACCGTTCCGGATCTTCTTGTTCAAGGTCTCCGGGCTGTTGTCGACATCGGCGTACAGGCCGAGTTTCTGCATCTTCTCGGCGACCTCGCCGCGTATTGTTGCTGTAGCGGTCAGACATGAGCGGCGAGCGCGATCAATGGAATGGGTGACTTACGTATGGAACCGCAACAGGGACGACGAGAATCTGGCGGGGTGAGAGCCAGAATGGCCTAGCAGAACCGCATTAGTTTCCATCCCCACTTCTCAAAATGCATACGACCCACCATTTGCCAGCGAAGTGCTCGGTGATGATGGCGATGAAGCGTTCAACACTGCCGAGGATAGCACGGTGGATGATGACGGGGCGTGACGGCGGCTTGTCGGGGTTGGTGGCCTCCTCTGGCGAGCGGTACTTCAGGTTGAAGCGCTCGGGCAGCTGGAAGTCAAGCTGGATGGTCGCGCACTGGAACGACCGCCGCAGGGCATCGCGAATCTTGATGTCAATCTTGGGGCCGTAGAACGCACCATCGCCCGGATTGAGCTCCCACTTGCCGGGGTATTGCGCCTCAAGGGCCTTCTTCAGTTGCTGTGGGAAAGCCGTTAGCACGGACAACCATCGTCATAAACAAACGACGCACGTCTTCAGCGACATTCCATGTCTCGAGGTCGCCAAGGTAGTTGTCAGGGCGTGTAGACAGCTCGAGCTGGAACTCGAAGCCGAACAGGCCGTAAATATGCTGCATGAAGTCGAACAGTGCGTTGATCTCCTGCTCGATCTGCGAAGGCATGCAGAAAATGTGGGTGTCGTCCTGCACGAACCGGCGCACACGGGTCAAGCCAGTGAGCGCGCCGGACGCCTCGTTACGGTGCACAATACCGAACTCCGCCATGCGGATCGGCAGCTCCCTGTAACTGCGGTCACGCGAGTCGAAGATGAGACAGTGGCCAGGGCAGTTCATGGGCTTCAGAGCCCAGGCCTCCTTCTCTATATCGAGAGTGAACATGTCCTCCTTGTAGTTTTGCCAGTGTCCAGAGGTCTCCCAAAGCTTGGCGTTGTACATGTTGGGGGAGATGACCTCCTGGTAACCACGCTTGAAGTATTCAGTCTGCAACCCGATTGTTAGATCTGAGCTGAGCATCGCCTTCACGAGTACTCACGCGCATAAGCTCAACAAGAGTGTTGTAGATGCGAGTACCGTGAGGCAGGAAGAACGCGCTGCCAGGGCTGAGCTCGTTAAAGAAGAAGAGTTCTTGCTCCTGCATCACATAGTTAGCAGGTGTAAATTTCGTAGAAAAGATACAAACCTTGCCGATCTTCCTGTGGTCGCGCTTCGCGGCTTCCTCGAGGAAGTGCTTGTACTCGGTCATCTGCTTCTTGTCAGGGAAAGAGATGCCGTAGATACGTTGCAGAGAATCGTTCTTTGGGTCTCCGAGGAAGTAGGAAGCAGAGCTCTAACCTCAGGGTATCAGACGCGGCCTCACCAGACAGTGTCAGTGCGTACCTTGGTGACCATGAAGGCCTTGATCTTTCCAGTATGCGGGATATGAGGGCCCACGCACAGGTCGATCATGGGACCGCAACGGTAGACAGTGGTAGAGGTGCCGTCAGGGATCTTGGACTCGATGAGCTGCTTCTTGTACTTGTTGTACTGTGGCGACCGTCAGCGACGTAGACCGAGTACGAACTGTGAGACACGTACGCCGAACATCTCGAGCAGAGTCTCCTTGGGCACAACGAGACGCTCGAACTTCTGCTTCTCCTTGATCGCCATCTCGGACACCTTCTCGAGAGCGGGGTAGTCAGCGGTAGTGACAGGCCTGCCAAAACACCTTTAGGTATATTTCAGGAGTGCAGCGGCCTGGACGCTACCTATCCTGGATGGCCATCTCGTAGAAGAAGCCGTCTTCAGTGGGTGGGCCGACACAGAGGTGGCAGCCGTAGTGGCGCTCTGCAGCCTCTCCAGGACGTGGGCGGACGAGTGCCAGAAAACACGCTTGCCTAACCATAGGTTAGCCAGGACCGTGCATTGGGCAGACTGCGAAGTCTGTACCTTCAGGATGGTTGAAGTCAAGCAGTTCAAGGCTGCACGAGCCCTCGAGAGGACGTTCAAGATCCCAGACTTGTCCATTGACCTGAAAAGCTCTGTCAATGCTCTCGCGAATAACGATAGGACGGCATACCTTGGCAATCACAGTACGGTCAGCAAGACCCTGTGAAATTTGCTTCGCAATGTCCATCGGGCTGGTCTCCCAAGAGGTGCCCTTGCGCTTCGAGCCATCCGGAAGAGTGATCTCGATCTCTTGTCTTGGTTGTGCTAGTGGTGCACCTTCAGTCCACGAACATAGCATTCCGCAAATGACAGGCGCACCTTTGATCCATTCGTCCTGTTCTGCCTTCAGCTTCTCGAAGAGCTTGATACGATGCTCGAAGAATTCCGGAGGTGGTTGCAGCTGTGCAAGTATTTTCAGGTAATTTAGCCGGAGCAGGACTTGAGCAGAGGCCTACGCACCTCAAGAGGATGCTCTGACGTGGCAGCATGCTTTGCCGCCTTCTTCTCCTTTGGTTTCTTTTCCTGGTGCGCGTGAGGCGCATCGAGCGCAGGAAGCTGCGCGGGCTGTGAGGTAGAGGCGACGGGCTCGGGGAGAGACGACATTGTTCTGAGAGTCTGGGTTTTTCTGAGGAGAAGAGGAGGAGAGGGACGAGGAAGTACTGTACAAGGACGAGAGAACACCAAGGATCGATTCAGTCGCCTGAGCATGCAACTGACTCTGCCTAGAGTCACGACGGCAGATAGAACGCGATAAATTCCCGTTCCTCCGCGCTTCACACGCGTCATTCCACAAAAGGAAACCGTTTACGTTTCTCACCGCAGAGCGTTTGCTGATCTCCAATCGAAAGATATATTCATCATATTACAGCTTCTTATTTACGCTCACGCAGCCTGAGATTCACGAAGACGGCGGTCTGCTTCAAACGTCTCGCGTACCTGTGCTAAGATTAGTAGTGCATCAAGTATTGCTACGCTACCACCGACCTCGCTAAAGAACTCATCATCAATCAGCACCCGTACACCTGTAGCCGCAAGTGCTTTGGACACATTCAGGCAGGCAACATGCCCCTCTGGGCTGGCAGCAGACTGCGTAAAAGCTCGCGTGTGGTTGCCGCCCTCTGGCTCTGTGGGAATACCTGGCGGCCGCAAATAAGTAAGGGGGAAGACTCAAGCATATCGAGCAGTCACTCACCAAATCCGGGATGTAGTGCAGGTAGTGCTGGGGTACCGACGTCAGCTTCTGTGGGCGAGGAGTTTTTTCCCACGATTTACCATATGTCACATTTCCCTGAATTGTGGTCAATACTAGTTGCTTGGATGGATGCAAGACAATTGCTTACAAAATCAGTAGAGGCACTTCGAATGCCCCACGTATAGTCAACTGGACCAAATTGACTCTCAAACACGTGCTTGAAACCGTCGCCTATTGGACGCTCGTGAGCGATGCTTCCGCCGCCACATATCGGAGTACGGACCGAGTGCCTTGTTCTGCCTGAGGTCAAACGTAGAGCCTGCTTTCGTGATCTCTACGCGGCAGCCCGTAGCCAAGGATGCAGCTCTGTGCAGCTAATGAGTGTAGAGACGATTTCAGAATATGTTTGGTGCACGCACTTGAAACAATTGATCACGCGAGGGACCAAAGCCTCGACCTCAGCCCAGGTCTCTCCTCGCACGTACCAGCTACAAAGCTTAGCATAGTATGAGGTCGGGTACAGAACCATAATCCTTACAACATCTTTGCGTAGTCGGGTATTACTGATGACATTGTCAGAGGCAAGTCATGCTATGAACCAGACGACTGACCGTTTGCCGCCCAATCCTTGCCTTCGAAGATGCCGTGAATACGATGACTAGGCTTGACCTGCTGTCTGAGCATAGCAATGCTAGTATATGCTGATACTGCAGCATCAAGAGCATTTTGGCCTTCCCAAGGAGACAAAGCTGCGTGCGCCCTGCAACGAGTAATGAGAACACCGTCTTCTGTCGCAAGTCGAGGACTGACGTGTGTCCGTGATACTCGACCTGAATACGCTGAATAGCAAGACATGCACTAAGACTCGCAGAGTACGCAGGGCCAGGCGCCGGATGGCACATGAGGCATGCATCCATGCCTTCATACGCGCCCTTCTCGAGCAGAATGACCTTGCCTCCGCCGCCCTCCTCACCGGGCGTCCCGAGGAGCACGACCGTACCGGATATGTCGTGCTTAATCAGGGCCTCACGAATAGCACATGCGACAGCGACGCCAGAGATCGCGATGAGGTTGTGGCCACAAGCATGTCCGACGCCGGGGAGCGCGTCCATCTCGGAGTTGACACCGATCGTGCGCCCGCCCTGCCCGTGCGTGTACCGCGCGATCCAGGCGGTGTCCATGAGGTGGTGAGGAGTCACGTCGAAGCCGTGCTTCGACATGAACGCGGTGAGCGCGTCGTGTGCATAACTGGGCGAGTATGAGCATGATTGGCATCCGGTGAAGGGCTGCACACTCACTGCTCCTCGAATCGCAGCTCAGGGTGCGCTGACCAGGTCGTTGTGAGGCAAAGTCGAGCCGTGTAAGACACCAGACAAACCGGATATGTCGAGACTGAGTTCTCTCAGCTCCTTGTCCAAGGCATCGATGGTCTCGCAGATCGTCTTGAATACGTCAGGACGGTATATGTCCTCTCCGTTGCCTCCGGGGTGAACGTCGTCTCCAGGACGCCAGATATCAGCTTGCGACATATTCTCTGTAGTCCGTCAGATTCTATGCGTTCAGAGGTGAACTGAATGCATGTACTGAGACCTGACAAAAGACGTGGGCGGAAGACGACAGCGCGTGAGCGCGATCGGCTCCATCGGTGTCGCGTCTTATCAGGGGCGGCGGAGCTCCCGTCCGCGACGGATCACGGATTAGATTATGCATCTCCGGATACTGGGAGATGCAGGGTTCTTCTTGACTGACCGTTCATATATATAGATGAGACGAGGAATCTAATAGATGGTCAATACCGAGGGCTACTTGCTGTAGTCTACCAAGCACAGAAGTTCCATCTGTCAGAGCTGGTAACATGAGTGAGGCTTCATTCGCGTTTATCATTGCCTGTTGTACTACTATGAGAATGTGAGAGAGCGAACATGATAGGAAAGCGACATCGAGACTGCATTATGAGAGCATCGAAAGCATAGAGAATGTCCCCAGACCACACCATTACCCATATCACGTATGAATAGAACGCATAAACGTCATCCAGGCATCGCCGAGATTGAAATCCACCGCCTGCGTCTCGTACGCGTATGCCTCGCCTTGGTAATACTGCGTTTCCCAGAGGTCTTGTGGTATCGCCGCCGCGTACGGATCAAGATGTTGGCCTGCAACATACACCGGCTGATGCGACTGATACGTCTCGAACTGTGACCGCACTGCTTGCTGGTACTCTGATCGTTGGTACTCTGCGGGAGGCGGGGCGTAGGATGCTCCTGCGTAGCGCGGTTCGGGCGCAGGCGCACTGTATTCCCACCCACGAGCCGGGGAATGCACGCTGGCATGGCTCCGGGAAGGGCCAGCGACTGGTAATGAATGTGTCGGTGCTGCGACAGTGAGCCGCGGCTTGCCGGTGAGAATTGCAAGCTCCTCGCCGCCTGCGGCGTTCCCCGCGGCACCGTGCATACGCACAGCGCGCTCGCGCATCTTCAGAAGCACAGGCTAGGGCGGACGTTTTAATGTCAATCTGCGCCACAGCGGGAGGAGTGGACACTCACCAGGGCCTTCGCCGCACGACTGTTTGTCTTCGATGCCGCCTCAAACAGTGAACACACCTGGTGTAGTACTGCTAATGGCGGGGGTTCTATCGGCAGATCCTTGCAACGCGATGCTACAGCGCCGATTATTATCTATGGCCCGTCAGTTAACGATCGTAGGCAGGGCAGCGTATGCGACTCACGGCTGATCCAAAATTCAACGACCAAACCATCCACACGCGGGACATAAGTTGGTGGTGACGCTGGAACACTAGGCTAGTAGTCTGAATAACACGCCATGCGCAATGGTACGCGGTGATGAATGATCTGCCATAAGGTGTGTTCAGGGGATTCTCGGGGTTCATGGCCAGCGCCTGAGCAAAGAAAGGGCGATGTAGTGACAGGAGAACTATGGTATCGTGTATTATTCAGGACGTGCCAAGCCGAAAAATGCGAACGGGACGCACTGAGTTCTCTGTAGTTGGACCTGACGAAAGATCCCATGGCTACCGACACACTTGGTGATTCCATGCTACTATCCGTCTGCTCCGGAAATTTGTAAGAGCGTATCTTCTTGTCAAGCTCCCAGACGTCGCGGTACGATGGTGGTTTGACAGACATGACCAGTCGCATTACGGGAATAAGTAGCTCTTCGCTTATATGGTAGTTCCATACTCCAACTACTCCTAACGTCAGTAAGAATGTAAGTGAAGACATGTGCAGTACCTACAACCAAAAGTGTTCTTCTCTCCGAGCTGATATTCTCGCTCTTCCTCTTCAGTCGGTATTCGACAAAAACCAAAAGCGTTAGTGAGACCTGAAGGGCGACCGGTGCCCAAGCTCTGCGTACATCATTAGGAAGGACAGCAAGGGGTCGACACATACACACCTGCCACACGTCTCCAAGAGCCAAATTCCAAAAGAACGTTCTTCGATTGTACGCCTCCTTCGCAGACATATTCCAGTGAGCCGGATCGATATCTAGGGGCCAGTCTTAGCCAGAGATAGACTTAGTGCAAGAGGCACTTACGAAGGCCGATCTATGCCCGATGTGTGAGTTGAGTATAGAGATAAGGTCTGAGGCAATAACGGACCTTTGTAGCAAGCCGGCCCGCGAAGTTTAGCACCGTGTAGGTATTTGACATATTGCTCTCTTTCCCACTCATTCCGTTGTACAGGCTAATCAGATGGAACGTCTTCACAGTCGACAGCGAGGCTCTTGCTAGGGGTGATTCCAGTGTAAGGGCGCAGCGACACAGGACGTAATAGAGCTGCGCTTGGCCGTTGTATGGCGGCAGGGACAGGTCGATTAACGCGCCTAGCGTGAGTACACCAAAGAACATGGCTAGGTCATGCGGACCGCATGTCGGTGTCCCTGGCCGAGCTTCTGGGCTGTCTGTCGTGTATATGCTGGGCATCAGGTCCTGTGTGAACTGCTGGAATGTCACGACTTGGAACATCCACGAGAGATTCTCCAGCATGATACTGCAAAGCTGCACCGCGCGGTCCCAGGGCGGCAGGTAGGATTCAATGATGGCCCGGATAGGTGTAGTTGGTATGCCCGTCGGACCGAGCGGGAACGAGAAGTAGAACGGGTCGAGCTCAGCAGGTAAGCCTAGTGCACGCAGGTTGATGTTGTTGTCGTCTGGGTCTAACGGCTGGTCGGTTAGCTGCTCATCCTGATTCATACTAGTCATCAGCATCGTCGATTCGAGCAAAGTTGCATGCACATACGTCCAGGAGACTCTAGAACGGAAAATTGAGATAGGCCAACATAACAGAGTACAGTGGCGCACCTCGGCTCCCCCTGTTGGGCCGTAGAACCGCAGAGTCTTGCCCCTCTGGTCAATATGGAGAGTTCCAAAAGAATCGGTTATGGCCTCCACCGGCAAGGCTTGTTGCTCTCCGTCCTTTTCCTCGGCTTCTTCTGGGACTTCAAAAGCTTCCCCTTCGTCGTCGAACCTCAATGGTTCTTTCAGGAGCGGGTGGGGTTCGTCGTCTTCGTTCGCCTGAGCAATGGCCAGAGCATCTTCCAAGGCTCGCATGCGCTCTTGTAGTCTGCTAATCTGCTTCTCGAGATGACCCTTGGCTGCCGACACGAATCTACGCCGTTGTCAGTGGGTATATGCGGTGTAGTCTAGACTGGTACTTTACCGACTGTTATCTCCTGGTGGCAGTAGCCCTGACGGTAAAAATGAGAACGGTTGAGCGCAGCTCAGCATAGAAGGTATGTGCAAACGCACCATTGGGACATAACGCCGCGCAGCCGCGGCTGATGCATGTCGAGCATGGTACTGTGGACGGCGGTCAGCGCCGCAGACCAGGAAGAGACCACCTGCGCATCACCTACTCTGGCGGTTGCAGCGGACCTTGAGTCTGGCGCGATCAGAGTGATAGTTCGCCGTGAGCGTCGGCACCGAGAGATATCAAATGCTTTGTTGCTCACCGTCGGCATTCTGCACAGGCGATCTCGCCACGGCTGCGCCGTATCTCTTTCGCGACTGTCTTGGAGTACGGCTGGGCGGCGGGCGTATCTGTGCTATCTCTGCGCTTGGAAGAAGGGCCGGGTGGGGGCGCCATGGCCAGGCGTGCAGGGCTCGAGGTGGTGGTGCTGGAAGAGAGGACTCGGCTGGTGGGCGGATTAATTTATGGTCGCCATATCCGGCGGGGGACTCATCAGACGCAATTATGGTCGTCGGGCCGCGCGGTCTCTGTTGCCAATGGGGGACACCGCCGTCTCTCACGCGCGGGTGGACATGCACGTCGCTGGGCGCGGGCGACTGGAAAGCCTCGGGCGACCTTTGCTCAACTCCCGCGACGCGAGCCGTCCCCCTGCCGAGTTCATTTATCACATGCGGAGCGCCCGTCGCAAGCGGATCACGCTCCGATAAGATTAGATCGCGTGTCCACCAGGGGTGAGAGCCAGCCTCACAAAACCCTGCGCCAGAGCCGACACTCCTTCCCACACATTGAGTACAGCAAAAGAGGCTACATTCAACGGCCAGCGTTGCTAGTGTGACAGGGTAGATGCTGTTTGGGGTGCAGTGCGTGTATCGTTTTCAAGAATGGCATGTGAACGAGAATGTATACTAGGAGAGCAGTAGTGAGAGCATCGAAAGCAAGATAGATGGTACAGACAGGGTTGTAGTACAGAGATCACATGCCTACGGAGCGCATGAACGTCGTCCATGTATCGCCGAGATGGAAGTCCACCGCCTGCGCCGGGTACGAGTACGTAGGCTGCGGGTCCCAGACCTGCTGCGTCGCTGCACTGTATAGTTCGAAAGTTCGGTTCGAGACTTCCGGGTACACCTGACCAGGCTGGTACTCTGGCGGTCGGTAACGCAGCTCTGCTGCGGGCGCGCGAAAGTCCCAATCGCCAGGCCCCGGAGAAGGCTGCGCGTCCGCGTAGCCGGGCGCAGGGGCACCGACAGTCGGCGGTGAGGACGCAGACGATGCGACGGTCAGCCGTGGCCGGCCCGCAAGGACGGCGAGATCCTCGCCGCTAGGCGGGCTGTCTGTCTTGCGCGCGTGCCCATGCAGGCGCATCGCACGCTCGTGCATCTTCAGGAGGACAGGCTGCAGTAGCGTCAAGCGTGAGCTGTGCAAATGCAGAGGGAGGATAAACCGACCAGGCCTTTGCTGCGCGGCTGCAGTTGGCCTTGGATGCTTCCTCGAAGAGTAGGCAAGCCTGATGGAGCGCAGCGAGCGGCGAAGGCTCCAGGGGAAGATCCTTGCAGCGTGAGGCAACAGCGCCGATGATCACCTGTAGATGCTTCAGCAAAACACATACCAAAACATAGCCAGTAAGCTGACCGCAGATGAGAAGTTGAAGGACCAGATCATCCACACCCGAGACATGAGCTGTGGATGGCGTTTGAAGGCGTAGCTGGTCGTCTCTATGACGCGCCAGGCGCATAGGTAAGCGGTGACAAACGATTTAGCATACGGTGTGTCAAGGGGATTCTTCGGATTCATGGCAATTGACTGAGCAAAGAATGCGCGGTGCAAAGCAAGGAGAACTGCCCAAGATCAGTACGGCCCATAGTCTGCGGGAAACAGGGCTGACTTACTGACTTCCATGTAGTGCGAGCGGACCCAGCACCCCATCGATGCCGCCACACTAGGGGAATCCATGGTATCTGCCGTCTCATAGATCCCGTACGAGCGGATCTTCCTGTCGAGTTCCAGGACGTCGCGGTATGATGGAGGCTTCACTGACATTACCAGCTTCATCACCGGGATGAGCAGCTGGTCGCTTGCATTGTAGCCCCATACGCCAACTGTAACAAGCTCAGAACAGGGACAACCTCAAGGTGAGAGTCTACTGACAGCCGAGCGCAGAATATTCTCCACGTTGATATTGTTTCTCCTCTAGCTCCGTTGGTATCCGGCAGAACCCATATGCGTTAGCCATGGCAGGAGGCCGCCCGGTGCCTAAACTCTACCGGCGGATGAGCGGCGGCAGACAAGAGAAGCGCAGGCACTCACCTGCCAGATATCTCCCTGCACGAGATTCCAATAGTATATTCTACGGCATACGCCTCTTTGGGACTCATCTTCCAGTGCTCAGGGTCGATATCTATGGAACGGGCTTAGCAGGCGAGACGCCGCCAAGAGCGGAAGAACCTTACGGAGCCCAATCTATGTTCAGGGGTGTTGAACACTCATTGGCTGAAAGACAAAGGAGACGTAACAGACCTTCTGCGCGAGCCGGGTTGCAAAGTTGAGGACAGTGTATGTGTTGGACATGTTGCTCTCCTTTCCGCTCATACCGTTGTAAAGACTGACAAAGTGAAACGCCTTCACTGTCGAAAGTGACGCCCGCGCCATCGGGCAGTCCAGCGTGAGCGCACACCGCACAGCACATAGTAGAGTTGGGCCTCGCTGTTGTAAGGCGGCAACGTAAGGTCGGCGAGTGCGCCGATCGTGAGCACGCCGAAGAAGAGCGCGAGGTCGTGCGGGCCGCACGTCGCAGGCCCTGGCGTGGCGTCGGGCCCGTCCGCGGTGTAGATGCCGGCATGAGATCCTGTGTAAACTGCTGGAAGGTCACTACCTGGAACATCCACGACATGTGCTCGAGCATGGTCCGGCAGAGCTGCACGGCGCGGTTCCATGGCGGGATGAACGACTCCAGGATCGTGCGTACAGGCGCCGTCGGGAGACCCGTCGGCGCGAGCGGGAAGGAGTGGTAAAATGGATCGAGTTCCGTCGGGAGCCCGAGCGCGCGTAGATCGATATTGTTCTCGTCCGGGTTGAATGGCTGGTCGGAGAACTGCTCGCCCTGAGGGTGCGTCAGAAGGTCCCGTCAGGCTTGAACGTGCCAAGACCTACATCTAGGAGACTCTGCAAGACAAGTTGTGAGTACTATAACTAACGGCAATGCCCAGCGGCGCACCTCGACACCCCCAGTGGGTCCGTAGAACCGCAGCGTCTTCCCCCTCTGGTCGATGTGCAGTGTCCCGAAAGAATCGGCAAGCGCCTCCACGGGCAGGGCCTCCTGGTCGTTTCCCTCTTCATCGTCCTCGGCTAATTCTGGAGAAGTATCACCTTCTCCACCGATTCTGAATGGCTCCTTCAGCAGCGGGTGAGGCTCTTCGCCTTCGAATGACTGTGCGATGGCAAGGGCGTCCTCAAGCGCCCGCATGCGCTCTTGCAGCTTGGATATCTTCTTCTGGAGGTGGTCCTTTGCTGCTGACACGAATCTAGGGCTTGTTAGATGTGTTCTGAGGCTTTCATTCTGTACAGACAGTAAACAATTCACCGGCTGTTATCCCCTGGCGGCAGCGTCCCTGCGAACGGAAGGCGGGATCAGGAGAGCGTCGGGTGCTATCAGAGCAAGCTTGGGCCTACCATTCGGACACAGAGCGATACATCCTCGACTTATGCATGTTGAGCACGGTACTGCAGGACCCTCAGTGAAGGCCCGCACGAACAGAGCGAGAGGTTACGTACTCTGACGGTTGCAGCGAACCTTGAGTCTGGCGCGATCGTGATGATGAGGCCGGGCCCGAAATATTATCTGATAAAGCCGACTCACCGCCTGCACTCTGCACATGCGATCTCGCCGCGGCTGCGCCGGATCTCTTTCGCGACGGCCTTCGAGTACGGCTGGGCAGGGTGCAGCACGTCCGCGGCAGAGTCTCTGCGCTTGCCAGCGGCGGGGCCAGGCGGGTGCGGCATGACTCGGAGCAGCAAGGTGGTGGTAGCGGTGAGTGGCAGTCGGAGGTGCGCCTCGCGAGTGGGCCTTAATTTATGGTCGTCATACTCGCGAAAGGGCCCAGAGGCATCAGACGCAAATTGCGGGGGCCTCTCGCAGCGCGCAATTGGCCACCTCTCCAGGCTGATCTCCGGGCCAAATCCTTGCTTAGTTTTCGCAGCACGGAAGACCATAAAAGGCTATATATATCGCGTCCACCGCGCACTTGGCGGCACTCCCAGGCCCTGCACGGCGCCCTGCTCAGGAGCCCGTCCTCCCGCCCGCGAACTCAGGCGAACTCTCGCGGACGTATTTGATCGCTGCGCAAGCGAATGTCGGCTCCGAACGCTGCTGTGCTCGCCGCCGGTAGGGGCTACTGCCTGATGGGCGGCTGCGCATCTCAGGAACACCACCGTAAATTTTGCACGAGATATTGACGTCGGTCTGGGCCGCTTGCATTCGCCGTCACTGGTGGGTTCAGAACCCTCAAATTTCGCCCGACCGTCCGAGGAATTTTGCAGATTCGCCCGGAGACCGGGCTACACATGGTGAAAGGGGGAAAACGGGGCATATTTACCAGACTGTCCAAATGTAGTAGTACGGACACAACAAGCACACTTTCGGGCGAAAACTCGCAGATGCATTTCAAGGGTCTGCGTCGTCTGCGGAAATTACATGGGTAGATAGCAGGCTACGGTCGACAATGGCCCACATCGCACGGCCGTGCCGCGGAACCTGTACACGCCCTACAAGGTATTGCACACATGATAAATCGTATGCCTGCCATGTCCCCATGTCTTCGTAGAGTTTCATACCGAGTGGACCGTCGATGTCCGCTTTGCAGGAATGTATGTCGGCGAGAAGCAGAGCGGTGGGCTCCGGAAGGTCGAGATCGGGTGATGCTGGGAGATGCAAGACGACAAGGTGCTTGAGTTGACCATAATAGGTCACACGCTCGAGGTCCTCGCGTGCACGCCGATGTCGTGCATTCCGATCCACGAAGACATCATACTACGGTCATCATGTCAGCTTGCGTACATAGTTATACACCAAAGTTGACTTACGCGGACCCATGTCGCATCTCGGCAATCCTCCGTGACCGGGACAAGGCTTGTTGCGTTGATCGTATCGCCGTCGTCGGTCTGCCGCAGCCTGCCAAAGAGCTCGATGCTCGCGCTCGACACGAGTTGACGTGCCCGCACCAGGCCGCATGAGTACCGGGTGTTCAGGTGCACAGCAATGCGCCTCAAAAGCGCAGTGTTGACTTCTGTCCCACGGGGAAGCCGTGGCGGGAGGAGGACTATATCAGGATCTGTTGTATTGATGTCAATAGACTGCACTCCCGCTGCAACTAACCAAGAAAGAGACCTACATGAGAGTGGCAGTGTGTACTCCCCACGCAAGGGGCGGTCTCGAGGTCTGCGCAAGGCGAGAATATTTGTCATCTGATACCGCAGGCCGAGCTGCGCAAGACGGGCGGTCTTCAGAACGTAGACGTCGAGGCTGCTGTAAGGGAACCGGCGGTTCTTGATGTGCCGCTGCAGTAGACCACAATAGCGTTCCATCGGAAACGCCCAATAGGCCCATACCGGCCCTGTCAATTCGATGCTGTCTGTGATGTGGAGAAGTGCGTGGAGCGTGAGCAGGCAGACAGGAAGCCGCTCCGCGTCGTACTGATAATAATATCTATGATACTAATTAGCTTGCGCAGCACCGAGCAGAATATGGAACTTACTTCTCGTAGTCAGCAACCCATGCGCTGAAACCTTTGCGCAGCTCATCGAGGTCTGCAGAGCTTGCCTCGAACTGGAGGCAGATGTTTAGTAGACGGACGAGTTCAAGGAAATGTTTGTAGTATTTCGCGTTCCTGAACTTGCCGTGCAAGAGTGCGGGGGCGAGCTGGAGCGTCCAAACCGACCACATGTCTGCCGTGTACTGGTTGCGTTGCACTGGGTCTGAAATGTCGCCAAGGCGTGGGCCGAAAGCTGAGGGGATAGTCGACCCAGACTCCGCCGTCGCCTTCCCAATAGCTGACCATGCACTCGGCTCTAGCTGGTACGTCTCTTGGCCTTCGTCGAGGCCTTTGAAGTCACCTATCCAAAGAGACACTAGGTTAGGTACAACATTCTCCCAGATCTCGTGCATGAAGTCGTAGGGAAAGGAGATTGGGAATGAGAGGGAACTGAGACAGCTTAGGATGGGTACTCCCTTGATGCCGTAGTCCTTTGCGAGCTCTTCAGCTAGTGTGTTTGTGCGGGCTTGCTCGACTCTCCGTGCCTGGACAAGAAACTCGTCATGTGAGCGTAAGGGGAGGTTCAGAGGGTCGTAACAGGGCGTTGCTGGAGACCCAGGTGCTAGATTGACAATGTGGGGGTGGCGGGAGCGATCAAGCGGGACGTAGTGGACTTTGTTAGTGCTCTCGGGAATCTTGACGCCGTGAATCTTGCACATGCGACAAGGGCTACGACCGTTGTGTCCTTTCATGCGGAGCACCATTGAGAGTGCTGGAATGTCGCCAGCTGCGATAATGAGATAAGCATGGAGTGCAAAGAGGACGTCGTCAAGTGCATGATAGGTCGTGATCCCACTTGACAGCTGAACCATCTCCTCAGCTAGGATCCAGAGAAATGAGTCGAGGTCATGGGGCTTGCGTGGACCAGGAATGACGCCAAGACATAGAATATTATCCTTCTTGAAGCGTTCTTCGGGAGGGAGGTTGTAGTTATAGATGAGAAGCGGCCAGCACGTTGGAGAGCGACGTTTGAATGGAGCAAAGCCATCCGTTGATAGTCCGAGAGCAAGGTCGCGTCGGTCTGAGAAGTGCTGGTGGGATAGCGGTTTGTCGGTGATGGCTACGTGCGAATCACAGAGTGCGCGGTAGTGATGGCCATCAAAGACATCTTTGACCTGAGTTGGACAGTAGCACTTTCCCGCTTCGCCTCGCCCAGATAGCTTTCTCAACTTCTCGCACTCTGCTCCAGGAATGCTATGCTTCACGGGGGACTGTTTGAACTGCTGCCGGTACTCCAATGTCTTTGCCATGCCTGGGTTTCGGTACATTGCCGTGAGTCTCGGCACAAGAGGTATGTACGTGAAGGTCTTTCGAGGTCGGCCTGCACTGTTAAAACGCGATGTCCCACAGTGTATGCATTCCCGCAACTCAGCATATGGGCCAACATAGCACATGCAAGATTTTGGGCAGCAATCGTATAGGCGTGGATCAAGTGCGGACAGGAATGCAGCGCGTGAGTCGATGGAATCGCCAGTGTCATCAGGAATGGAGTCATACGCCAAGGGCAGGGCGGCGAACGCGTCGTCAGAGATGCCAGTGCGAACTCGGAAAGCATATGAGCGCAGTATTTGTGAGTCCCCTGCACTGAGCTCATGTGCTAGGAGTGCTCAATGAGTACTTCCATCTATTCGCGAAGATGTAACTTGGTGCTCACCAATCTCGGCAAGCTCACGCTCGAATGTCTCCCCCAACTTCTCATATGCTGCAAGACCGTCCTCGTCTCTCAGATCCATCTCCTCAGCCACCTCCTCCTCGTCCCACTGCTTCTGCGCCTCATCTTCACTATCCAAGTCATCAACATCCTCGACAGTTGGACGGTGCGAGCGAAGCGACCACATTGCTTGAAGGGCTTCGGCGGCGACCTTAATTGCCTTATGAAATCATCTCAAAGGTGTGTTGATATTCAGCTAGCTCACCTGCCTTGCGTCTGATTGTATCTCTTCATTGGGATTTGCAGGACCTTGACCGCTTGCAAGACCGTCCGAATCTCCAGAGTCCCGGTACCCTGTATGAATGTCATGGACAAGCACGTCTCGTGATGTACAGGCACCTCTGGCATCGCTGCCTTGAGCCGTGGGGATGGAAGTCAGTTTCCCGAGGGAGTTTGCACTCGAGGGCTCGGTAACAGCATGGATGCGAGCACGGTACGTCAAAGCAGTCGTCTGAATGAGCGGGGCAGTCGGGACTGATGCCTTCTTGGTATGCCGCCAGCGTGTGGAGGTGCTCACCATGCGGTTGCAGCATGGGCAGAGTACGAGGTCGGCAGACATGTTATGCATAGCAGGTGAGCGTCGCCGTTGTGGTGAAGTCTACAACTTGACCATCATGGAATACACATTAGCTCGGCGCAGCAAGCAGTCTCGAAACTGTTTCACTTCCTGTCACATCGACGTCACCGATGCCCTGCTGACGCGTCCCCGTCTTGCCCGTTGGGTGAACTTGACGCGTCAACAGCTCACAACAACACGATATTCTGTTGAATACGAATCAACAGCAAGTCACGCGCACCAGACGACCTTCAGAATGCTATAAGTACTCGGAAATCTATAAGTACGTCGTCTGTTTCCTCCCCACTTCCTCATCGCAGCCTCGCTGTGACTTCCTCCTGCAGTACATTTTCCGCACCTCGAACACCATGCCTCCCCGCCGCTCGAGTGCTCAAGGCAAGCGCCGCAACCAAGCTGCCGTCGATACCGATCACGGGTCCTCTACTGCCGCCACCGACACTACCATCTCGGCTCAGGCTCAGACCATGGTGTCTACCATGTCCTCTGACCGCCCTGCAGCCGAACAAGTTAACACATCGACTCTGCCGGCCATGCGTGCCAACGCAACTTGCCATGCGCCGCCTACCCCCGCTGTCGATCCATCCCTTCTCACGCCAGGCCGTGTTGACCCTCCGGTCACTCCCTGTGCCCCTCCCCCTGTTGACCTCGCTGGCATTTTGGAGCAAATGCGCAGGATGCAAGGTGAGTGTAGCTGCTCGTTTACTCCGTCCTCTTATACTCACTTCCTTCGCTTACAGAGCAACTCGACCGCTATCAAGGCGGGCAAGGTATCCCAGATACATCCCCTGAGTCCGCCGCCGATGCCGCCACCATGGCGGCCCAGCAGGGATCTTCTACCCGTGCTGTGCAAGCTCTCGAGAACGTTCCTGAGGGAAGTATCCCGAAGCCCAAGGGGTGCGCCGGAGGCGGCAAGAAGGGCTTCCATCTCCAAGAGGAGATGGGGCTTACAGATGACGAAGATGGTGACAGAATATATAACATGATCTTGGTGAGTAACACTCTGTCATTATTGTTCACTTACTGACCCATTGTTATAGTCTACTGTCCGAGAGCTGGCTCATGCTGCCCGCATTGACCTCTCGCGCCCCTACCGTGACGTCCCGGCCGAGGACCTGTCCAGGATCTTCTCCATGGTATGTGTGCCGTCTGCACCATCTCTCCTCTGTCGAGTTCAAGTCTGATGCAGTGTTCAAACAGGCGAGGAAGATTCACCCTTTCTTGTTGCGCTTCCAAAACGATTGGGCGACGGCAGCGATCCTGAAGCAATACATGAGCAGCACCCGGCGCTACGGTAAGCGCAAGGGTTACTTCTCCTGCCGCGCTGAGGCCAGGGGGCCTCGCCGCCGTCTCGAAGACATGTGAAGTGCCCTGCCAGCTTGTGAAGGCGTGTAACATCGATTGAGTTTTATTTCTATTCTATCTAAGCTACTGTAACATATAACCGTAACATAAAGCTCCAAATGTGTCTCGGAAAGCATGTAGAAACAGCCTGAAATGTGCCCGAAATTGAGTTGCTGTATTTGTACCGTGCTATCTTACCCTGTGTGCGCTCCATCAAGATTCCGTGGTTTAACAGGGTTCTTTCTCATGATTGCTGTTTTGCGCGGATATCGAGCTAACTTCTTAGTTAGTCAACGCGTCGGTCGAAACCTTTCATTTACGAGGCTATTTCTGCCCCATGATTTCGCCTGTTAAACAGTCTACGGACACCGGCAAACAGCCACTTTCCACGCGTCTGCCAGGCCAAAACTGTCGGTCTCGGTCTGGCGAAATTCGCGAGTCCTGGACCGCACAGTGCGTGGAACGTCGACCCTGGGGAAGAGGACAAAAGAGCAGCCACTCACCCCCGGTAACGACGAAGAGGTTCGGAACCGCCAGGGTCTCTCAGGGTCTTCCCCATCAACCTTTCCAGAATAAAGTGCATCACCCGACATACCATGACCCGAGACACTCGCAAACACGCCACAAAGCCGTCCTCGGGCCCGGGTGAATGCAGAGATAACGAGACAGTCTGCGCTGGGCGGCCTAGGTCGATCCCCATACATTCTTTCGAGGGGCGCCACGGCGTGTACGGGAGAGCTCCTGAAGTAGCGGAGCGGAACTTCAATTGAGATACGCACGTCGGGCGGTGATAGTTACCACAGGACCTAGCGATTCTGCGTAATTAGTATCCGGCTCGCGACAGCCCACTCTACTCTCCGGTGCGCATGGACTCGTCCTCCTGACCCTCGCTACCATCCCCACCCTCGGGAGGGGCACTGACGTCGTCCGGCGACGGCTCTCCGGACGCAGCTTGCGCTTTTGCTTCCTGCGCATCTATCTTCTTTTGGGCCGCCTCTCTCGCCGCGGTCGTGATGTCCTCGCCAAAGACGCGCAAGCTGAGTGCACTAGTACGCCAAGGGGTGTCAGCACCGGCGTCTCTCTCCGAGATTACGAGAACTACCTCTTCGCCTTCTTCTCGATCATGAGCGTGACCGAGACGTTCGACTTCCAGACCGGCAGCACCAGGTCATGCGTGAGCCTGCGGGACGCGCGTGCGGTCAGTACGTGGCAACGCGGGGCGGCCAGAGCAACATTCTAGACGCACGCTGCGGTACCGAGCCTGCCCTGCGCGAATCTCACGATGTAGCACCCTGGCGCTGGATAGGGAGTTCAGCCAATTCAGTTGGCCGATCGGCTGGGAAGCGCGGGCGGGACGCACCTTTCGGCTCCATGGCGGATCGGAATGGTTCCTGGAACTGGGAAAGGACGGGGTAGTACGTTTCCATCATCACCTTCAGCGTAGCGAGGTCTGCAGACAGGATTGAGGAGGGCTCCACGTAGGGCAGCATCACGGGTAGGCCCTCGCTCAGGATGCGGAATTGCATCTCGGCGTTGTCGCGCTTGGCCGCCGCGCCCTCCTGCTTCGCCATGACCTTCGTGCCGCACGTCATGAGCCGCATGCGCGTGTAGTCGTTGTGCTCGACAATCTGCTTCACGATGTCGTTCGTCATGTAGATTGATCGGACCGTGTCACCCGTGGGATTGCGTGTCAACATGTTCGCGGCGGGTAGGTCGGGCTTCAGGTTCAGCTGGGAACTAGCAGCGCAGCAAGCGTGAGCGACACTAGCGAAAGCGGGCATATGAGACAAAATGCATACATGCAGGCCTGGATGACAGGGTCGTCAGGCTTCAAGAACGTGAAGGGATTTTCCTTGAAATGGATATCAGCGCCCTTTGCCGCCTTGCCCTTCCCCTTGGCGTCCGTCGTAGGCTCCGAGGTTGTACCCTCCGCAACGGGAGTCGTCTCGGGCACAGGCTCGGGCGTGGTATCGAGGACCTCATCTTCGGCACCTTCGGCATCGTCTGAGGCTGCAAGCTTTGGTTTCTTTGTCTCTGAGGTTTCCAGGTCTTCCACAGTGTCAGCCTGACGCTTGTTCTCGCTACGATGACAATTAGTCGGGTCATATCGCGGCTAGCGGGGTATGGTGCACCTACGGGGCCTGGCGTGCCGGAGTTACAGGCTGTTTCTTCTGTAGAACAGCAACGAAGAATCCGCCCGTGTCTTGCAAATGAGGATAGATTCGCATACTAGAAGAGGAATCGCGGTTCAGTTGGCGTGAGATAGTGCCGCAATAATGCACCCACCAGTACTCAAGGTGGAGCGCGTCTGCTTCGGCGGGCGCAGGTGGCCAATGAGACTCGACGAGCTTGGCGTCGGCACGCTTGTTCTCCGGTAGACTTTCGATGTACTCCTGATAAGTAGAGAACTTCATGTCGACCGAGCGGTCCACGGCAGGTGTCCAAGTTTTGATTCCAGGCCGGAAGATCAAGCCTGGGAGGTGGTCTGACATGTCAACCAGCTCGAACCCTGAAGTATAGCAGGGAATTCAGCATCATCTGACCGTAAACTCAGATGGAACGAACCTGGAATAGATTTGAGAGCGGCGGCAACTACCGCCTCGTTTTCTATAGGGTTAATGGAACATGTCGAGTACACTATACGGCCACCCTTCTGGAGCATCCGCATGGCACGCTCCAAGATCCTCAGCTGGAGGCTTGACGAGCAGGGTCAGCAAGCATGACAGGATCGTATCGTAAACAATCTTACCCATGCAGGCCATTGCCGTCCATGGGCGACCAGTGCTTCCAGATACCCGGGTTCTTCCTCATAGTACCATCACCGCTGCAAGGCACATCGCAAAGGATTCGGTCGAAGAGCAGCTGATGCTGCCTTTTGTTCATGACCCTGTCCTTGGTACCCGCTGGGAAGACGATGTGCTCCGATGGTATCTTAATGGCAGGGAAAATCGATGCATCATGGTTGGTGACCATGAGGGAAGGAGACGGGAGCCTCGCGGCCTGGTGGATCAACATGTGCGTCCGCTTGTGGTCGCTGTCGTTTGCAATGAGCAGCCCTGACGGGAAGGAGGAAGCGGTCACGGTATCTTGGGCATGGAGGGCTTCAAGCAGTTGCGCAGTCTTCAATATTCAGCTGTGTAGAGACCTGACAAACTTGGCAGGACGCATACCTTTGAACCCGGGGCTGCACACATGTCCATCACCTAGAGTACATTAGACAACTGAGCCCCAAATTGGAGAGGAGAAAGATCGACGCACCTTGTGATGAGGCTCAACCTCAAGGAAGAGAGGAGGAAGCATGCTGACAGCTTCTTGACGCGAGATATTACCCTGAGCAGAGGTTTGGATCTCCAGCAGCCCCTTGAAACTCGCTTGGAGCACTCACGACTTCGGTCTCGAAGACCAAGAAATTGTGGAACTTCTTGAATTCTGGAGACTTGCGGAGGACTTTCTTCGCGACATTGAGCTGCCAAGCAAGACCGTCGGGATACCTATAACCTCGTTAGTTGACATCGTGCATGGCAAATGATGGGAGAACGTGCCATGGGAGTTGCTTCGGTGGTGCAACAGGTTCTCCTTCAAAAACAACACCGGCAAGCTGAGGGGCATATGTCTCCTTAATCATGTCGTTCAACAGCTGAGCAACTCTAGGAACTCGATGAGCACCTCAATGAATACGTCGGATTGTGACAGAACTCACTGACGACTCCCAGTGACACGGAATGTGGTCGGCAAAGGCTCTTTCATGGTCTCCAAGAAGGTATCCCATTCGTCCTCGCTGAGGATATTTTGCGCCTTGTAGTACTTCTCAAAGCGTTCGTTGTTCATGTCGGCCTTTTCAATGACCTCCGTCGACCGCCACGACTCGTCGCGGCCTTTGGGTCCAGCATCTCTGCTCTTGCCACCCCTACGGCCTTTGCCCTGCAAAGTCACTGTGAGGACGCAACGGGTGGAACAGGGGAGGCAGACGCACCTTTCCGCGAGCCATTTACAAGAATTACGGTTGAGGTAAAATGTGATCACTCCTGGCACGGAGCGCGCTTGATCTTCGCGTCGAGCCGATCCGCTTGATGCGCACGCCGAACCGACGGATCATTGCGCGGACATCAGCCCCGAGGCGCGAACCGATACGCGACCGAGTGAGGTTCACGTAAAATCGCAGCTCCTCTTGCCCTCTACCACCATCCTCGCTGCACTTTGCGTGTTCGACACACTCGTTCCGCGCGCAGCCATACCATATCTCATATCGCTTGATGGTTCTATACACGTCGAGTGCTTTGCGGGAAGGCACCTCGCAGGATGCACAAACGAGTGCACGAAACGATGCCAGGAGCACACAGCTTGATTGTCGGCCTTTCCTCGAACATTGCTGTGATACCCGCATTGCCCCCCAGAGAAGCTCAGATTACCCTAGCGAGACATGAGCAGCAGCGTGTAATGCTCACGCCAGTGCCGTATCGACGCCAGGGTTTGCGACCGCAGTTCTTAGGTGCGTGCTCCGATGCTCCCAATGCCCAACAGTGTCCTGACACTACTTCCACTAGAATGAGTCAGGCACAAAACCATGACGCTTGAGAAGCACGGGCTCAAGCATTGGTTACGTACCCAATCGGAATACCGGACATTGCTGCTAGGTGTATGCTGCGGATACTATGAGCTGGCTGCCATGGAGTGCGACATGCTCCCTTCTAGATACGGCCTATCGGTGCACCTAGAGTTGAACAAAGACGGTCATATATACGATTCATGCTGCACTCACAATACAGACACAGATCCCCGCAAATCACGAACGCCTTCTGCCTTACAGGTGACAATATGTACGTCGTCATCTCAATTAGCGGTCAAGGTGCGCCTCACTGACGTGACACCAAATACAGGCATCTGACGGTCCGATCTCAGGATATACTTGGTGAGATGTCGTAAGTTCTACACGGCAGTCACCAAAGCGCCTTCCACACCACTGTCGTGCGTTCCGAGGTCCTTGTTTCGCATCGTAATGGAGTTCCAGATGTCCATACACCCCAGGGGCATGACACCACAGGCTGAACTGAGTATCGCCACTCATCGCAGGTTTCCCTGACATGCGTTCACCACGCTGCACTATCGACATGCGCAATCGCTGTGCTCAGCGCCGGGGCCCGTATATATGACACCCCTCCATGCCTGATCACCTACATTCGCTTTGCTCTAGCCCTCTGTTCCCGCAAGCCGGGCACCCTCTCCTTCGCCTCTGCCTAGTCGCCACCTCCTCCCCGTTACCCTATCACCGACGATGCTCTCACGATCCTCGTCCTCATCCTCGCTCTCCGGCAGCTCCACGCACAACCTCCTCTCTTGTCTCCCGGCGGACGCCCGGGTGCTGGCAACCGCGGGCGCAAAGGTCTACCATACGCCGTTCAGCAACAAGTCCGTTGAGGGCTGGACGTACTCCGGGCTGGGAGGTACGCTCGTCTTTGGGTACACCGACACGCTGCAGCGCGACCGCGGCCTCGGCCGGCGCGCAGAGCAGGACCTCTGGTTCCGCCTCGTCGACCCCGCGAAGGGCGTCGTGTGGAACCACCAGGTGCCCGACACGCTCGACTACGCGGCCGACAAGCCGTTCTTCCACACCTTCTCGGGCAAGGTATGCTTCTAGTCCTCTCTTCGTGCGCCGCCTCTACTGACCGCCGGCACTCCTACTCGCAGAGTCGCAAATTTGCCTTCCGCTTCGACGACGACCGCGAGGCGGCGCGGTTCCTTGCGCAGGTGACGTCCCATGTCCGTGTCCAAGGCGAGCCCTCGTCCCTCCCCTTCCCTTCCCGCCCCCATCTCGTTAAGAGTCCACTCCGCTGACGCCACACCGCAGGTCCCGGGGGCCGCGCCCGCCGAGGGACGCGCGGGCTGGGGCAGCGCGCTGTTGCGGCGCAGCGGCTCGCTCCGGCGCTGGTCTCCGCGCCCGCGCCCGGCTCGTTCGTCCACGTCGCCCACGTCGGCTTCGACGCTCGGGGACAGGTCGAGGCCTCGGACGCCCTTGGGCCTGGATGGGCAGTGATGCTCGACGCGCTGCGCGGCGGGTCCGCTGCCACGGCGCCCGCCGCCGAGACGAAGCCACAGAGTGCGTGGGACCTCGCATTTCGTGTGCGTCGCCGTGCGCTGACGAGCTGCAGGAACGGAGAAGAAGAAGCGGAGTCTGGTGCCCCGCATGCCGACTATCAAGTTCTCATAGCTTAGCCTCCACCCCGTCCCAACTCTTAGACCACTCCTTTGCGAAACACGACCTCATCCTTGCGCCGATGTAGCTCTCACGGCAGTAAATTATGCTCGAACCCCATGTATCATACGAAGCAAGTTGAATGGTGATTGTACTATACTTTGTACGTAGATTAAAATACGATGGTAGTATGCGTCTATGGGCCCTGTGTATGCTACATGTCTATATGCTGTCCGTCCACAATACCCCGATTCTCCACGATTTTTACCGCGGGCCCGCCACGCTTTATCCGCGCGGACTCAGAACCGGCTCAGATCGCGCCCGAAAATCCAGTTCATGAACCTGCGACACGGCGTCAGTCCACGCAACAACAGGCAAGACCGCGAGGAGACGCACCAGTACATGGGTACGAGGATCTTGTTCCGGATGCTGAGCGTGCGCGTGAAGTACGCGGAGCGCCAGAGGAGCCACGCGAGGCGGCCGGCCTCCTTCGTCTTCACCGTCTCCGCCTGCGTGCGGTCGTACACGGCCTGCCAGTCGCCGAGGTACGCGAGGCTGCCCATGTTGTGGAACACGAACGGCTCCTCGTGCGCGTGCCCGCGCACGACGCGGTTCAGCTTCTTCGTGAGGTACTTGGCCTTCTGGTTCGCCACTGCGCACGGCGTGAGGGCGTGCATGGGGCGGGGGAGGGAGCGCGGCACGCACCTTGCGCTGTCGCGGGCAGCGGCTGGCCCTCTATCACGGCGCAGTCGCCGATGGCGAAGACGTGCGGGTCCGGCTCTGCTTTCGGGCCCATGAGGACCTGGCAGTGCTCGTCCGTGATGAGACTGCGGCGCGTTTGTTAGAGGTGAACCGGGCGCTCCGATGGCGGGATGGATGGATAGCGCACCTGCTGGTCTTTTCGTGTTTCTTAGCCTCGCTGATCGATTGGATGAGCGGGTTAGGCGCGAGGCCGGTGCTCCACACTAGCAGACCAAAGGGGACTGGAATGGACTCTGTAAGACTCCTCCGACATATCGGTCACATTAGACTCACTTTCTCCCTTTTCTTTCACGAAAAGCTTGCCCTGCCGGTGGCCGCTTGTATAAGGTCCTTGACAAAACCAGAAGCAAATGGCACGACGTACCGCTTCGACCTTCTCTACATGATGTTGGGTCAAAATGCGGATACCCTCGCGCTTGAACCGTTGCACTGCGAAACTTTGAACGCGTGGATGGTCAACAACTGTGAGAAGGGGGCACTGAATAATGGCTTACTTCTGCAAGCCCTTGTCGAAGCTACCAAGAATATTGGGCGCCACGTCGAACAAGGATATTCTCGCCAAACTGAAGAGAGAAGGGAAATGCCTCTTGATATCCGTGTTCAGCAGGTCGTGCAATTCGGCGGCAAATTCTACACCGGTTGGTCCTCCGCCTATTGTACGTGAGCAGCACGCCCTCCCGATTGCGCAGAAATTTGACATACCAACGATACAGAAGTGCAAGAGGTTCCTGCGCTCAATGTCGCTCAGGGTTGGCTGGTTCGCCTGCTCGAAACCTACATTCGTAGTTGGATATCATCTGCGAGCACAACTTGCACAAACTCACACTCCAGCACGCGACTGCGAATCGCTCGCGCGTCGGAAATGTCTTTGAGGAAGTGAGCGTGCTCCTTCACTCCTGGAATGCCGAACGCTGCGAGAGAGAAGTGAATATATCGATCGCTAGAAACGACCAAGGACCTACTCTGAGTGTAGGCACCTACAGCGATAACCAGGGTGTCATAGTGAATATCAAAAGTATGGTTCTGAGCTGCTGTTTGGTCCTTGCTTGAAAGCACCGGAGGTGTCGCCGGCATCTAATGTGTAATGCATCAAGACAAGCACGCGCGATAAGGAGAAAATAGCGTACACATTTGAGGGTCTTGCGCTCAAAGTCTGAGATGGTATCAGAGGACTGATACATGGCGATACAGCCGTAGGACTTACCGATTTTGTCGCACCATGCCTGGTATGCTTTCTGCAGGTTCAGGTGAGCATGAAAGGCGCACGCGGCGATTGGCTAGGCGTACCACTTGTGGCGTGTAGCGTCGGACCTGTATCGGCCGGGTGAGAACCGAGTCGCGACTCGACACGATCACGCCAACGTACCGGTTCCACGGCGGAACGGAATTCGAGTGTTCCCACCGAGCAGCTCGCGAGGAGCGGAGTGAAGTTGAAGTAATTGGACGGTGTAACGATGGTGACATCTGCGCGCGGAGGCTCAGCACACGAGGACTTGCACAGTGCAGCAAGCAGACGTACTCCAGCGCTTCTTGTCAATGCCCCGCAGGATCTCGTACCCTCCCCACCCTGAGCCAAGGATGACGAGACGCTGCTGGTCGCGGCGGGAGGTCGAGCTAAAGTGCCGCCATGACGGCGATGGGAGTGGGCGGAGGTGGGCGGCCTTTGCGGTGGTCTGGCGCACGGACAGCATGGGAAGAGGATGGGCTGGGCAGGTGTGTGTGGCGAATGGAGGGCGAAATAGGACGCGTCTTATAGGCAGGCTGAAGTCGACCGACCTGGAACGGGTCGCTCACGAAGGCGGCTGGCAATGGAGACAGAATATTTATTACGCGCAGGCGAGGTAGAGACCCGTTGGAGCGGGAGCAGCCGGCGATGGGCAGCTTGACCGCAGACATGACGCTCTCCACATCCACCGGTTTAGTCCGACCATGGCTGTCCCAACGTTGCTCGAGTCGCGCGCCCCATATGCAAGTGTCGGAGCGCGACACGTCTTGGCTGAGTCACGCTCCGCCGCAGATAAGATAAGATCAGCACCTCTGCAAACTGACTCCTTCACCTCGACCACAATTCCACAGAGCATTGGCTATCGGGATGGACATCGAGGCGTAGGTGGCCATGTCTGCCACGACTGCGGAGTCTTACCATTGGTCACAGGTTCCGCAAGGCCGGGTACCAGGCCATAGATCGGATATGCGACTATTATTATTCGCTCGAGCAAAAGCCCGTCGCGTCCCAGGTCCATCCCGGCTATCTCAGAGAGCTGCTTCCAGGTGAGCCGTCTCCAGCCAATGAGGAACGGCACTAATTATTCCCATGTCTTTCCCTCCCAGGGACTGTCCCAGAGGATGGTGAAGACTTTCAGGCCATTGCCGACGACTACCAGAAGCTCATCGTGCCCGGTATGCCTCGCACGAGTCCCACGTAGCAGGCCGCGGTGTGACCGTCATTTCCTGCAGGACTCACTCACTGGCAGCACCCGAACTTCTATGCGTACTTCCCGACCGCATGCACCTTTGAGGGCATGCTCGGCGACCTCTACGCGACGAGCGCCACGAACCCCGGCTTCAATGTATGCCCTATCCTCGACCCCTGCACGCAGTCGACGCACTGATAGCTAATCCGTGCTTCGGCAGTGGGCATGCAGCCCGGCGTGCACAGAGCTCGAAGCGGTCGTCATGGACTGGGCTGCGAAGCTCTTCGGACTTGCGGACCACTTCCTAAACAGCTCCGAAATCGGCGGTGGCGTCATCCAGGTGAGGTTCTTTTCCCCTGTACGTCTGTGTGTCACCGCGTCTCTGACAGGAATGGACACAGACGACCGCGTCGGACTCGGCGCTCGTCGCTGTTGTCGCTGCACGCTCGCGCTACACTGCGCAGCATCCCTCCGTGCGACTCGAGGACCTAGTCATTTATACTACCACCCAGACGCATTCGCTCGGTGTCAAGGCTGGCTTAGTCCTCGGGCTAGAATGTCGCGCGTTGGAGGTTACCGCAGAAGACCGTTTCGCCCTGCGCGGCGAGACCCTGCGCAAGGCGCTCGAGGAAGACAAATCTCGGGGAAAGCACCCCTTTGTCCTCGGTGCGTGTGTGCCATTGGCTGCCTGGGTCCAGTGGTATTGAAACAACCCAGTGGGCACTGTCGGGACGACGTCTTCCGGGGCCATCGACCGACTTGATGAGATCGGAGAAGTCTGTGAGTCTGATCAGTGTTCTGCCATTGCGGAGCTTCGTCATTTACGGACCACTTCTCTTAGTAAAGGACTATCCTTCTATCTGGTTACACGTCGACGCTGCTTGGGCAGGTGTTACCCTTGCGTGCCCGGAATACCGGGAGATAGCGTACTTGGACAGCATCAACAAGTATGCAGATTCGTTCTGCACCAACTTCCACAAGGCATGTAGCGCACCTGCACGCCAATACTTTCTCTGACACGTCCTCAGTGGGGCCTGGTCAACTTCGATGCGTCAACGCTATGGGTAAGGAACCGCAAGCACCTCACGGACGCGCTCGATGTCACCCCAGAGTTCCTTCGCACCAAGCAAGGCGACGCAGGCAAGCAGACACCTCTGCCCACACCGAAGTGAAGCTCAGACGGGCACCTCACAGGCACAGTCATCGACTACCGCAACTGGCACCTCTCCCTCGGCCGCCGCTTCCGGTCGCTCAAGGTCTGGTTTGTCCTGCGCAGCTACGGCGCAAACGGCTTCCGCGCATACATCCGCAAGGCACGTCCCCACGCCGCACCATGGTGCCGCCACTGATTCCCTCACCGCAGGGCATCCAACTCAACGAACACTTTGCCGCGCTCGTGCGCGCGTCGCGCGACTTCGCCCTCGTTACCGCGCCGTCTTTCGCGCTGAGCGTGTTCCGCCTCGCGCCCGCAGGCATCGCGGAGGCGAGCTCAACGCGCTCAACCGCGCGTACTACGCACGCCTTTCCGCGCGCCCCGACGTCCTGCTCACACAGACGATGCTCAATGACACGTTTTGCATCCGCTTCGCCGTCGGCGCCGCACGCACGACCGAGGCACACGTCGAGCGCGCGTGGGAGGTCATCCAGGAGGAGGGGCGGGCGGCGATTGGGGAGTGGGAGGCTAGAAAGGCGAATTAAACGCAATGGGAGGGTATAAATCTAGAAGGTATCTAGCAGTAAACTTGGATATATACTGGCCATATTATATTGGTCAGAGATGTGCATATAGATCTACATACGTACTCGGCTTCTCCGAGCAGTCCGAGCGGGCTGCCTGGCTGATCCGCTGATGCGCCCTCACGCCCACACATCCGGGCGCTCACCGCGGCAGCGCTTGCGAGCCCGACTCACTCTCACATCGCCCACCACCACTACCACCACTAGCAGCAGCCCGGCGATCCACAGCGAGCGATGTCGAGCGCCGAGGCAAGCAAGGCGTCCTCGAGCAAGAGCAAGCCGAAGGAGGCGAAGGACAAGGACAAGGAGCGCAAGGCGCGCGCGGCGAAGCCTGCGCACGCGGAGCGGCTGAAGACCGTCGTGCGCCGCCTGCCGCCGAACCTGCCGGCAGACGTCTTCTGGCAGAGCGTGCAGAAGTGGGTCTCGGACGACACTGTCGTCTGGCGCGAGTACTACCAGGGCAAGTTCCGCAAGCGGTGCGTGGCTGTCTGTGACGCGGGGACGTTGGGGGCGGACGCTGAGCGCGGCGCAGGCTGAACAAGGAGAACATCCCCTCGCGCGCATATATTGCGTTCAAGGACGAGGAGACGCTTGCGACGTTCAGCAGGGAGTATGACGGACATGTGTTTCGCGACAAGGCTGGTGAGTGGTGCGCTTTGGAACTGAGATCAAGTGCTGAAGGGGGGCAGGGAATGAATCTGTTGCGGTGGTGGAATTTGCCCCATTCCAGAAGATACCGACGGAGAAGAAGAAGGTGGATAGTCGTATGAATACGATTGACAAAGGCGAGTACCATGGCACCTCTCTGTAGGTTGGTTGCCATAATTGACACTTGGTACAGATGAAGATTATATCTCCTTCCTCGAGTCTTTGAAGGAATCGACGTCGAAGCCATTCGACGGCGACATCATAGAGACACTCGGTAAGCGCAATCCTCGATGTACGCCACACTCGTCCTGAGAATCGTCGCAGTTGCAAGCACACAGCCACAGCCGCAGCCCACGACGACCCCTTTGCTGGAAGCCCTCAAGGCAGAGAAATCTGCGCAGAAGGACAAGGAGGCCATCCTCAGGGCACACGCACACTACAAGGAGATTGCGACGAACCCCTCAAAGGCAGCAAAGAAGGAAGAAGCGAAGCAGAAAGCCGCTGCTGCGAAAGCCGAAGCTGCTGCAGAAAGCAGCGCAGCAGAAGTCCGGCGACGGCCAGCCTAGCAAGAAGGCTGCAAAGAAGGCCGCGAAGGCCGCCGCACAGGCGCAGGCCGTGAAGGACGGCGCGCCGCCGCCGACGATCGCGAAGAAAGAGAAGGACAAGGACAAGGACAAAGAGAAGGACGCTCCTCCGCCGACGATCCTCAAGAACAAGGAGCCGCGCGCGCCCGATGCAGGCGCAGCAGCGGGCCCGTCGAAACCACCCAAGGCCCCCAAGGGCCAGCGCGAGCGGCAGGGCTCGAAGGGCCAGGCGGCCGCGCCCACCTCCGCTTCCGCCCCACCGCTCGCCTCGGGCACCGCAGCGCCGACCGCAGACACGCAGGCAGCAGCACCGGCGGCGGCGACGCCCGCGCGCCAGCGCACGCGCCCCGTCATCGGGCTCGCGTCGCGGCAGTTCGAGGCCGCGCTCAGCGGCGCGGTGGGCGGCCGCGCGCGGCGCGAGCGCGAGAAGGACAAGGACTCGCCCGCCGGCGCAAGCGCCCCCTCTGCGCCCTCTGCGAACCCTGCGAGCTCTGGAGCCGCGCCCGAGGCGGCCACGCAGAAGGCCCGCCAGCAGCAGCAGCAGCCTGCGCAGAAGCAGGAGGGCGAGGCGTCGCAGCGCGAGGAGGGTGCTGCGCGCGGGAAGGGCAGGGGGCGCGGGCGTGGACGGGGGAGGGGTGCGCCTGGGGCTGCCCCGGCAGGTGCTTGAGCAATGGTCGTTCTCTGTGTCTCATTTGTGCCACTGTTCTTTGGAACTTCTGTAGTGTTATCTGTTCTGGCGGTTGATCCAGGTATCGTTTACTCGTGGTTCGGTATGCTGGTAGCTTCTCTTGTCCAGGTCTTCATCTCGCACAGTGACAGCTTGAAGCCATCGCGCTGAGTATCAATGACCTGAGATGCCGAAGAGTATGAGTCAAGATGTAGGACATTGGTAAAACATTGATATTATTTTCCCGTTCCGTCTAGAGTGCCTCCGTGGAGGGCAGCTCTCATGCTGTACAAACATTAAAGACAAGAGAATATGGCGGGGGGTGCCGCTGTAGCGATAGCGATGATGTGGCGAAACAATGTACAAAACGGTCGACGAGTCCGACAGTGCTCATAGTCCGTGCGACGAATGGGAAAGAAAAACATGCGGAAACAGTCTGACTGCGAAGATTACTGAAGGTCCTTCCGCCGGGCGCGTGCAGCGGCGTATTCGACACGGGCGTACCACGCACCGCCAAGGAGCGTGACCGCGATGCCGAGCGCGTTCGTGGGGGTGATCGTGAGGTCAAAGAGGACGACCGCGCAGAGCACCGTCAGGACCTGCTTGATGTTCGCTGCGAAGCACAAAAACAAACAAACGTTGAGCAAACAGAGAGCATCGATCACTGCACAAACGGAGAACACACCTGCCACGGTCATGCTCAGCGGCCCGACGCGTCCGTTCGCAGAAAAGCTGACGACGTTGAGCCCGAACGCGATCGCGCCGTTCGCGAGGAGCACCGCGGCCTGCGTGGGCGACACGCTCGGCACATGCCGCGGGTGCAGGCACTCGAGCAGCGCCGCGGTGCTGTTGAAGAGCGCGCCGTGCAGGTGCGGGGGCGCCACGGTGCCGTTCGCCAGCGACGCAGGAGAGGCGGGGGCGTGTGCGTGCTGCGCGGCGCCGAAGCGGGCGAGGCGGTCGAACTCGCCGGACAGCTGAGCGTATATGACGCACTGTACGAAGGCGAGGGGCGACATGCGTGTGAGCAGGTCCAGCGGGTGCAGCTCCAGTCGTGGAGGGACCAGGAAGCGCCGCAGGCTGCGCGCCAAAGGGCCGCTTGAATCGTCGTCAGACCTTGGCTTTCCCCATGTTGCAGGAGCCGGTATCTTGGGAATAGGTAGTGGTCCACGCTGGGACGTTGCGGGGGATGACTGCAGCACGCTTGTGTAGATGGTTTTCAACGCTGCGAGGAATGTGCCGAAGAGCGTGAGGAGCAGGCCCCAGGGCGTGAAGTAGTAGTCTCCGTAGGTTCTGCATGGGTTAGTCAGCTGAATGAAGAGCTACGACGAGGACTAGGCCAACGCACGCGAGCGCGACACCGAAAACAACTGGAAGGAGTGCACACAGCCGGTCATGCCGGATGGGCGTGTTGAACAGGACTGAAGACAGGGCAATAGTGAATAACGGAGTGATCGCCCGAATAACTTGGTGGAACTGTAGAGTGAGGTGAGACACTAGAATATCTGGCCAACGGATACCTACTCACAGGGACAGTGACCAGGTGCAGTGAGACATTGCTCACTGCGATGTTTATCGCGTATAGAAAGCTGAAGGCGACAAGACAGAGCTCGCTCCTCCAGCAGAGTCGCCTGGGGACGTAGAAAGAGCGCGACCGCAGATACAGTCCACCAATGGTTGAACACAAAGCGTGGATGGCGGTGAGAGTGTAGGGAAACGGGAATCCAGTAAGGACAGATTTGTTGGACAGCGTGAGGAGGAGGTTGAAGGCGAAGTAGAGACAGAGCCAGGGCAGCTGCGACCCCCAGTTGACGCGTGCTAGGCAAGAGGATACGACGGACATCAGGGCGTCGAGCAGGGCATACGAAGAGTCACTAGCTGCGGGGGACGCTTTTGAGACTGAAGGGCAGACAGGAGATTTGCCTTTCCATACGAGACAAGGCGAGGCGACCGAGTGAAGAGGAGGCGATGGTGTATAGCTAGGGACATTGCGCAGGAAGGCGTGTCGCAGCCGGGGAGAGGAGCTGGCAAGAGCTTGGACTTGGACCTGAGGAGACGAAAGGGAAGCCCAGTGTTGTGTGCCCGGACTCGGCAGCCATTCGCCCTCGTCTGCGCGTGTCGCCTGTCCAAGGTCCGTGGAGGTTGCCTGCATGCGGCTTGGGGAGACCGTCTGCTGGTGAGTCTATGCGACCTGCGCGTTCCGTAAAGACCGTAAATTCTATCGGGGGTAACGACGGGCGGTAGGTGGAGTCTCGGCAAAGGGGAATGGATTTGGGAATGAACTTGGGTGCAGCAAAGCCTGGGAAACACCTTCCATCCCTGTGTTGCGCTGATTGCCGAAACCTCGCCTTTGTGGCGCAGCTTGTGATGGGACGCTGGAAGGCCATACTAAGACGGCGTGCACGCGGACGGCATGGGACGTCCAGCCTGTGATCGATGATCATCATACAGAGCTGCATTCTCAGGATGTCTCTGGTATGATTGAAGTACGTGGTATGCTATACACAGCTAGCCGCGCATGTACATATGCCGGCGCCGCCTACCCTCTCTAATACCCATCTTCGTCGTCGTCATCACCTATGTAGTCTTCACGGTCCTCGGAGTCCGAGCCGCCCTGAGGGAAACGGCGAGAGGGCAACGAGCCGTCATCGCCATATAGTTCTCTAAAAGTGCCAGATCAGTACAGTATGTAACACAGCGAGCACCGACAACTAACCTTTCACGGGCAGCAACCGCTGCAGCAAGGTCATCGTCGCTATCCTCTTCCGACTGCTCCTCGTCAGAGACAATCGTCCTCCGTCCCCGTCTAGCCGCCTGCGGCGCCACTTCTTCTTCGTCTGATATGGAGATCTCTTCATCAGATACCACGATCGGTCTTCTGGACTGGACACGTCTCGGCGCGTCGTCTTCGTCCGAAGAAAGCACGATAGGTTCATCGTCCGAGTCGTCCGCGCGATACCGCCTGCCGACACGGCGAACAGAGGACACATCAACTTCTTCGTCATCGCCGTCGTCGTCGATGAAGCTGCTTTCGTAGCCCTCCTCGCCCTCCTCTCCTGCAGTGAGCTCACTGAGCTCGCTCATCTCGCTCATCTCGCTGCCAGTGTCGGAGCCGGAGCCAGAGTAGTTCGGAGCGAGCCAGCCAAACCTGTCCTCGTGGTGGCCCTCTCCACCTTCGGAATGGTGGTCGTCGCCGGCGTCGTGGAGGTCCGCAAAGGCGCCGGCGCCCATGATGCGGCGCAGGAAGTGCATGTCCGCCTCCATGTCCGCCTCGTCGTCCTCGTCGCTGTAATCGAGCCACATCGGCTGGAGGCCGTCCTCGTCGTCCTGCGAGTCCGAGTCGAACTCGATGCGGTGGCCGGGATAGAAGCGCCCGCACGACGAGCACACGCCGTCCCAGATCTCGTGGTTGCAGTCCACACAACGGTAGATCCCGCCGTCCTCCTCGTCGCGCAGGCCCATGCTCTCGCGGAGCATGTCCGCGAACGGCCCTCGCGTGTCGTCCGGGAAGATGTCCTTCCACGGATCCGCGGTCGCCTCGCTCGCGCCGCCGCCCTGCAGCTCCGCCGGCACTGCGTCCGGGTCCGCGAGCCCGCTGCGCACGACGGCGCTGACCATGTCCTTGATCGACCACACCTCGACAGGCTTCTCGCGCACGACGGCGCGGCAGTGCGGGCACGTCTTCTTGCGCCGGATGAGGGGCGCGGGGCGCCGTGCTGCTGATGCTGGGGCCGGTGCCGCGGCTGCGCCTTGGTTGTCGGCTCCGGAATTGACTCCTGCGCCCTCGGCCGGCGCAGGCGGCGGTTCTGCTTGCTGGACGGCCTGGCCGAGGGGTGCAGCGGGCTCGTTGGAGAACCAGTTGACTAGACACCCATGACACAGAACATGGCCGCAGGGTGCCAGGGCGAAAGGTCTGCTCATGAGGAGCAGACAAATTTGGCATGTGAGCGATGGGAGGACATTGTCTAGCAGGGCTCGATGAGATGCGAGCGCGGCCGTATCTGCTGAGGGTGCAGCGGCAGCTGCAGCGGGTGATGTCGCGCGTCCTTTACCCTTTTCGTTGGATGGAATAGTCTGAGCATACATTCAATGCATAGTCAAGGAGAGATGTCAGACGAGGACGTACCACAGGTGCCTCTGACTGCGCTCTGGACGATGGCGCCAAACTCCTCGCCCTCTCTGGACTCGCAGATGGCGACCGCGCGACCCTGGAAGGCCCAGGCGTGCTGTTTTTGGCGACAGAGCTATGGCGCCGCTTCTTCTGTGTGCTCTTCATCGGCGACGGTGCGACGTCTGTGGCGAGCGTCGCGCCCGCGCCGTCGACGCCAGCAGTGTGCGACACGATAGACTGTTTTCTCTTCTTCTTCTTGCGTTTCTTCTTGTCTTTCGCCGCGGCCCTCACGTCGGCGGCAGCCTCGGGCGGCGCGTTCTCGCCAGGCTCGACAGGGTCGCCGCCCTCGCCGTTCTTTCTCGCCCGTTTCGCCTCGGGGGCGCCACAGTCTGGCGTCTCAGAGATGCGCCGCTTCTGGGAGGGGCGCGAGGTGTTTGCGCTCGTCGAGGGCATCGCTGCGGCCGTCGACATCGCACACGACCGGCAAAGTGGTCTGGGGCAAAGAGGGGTTTACAAACAAGGAGCGCGGCGCTTGTGTTCAAATTGCGCGCCTGGACCGCCATCATTTTGATCCGCCGTCGTCGGCAGCAGGCGCCCGCGCGCTCCGAGTCTTCTTGTCGGAGACCTGCGCCGGATTGTGTTTACACTCGGCGGCCATCGTCGCCCTTGGAACGCTCTCACTCGTGTCAGAACCTCGTATTGGTAGATTTGCACTGTATTAACTACCCTGTTGGACTGTGACAGCTTGCGGAGGCCTGATTGCTGCCGATAACGTCGTAGCTACTATGTGCATGCCGCGCCCAAGAACACTCCAAGGTGTGCACTCAGATACCATTTCTCGATCGGTCACACGAGGCTGAGTCTGTGGCATGAGGCGGTGCTTCCGTCGTGTTCTGAAGTCCTAACCATAGGTGCAGTCTTGCTGTTCGCACAGGGCGTGACAGATGCCACCGCGACTCGGTCACTGTCGTAGGTCGTCATAGCTCCGGCTGCGAGCATGCCACGGTCCCTGGACCCTGGTCGGCGGAACGTCCACGCCCCCCGCAAATGACGCGACCGGCGACCTCCCGGCGAGCCGCGTCCGGACAGATCACGCGCAGCTTGAGACATATGCGCGGCGGCGACGTAATGGAGGGCGGGCCTGATGCGCTCTTTTTGCCTGCCTGGACGCGTTCCGCCGCGAGCGCGAGGCGTCGGGGCGCGGCGTTCTACCGAGAACGGCCGCTGCAAGCTTGCGGCGGGCAGGCACGGCGCGACGGAGGAGAAACATTTGAGGAGGGGCGATCACCCAGTCATCAGCGGAAATTTGGAGGGCTGGCGGGGAGGCGCGAAGGGGTGCCGCCGATCGCCAACGAGGGTGGAAGCGAGAGCGGGGGGCGACGCGTGGGCGCCTTTCCTGCTGCTGAAGAGGCGTCGGTGGAGGGGCGCTTGCGCGGGGGTCACGACGGCTGACGCCAGCAGCGGACGTGCGAGCGTTGCATAGCGGCGATAAGGCCCACGCTGAGGAGCAGGGCCGGGGACGCAGACGAGAGGGGGAGAGGCATCTGAGATCTAGATCTGACCATGGGGGAGCTGTAGGCGGTTATACACAGGCAACGCACTCGCTCGAGACAAATTTCGGAATCGTTTCGAGCCTGTGCTTGCAACGTCCCTCCGTCCCAATGTGTCCGCCGCCCGCTGCCTGCGCTGTCCGCTCCGCCGTCCGCGCGCCAGGGAGCGCACGGACGCGGGGCGGCGGGGGGTGCGCGCCTCTGGGCGGGCGGGTGTGACGCTGGCTGTGACGGGGCGGTGTACGTGACTGGGCCGTGACCTGGCTGTTGTTTTGTTCTTTTCGCCTCCCACGGAAACAGCTGCAGAGCGCGAAGAGTGCAGAGGCTAATCGCGACGCACGAGAGGCAGCGTGAGGAGCACGCGGCCAGCATTCGCAGCACAGGAAGGCACACGGACGATCAGATTGAGCCCGATCCTCTTTCGACGAGGACGGGACACATTTGGCGAGGTTCGTGTCATTTCTCTCGGACTGCTGGGCACGCCAGAACGGTGTTCCCGTGTCCGAGTCTCTGCACCAGCAGCGTCTTCTGACCGCAGCCTCTGTCCAGCACCGACGACCCCTCGCCCCCGCTCTCGCCCTCGCCCCCGCCGCCCGCCGCCCGCATCCCGGCTCTCCCCCTTCCCCGTCGGCCGGCCCACGTCATACGCCCTCTCCCCGCCACAGAGCCCCCGATTCCTCCTCCCCGCCCATCCTGCGGCCGTCCCGACCCCCGCCCCGTCCCGTACCCCAAACACGTCTCCTCCCGACACATCAACGTAAGCGTCCCCTCCTCTCTTTCCACGCCCTCTCTCCTCTCCCTTCTCTTTCTTGCTCTTCCTCCTCCTCCCTGCTTCTCCTCTCCTCTCCCATTCCCCCATCGCCCCGCCCCCTCGCCGCCCTCCATCGCCCTTCCTTTCTCGGCACTCCCTTGTTGATCGTCACGTGCCCCTTCCCCGCTGTTCTCACGCGCGCTCTTTTGCTGTCCATGTCTCTGTCGCGCAACTTCGCTTGCTCACCGTTCTCTTCGTTCTCTAGGTTCCCCACACCACTTTGTCTGGTCCTCTCCGCAGGCCACAGTATCGACGGCCGCGCTGTCAACCCAGCAGCGCTGGCTCTACAACCCACTCGTAGCCGATATCCTTATTCATAACGCCTGCAACGAGCCACGATGAACACTCAAGCAGGTCAGCACCCAAATCCTGCCATGCTCGCCGCGCTTCAGCAGCAACAACAGCAGCAACAGCAGCAGCACGGGCATGGACAGATGAACCCGAACATGATGAACGCCATGTCTGGCATGAACGGCATGGGCGGCATGAACCCAACACAGCAGCAGCAGCTCCAGCAGATGCTCGCAGCCAAGTACCAAGGCGCGGGCATGGGCATGGGCATGGGAGGTGGAGGCGGAGGCGGAGGTGGAGGAGGCTTCAACCCGCAGATGATGCAGCAGTTCCAACAGCAGCAAGGCGGCGGCGGAAGTGTCAATCCCCAGGCATTGATGAATATGAACATGGGCACGATGAACATGGCTGGTATGAACGGCCGAGGAGCGATGGGCTCCAACTCCGGATTCAACCCGCAGATGCTCGCTCAACAGCAACAATTCAACCAAGCTTCTGGCCGTGCAGGGACGAGCGGCGGCGTCAACCCGCAGATGCTAATGCAGCAACACTCTGGCGGCATGGGTGGCGGCTCGTCGGGAATGAACAGCATGTCGAACGGCGGAGGCATGAACAATATCGCTGGCATGAACAGCGGGATGATGAACATGGGCGGTATGGGCATGAGTGGCATGGGTGGCATTAACCCACAAGCTCTCAACATGGGTGCGCAGTCTGGTGCAGGTGGGTATTTTGACTCGCTCGAAAACGTCGTCCGAACCCTAACCTGCACCGTTTCACAGGTCCGCAGAATCCAGGGCCCGCATCGTCTCCGCAACCGCCACATACTCAACCCGGCTCGATCAATCCCGCCGCACTCAATGCTGGCTCCGGCACCCCAGCGAATATGGGCATGGGTGGCGGCATGGGTGGAGGAGGTCCTGCGAATATGGGTAACCTCCAACTGACGCCCGCTCAAGTCCAACAGCTCAGCCACATGAGTCAACCCGAGCGACATAAAGCGATGCAGCGGCTCATGATGCTCAACTTCCAACATCAACAGCGCGAAATGCAGATGCGCCGCAATAGCGGTGATCTGAGTATGGCCGGCATGGGCGGAATGGGAATGCAAGGGCAGGGCCAGCGCAACGCGATGGGCATGCAAGGTCAAGGCATGGACGGCATGATGACCGGGCTGTCGAATAACTTCAACGCCGGCATGGGCAACATGGGCGGTATGGACGGCGCAGGGATGATGGGCATGGACAACATGAACATCGGCATGCAGGGACTCGGCGGCGGCCTCGGCGGAATGGGCGGGATGCAAGGCTTGAACGCGGCGCAACTCCAGCAGATGCAGATGCTCCAAGCCCAGCACCCGCAAAGCCAGCAGGATCGCCAAGCGGCACAGTCCCATGGCCAGCACGCGAGCCCGACCCAGCCCCACTCGTTCCCGCAAGGACAAGCCCAGGCGTCGTCACCCGTCCGCTCTCAGACCCCGCACCAGCAGCAAAACATGCAGATGCAGCAACACCAGCAGATGCAGCAGCAACATCACCAGAACGCGGGCATGATGGGCCCGCCTTCGTCGATCCTCCACGGCCGCCTACTACTGCGCCAGCTGGTTCGCCCGCTCCTCGTCCTGGCACCGGGATGGGGCATCCTGGACAGTACGGACAACATCCTCAACACAACAACAGCACAGCAGCAGCAGCAAAACTTCCAGCACGGCCATGCTCAGAGTCCGCGGCCGGGTACTGCTGCTGCACCGAGTCCTGCCGCGATCTCGAGGGCAGGTAGCTCTATGGGAATGCAACAGCACCCGCAAGGCGTCCAGCAGGGCCAACAACAGCAGAACGCGCAACAGCAGCCTCAGCACGGTGGTCAGCAAGGTCTTCCAGCACCGTCACCGGTACCGATCCAACCTCGTCCCGTGGCCCGAACGCGAACATGTCCGGAAGCCCAGCACCGACGCCGCGCCCCGGCACGAGCCAAAGCATGCACGGCCCAAGCGGATTGCGCGCAATCACGCCTGCTCTCGTCGGCAGCCGTCCAAGCACCGCGACCGGGTTCCGCCAGCAGCCCGGGCAGCAAGGCCAGCAGCCGTCGCCGCAGACGCCGCAGGGCCCGTCTCAGTTCCAGAACCAGCAGCAGGCGTCGCACACGCCGATCTCGACGCCCACGTCAGCGACGTATCCGCCGATCGCGCCCGCGCCCACGGCAGGCTCGATGCCAGGCTCGCCAAAGATCGCGATGAAGCGGAAGTCGTCCGGGACGCCTGCGCCGCCGCCTATCGCGGGCACGCCCTCGCAGGGTCAGCAGCTGGAGCAAGGACAGGGCCAGGCGCATATGTCTGGTCAGATGCAAGGTCCGTGTTGTTCATTTTCGTGTCGTTTTGCCGACTCACCTCTCCGACTTGTAGGTGCCCAAGGACTTCCGGGTGCGAACATGACACCTGCCCAGCTGATGTCTATGCGGATGGGTGCAGGCATGGCTGGTAATGCAATGAATGCCAACGGTCCCAACGGCCTCATGGCTGGGCCTGGTGGCGTCATGGGCCCCCTGTTCTCCCGCGCGGACAGCCCGGTCAGCCTCAGCTGCCCGGTGGCGGCGTAGGTGCAGACCTGGGCATGCCAGGGATGAATGGCCCTATGGGCGTCAACGGCATGCAGGTACCTGGTATGCCACGGCAGCCCGGTGCAGGAGCGATTTCTGCTGTCGCACCTGGTGCAGCAGGGGCCGCAGGACTGAGCATCAACACGAACCTCACGAACCTCAACCCCAATCTCAACGCCCCGATGCCCTTGGTCGGTGCGCCAGGCATGTCTGGCCCCACGATGGCAACGCCGACGCCGACGATGGCGGGCTCGCCGAACCCCGCGATGCTCGTCGACCCTTCCCTGCCGACTGCGCCCGCAACACCCAGCAGGCAGATGTCGCAGCCGCCAGCTGCGGGCTCGCCGTTCCCTGGCGGGATGGCGGGCGTGCCCGGCAGCGCTGAGCGTAAGGCGGCCGGCGCTGGCGTTCTCGCCGGTGCAGCGCCGCTCTCGCGGGTGCCGACAGGCGACGTCTTCAGCGGGGCGCCCTCGTCGACGCCCGTCGCGGCCGCGAACGGCACGGCGACGCCAGCGACGCAGGGCACGACGCAGATCATCCCGCAGCTCCCGCCGCTGCCGACGAACGTGAGCCTGAACCCGAAGGTGACGCGCGTGTCGGTCGTGCCGCTCAAGGACTCGGAGACGACGATCCCGGCGCTCACGGAAGAGGAGATCGCGCGCGTGAAGGTGTGGATGAAGGCGGACGAGGAGTACGAGGGCCGCTACAAGCAGATGCGCGAGCGCATGAAGGAGGAGGTCTTCGACGCGATCACGAAGCCGCGCGCGTGGTACGAGAAGGACCAGGCCGAGGACCCGCGCGCGCGTCGCCGCAAGGAGAAGTTCGAGCTCGTCGGACTCAAGGGCAGGGAAGAGATGAAGCGGAAGAAGGCGGGCAGACGCGAGGGCTTCAAACTGTGAGTCGTCCTTCTTCACCTTCACTGCGTGTGCGTGACTCATGGATGGACAGGCCGAGAACGGTCAACCCTGAGGACGCAAACCGCCCCGAGCAGCTAGTGCCGATCCGTCTCGAGTTCGATGTCGAGCATCACAAGATGCGTGACACGTTTGTGTGGAATCTCAATGGTGCGTGCGCTTTGGACTTACGTGATTGAAACGTCCTGAGTTGTGCCCGACAGACCCTGTCATCACTCCGGAAATATTCGCGCAGTCTATCGTGGACGACTACAGCCTCGCACCAAGTTATCATTCGGTGATTACAAAGGCGATTCAGGACCAGCTGAGCGACTTCAAGGCGCACACGGCGACGTTTGGCGAGGACGGCTTCGATGACGTCGTCCTGCGCGGACAGCTCACCGAGGAAGACGAGATGTGGTGGGACGCGTGGCGCAACCACGTCCGCAGCGGCGCCCTACTTCGCCCGTGGGAGAGCCGCTCCGAACGGCGCACACGGAAGCGTCGCAAGGTCATCAAGGAAGAGGAAGAGTCCAAGAGTGTGCCCGCTGCGCCTGCGCTGGATGCCTACATGTCGGTGGACGAGTTCGAGGAGGACGAGAGCAAGGCGCTCGAGGAGATGCGCATCTTGATCAAGGTTCGTGGTGCGCCGCTAGAACGTATGAGTGAGTAGCAACTGACTCGTTGTCGCAGCTCGACATCATCGTCGGCTCAGTCAAGCTCGAGGATCAGTTCGAGTGGGACCTTGATAGCCCTGACCCGTCTCCCGAACACTTCGCCGATATCTACACGAAAGAGCTCGGTCTCGGTGGGGAATTCAAAACTGCCATCGCACACTCGATACGCGAACAAGTGCAGATCTATCAGAAGTCTCTCTTCCTTGTTGGGCACCCGTCAGATGGTTCCGCGGTACAGGACGATGACCTTCGGCTGTCGCTACTGCCCTCTCTTAGCACGGGCGCCCGCTCAATGGACCAGGTTGTCGCCTTCACCCCTCGTCTCGACTATCTCAGTGATGGCGAGCTCGAGCGAAACGAGAAGGAGCGCGAGAAGGAGCTCAACCGCCGGCGCCGCAAGACGACTCGCGGCCGCCGAGGCATCGCGCTGCCCGACCGGGAGCCGCCCAAGACGTACCGCACGCCTGCGATCGGCTTCCCCGAGGTCGACCCTGCTACTCTGGCACTCGTCAACGCAGCAATCGCACCGACGTCCCGTCGCGCGGCTGCGGCTGCGGCGTCGCACAACATCGCGAACATGATCGCCTCGGAGAACGGCACGTCGCTGTCGCCGCAGACGATGCCCGTGCCCGTCCCCGCCGCGATCGCGTCTGCACCACAGCAGGCAACGGCGAAGGAGAAGAAGCAGAAGGGCCTCATGAAGCCCCCGCCGTACCCGCCGACCGTCCTCCGCCCGCGCGCACACGTCAAGGCACCCACCGAGTGGACTGCGGCCGACCCGGGGACGGTGCCCCCGCCGATCGACATCGATCCGCCTGTGTCGACGAATGTCGAGAACCGCGGTGCGCGTGTGCCTCTCTCCGCGAAACGCGCGAAGGAGCTCGAGCGCGAGGCCAAGGAGCGCGAGTACGTCGACGGACAGCACGCGAACTATATCGATGGAGTGTGGCACTGCTCGAACTGCGGTTGCCCTGAAAGCATCGCAGTCGGCCGTCGCAAGGGTCCTTTGGGTGATAAGTCGCAGTGCGGTACATGCGGTGCGTTTTCTTGCGATCATTATATTGGAAGAAATAACTGACAAGAATGAACAGGAAAATTCTGGCACAGACATCGTCGGCCACGACCTGTGGAGTACAACTCGAGCCTGGAATATCATCTCAACCTCAAGAAGGAGGAGGAGAATGCGAGGCTCGCGGCGTCTCGGCGGAAGCGTCCTCATGCACACGTAGCCGAGGCGTCGTCGAAAGCACCTACCGTGGAGCCCGAGACCCCGCGGAAGCCCTCGCCCGAGCCGGACAGCAAGCCGGTCTCGCGCAGCACGGTGCTGGAGACCCCCAAAATGCCGAAGATCGAGAAGATCGAGGCGGCGTCGCCAATGTCGACGACGTCGAGCATCTCGGAGGCGCCGCTGGCGAACAAGTCGAAGACGAACGGCGTCCACGGCACGCCGTCTGCGCCCGGGATGGCGCCGAGCCAGAGCGAGTCGTCGGAGGGCGTCCAGGACACCCCGCAGGACTCGCACGCGGCCCTTCCCTCGGTCGCGCCCCACTCCGGCGCGGGCGCCCGCGCTGGTGCGAACCGTCCGCCAAGAGTGAGTGGGAAGTGAACAGACCATGATGTACGCGTCGTCTGACCTCGTAATGTAGGATCCTCCCGCTTGGTTAAAGGGGGCGATGAAAGAACTGAATGATAAATACCCTGATGATAGATTCGAGGCTGTGCTCCGTAGAGGACCGAACCCTGCACAACCAGAATGGCGCATCAAGTGTACTGACTGTCCCGGAAAAGTGAGTGTTTCCGCGCTGCTGATCTTCGCAAGTGCGGTGGCTGACGACGTCCCGCGCACAGCTCTATACCCCCGGTCCCGGAGAGACTCTGACTAATTACGAAGTGCATCTGAAGAACCGCCAGCATCGGCAGAAGGTCAACGCGCGGCTGGGTAACGGCCAAGCCTAATGGACTGTGTTGGGACTTGAGCGTCCTTGCTATCTGGATTATGTTGTTTGTCATTCTTGCATCGTTATACAATCTCAAGTTGCTCTGTATGTTGTATCTTTATTTCCGCTGTCTCGAATATATTCCATCACTATCTCCAGGACGTCTGCCATCTTCTTGACTACAGGCTCGCCCGATAATCACAACATCTGGATTAACTGGCAACAGGGTCGATATCGGTCACCTTGAAAGGCGGCACACGCGCCGGATGTGCCGGCGCCACAAACTCGAACAAGGATCAAGCTCGTGGAGACGGCTCCGTCCGCAACGCTCAGGTCGCTCCGCACGTAACAACAGAAAAAAGACAAACACAGTCGCCACGCTCTCTGCACGCCGCCGCTCTTTTCATCTCCACGATCTCTCACGACCTCCACGCGATCTCTCTCGCACACGCTTTCCTGCCACGCCTTGCACGCTCTGCACGATGTCTGTCCTCTCGATCATCCTCCACTTTCTTGTCGGTCTGCAGCTGGTGCAGGCGACGATATACGTGCGTCTGTCCCGCGTGGGGACCTGTGGGTATGACGTTGATGGCGTTTTGCAGACCACTGCTCCAGGCCAAGCAAGCACCTGCCGCGGCGGCCAGTCATGCCTGGTTCAATGGCTCGAAGACGGAGAGTCCCCGTTCTTGACAGCCATCGGAGCCTGTCACGTTGGGCTCTACAATGGCAACGACGTCCTTGTTCAGCAGATCGAGCCTGTAAATGTCGCCGCTGTGAGGTCTCTGCGGTTCACGGTGAGTTTTAGCGTGAGTGCAATGGTCTGCTGCTCACTATCTGTCCAGCCCGATCCCTCTGCAGGGCCCGATTCAAGCTTGTAGTGAGTTCATCTCCTATGGCCTCTCCGTGAGGAAAGCTGATAAGGATTGAAGCTATATCAATTTCACGTCTGTTGACCTCATCGGCAACCCTCCGCAGCATTATACTCAGTATTCCCCGTTCTTTAAGTGCGTGACAGCTCATGTCTATATCCATCCTCGCTAATTGTGTCATGTAGGTTGGAGGGAATGTCTGGCTCATTCAGCAAACCTGTACCGAGTGATACCTCTACCCTACCAGTCCCGACCTCAGTCGCGAGTCCTCCCCTTGAAACTGTAACATCAACAGTGTTCGTCGGTTCATCTACGACGAGTTCTCATTTGACCACCACTACCATCTCCCTGCTGAACTCTTCACAACCGGCCTCAACCGCCACCGTCATCTCCAGTGTTCCCTCATCAAGCACCATGACGACTTCCCATCTTCATCGAGCGCCACCTCTCCTGCCTTGTCGTCCAGCACATCTTTAGCCAGTACTGCAGGGAGCTCCGACTCCAGCACAAGCGGCTTCATCACCTCCCGCTCCCCATCCACAGGTGCTTCCAGCGCTACCAGTACCAGTACGGCAACCTCATCCCCCATCACTACATCTGCTACCTCTGCTGCGCGCCGATCACGCGCGGCTTCCACTGGATTGCTTGCGCTCCATGCCGTTTTGGCTCTCGGTACCGCAGTCGCCATGGCATTGTAGGAGTCGTGAGGTCTGCCTTTAGAGACCATTTGATGCCTTCCAGGGGTACTATGAGTTTATTTTTGTACTGCGATACCTGTCTCCTCTGAACCTTGTCTGCTATGATCCCATACCGCTAGATTCGGCTACGCATGTCTCCAGCTCGAACGCAAACTGTTTTGTCGATGTAGATTTTGTTATATAGATTGCATCTTGGCGTCGTCTCTATGCGTTTACACGTGTAAAATATGCACAGTTTCAACCCAGTATGCACATAGTCAGCCAACCAGCGCTCTTCCACCACGCGATGCTCGCGCGGACGCGCCAATTATCAGTGACCGTGACGTGACGGTACGCGAGCATGACACGCCGCACGACGTGACCGTCACGTCCAGCATCTTTCTCTCCTCGTCGCCCACGACTGCTTGCTCGTCGTGCACCATGTCCTCCCCGCTCAAGTTTCCGTCGTCCGACCCGCCAGACGCAGATATGGCCGACGCCGAGCAGAGCGTCCCCGACGCCCCGCCTCAACAGCCGCTCTTTTTCGCGTCGACGCCCTCCGCCGCGGGGACCCCCCGCCGCTCCCAACGCCAGCAGTCCTCCGTGCCCCCGAGCTCCCCCGGCAGCTTTGTTGCGCGCAGAGCTGTGGGCCTTAGCACGCCCAAGCGCAGGACGCCCCTCTTCGCGGGTAAGCCACAGCTTTTTTGTTCGGAGTCTCATTGCCAGGCCTGATACACTCGAACGTAAGAGGGTAGCTCGTCTCCACTCGCGTTCCCCAGCTCGAGCCCTGCGAAGGGTGCGACACCTAGACGTCCCAACATTCTTCCAAGCTCGAGTCCCCCGCCACAGAGCCCTGGTGGTTCAGAACCGCTCGAGTTTCCCTCGTACGTTCTTAGGCGGCTGTTTCAGTCGTCGCGCTAATGGAACGCAAACCAGGAGCCCCGTCGCCACTCCGAAGAACCGTCGCGGCGATGTACACAGCTCGCTGAGCCTCACTCCTGTCGCGCGTCGCCGTCGTCAACAAAATCTCAACGCCGATGACCCCATGAGCGATGGAACGAACCTGCAGATCCCAACGTCCTCCGCAGGTGCTGGCTTTAGCGCTGCCGACGCGCCGAGCGATGAGCCGGCCGAAATTCGCGCGATTTGGGGCACGACTGTCAATCTGGCAGAGACAATGAAGACCTTCCGCGAGTTCATGCTTGGCTTCAAGCCGAAGTACCGCATCTCGTACGACAGGAACCGCGGTGTGAGGACGCGTACCCTCAACTCTCCGGATGAGGGCGAGGTCCTTCTGTACGAGACATACTTGCGTCGCATGCGTCAAACCGGCGAGACGAACCTGAACCTCGACATGAACAACCTCGCCGCTTACCCACCCAGCAAGAAATTGCATAGTCAGCTCGTGAAGTATCCCCAGGAAGTCATCCCGGCTATGGATCAGGTCCTCAAGGACCTCATGCTGGAGATTGCAGAGCAGGATCAGCAGGCTGGCATGGAGGGCATGACAGGCGAGGAAGGTGAAGAGGAGATCGCGGACATCATGGGCAAGGTCTACAAGATTCGCCCCTTCGGCTTGCCGTCGGTGAACATGCGGGACCTCAACCCGACCGGTACGTCTGCCTCTGTCTCTGAAGGAACTGCGTTTTCATCATCTCTTAGACACCGACAAGCTCGTGTCTATCAAGGGTCTTGTCATTCGAGCAACACCCGTCATCCCCGATATGAAGGTTGCGTTCTTCCGTTGCCTGACTTGCAGCCACACCGTTCAGGTCGAAATCGACCGTGGCAAGATCGACGAGCCGCAGCGCTGCCCGCGCGATGTGTGTGCTTCCGTCGGCACCATGTCCCTCGTGCACAACCGCTGCGAGTTTGCCGATCGACAGGTCATCCGGCTGCAGGAGACACCAGATGCGGTGCCCGACGGCCAGACGCCACACACCGTGACGCTCAGCGTATACGACGAGCTCGTCGACGTCAGCAAGCCGGGCGACCGCCTCGTTGTGACGGGGATCTTCCGTAGCGTGCCTGTGCGCGTGAACCCGCGACAGCGCACGCTCAAGAGCCTCTTCAAGACATTCCTCGACGTTGTACACGTGCGCATCGGCACAGACGACCGCCTCGGGCTCGACAAGAGCACGCGCTCCGCCGCCGGCGACCGCATCCCTGGCGTCGGTGGCGTTGGCGACTTCTTTGGTGATGACGGAGACGAGAACCCGCTCGAGCAGCAGCAACAGCAGCAGAGCCGCCGCGCAGAGATGGAGGCCAAGCTCAAGGAGCTCAGTCGCCGCCCAGACATCTACGAGCTGCTCTCGAGGAGTCTTGCGCCGAGTATCTGGTCTATGGAGGATGTCAAGAAGGGTATTCTTCTCCAGCTATTCGGTGGTACCAACAAGAGCATCGCGCGTGGCGGTGGTGCTGGTGGGCCGAGATATCGCGGTGACATCAACGTCCTGCTCGTCGGTGATCCTGGTGTGTCGAAATCACAAATCCTTTCGGTAAGCGCGGATGTTGTTACGCTATAACTTGCTATTGACGCAGATTCGGCCAGTATGTGCACAAGATTGCACCCCGAGGAGTGTATACCTCAGGAAAGGGTTCTAGTGCTGTCGGTCTTACGGCGTATGTGACTCGGGATCCTGATTCAAAGCAGCTCGTCCTCGAGAGGTCAGTGACGGTATTCTATCTCCTGATAACAGTATTAATTACCATCACAGTGGTGCGCTTGTTCTGAGTGACGGTGGTGTGTGCTGCATCGATGAGTTCGACAAGATGAGCGAGGCCACGCGTAGTGTTCTCCACGAAGTCATGGTACGCGTCCTCGCTGTCTGTGCAGTTATCTCCGACTGACGGTGTCTGCAGGAACAACAAACTGTCTCCATCGCCAAAGCTGGCATCATCACCACTCTGAATGCTAGGACATCTATTCTCGCTGCTGCGAACCCTATCGGCTCTCGATATGACCGCACGAAGACGATATCGTCGAACCTTGACCTTCCACCGACACTGATCTCTCGGTTCGACTTGCTGTACCTTGTTCTGGATAACGTCGATGAGCAGCTCGATCGCCGCCTTGCTCAGCACTTGGTCGGTCTCTACCTGGAAGACAACCCTCACACAGGTGGCCAAGACATTCTGGTATGTCTCCCTCCTCTGTCTCAACGTGATGTGTGTTGACCTTCTCTCAAAGCCCATGGAAGAGCTTTCTGCGTACATCAACTATGCTAGGACGCGTATCAACCCGACGATCACTGAAGAGGCAGGCGAGGAGCTCGTAAAGTGCTACGTCACCTTGCGCAAGGCAGGCGAGGATCCACGGGGCAACTCCAATGAGAAGCGCATCACCGCGACGACGCGTCAGCTCGAGAGTATGATCCGCCTGAGCGAGGCGCACGCACGGATGCGATTCAGCACGCTCGTCGAGCTCCAGGACGTGCAGGAGGCGTTCAGGCTCATGCGCGAGGCGATCAACACGAGCGCGCGCGACCCGACGACGGGCGAGATTGACATGGGCCTGCTCGACACGGGCATCGGGCGTGCGCAGCGCCGACTGCGTGGCGACATGCGCAAGGAGGTGCTCAACCTGCTCGAGGGTGCGGGCGGCACGCGTGGCGTGCGCTGGTCTGACGCGTTCAAGGCCCTCGAGGGCCAGAGCAGCGTTCGTGTCCAGGCGGCCGAGTTCCAAGAGGTCGTGCGTGAGCTCGAGCAGGAGGGACTCGTCAAGGTCGTCGGCGAGCGCGACAGGCGTGTCATCCGCCGCGTTGAGGGCGCATAGAATCACGTTTCATCAGAAAGAAGGTTCTCGTGTAGCATGTTCGTTTGGATGTTTCATGTCGTTTCCAGCTCTGCCTGTGCTGTGTTGTGTCTGTCTGCTCCGCTCTCGTGTATTGTATAGTCTATGAATGTATTTCACAGCACATGCTGATACTCATGCACCTATGCCTGATGGCTCTTAGCCTTGCTCGCCACGAACGCACACCGCTGCCGCTCCTCGGTCGTGATCGTCTCGACTGTGCTGCCGCTCGTCGTTGCAGTGCCTTCAGTCAAGACGATCCGATGCGCCGTGCCGGGACTGTATGCAGGCCATGTGGGCGCACGCGCAAGCTTGAAAGTGTTTGGGTTGCCCGACCGCACGAAGGAGAGCCAGTACGCGATGAGCTCGGATGCGAAGGCCTGCTCTGAAGGTGTCATAGGCGAGAAGGTCGTCGTGCCATTGAATCTGCGGTGAGAAGCTTGTATGAGATACAGACTGAGCGCAACGCAGTAATCGAGACCCACCCAGTGTTTGTCCCAAGGAACATCATCCAATTTTCAGACGCGTGCTCGACGAGCGGGTCGCCGCTGGTGGGATTGGGCGTGTTATATCTGTACGTGAACGTGTTCGCCGGCTCCCGCGAGGCGTACGCTCCAGCCATAATCTCTACCTGGGAACGTGAAATTCATCAGCGTTTGTGTACAGGGCACCGGTGACATAGGACCCACCGCACAACGAAGCTCGCTTTCGCCTGTGGCCACACGTATTTGTTGGCTCGCGTTGTCGAATTTGGAAAGAGCGTACACCTGGTTGTACTCCGCGAGGTCGGCCTGCGTGAGCGCCGGGAAGAAAGCCTTGAGTGGGGTGTCCAGATCACTTCCCCAGAAAGAGTCTCATTTGATGTTGCCCTGAGTGTAGCGACCACAAGTCAGAAAATCCACCAGCATGTGCCGGGGTACATCACACACCCAACTATGAGCGGGACCTTCGCAAAGCGGCCAGAGAGGATTGACGGGGTTGGGCGAACAGGGATGATCTCGCCATCAAAGACGGGATGGAAGGCATTGTATGACCCATTACTAGAGTGGTTTGGTTAGACATAATCTTGCAAACATCTAACCAAGAACTTACAAGGCTGCATCCTGGGCTGGCGCAAGAGCACTGACAGGCGCCTTTCGGAGGCAGCTCATTGTGGCAGATAGCGTCTTCAACCCACCACAACCGGCCTTGTCCGCAAAGAAATTGAATAATGGCTGTGCGAGGTGTCACCACGCTATGTCTCCCGTTATAATATCCAGGCTTACCTCCTGTTGCTGAGGACTGGGTAATGGAGTCCTGTATACACTTTGTGCAATGGCCTGGTGGAAGAGCCCCTGCTGTCCACTCGCAACGAGGTGTAACTCCACAGATGACCCTCCAGCACTTTCGCCGTTGATCGTCACACGGGATGGATCACCACCAAAGGCGGAAATGTGCTCCTGGACCCATTTTAGGGCTAGAGTCTGGTCAGAGAAACCAACATTGAGATCACCGAGGGAGGGTGAAGAGGCAAAAGCTGGGTGCGAAAGGAAACCGAACGAGTCCAGTCGGTAGTAAACCGAGACAATGACGACGGAAGGTTCTTGGTGGATCCAGTGGTCGAAAGGCCAATTGGCGGGATTCCCATAGACATAGCCACCACCATGAATGTAAACCAGTACGGGCACTAAACACAGATCATTGTCAGAACTACGGCCTCTATACTGGAGGATGTCACTTGCATTTATCGCCTTTCTTCGCGCTGGCTGGTGCATAGACGTTTACTTTCAGGCAGTCCTCGCTGCCCGCACCGCCAGCGTCGCCATCTAAACAGTTGCATGAGCATTACTGGAATGTCATGTATTAGACACTTACTGCCAGTGGATCCCTGTATGCAGAAGTTCGGGTAGGAAGTCGCGTCAATGACAGCACCGCGAGCTTGCTGCCGTACGCGAGCTGTGTCCAGTGGCCGGGGCGCTCGCCAACGAAGATCTCCAACGGGAGGCTCAGCATAGGGCAGGCCCAGGTACGCGACCGTGTTCGGGAAGCTGTTATTGCCCCGGTATTTGGCATATCTTAGATCGACGACAGAGCTGGCTGTTACCAAACATAATAACGAGAGCAGTGCTGTACAAGCTAGCAAGAGCATGATAGCTCTATGGAACCTTTGGAGGGGGTCGGCTGGGGGAAAAGCGAGTCAGAATGCGCGCTGGCTAGATATATGCGGCGTCCAGGCTGAGGACGGTACGCTACCTTGCCTCTGGCCCGGGCATGTTAGCAGATGATTCGTCATGGGACTATTGCTTCCTTGCAACGAAGTGGAATAAGCATCACACAGCATCATACCGGAATATTCATGCGTACCACGGTCACGGACAACTGCAAAGTCAATGAAACCGACGCTGCTTCGGCCGTGGCAGAAAGTACACGCAGGTCACGATGGGCCTTGAGGCAGTAGTCCGGGGGATCAACATCCGCCTGGAGGAGAACGGCGTTGCATCCAGGGTCAGGTTTCTCCGATGTTTGCCTGTTCTGGTCAGAAGATTGTATGGAAGCGCGAGCAGCCGATTCTCTGCGTCGTTTTGTGCTGCAATACAGCAGTGCACAATGATTGCACCGAGTAGCGCGGTTAGTGTGCTCGCGCGCGGTGTATTGGCGCAGTGCACTTCGCGCGTGTATAGATGCGTGTACCGTCATAAGCTCGCCAAAGTTTCACTGAGCAGTAGCACTAGATGGGCGGACAAGGTAGCAATATCAAAACTGCGGTGCACACACCTGGTTCACGCGTCCAATTTCGCTGAACGAGGTTGTTGTGGCCCAGCATGCTTTGTCGCGATCGCGGACGCCTCAAATTCGCCACTTCAACTCTTCCCATTGCCTAGTTCCAATTCCCAGGTTCTCTAGACTGCTCGACCCAGCGACGAAAGTCGCAAGAAGGTTACAACAGTAGTGTTGTGATTCGCTCGTGGTAGCAAGAGTCAAGTGCGATATTAGCCATGCGGCAAGACCTGGACGATCCAAACAAGGTGCGCCAGGGCTTCCTCTACTCCAACATCCTACTCATCTCTCTCAGAAATGCATCCTGCTCCTCGCAAGTGACGATATTGGTAAATTTGACTGTCATACAATGTAGCCAGTCTTGACGGTACAGCCACAGAGCCTGAAGACGACCACGCAGTCGAAGCCGAAGACCTTCCGTCCTTGCCGCCATTTGTGGGACGCGACCTGCCGGAAGGTTATGAACTGAGACTTCACGAATACAGAAAGGCTTGGTCTAGGTGCTTGAATCGCGTCAAGGTGCGAGATTCGACGTGTCAATGCCTCCGTCCGCTGACGATGCATTAGTCTCTTGTTCGGTCCTTACACCGCCCCGTAGTTGAAGCTGTCTGCTACAGCGTGCGCACGGCGCATTCCGAACACCATGACCTCCCTGGTCTACCATATCGCGAATTGCCAGTCGTTGCGGTTTCAGCTCCCGGGGCTGGTGCATCCATCACCTCCGAGGTCATCGCGTCTCTCGAACACCCCGAATCGAGTGCAGGACCACCATGCATAGTCTCACATGTATCCGCTGCAGACTGTCCAAATCTGACAGCCGCAATGAAGAGCATCATAGGCAGCTTCTTGGCGAAATCGGAAGAGGATCGGGAGGAGGAACGTATTCGATGTGAGCGGCCATCTTCCGATGCCATTGCACATATCTCTGACTAGTCCCACAGTCCCACCATCTGTGCGCCGTAAAGCCACTACGTCACTGGCAAGCTACGACATGAACCTGTTGAAAGCCTGGTACAGTTCTCTTGCGGCATTAAACGGTGTGGCACACAGGATATCAGACCTTCTGCATGCTAAATGATTGAACTACAGACGGGCGACCTCCCCTTGTAATCGTCATGAATGCGTTCGAGCAGTTTGATTCGACGGTATCAGACGGCATATTTAATATATGCAGGTGAGCCCTAACGCTGCAATCCGACGACGCTCACTAATCCTCGCTCTTAGTCAATTTGTGGCAGATATCCCACTTGTATTCCTGCTGTCCATGTCCACGCCATCGCCGCCCGGGTTTCTGCGTGCTGCTTTCCCAAGGCGTACATTGCAGCTTCTCCGCTTGCATTCTCATGCTGCACCGCTAGGTGTTGACGTTGTTGAGAGCGTAATGGAGAAGGTAGGAGACATCACTGCGCCAAATGACTGAGATTGACATGCTCTTAAGACATTCTTCGACTTGGCTTGGACGCCAAGTGTTATGCTGGGTGCGGAAGCGTTCAACTTCATTGCAAATTTCAGTGAACGGCAGACAGCATCTCTCGATGCTCTGACCGTTGTGCTTCACGTACGTATCAGCCCAGGGTGACACGAGAGGATGCTGATGGCGAGCATCTGTTTAGCTGCTACATTTGAGGCACATTGAGGAACCCTTTACCGTCCTTATGCACGATAGCCTTCTCGGCTGCTCATCAGCAGAAGAAACGTACGAGAAGCTGCAGACTCGTTCCTGCCGAGGTTTCATGAGGGCACTCCAAGAACAACTGGACAACGCCTCCGACGACCCTGCCGACATCTTGTCATTCGTTGACGATGCTCGCGTCGAGTTCGCAGAGGCTGCAAGGCAAGTGCGCCTAGCATACAGGATACTACGTCTCTTGCAGGATTTCGTGGTATCCTATGGCTACCGACCATCACCTCATACAAGCGAGGACGGGGCGGACGAGTCACGCCTGAGCTTCATGACACGTGTCCTTCAGAAGAAGGTGGCGAAAGATGTGCAGCATCTCACACGAATGGTCACGTAAGTGTACTGCTTATGTGTTCAGGTAGCTCGGCGACTGATCGCATCTATTCCGCACAGTAAACTCAGGCGAGAGCAACTGGATACGCTTTTCGAGAGGCTGTACAAGTTCTTCTCCGAAATCGAAGCTCCGCAATTGCGACATGCGGAGAGCGAGAGCAGAGAGTTCATTGCGCAGTGTCGCAACAGGCTTCCGCCCCATCGGGATCCAGTGAATGGTGATAGTCACAGCAATGGTGATGCACGAGCTGCTGTGGTCGAGGTAGCGACGGAACTCGCACAGTGGCTATCAGCATACTTGTTGTAAGTGCCTCGCATCGTACAACGGATACCATGCCCATACACATAATCAATCTATAGGCAGCGTTTGGATCCACTCGACAAGCACGTTTTGTCGGAGGTGTGGTTTACGGGGTCAACTTCGTTCCCGTCCGAAGTCAGTCATAAAGACTTCCCACTCAGAGTGTCTGCTAACCCAATATCCTCATATAGCTGATCAACCCAGCCCCGCGTCCGGCCATTGTACACGCGTTGCTGCATCCATACACCGTGCTCGCGTCACACCGGAGACTGTTTGACGCTTCTGAACATGCTTCCACCCAAGAAGAGGAGCGTTCGGCAATATGGGACCTGCCGGACACGAGCATCCTCTTTCACCGGTACATGGAGGCGCCCAAGAAAGTGAATGCGTACGACTGGTATGAGAGCTTCGCGCAGGTGCTCGAGACTCAGCGTGAGCGCGCGCGCGTCCAGGCGAAGGAAGAGGAGAAGAGTAAGTCGCGGAGTAAACCCGTGAAACGCGCTGGCAAGAGTCCGAAGAAGGACCGCGGAAAGCAGAGGCAAGATGAGGAGGGGGAGGCGGCGGAGGAGGACGAGGTAAACGAAGAGGACGAGGATGAGGAGGCGTGGCAGGTAGAGCTACACGCCCGGTTCATTCGGGCGCTGCATGAGCTCGATTACATTGGCCTCATCAAGCACACGGGTAGAAGAGCAGACCACATCGTGAAGACGATATACGATGTGTACGAGTGAGGTCGTTCGAGGGAAAAAGCTGTCGATAGATGAGGTTAATCGAATGCATACACCGAACTTGACTTGCGTGAAATATGCTCAAAGTCGTGTGATGTTTCCTTATGTCGTTCGTTCACTGTGAGACTGGACGCTATGACGGAGTCCCGCCGTCACCAAGTCTACCCAGAGATGGGTCGAACAGCTTGCCTCCGACCTCCGCGTACTCGCCTCCGGACTGAAGCGCATTAATTCAAGTACTTGAACGAAGCCTGCATAGCCTACGCTAGCCTGGACTCTGCCTCCGCCGGCCTCCAGCCGCGTCTCAATTCCGCGATGCACCCTTGCACCCGCGCAGGTGCACGCCTGCTCCTCCTCTCACGTCATTTCGCCCGCCCATTGCCCACTACATATTACCCCGCGTTTCAACGCACTTGCACACGCCGAGCGATGTCCTCTGCTGTCAAGAACGAGACCACAGGTGTGGTCGCACCACCGTCCGCTGACGCCCCCGGTCCCGAGAGCCAGCAGCCTGCGGTGAAGTACAACTTCCCTGTGTCCGACGTCCCGCCCAACCCCCTCGGCGAAGGGCGGTACATCAAGACCGCTGCAGCCTTGATCATCGGGTGCGTTTGTCGCGAATCCTGTCGTGGATCCCGAAGGTTGCTGACAGGAGAGGGCTCAGAGACGAGATCCTGAATGGCAAGACACTGGACAGGAACTCGAACTACTTTGCGAGGTACTGCTTTGAGCAGGGTATTGAGCTGTGAGTGCACTCCTCAGGCGTATGAAGGCACGCTGTTCTGACGATGTGGGAGGGCAGGAGGCGCATAGAAGTCATCGCCGACGAGGAAGATGAGATGTATGTCTCAGAGCCCCTTCTCTTCCCAGTCACCTCTGAGTTCTGTCCAGTGTCGAAGCAAGCCGGCGGATGGTCAAGAACTATGATTTCGTGATTACATCAGGCGGCATTGGTCCCACTCACGACGGTGAGCCCCTCTTTTACGCTTGACTCTCGTTGTGCCTCTAACCACCCATGTAGACATCACCTACGCGTCCCTTGCCAAAGCATTCAACCAGCCTCTTGTGCACCACGCCGAGACGCTGCGGCGTATGGACATCATGTCTCAACACCGTTCAGATATCCGCGAACAGACTGAAGAGCAGCGTGAGGCGCGTGCACGCATGGCGCTGTTCCCCGCAAATGCAGAGGTTATCTACACCTCGACGGATCTATGGGTTGTACGTAACTCAGCTTTCTTTGCGCACTCGTCTCCGTTACGGCTAACAGTGGCCGCAGCCCGTCGTACGCCTTGAAGGCAAACTCTGTGTCTTCCCGGGCATCCCGCGTCTCTTTCAACGCATGCTCGACGGCCTAACGCCGTACCTGCCCCTCCCGCCGCCGAACGAGCGGCCATGCCGTCAGCAGGTGTACACTACGTACGTCGCGCTCCCCCTTCGCGCCACTTGAACTCTCTAGTTGACCCCGCCCCACAGGAAACCCGAGTCGTCGATCGCGCCGTACCTCACTGAGCTGCAAGCGCGGACAAAGGAAGATGGCATTCGCGTCGGGTCGTATCCGCTGCTGCAAACCGGGGTGTACGTCTCACTTATCGGCTACGACCGCGAACATATCAAGAAACTGGCGGAGGAGGTAGCAGAGGTGCTTGATGGTCGGCTCGTGACTGACGAGGAGGCGCGGGAAATGGTCAAGGCGAAGGAGCGCGGTGCAGCATGAGCACGAAACACGACCATGCTCATACATGTACTGGTATTGCTTGTGGGACTCTTGGAATAGTATGTATTATCTACAGTCACAGAAACGGAAGTTATAGTGCTTGACACAGCACGCAGCTCGGCGCCTAACCTCCGCAAGCACTGCATGGGGCGCAAACACAACTCAAACCTCGACACGTCGCTCCTCCAAGCTCCCGGTCTCCGCCCTGCGGCCGTTCGCCCACGCTCACTATCTCACGACCCGCATGACCTTTAGCGTACTTGCCATATAATCTAGTCGTCACGATCGATACACGAACACCATGCTCGCTTCGACTCGCGTCGCGTACGCCTCTCCGCGCACACCAGACCTAAAGCGTTGTGACTCGCACCGTTCCTCCGCAATTTACGATCCCGCGTCGCCGAATCAGCATGATGACATACCATCCATCGTCGTTGGTGACCTGACACTGGTCTCGGCCGATGACTCCCTTCGCACTGTCCTCAACTCGCCACGGCCGGCTGCCTGGGCGGCATTTCCTGCGATTGAAGACTCTCCGAACGCGCTCTGGGCGGGAGACGTGACGCTGACCTCTACTCCGCAGTGCGGACGCAAGGACTGCTCCTTGGAAAAGCCGGTGCTGGACGTGTCGGCGCTGAAGGAGTATCCAAAGTCCCCTCCTCAAAGATGTCCGCGGGCGGACAGCTTGAGGACGTTTGCCTCGTCCATGGAGGTCCTGGAGACGATGTCCAACTCGGGTGCGTCGGTGGTGACTCTGCATTCAGACTGCTCGGGCGAGGGACGGGGTCGGAAGAAACCTACGGGCGAGGGGGACAAAGCGACAGTGGGCAGGAACACCAAGATGAAGAAATCTATCAACTCTCACGATAACGAAAATGAATCTGTACATACTAAGCAGTCCATCCGAAAGCGCGGTCCAAGCTCCAACCTGCGCGAGGCGTACGTCCAGAACCCGCCGCGGGACGAGGACCCGTTGGCCACGCTTGATCCACGCTATGCCTTCGAATACCAACTGACCCTTGCCATTCTGGACGCGATGGACCGCGCCCCGCCGCGCCGACCAAGCTCTGCTGGGCAGAGCGACAAGAAATCAAAACGTCTATCCACGCCGTTCGCGCAGACGCTTGGCAGCCTGAAGCGACGCGTGCCCTCGCCACGCTCTGTCTCCATCCTTGGCCTCTGACGGCGTGTCATGGTGAGTCGCACGCTGTCTGTGATCTTGGAAAGCGTTCGCCTGTTCTGACACGGTCGCATCCGCAGTCGCGGACTATTTTTATGTCACTAGTAGTGTCGTAGTATTATTCCACCTCGTTTTGCAGCCAATAATCGCGCCGGCAGGAAGAACCTGCGCAGTGCCCATGCGTGCGCGATCTGACGAGTGATCGCGTGACAGAGTGCTCGAGAGGCTGTCTGTAGAGTACACAGCGTTGAGAATGTACTGTAGGAAAACATACATGTCGCCAGGCGAGGCAAACGGCGCGCGTCGGCAGGCTCGCTCGGGGATGGGGCGGGCGACGACGAGGAGGGCGGTCGCGATGCCGACGAGGAAGTAGTGATCCGAGCATCTGGCGGGCGGCGGCGGGCCAGGAACGAGAACAAGATGAATCAATCTCCGCCGGGTCCTGCCAGAGTACAAATTTGAGCACCCTCCCGCCGTCGCCCTCCCACGTTCGTCTTTCCCCTTTGCTCAACGCAACAAGACTTGTCGCTGCCCAGCGCACCCTTCCACTCGCTTTCCTGTCCGCTCATTACTTTCAAACATGTTCTCCAAGGCTTCTCTTGTTGCGCTTGCTGCTATCCCCTCCGCCTTCGCGGCTATCTCTGTACGTGGCTCCGTTGCCAGACCCTTCCCGCTAACTAACTGTGCCCCGCTACCTCCAGATCACTCAGCCCATCGCTACCACCTCCTGGACTGCTGGTCAGCAGCAGAGCATCCAATGGATGGACGACGGCCAGGCCCCCAGCCTTCAGGACTTCGGTGCCGCTAAGGTCTCGATCTACGTTGGCAACGCCATCCAGCAGGTCCGTGCCTCACTTGAAACGTGTTTCGCATGATAAAGGCTCATCTGCATATTACACAGACCGAGCTCCAACAGATTGTCCCCAGTGTTGATGTCTCCACTACCGGTTCCATCGCGTTCACCCCCGATCCCTCGATTGGCCCGAACGGCCAGTTCTAGTGAGTTTCAACCGCAGTTGCTTCGAGATCGTAGCACTTATTACAACGTATAGCTTCATCCGTATCGAGTCCCTGAACCTCAAGGACCCGAAGAACCCTCAATACCCCGCTGAGGCCTTCTCCGCCAAGTTCGCGCTCACTGGCATGTCCGGCCAGTTCAACTCGACCGTTCAGCAGGAGGTTGATGCTGCGTCGACTGCCCCCCTCGGCGGCTCGAGCACCCCTTCTACTCCGGCTGCGACCAACACTCCGACCACCCCCTCGCCATCCAGCTCCAAGGCTGCGACCTCCTCGTCGAAGGGTGCGTCGCCTTCTGCCACTGGTGCCGCGAAGGAGAACGGTGCACGTGGTATCCTTGCCAGCGCGGGTCTCGTTGGTACCGTCGCGGCCTTCATCGGCTCCATGATGCTCTAAGTGTCACGGCTGTTCGTCCCTCCGTATTCCCCCGCTGCTCTCTGTCTAGACGTCGTGCTATGGAATTGAATCTTTTCTAAATCTTTGTGCTTGGGTTTCATGGGTTCGTAGTATATATCCGACCTACGGTCTACGACGCTAGACATGCTGCCCTGCCATACGACACCGTACCTTGTCGGCAGTTACGACTTACGAAGCGACATGTCCGTGCGCAGACTCGCCTAGCTTACACTCTTTAATACCACGAGCTCGTTCTGTTGTAAAGTGGGATTTGCGCGGTAATTTGCGTCAATTCTGAGGATCGCAGTTCAGTGAAGAACATGGTACGACAAGGTCAGCTGTCGCGGACGCGCACAGTGCCAACCCGATGTCGTGACTGCTTACGTCAGCAGATGCTAAGCGCCTTCCCGAACCACTGCACCGCGCTCATTGACGCAGGACACCAGCACCTCTCAGCACATCTGTATCTACACTCCTTCGTACTTCCCCTCCTCCCTGTTTCTGCCCACAGCCACTCGACAGCTCAGATATCTAGCATGAGCGAGGTTGCCGAAGCAGCACAAGAGTTCGTGGAGAAGATGAGTGGTACCGAGGCCCAGGAGGCTGAGCGAGAAGGCTCGGGTTCTCCTGAGGCGGAAAACGGGGGCAGCCACAAGATGAGCATGGAAGAGCGGAAAGCGAAGATGGAGGAGCTCAGGCGCAAGATGGTGCGCTGTGTGCTATGCGTATTGTCTGTGTATGACCTTACCAATGCGACCGACCACAGCGGACGTCTGCGCTGGAGAACCGGAAGCAGGTCGTCGAGGAGAGCACGAAGGCGAAGATCACCGCGCGCGAGGCCGCGCGGCTCGAGCGGCAACGCAAGCTCGCTGAGACCCTGCGGCTGAAGGCGGACGCGGAGGAGCGCGGCGAGGACATCGAGCGGGCGAAGAACTGGGAGTACACGATCGAGGAGAACGACGAGTGGGAGAAGAAGCTCGCGCGCAAGGCGCGGCGCGCGGACTTCGAGTTCCATAGTGAGTGCACCCACGTTCCTGTTGGTTCTCCCAGGCGGCGCGGATGCTGAGAACGGCAGGGCCGGTGCTGATGGTTGTGTTCTCTTGCTAGATGATGCGGACGCGGCGCGCAAGCGGTACAAGAAGGACTTGGACTTCATCAAGCCGAACCTCGAGGCGTACAACAGGCAAAAGGAGATTGCGCTCGGCCTTGCGCCTGGGACGCTCTCGAAAGCTTGCAGTAGCTCCGGCAGCAGCGGTGCCAGCGGCAGCTCATCGAATGCGCTCACGACCTTTGACCCCTCAGGCTCATCGGTGCGTTCTCATGATTGCCATACTCTTCCGACATATTCATGACGGTATGCCTTCGCAGCTCGCACCAACAAGTGTGCAACAACGACTGGCAGCTGAGAGTCTCTACCGTGATGCGAATACTCTGTTGTATGCGGACAACAAGCCAAGCGAAGAAGCCATTGACCGGGTTGTGAGCAAAATCAATGCAGAGTACGTCTGTCTCCTCGATGTGCTCTGCCCAAACTCACCTGCCCCAGCGTCGACAAGAAGAAACGTTTCTCGAGAAAACGGAACAACGACGATGAGGGCGATGTCACCTACATCAACGAACGCAACAAAGTCTTTAACAAGAAGGTAAGCATTGGTGATACTTTTCAGAGGATTTTGCTCATCATGGGTCGCAGATTGCCCGCTACTACGACAAGTACACAGCAGAGATACGGGCCAGCTTCGAGCGTGGCACTGCTCTATGATTTCTTCTGCACTATTTTATTTCGCATCTTGCTGTACTCTAGTATACACATGCACATCATTCTACGCGTAGACAGGTCGCAGCCTTCGACTTGACAAAACCAGACACATCCCATGCGGTAGCAGACTCAACTAGCCTCGAGTCAAGAAAAGTCAAGGAAAGCCTGGAGAGCGGGAGTGTCAGCAAACGAGTCACATGAATGTTCGACAAGGCGACAAGGAAACAGAATGGTCAGTATTGCAGAATGTAGTCCGCACTGGACAGAGTCCGTCAGACTGTTGAGCTTGAAATGTGATTTTTTGATCATCATAAAGAAAAAGGGCAGAGCTGGAATGACAAGGCATGAATAAGGCACTCACAAAGGTGGCAGATGACCATTGACAGAAGACAATATGGGAGAGGATGAGAAACCGACATCCAGGCCCGGAGGCGCGACTGAAAAGTTTATATCGGCCGTTGCCGAATAAATAAATAATTCATGAAACGTAAGACCCGGATAACCCCCTGGCTAGGGTCGGGATAAGTTAGCGCCTCGGCTTATCCGGCGAAAAATAAGGCCTGTCGGCTCGGCACTGGAAACTGCGGCGGAGGCACGGAGGCACGGAGCATTGCCTCGCTCGTTGGTCCGTCGACGGGCTCAGTCAGCACGGCACACAGCAGTGGCAGCGCACACAAGCTCGATACAGCTTTCTGAGTATATCCTCGCCGTGCTGCGTCTCGCCGAGCGGTGTCGAAATGTCAGCGGGGGTCGAGTCATCTCCGTGCGGATGATCCTGAACCTAGCAGCGGACGACAAGGGGCACACTCCTGTTTGGTGCACACTGACTCCCCGCACCTCCCTCGCACGATGCCGAGTCATCTGCTTCCGGAGCGCTATATAACCACAGTGCAGGCTCCGAGGACAAGGCCTGCGTCCCCACATCCCCAAGCTCCTGCGACCCGCCGCGCACATCCGTAAAGCTCTCCAAGCACGATTATGACCGTTGTCACGATGTCGCACGTCCCAAACACCTCCAGTGGCTCAAAGAAGTCGACGTCAATCGTGGTACTTCATGCGTTGACCCACGCATCGTGATCGCACGACTCTACCACCTTCAGCGTCTCCAGCGAGAGACAGCTCTGCGCACACATCCCGAACCGATGCAGTATTTGCCCAGGTACGCCTTCCACACCGAGCTTGCATTTAACGTGTCGCTAATATTTAATCATGAACGGTAGGATGGATCTATATGACGACGAGACCTCGCCGAACGTCTCCGCCATGCTTGAATTACCAGGCGTGGATCGAGGCTCTTTGTCCCTCCAGATCCAGGGCAATAAGCTCATCGTTCACGGCCAACGGGCGTCTCCTCTTGCCTCCAAGCTGCAGTCTGCGGCTGGCGAACAGGCCGGTGCACCTGCCGCCCCACAGAACTTCAAGGTGCGGGAGCTCAAGTTTGGCTCTTTCCACCGCGAAATCGACATACCCCTCGGCATCGACGTACGTAGTCTTTCTGCCACATGCCGCTGACTAACTTTGCTGATGCTTCCCCAAAACAGACGACGCAGATTACCGCTGAGCTCAGCGATGGGATGCTCCTCATTACCTGGCCCCGTCTCTCGAGCTTCGCCGCAGGTCGTGCGAATGCCCGTGCCACGTAGCTCTTTGTCCAGAGCCGCCTCGATCACACGCAGTTCCATCCTTGTGGTTTGTTTGATGTCTATGACTGTCCTAGACATCCACCCTTCCTTCCTGTGCAGTTCTATCCGGATTACAGTTCCTATCATTCCCACCTCGCTTCTTTTCCATGTTGTACCAGCACCACCACTCAATTCTTGTACCATACCATTCTCAATCTCCTTGGGGTTATCATTCAAAAACTTGATATTTTTAGCACTACTCATAATGACTACATTCCGAGGACGATGTGGTATTGTACTATACATCTACTCTAGAGCATCCGCAGGCAGGGCAGAGGGTATCATTTCACTCGGCACTCTCGACACGCCACACCTTGATCACACCCGCGCGGTCGCCACTGACAATACCTCCGCGGAAGGGTGAGTCAATGCACACGAGGGCGTTGATAGTATCCTGATGGGCCTTGAGCAGGTTTTGCTGATTGTTGTTGATCAGCGAGAGTCGCTGCGGTGGCCGATTCGCTTGGCTCGCGCTCGGCGAGCTCACCCACGTCTCGACGTACGTCGCCGCCGCACCAGTCGCAGACTGCACTGCGCTATCGATACTTTGAGTCAGCAAGACAATGTGTGCGGGAAGTCTGCACACCCACCTGTACACCGGCTTCTCACTGTCCGCGTCGGGCCCGCTGAGCACGACCGACCGCTCCGGCTTGCCCAGGTCCCACAGGCGGATGCGGCGGTCCTCGCAGCCGCACAGCATGAAGCCGCGCGCGCCGGCGCGCGACGAGCGATCCGTCGTCGGGGTCCGCCATCGGTGAGCGGTACAGCGCGCCGTGGCCGCCGAACTCGGAGCCGAGCACGAGCGCGCGCACGTCAGGCGACGGCGCCTCAACGGGCAGTGGAATCGGGGCCGTGCTCCCGCGGCGCCGCGACGCGACAAAGTCTGCAGGCACGCTCACGCCGTCCTGCCGCGCACGCACGAGTGCTGCGATCGCTGCAGCGGGGCTCGCCTCTGCAACCTGCGCTGTCGCTTCTGTGGATCGGGCACGGGTGCAGAGGGTGCGGACGAAGAGCGCGTCGCGAAGGTCTCGACCAGCACGGCTTTTTCGATATCCCATACCTCGACCAGCGTTGTCGTTGCTGGTGATGTACCCTCGGCACCGACGCTGCTGGCGCTTTTCGCTCCCTCGAGAGCGACGACGATCCAGCGGCCCTTGCCCTTTGTTGGGTGCACGACGCATTGGTATACGCGCGCTGTCTTGCCCTGCGCCGCAGCCCCGGTCTTCCAGCTCTTGATAAGGATGCCGAAACGCAAGTCCCACAGCGAGAGAACGCCCGTTGAGGTGCCGCACACAACCCACGTCCGTTTGCGATCGAGGCAGAGGCAGGTGATGGGCCCGTAATGTCGCGGATTTTCCATGGTTTGGAGTACGCGTGTGGTGCGCAAGTCCAGGATGGTGAGGGTGGAGTGTGTCGTTCCAAACAAGAGATTGGACGCAGAAGCTGCCAAACGATGAGTATCGTAGCCACATCATGATCGTCTTGTACGTACCTGTGTTGTAATGAGCCATGCACGTCACATACTGCCCTGGGACATCCAATCGATGCTCTCGGATAGTTTGAATCTTCCCATACTTCGGCAACCCGGCGCCCTGCCCCTGGTTTCCGCTCACATGCACGCGCACAACGTGTATGCTGCCGTCCTCCGCCGCACTCACGAAACAGTGTGTCGCCTCGACGAAGCATATTGCCTTCACGCGCGCATGATGCTGGTTGTACGTATGTCGCGGCTTGCTCGTGACGTTCCGCTCGAGGCGAGCCGTGTCCCACACCTTCACGGTCTTGTCGTCGGAGGCGGACACGAAGAACAGGTGGTCCGGCGAGACGGCCAGGCCAGTGACAGCGTCTGTGTGCGAGCTAAGGTTCGCGATGAGCGTCGTCTCGAGGCGGCGGTTGCTGCCGTCGCGCGGCATGTAGCTGTGGCGAGCGGCATTGCGCCGGCGGATCGGCCCCTCGTGTACGCGGGGCCCAAAGTCCGCTTGCAGGTCGCGATTGTTCTCCAGGTACATGTGCTCTAGAAGGTTGCTGATCCCGGGTTCTTGGCCATCTGTTCATAACGCTCAGGAAGAGTCCTGAAGCAGACGCACGTCACGTACCATAAGTTGAGATGGGCACCAGCGTCGATATCCGTGGACGTTCCCCACGAATCGTACCCGCGATAGAGACTGGGGATGACCTGCCCGATCGCTCTGGCGAGCCGTCCCGGACCTTCGGATGCGATTCTAGTACACCTGTCGCATTTGCTTTGGATGAACCCACAGCGGGGAGTGCCTTCTGCCCGTCGGTGCTTCCTATGTGTAGTCTATGTGCACGGAAAGATGAGTTAGCGCCGGAAGCGACCGAGTCTGTTGGACTGCTTGGTCGTTCGAGCGGCACGTCAGACACAGCAGTGTTTGAGCTTGTCGGAGTCAAGCTTTCGGCCACAGGGAGACTTGGGCTGCGAACATCGCGTGTAGTCGGTGTAGCCGACAGAGACGTTGTGGATCCATTGATGATGGCGAGTCTACGACGGAGGTCTTCGAACGGCGCACCTGGGGCGCCCAGGCTGAAATCTGCGCTCATCGTACGATGAGAACGGGGTGTTCCACTAAGCACAGGGCTTCGTATCAATTCTGATACTGCGCGCTGAGCCACTAACGGCCGTGCAGAACGCGGTGTCGTAACGTTGTCGTTGGACGCCTTCAAGAAAACCGTCTGCGGGACCACCCCCAGCTTCTGTAGCTCTATGGTGCTGGAGACCCTGAGCCCTTCAACCTCCGGCTCTACGCGCACTCTAGCCTCGAAGCTGTTCAACATGAGTCAGCGCCAACCAGTTTATGCTGGGGTGATACTCGCCTAGCAATATTACGAGCGAGCTTCGGGATGAAGTCACGCATTGCCTGTAGTTTGCTCTCATCTGCCGTAGTCATTCCGAGCTGGTGCAATTTCGCCAGCTGGGTCTCATCCCTGAGATACTGGTCAGCGATATGCGCTTGAATGAACGACATGATCCACACATACTCCTCCGACCTTGACCGGGATCCTGCATTTGGCCTTACTGATGCCAGACTATCCTTAGGTGAGTCGATCTTGATAGCGCGTTGTGTCCGCCAGAATACTGATTTCTCCGCAGACTTCGCCCATGACTTTGCGGCGTCGAAGATATGGCGTGGAAGCTGTTGAAGTACTCATGAGAACTCGTCTGACGTCAGAGCAAGAAATCTGACGCACTGGAGGCTTTAGGGCCAGCAGCAGACTCCGTTCGTCTACATCTTGGATGTCAGACCGCAGGAGGTGCCTCAAGGACGGATACAATATGCACCATACATCACTGGGGGGAAGGTGTTTCGCGGCGGCTGCTATGAAAGCGGCTGCGCCTATGGAGCAATGTCAGTAGTCAGAGAAGGGCAGTAGTAAGGAGAGCGTACCTTGCCGTATCCATACGTTAGGATGATACAAGAACGCCAAAGTTGCGCTAAGTAGCTCCCATATACGCATCTTCTGGAAAAGGCCAAGCTCGCACAGGCTCCTCAAGGACGCCAAGACCCTCGCGACAACCGTCTCCTCGACATCTATACACGCTAGGTTCAGCCACTGCCATCCAAAGACGACGAGAAGAGCATCTACCAAATAGGGCCTGTATCATCAGCGGCAGGATGTAGTCTTCCAGACTTCGCCCGCCAGCACACGCCGCGACTTCGACGATGGAGTCGAAGAATGCATAACGCAACAGCCAATCGCGGTCGTTGAGATATGTGATCATGTGGCTCAGCAGGACGTCGTTCGTGCGCTGCTTGCCGAGGAAGATGCACAGCGCAGAGATGTTGTGCAGAATCGAGCGCTTGACGACAGGTGATGGGTCCACGAGCAGCGCTGATAACTGTTCCTGCACGGCAACCTGGAGCTCTTGCATAGATGCGTCGTACGAGACCTTCATTCACGCGTAACTATTAGGATGACAGTTCGATATGGAAGGGAACGTACCTCGAAATGGGCTTCGTCGTAGTCTTGCCCTTCTGTCAGAGCGGCGGTGGCGCCGATCTTGTAGGCACCGTGCGCTCGCAACGCCTGACCCATCTCCAGATATCGCACTGCAGTATCCGCAAGGGCCACCACACACTGTGCGTACATGCACCGCACCGATACTTCGGGGTCACGGACGAGCGGGCTAAGCGCAGGAATGATGTACTCGGGGAAGATTGAGCATTGGACGGTGTGATCACGGTCACCAGCATCAGCTAGAGCAGCTTCAGAATGTTGCCAAGAGGGAGAATGGGATGGCGCGTACCACTTGCATGAGAGTGCGAACTGCACCTGCTCGAACACTCGGAGCGTCATCTTGCAGCAGCTCGACGATATAGGGCACCATTCGGTCAAGCTTTGCTTCATCGGTCAAAAGAGGAGCCAGAGCAAGGCAGACATCGAGTGCCTTGAGCTTAGACGACGGTAGGCTGCAGGTGCGAATGTTAGCGGTGAGCAGGGCCAACAGAATCAGCGCAGGTCCATCTGGAAAGGGGATTTAGTGTCATATCGGAATTCGACGACTAGACGAGACTTACCTTCTTTCGCCGCTTTCCTACCGTCCCCGTAACCCTTCAGTAGCTTGCTGTCGCGATTCGGTATCTCTAGCTCGACAGGGAATATGTCCTTGGCTGATGGTCAGCGCATATCACATATAATCGAGTATATCGACGTACTTGCAGCGGCTTCCCGACTACATTCGGCGTTGCGAATTCAATTCTGACAGGATCTTTGACCGTGTCCTCGAGGTCTTCGTCGCTTACCATTGGCAAGAGATATGGCTCCACGCTCTCATAATCCGACCATAGACGCTCCATGCGATGATCCGAGTCACTTGGAAGCTGCTCTGTGAGCCTGTCGCCGTCGCCGGAGAGCCCAGAATGTGCGGCATTCGCGAGCGTGGCTGACTTCGAGGACGCTGGTGTAGCTGTGGTAGGCGTTGGTGCAGTGGTGGATGGGAGCGACGGATTGGGGAAAGAGAATGGCGAGGGGCTCGACAACTCATTCACAGAGGCAACGTAGTTGTGCAGGAACGAGTAGAACGTCTCCGGGAAGACTGTCCCTCTCGCATTGTGAAGTAGGCTATCGAACGTCGGTCTTTGTGATGGGTCGATGGCAATCATTGACTTGATCAAGTCCTGGAGGATTCAGACGTCATTTAGTTATGACTGTAAGTCTTGAGAGCAGCAATACACGCACCCTCACGCCCTCGTCGTCGATTGTAGACAGTTGTACGTCGACATTATATTCCCCGCACGATACTTGAACAACTGGCTCAGCGAGAATAGCGGGGTGCCTTCGAGGAAGAGCTCGGCCAGAACGCAGCCAGCGCTGAAGCAGTCCATGGCCTCGGTCACACGGCCCTCACGCTTGCCTTCTCCTTCACGCTCGCGCTCCTTCTCCCGCCGCCTACTCGCCTCGGGGTTCTCGTCCGCGCTGTAGAAGCGCTCCGGTGCGATGTAACATGTCCGCCTGCCGCTCGTGTCGAAGAAGAACGAGAAGTCCGCCGGGTCGTCCAGCGGAAGGTACGCAGGCTTGTGCGGTGCAAAGTCTGACACTAGGAGCCAGTTCCAGGACGTGATCAGGATGTTGGACGTCTTAAGGTCGCCATGCGGGATCTTGCGGTTCCGCGCGTCTCGCAGTGCGGTGAGCAGCTGATATGCAAGCCACTTCTTCTCGATATGCGACAGAAAAGGACGGGTGCTACACCAGTATGAGACATGAATGAAATGGACGCGTGTATGCGACGCACCTTATTCTGTCGTAGAGACTGCTTGCCACCCACTGCCGGATGAGATATCCTGCCTTGTCTGTCTCGACGAAGGATTGATATGTGTAGACATTGGAAATGTCCGCAAGCGCGTCACGTTCAACTGAACGCAGGGTGCTAAGTATGTGTGTACATGCACAGAGCATAGTCACGCACTCTTCAGCCTCCTGTGGTACTTTCTGAGACTCAGGCCAGGGTCGGGCTTAATGAAGATCTTCACTACGAGATACCCGTTCTTGTGGCGACATTTGACGGTCTTCAGAAAGCGCGCGGATCCAAGACTATGTAAGGTGAGAGTGAGATCTAGATGTACTGCGCGAGTAACGCACCTCCTCTCGTAAACCACATCAGGACCCAGCTCTGCAACGAATGAATCCAGTGCCCCGCTGGTCCGGGTGAGACTCTGTGCATTTCCCATGTTCTATATTTCTCGTGTTTCGTGCACAAGTATTGAGGGTATCTTCGAGTTGAGGAATTCCGAAATGGTCAGGATATGTTGCACAGGTTCACAGGTCGCTCCAGATCACAGGTAGGTCTTCGGGTTGCTGAACAGAGGGGGAGGATGACAAGAACGTAGCAAAAACAATGGAGAAGAAGAATTTCAGTGTGAGATAAGATAGTCCGGATTCTATGCCATGAGATCGTGAGGAGGATGGTGGTCGGGTAATGAACGTGACGGCGCGTGTTGAGGTGCGTGTGGCTCAAAGCGCCCGGGAGCCAGTTGACGCCACAAGGCTGCTGCTCTCCAAATTTGTGCATACGCCTGTTGCACATCTATGTAAGTTGTGTACGGTCGAGACATGCCACTACCACGCAACCGGATCCTTCTGCCTCGAACCCTTTGTCATACAAAGCATTCTACGAAGGAGTGTGGGTCATCAGACTTCTGCCATGTCAGGTCGAGTCTTCAAGATATGAGCAAAACTCGGGTCTGGCAGAGGCTCGTACTTGAGAATCGCTATCAAGGTTAGCACATAGCACACAATTGCAAGGTTGGGGTACCTCAATGTGCACCAAATCATAGCACAGCGTCTACACGGTTTGTAGTGATATATGCACCTATGCGTCGACCCGGGTCCCTCCCAAACTGGCGGGTGTTGTCACGTTTCGACAGGCGTACGTACCACGACAATATATCATGCATCCAGGGAGACATCAAGGCGCGGCACAACTCGATCTGCTGGAAGCTCGTACAGGAGTCACCATCAACGTTAGGGCACAGCATGTTAGGCGTCGGGATGGAAAGTGTGTTGGAAGCGCCATACTCTGGTAGAGGTGAACGAACAAAAGAGAGGGAGCGACGAAAATGTGTATAGCGCGTAAGTTAGCTCTTTTCACGCAGGCAGACGCGAGAAGACCCCATTTCCAGCTAAATAAGTCCAAACAGAGCCCGCGAGGCCATCAGTATGTCGCTGCGAGCCCGTGGCTCTCCATGGTATCAATCATGACCGCGGGCGCACTGCTCTCTCACACCATCTCAACATACAATCAATCAATAATTGCCTTTGGGTGAATCATGGGCAAAACGCGATGCGTCTCTGGTCTGAAACAAGACTTGGCAAGCGGCCATGCTGTGGCATTGACTCCTCGACGACGGGTGACGCGCCACAGCTGCAGAGCATGGATATAAAATGCAGCACAGTCTACGTCGAGTTCCTCATTCCCCTTCTTCTCAGATTTCTTTCGCTTTCTTTTTCACCGCAGGACGGTCGACCGCTTTTCATTCTCTACTTTCTCTCACAGTTCTCCACGCTTTCAATTATTCTCTACACGATGTACGCCACCAAGTTCATGACCGCCCTGTCCTTGATCGCCGTCGCGCTGGCTGCGCCCACGCAGTACGGCTCGGGGTCCTTGCAATACCGGGTAAGTGCCCTAGCGCCTTCGGCAGGGCTGGCTTCAGCTTGCTTATCACTGGCGGAGCAGGAGGAGCTCCAGTCGCGTGCATTTTCGGGAATTGAGATCTGTGAGATGCCTGGCCGAGGTGACGTCCAGGCAGTGTGTCTTGCAAACCCTCTGCGCTTCACGCTGGTCGACAACAAGCTGCATAAGATCACGACGGGGGGCCAGCAGCCGCCTAACACCGAGTGTGGTCAGTGTTCGCTGTTTCGCAGGCGGCGGAAGGGAGAGCTGACGGACGGGCAGACCACTCGCTCGAGCTGCAGGTGCTCAAGCAGGCGCTGAACGGCAACGGCGCGTGTACAGCGTTGAACAAGATCCTCGAGGGCGGCGGAATCAAGACGACTGCGACGAAGGAGGCGCTCATCAAGCCGCTGCTCGACGCCGTTAACGCCAAGGACAACACTGTCTTCCTCGAAAAGACCGTCAATGCCGAAGTGCGTACCTTTAGCACGATGCCGTGTCCTACATAGCACTGACACGCCAATCGCGCAGAAACGCCTCGTCGTGCAGCACGCACTTGGCGACAACGCGAAGCGCCCCGCGTCGAACGTGCTCACGGCCGTCAAGGCGTATCTGGCAGACGGCGACATTCACGGCGAGACGACTGCGCTGGCAAACAGGTTGGACTCGCTCACCGCAACGATGATCCACAACGCAGCGACCCAGGCCAACGCCGCCATCGACGAAAAGGCGAAGACGGCCTCGACCACGCGCCAAAAGGCCGGCATTGAGACCATGCGCAAGCAGGTGACTGATGGCACGGCGGTAAGTGAGCTGCTTTGTCCGATAAGAGAAGTGCTAACAGCAAGTTCCAGGAGTTCAAGCCTGCCACTGGCGTCTCGACCACCTGGAACAAGGTCCTCACCTACGCTGCTGGCTGCCCTTGAGAACTTGACGATCACGAACTTACGATACCATTTTGACTCACTGGAGGCTGTGAAGCAAGGGGAATACTATTCAAATTATCGGGTTTGCTGTCCATCGTCTGAATTTACGTGCCGGAGCAGTCATAATTCCTTGGCGAAGATGTCGGCTGGCTCGCTGGCGACCTTCGTTGCATCCACGAGGATGTCTTGCTAGGTAGACGTAGAGTTAACACAACGCCAAACCGCCCGAACTCCTGGTTGCGTGATTCGAGGCCTAGAAGAAGTCAACGCCAATGCACGATTTTATACCAGAGTTAGATGTTCCTGATAAAGGCAGGCAGCTCCTGGACATGTTGAGACAGCAGCCTTGGACCACTGTCGAGAAAACGAATGTGGGAATTATGCATTCTATAGTGTCTGATAGCGTATGCACAACTTTAGTGGGCGCCGTGGCCAGCGACGTGAGCAGCCTTGCTGTTCTGCCACTCGTCGTAGCTCTTGGCCCAGGTGTAGGTACCGTAGCCTGTAAGAAGCAAAGTCATATAAGCATGCTATCACGGCAGGTAGCCGGACGGCGATTGGATGCAAGGACGAGTGACGCACCAATAGCGAAGGGGATCACAAAGTAGGGGACCTGCGCAGACAGACGGCGGTAGCCGTTGAAGAGGTAGTTGCGGAACATGTTCTTCGCAGCACGCTGGCGCCAGGGGGAGATACCTAGAGACGTCGGCGAGGAGCTGTGAGACGTGGCTCCTCGTACGAAAACATGCGGGGGACGCACCATAGGTAACAAGACCCTTCTGGCGCATCACTTCCTTGTCACCCCACCAAAGGTTCTGCACGCATCCCACATCAGCAACTTATCCCTCTGAAATATATCATGACATATATGCAGCCCTTCTGGGCCCAATCAAACGGGAATGCTTCTACTCACGTAGACCTTTGCTATAAAGCGGGGCTAGTCAGGCGAAGGGCCTCACTGACGGCAGTTACTGAGCACGTACGTCCAGGCATCTCGCTCATGCGCGCAGCAGTAGGCTTCATTTTGGCAGGTTAACGTCCGGAACAGCGAGCGGGACGGAGAGAACGATGGAGAGGTGTTGTTCAGAGGAAACGCGCCGAGCCTGTCCGACCACGCTTGCCGCCCGTCGGGGACAAATACGCGCAAACACCACGTAGAGCCGGCGCCTGACACCCGTCTCCCGCTCGCGCACTGCGAGCATCGTCGAGTCTGCGGTACGTGCTGTGCTTTATTCTCGAAGAGCTATCCTCTGAATTCCGTTCTGTGGATACTTTAGAGCAGAGATGATTACAAGCACCACACTTTACAACCTCGCGAACAGCCTGGGTGCCCTCGCTATGCTCACGGTTGTGATTTACCACTTCGTCGCCGTGAACGCGAGGTATCTGTCGAAGGAGGCTGCAGGGAGCGGGCACTAACTGCATATAGTGGTCCAGGAAGGATGTGAGTCTGCACGTACGCTTGATTAGCGGCACACTGACTGTACACGCAGTTTGTCTGTAATACACCGCCAATATAGGATCATACCCCTGCTCGCGTTCAGCTAGACACGGCATCCTCTTGATATTCCAATGGACTGCAATATTTATCTGTCATCTATCAAAAAACCCCTGTGCCGCTCTGAGTCTCTCTGCACGTCTGCAAACGGACTCTGCCAGGAAGACCATGTGAATCTTACACGGCTACAATGAATGTTCGACCCTGAAACAGATGTGTGAGTAGCTACTGATATTCCTGTCCTAGTAGACGACTTTGCGGCTAGCTATAGCGTTAAAGACTCAACGGGCAGCGCTGCTCACGGCTAAGCCGAACAGTGTGTGAGCCAACCATGTATCTCGTGCCAACGAGATGTGAAGCCGCGTTCCGGCTTCTGCAGGTGAGAACACGTTGTATTTAGCACTGTGAACGTGTTAACCAGCCCTGACTGCAGACTGCGCTCGGAGGGGTCTCGTGAGCTGGGGCTCGATCGCCATGCTGCGAGTGATATATAATCCAGGGTCTCCTTGGGCGGTATGGTGCAGAATTGTGACTATGCTATTCCCCGTCTTGCGATAACCCATGCGTCTACGGTGGGGGTATCGTCAAAATTGCCAGCCCTGCAGGCTTCTCGAGCTTCGACACCACCCACATTCGTTGCGGTCTCTCATCGGCTGGCGCTAGAACGCTTGCGTATGACGCTTTTGTTCAGGTCTGTTTCCCGAGGGCTCCGTACGGTGCTCGAGAATGGCTGACCCACGTTCCCTGGACAAGGTTCTCGTTGTTGGAAGATCAGTCCCAGGGATTTGCGGGGCGTATCATAGCGCCCGGCTGTCCTTCCCCTGGCACTCTGGCAGGGTGCTGCGTGCTACATATTGTACAAGGTTTAAAAGCAGGGAGCAGCACCCGTGCCAGACCGGGGCAAATCGTCGGGCGGTGGAAAGCTTGGGCTGGAAGCGAGTGGACAGGTCAGGGGTGCTCACGTTCCTCTTCACATGGGTCGCGCCGGTGTCTTGATGAGTCCATGCATGCTCGTTTCTGGCTTCGCTCAAAGATTGCGGAAAGGCAGCCTGACGACTCGGGGTTGCCGAGAAAGGAACTGGGACTGGGACGGTACACGTGTGCCGCGCGCAGCCAATCAGGACGCTCATACGCGGTCGTGCGAGGGCGGTGGTCTTGTGCGCACGTTCTTCTGCGCACACGACCCCCTACCCGTCCGGTCATTCGTTCCACCTCCGCCTGCGCACTACTTAGCCAGACGACCCCGCAGAGATGGCGAAACACGTCGCCTCTGCCTCTCACCACCACCATCTCACCGCGCCTGCCCCAGCTGCAGCACGACGTCCCTCCCCGCCACCATGCCCGCCACCGACAACCTGCCATACACGGCTAGCTGCAACCCGCCCAGGAAGGCAAAACGCCCCCGCACCGACGCGGAGGCAGCCCCTGCCCAGCCTCTTCCGGCGCAACAGCGCCCACGACCCCACATACTCCCGAGGGACGTCCATCCCGGAGACCGCGAGTCCTCCGACGCGGAGGACGACGAGGAAGACGATTACGACCCGGTCTCGCCTGCTCCGGCACCGTCAGCCAAGCGACGCGGGCGCAAGCCTGGTCCTCTCTCACGCTCGGCACGCGAGAGCCAGCGCAAACTCAACCACTCGCGGATCGAGAAGGCTCGCCGCACCAAGATAAACGAGACACTATCGACACTCAGCAACCTCGTCAACGAAGCCGAGAAACAGCGCGGTGGCAAGGCCGAGCCAGAGGAGAGCGGCAAGAAGGGCGAGAAGGAGTTCAAACTCGACGTCCTCGTCAAGACCGTGACCTACATCCAAGAGCTCATACAGAAGGTGCAAACCCTCGAGAGCCGCGCCTGCTCTCGCTGTGCCGCCTCTGGCTCGCTCTCTCCACCGGCTCCGGCGAGTCCAAGTCGCAAGCGCAAGGCAGTGGACCACGACGTCGACGTCGACGTCATTTCTGTTGCCGACGACGTCGACCCGCCAGAGTCGCCCTTGTCGCCGCTGCCGCCACCTGCGAGGCCCATGCGCTCGTCGCCGTCCGTGCGCGCTCAGAGCAAGGCGCCGTCACAGTCGCCCTGCCTGCCCCCTATCAGCTCTTGGCTCCCGAACCCGTACGTCGACCCGAGCTGCCTGAGCGCGCTGTCCTCGCCGACGCCGAACGGCCCGCCGTCGCACCTCCCGACGCCGCCACTCTCTGGCTCGTTCCGCGTGCCGCTCGCGCTCGCGGCGTCCGCGCCGCCCGCGCTCGTGCTGCCCGGCCCCGCGCACCCCATGCCCTCGCCCTCGATAGCCGCAGAAACGAGCCGGATGCACATCAGCCTGCCGCGGCGGCGCATGTCGGCAAACGCGAGCGTGTCCCCGACGGTCTCCCCGAGCTGGACGCCCGAGGACGAGACCGCAGCGTCGCTCCTCCTCTCGATGAGCTCCTCGCCCTCGACGAGCGCCTCCCGCCTGCGCGGCAACAGCCTCGAGAGCAACAGTGGCCGGCCAAAGGTCGACCTTGGCATGTCAGCGCTTCATGCAGAGACGCCTAGCTCTTTGCTTGGACTCGGGAGGCACGGCTAGACCTTCTAGCCTGCAATACACGGAGGTTGGTGGGTGTAACATTAATTGTAACGTTATTCGGAGCCGACAGAGGGCAAAATGGTACGGAAAGGAGGGTGACAGACAGGATGATGAATCAGGAAAGACCCAACAGGATCGTGGATAGATGGAAGAACGGATACGCGGAGAAGTGGGACCGGGGATGGTGTTGGATGGGAACGGCGGTGATTATACGTTTTCTTAGATTCCGACGGACGCTATGGGATATGATAGCTTCAGAATGTAGACACGCTATCGCCTTCGGATGTACTTTTACTGTAACGACCTCATAACATGCTCTATATGCTGACGACTTGTTGTTGAATATGCTATTCATTTGGGTATACATTTCGAACAGGATAAAGCCAAGGCGACAGCAAAGTCACATCAAGTAAACATCGCCCAAAATGACCTTAAAACACAGGCGCGTCTCTCAGGAACAGCTTCTTCTCTTCACGCTGCACCCACCGCGCGATCGCATTCGCGGCGTTCACGACAGCACTCTTCGGCACCAGTGGCGACATGGCAAGATACAACTCGAACGGCTGCGTAATCTGACAAACCGCAGTCAGTTCACATCCCTGCACACACCACCGGAGACAGCTCACCCAGCCGAGGACGCTCTCGCGCTCGGTGCGCACGTACTGCATCTTGAGCGTGCCGCCCTGGCCGCTCTTGGCGTGCACGGCGTCGTGCAGCGTCTGGTAGAGCGTGACGAGGCGGCGGCGCTCGCGCGGCGCGGCGTACGGCTCCTCGTACCGCGGCGCCGTCACCTGCACCGCGCCGCGGCTCTTGTACAGGAAGTGCCGCAGGCCCGGGATCGCGAGGTCCCCGACGCCGTACTCCGTTGCGCCGCTCCGCAGCGCGGACACGAGCGCGCCCAGGAGGTGCTCCCGCTCGAGTTTCTGCGATCGTGTCAGTGCGTGGGGACTTCTCTGCGGGCGGTGGGCTAGGGGACGCACCTCGCTCGCGGTCGTGCACCACCCGCGCACGGCCTCGAAGTCCGCGAGGCCGCTCACGCAGATGAGGCCGATGTCGATGTGCGCCTCGCACTCGGGCGGGGCTTCCACCGTGGAGTGTCCGCTCGAGGCGACGCTCTTGCTGTCTGGACCTGACGCTTCCGTAGGGCTCACCGCGCCCTCTGGGGTCTTGGTACTGGGCCCAGCTGGTTCCGGCGGACTTGCATCCTCACTCGACGCTGGTGCCGAGGACTCGACTGCTCCGCCCTGTTCAGAGGCGTTCAGCGTAGGCGTTGCTGGCTCCCGGTGGTCATCTCCTCGGCGTAGGAAGCTAACGTATGCGTTCACGAATGCGCCAGGGTTGAATTTCGGCAGGCAGATAGGGAGCCAGCTCGCTGCGGCTGATGAGTTGATGATTGATGGTGAGTGGACGGTGTTGATGAGGATGTGAAGATCTGTGGGTCACCGAGATCAGCGAGTAGCATGGGGGAGTCAAGAAACAAGATACACCTGAAGGGTGGATAGAGTGTTTCTTGGGCCTTACAAGAGTGATTACACGGCCTTGTGCCACGAGAACGACATACAGGATGTCCTAAAGCAAGTGTGAATGTCTTTGACATATGTAGTCACACATGCATACGCATACCTTGATCTTGTTTGTTGGCACCAGTGTGTCAGCAATACGCTTTCGGAGACCAGGATCAAGCTTTAAGCACTGCAGACTCGACGTGCTCATCGCCAGATCGAACTCGAGCCGACTGAGGAGCGAGTACATGAACGGCTCCGCGCCTGACAGCAAGCGACGGAGGTCGAAATTATTACGCCGCTCGAACATGCGCCTGAGTTGTTCTGCAGAAACGACGCTGAGGATCTGGAGGTGGAGGTACTCGAGATGGAAGCGTGTCTTCCTTCACATCTCCGGGTCAGCCACCGCAGATAGCTGCTTGACGAGACAGGCCACGCACCACACTCTCAGGTTCACCCCAGCTCGACACGCACGCATAGTACAGCGGGGCACGCAGCAAGAACGTTATGCGCATCCGGCCCGCGTTTATGCAGCGCAACTTGTCACGGTCGTCCAAGAAGACGGATATAAGAGCCTGCATGAGGCCGATGATGGACGTGCTATGGTCCGGGTCTGCATCCGGGCTACGTATAGATGATGAGCGCAAGCGCGGAGATGAAGGTGTGGGGACTCGCCTGATGAAGACGGGCTTGCCAGCGTCGGTCAGAACGAAGTATTGGCGAGGCGGATAGTTTGTGGGATCCGGTGTATGTGCTAGTCAACACGACCTCGCTGTTAGAGAGAGGCTTCTGCTGTGTGGGACGGACATTACAGAGTTCGTGGATCTCTTGTGTAGTCTTGCTTGCATTGCTTCTGTGTCTACTAGTGGATGGTCGCCGACTAACCGCTGCTACAACGTCAACAGGTAGCCAAGCCTCTATGACACCGATGATGCTTACCATCAGCACGCCCTTCAGGGTTCTGTGTGCTCAACGTTCTCCGAAGCTGCTCTCTCAGCTGCTTCTTTACCTCCTCATCCACAATCTCTTCTACACGCCCGACAGCCTCACTTTCCGCAATCTCGACCTCTATCTCCGGGTCTGGGACGAGTATGCCATCTGTGGGAGGCTCGAGGTTGACCGACGCGGCGGAGGACGTGGTCCCGGAGGGGAGCATGCTCAGCGGGGGTGGTGTCACCGAGAGAGGGGTGTGCAGCAGCGGGGTCGGGGAGATCACCGGAGAAGTCGCTGCGGAGGCAGTATGGCTGTATACGCGCAGGTTACTGAGCGAGGGCGCCTGATGCAGCACGGGGGGCACGACGCCGAGGCGGGAGGGCGAGGCGTGGTGGGAGGGCAGCGGCGTCCCTGAGCGAGACGGCGTACGCGAGGACAGTGGCATCCTGGCTGCGCAGGTGGGGACGAGCGGGTGGTGTACGTCACGGAAGCACAGGCGTGCAGGGTCGCAAATGGAGGCCGTTGGATGACGAGGGCAGCAGAGGCTGCGTGTTGCTCGACGGCGACAGCGAGGTCGGCGTGCAGGTGCAGATCGCGAGCAGGAGCGGCGGGACTCATGCTGATGGCGGGGCTGATGCGCTTCGCTCTCGGCGCGCGTCCTTTTTCCGGCGCTTTGGCTCAACCACCGCAACCTCCATCCGACACTCGCCCCACGATGCTTGTCGCCCGTACGTTGCGACCGTGGGCACGCAGGGCACCGTGCCGCGCGTACTCCTTTGGACTTCTTCCCAATGCGAGGATTCAACCGGAAGAGAGTCAACCCTCGGACAGTGCTGCACGCCAACCGGAGCGTTGGTCACAGCCAGGCCCGTCAAGGGTTACTCTTGAAGAAGTTGAGGAGAGCGAGACGGACTTGGAGGAGAGGAAAAGGAAGAGGCAGTCGGACTGGAAACGAAGACAAGGCGTGAGTAATCCCTTTGCTCGATGTATAGCGCTATACACTGTCGAAGCAGCTCTGGCAGGCTTCTGCACAGTCAAGAGTTGATACTGACTGTCAATCATAGCACGAAACATTTCTTGACCATGTTGTCATACACGTCCGTGGAGGTCAGCCACTCCATACATTCTGCTTGGAACAGAGCTCAAATGTTCTATCATTGCAGGTCGCGGAGGAGATGGCTGCGTAGCTTTCCATCGAGAAAAGTTCATGCCCCATGGACCTCCGTCCGGAGGTAATGGCGGCAGCGGCGGAGACGTTTACATCCTCCCCACGCCTCACCTTACCACCCTGTCGTCTGTTCCGACGCGCGTTCTTGCACAAGCAGGTCAGCACGGCAAAGGCACTTGGATGAACGGCAAGAATGCACCGCCAACCATCATTCGCGTACCGCTCGGCACCGTCGTACGCGAACTAGCCAAGGACGACCCGCGGCGTGCAAAAGACGAGTTCGAGCTGGAAGAAGAGGCGCTGCAGGACTTGGACCTCGAGGAGCGAAGAATCAGACTTCGCCAAAGGCGGTGGGTACACTATCCAGCGCACGAAGAGGACAACGTACAGCGAGAAACCTTTAAGGACGCCGAGAAGATGCTCTATCGCGAAGAACGCGAGTACCGAATACAACGGAGAATGCGTGCTCAAAACCCTATATTCCTGGACCTCGACAAGGCGGAAGAAATGGAAGGCGCGACGGATGTCAACGCTCCGCTGGGTCTTCCGCGCCAGAAGAACTTTGGCCACCTCGTCGCGCGCGGCGGGCAGGGCGGATACGGCAACCCGCACTTCCTGGGGCCAAACGACCGCTCGCCCAAGTTTGCGACGCGCGGGCGCGATGGCGAGCGCGTGAGCCTGTCGCTCGAGCTGAAGCTGCTCGCGGACATCGGGCTCGTGGGGATGCCGAACGCGGGAAAGAGCACGCTCCTGCGCGCGCTGACGGCGGGGCGCGCGAAGACAGCGGTCGCGGGGTACGCGTTCACGACGCTGAACCCCGTCGTCGCGGTCGTGCGCGTGCGCGACGACGGCACGTTCGCGGGCTGGGACGCCGACAGCGTGTACGACGAGACCGCGCTCGAGGCCGCGCGCGAGCGCGAGCTCATGGAGCGCGGCGCGTACGCCGAGGCGCGCACGCGCAACCAGCGCGGCGACACCGACGCCGACGCGGCCGACGGCGCGCTCGAGGACTTCCGGTTCACGGTCGCGGACAACCCTGGGCTCATCGAGGACGCGGCGGACAACGTCGGGCTCGGGCACGGCTTCCTGCGTGCGATCGAGCGGTCGCCCGCGCTCGTGTACGTCGTCGACCTCGCGGGCGCGGCGCCGTGGGACGAGCTGCGCGTGCTGCGGGACGAGCTCGAGAAGTACAAGCCCGGCATGAGCGCGCAGGCGCGCATGGTCGTCGCGAACAAGGCGGACCTCCTCGCGCAGGGCGGCAGCGCGGAGGAGGTCGCGCAGGCGAAGGCGAAGCTCGCGAGGCTCGAGCAGTTTGTCAAGGAGGAGATGGGTGTTGACGGTCGCGCGCTGGATGTAGTGCCCATCTCTGCAAAGTTCAACATGAACCTGAAGAAGACGGTCGGGCTCATGAGAGGGTACGTCGAGGAGGCCAGGCGGCTCGCTACGATGGGATTCGACTAGAGCCGTCAATGCCTTCTGAGGTGACTGGTTTGTTTCACCTCGCGTGGATACTACCGTTTTCTTTTTCGCACTCCATGCGGGTGAATGTATACAGTCCAATACGAATTGCTTTTTGCGCTGAAGATGACTGAGCGGAGCCGCCCTCGGATTCCGCGTGGGCTGCCCGGACCCTCGAAACGGGACGAGAGCTGGCGGGGAGCCCCTGAGCTCTGCGCCTTCGTAAGTCCCCGACGGGTCGGTCATTGCAGTCAATGCGGCAACTCATTGTCCGGGCCGGAGACCGTGTGTGGGCACCTGGCTCCGTCGGTCGAGGGACGGACTGTGGGCGATCGAGGCGATTAGGGCCCGGACGCGCCACGAACGGGGCATGACGGCGCCAGCTGTGCTGGACGATCGCTCCGTGAAGAACGGCGCTGGCGAGTGGCCGACGCTAGGCACTCGGGGTGGTCGCCGGGTGGGGAGCATTGGGCCCCTAGGGTGGGCAGCGGCGGCGAGATGATGTCAGGCAGATACAAAAGAACCCCCTGGGTCGATTGAGTTGTGGATCTCTAGGGATGTGTTTCAGCTGCAACTAATTGATGATAGCGCTTTGAGAGGGCGGGACAAAGCGAGCACTTGCGGTGCGTCGCCTTGCTGGGCGGGGACTGATCTCACAATTAGAGTTGCGAGGATTCGCGTGGGCCGCAGGGTTCGCGGCAGGGTGTTCGGCGTGGGCGTGAGAGGGGATGCACGCGCTGTGAAATTCGTCATGGCTCGCGGCGAAGAACAGACGAGGAGGAGGACTCTGCGAGGTGCACTAAGGCCGTGTTCTGCTGCCGTTTTCCTTGTTCCAGGCCCCCGCTGCCGTAAACCGACTTTTGTGCCCAATCTGCGGGCGTGTTTTGGCAGAGATCTCCGTTTCGGGGCATGTTCGCGCAAATTGGCAACGATCAGACGGAACAAAAGTGGGCCTGACGTCGCATATGGGGGTGGGCGAGGTCCCGGTGCGCCAATCCTGATATGGTGTTTGGCTGGCGACTGTGTGCTTGCTCGCTTCTTCTCCTCTCCCCTCCATTATCCCGCCGCCGCTGGTCGTCGTCTCCTCCAGTCTGCCCCGTCCGCCCAACGGCGTCCCCGCCAACGGCACGTCCCTGACGACCCCCACGATCCACCGACGTCTGCACAGCCTCCACCCTACGATCATCCTCTCTGACCTCTCGGCGACCTTCGTGGCGAGATGGAAGGCACGCCCGCACCAAACTACGACCTCGACGACGGGGCTTCTGTGTACCATAATGATACCAATTCAGCCAATCTTAACGGTGATGCCCCCGGTTCGCACACTCCAAATGGCCAGTCCTCCACCAGTGCCGCCTCCAAGTCTAGCAATTCTACGTACGTAATTAGCGAGCCAGACGGTCGCTGCCGCGCGACTTATCGTCCTTCGTCTTCTTCACCCAGACATATACGCTCTCGCATAACCGTGGTGTGCGCGGAGGTGAGCAGCACGTTCCGCTTTCCGAGACCCCCTCCCCGATTTTCTCGGAGTGCGCGCGTTATTTACCATGACTGTATCGCTACGCGTAAGGCAGTGCCCGTACCGCGTCGCGCCCAAGGTCTCACTCGCCACCTGCTTCCGGGGGCCTTGTCTCAACACGCGCATCGTGGTGCCAAAGTGCGCGCCCATTTCCCGTTGATATTCCTCGTCGCTTCATTCGAGCGATGAACTCCAACCCTGACTCCTGAGTCGTATGTGGTCGCCGTCGCTAACCTCTGGACGACCTAGTGCAAACGACTCAAGCTCAAGTGCGACCGCCGCACGCCTTGCAGCTCTTGCGTAAAGCGCGACACCATGATTCGATGCGTCTACTCCCAGGCTGCCGCAGAGAAGATGTGCGTATTGCGCTTTGCATACTCGTCGTGACACCAACTTAGCCGTGTCCCTTCCCACGTTGGATTTAGTGATGTACAATCCCTGCATAACCGTCTGCTTGCCGTGGAAGGGCAGGTCGCGACCCTGACCGCAAACCAAGCCGCGTCGAACCCGTCCATTCCACCCTTCAGGTCTACATACCCTGCGTCCTCCTCACAGAGCAGTCTCACTACGTCTCCGTCGGGCCCATCGCACAGCTCCAGTCGGCCTGCGACGTCTGCCCTGGGCACGCAGTCCAATGATCGTTATCTTCTGATCTCGGGACAGTCCGGCAGCTCTCTGGTCGTCAATCTAGAGGACACCGCTGGTGTCTGGCTCAACGAGCTCGAAGCTCAGCTTGGCATTGATGACGCCTCCAAAGCGCCGTCGACATCACCATACTCTGTTGCAAAGCCTGCAGTCACTACGAGCGGTACGGCCAGAGTGAAACTCGAGCCAACGCCTGTTGTGCTGTCGTCGTCGACGCCAGTGTCTGCGGCGACGACGGCATCTCCAATGTCCTCTCCTACCGCAGCGTCGAGCCTTGCCACCAACATTCAGGGCAGCGGGTGGAAGAATGTGAACACGTATGTTCCGCCGCTTCCGCTCAGCATGTTCCAGCCCGATGCCTCTGGGAGCACATGTCCCCAGGTGGGCATCCTCCGCCATGTCTTTCGCGATTGGACCACTTACGTACCTCAGCGTGATCTCCCACAGGTCACTCCGGCATTATTGCGACGGCTGCCACCATCTGCGATTACGAGGACACGGTATCTCAAGGGCCTGCACGACGCCATGATGGTGCACCCGTGCTTCAACTTCCGCCACTTTGAGCAGCGCATTGATGCCATGATGGCATGGGGCGAGGCGAACGACCTGTCGAAACAGAAGACCGACCTCGCGCGGGAGCTCTTCGGTGCGGTCAACGGCGCTCCGAAGAAGTCTCCGGGCCTGGCGTCCACGTCGCCAAAGCCGACCTTGAGCTTCTTCGCCGCGGCGTCCGCCGCGCTCGCCCTGGGCGCCATCATGGCGCGGGACCCGGCGGAGCCCACGAAGGAACGGCATACGCCGGCGACGCTCTTCGCGCTGTCGAAGCAGAGCCTGTTCCTCTTCGAGGAGACGTCGACGTATGACGTGGACAGCGTCATTGCGATGCTCCTCCAGGCCCTGTACCTCCTGCATGACGGCCAGATGCGCATCGAGCATACCGTGTTCCCGCTCGTCGGCAAGATGATCAACGTCGCGCGCATGATGGGCCTCGCTGTCGATCCCGATGAGTTCCCCGGGACGTACAGCCTGTTTGAAGCGGAGACGCGGAGACGGATCTGGTGGGACATCGTGTACTATGACATGTAAGTGTAGTCTTGTCTGAGCCGGAGAGTCCTGCTAATCGACGTCTCTAGGGTTGTGTCGGACTCTATGGGCCATCCATCGCTGATCACGGAGACATCGTTCTCGACGAAGATTCCGAGGGACGTCGAAGAGAGCCTGTTTACCCCATCGTCAACGACGATTCCTCCCCCACCGGAAGACCGGCAGTATTCCAGCATCCAGTACTTCATCCTCCGGTGCAAGCTGTCGCAGCTGTGCAAGACCATCAGGCGACAGACTACCCGCGATGTCCTGCTCGAAGACTCGCCCGAGGCATCGATCGACCATGCGGCGACGCTCGAGAAGGAGGTCACGAGCTTCCTGCAGGATCTGCCACCCGTGTATCGCCTGAACATGGAACTCGACTGTTCACAGCCACTCGAAGGCGACTCTGTCCTTATCGCTCAGCGTGCCGCCCTCGTCGTCATTGCGAACCGCGTCGTCATCAAGCTGTACCTGCCGTTCATGAAGGACTCTGGAGACGGCAGCCCTGGAAAGGTATCTCACCAGGCAGTCCTCGGCACGATCACTGCGGCGCATTCGATCATCTACGCACTGCGGGTGCTGTACACCGTCTGGCGGGCCACCCGCCCCGGCATCTTCGAGTACTACGACTACACGCGCTCGCTATTCGATGCGGCCGTCATATGCGCCCATGCCGTCATCCAGCAGCCGGCGAGCATCCTGGCCGGCGAGGGCATGAAGGGCATCACGCATGCGCTTGACATCATGCGCGACATGCACGAAGCGCGCCGCAGGATCTTCCCGGACACGCCGACCGAGGCCATCAAGATTGTAGAGATGATGCAGGAGAAGGCGGAGCGTGCGCGCGCGGCGAGTACCGCGTCCACTGGTGCGAAGCGCAAGCGCGCCGAAGAGGACTGGCACGCCATGTCGTCCCTCTCGGCCGGCTTCCAGCTGCCGTTCGTCGGTCCGTCCGTCACGTCCGTCAAGGTCTCGCAGGGCCGCCCGCCGCTGGCCATGTCCAAGATCGCGTCGTCCGGACCAAGGGCCGAGGCGCAAGAGCCGAAGGTTTCCCAGGGCAAAGACAAGGACAGAGAGCAAGACCGCGAGGCCGACAGAAGCCGGGACTGTGCCACCCAGCGGGAGCGGGACAGGAATAACAGGTACCCCGCTCAAGGTGTTCGCTCAAGAATGTTCACCGGCGAGCCTCAGACCGCGCGGCCGCGGACTGGCTCCTCGACGTCAATGTCCCCTCCGACGCCGGGCGTACGGCCCTCGCAGCTGCCGCAGACGGCCCCGAGCTCAGCTGTGCAGACGCCGATCGACGGGCCCAGCTTCCCGTACCCGCCTGCACGGCCGCAGGAGAGCCAGCCGCCGCCGATGCAGGCGATGCAGCACGACTTCCAGATGGACTTCAGCAACCACGCGTCGACGCCGCACAGCTACGCGAGCTCGCCGCAGCTGTCGACGCACGTGTACGAACCGCACGCGCCGCGCAAGAGCCCGTACGCGGCGACGGGCGCGCACGCGACGCCGACGCAGGAGTACTACATGCAGTACCCGCCGCAGGCGCAGCAGCAGCCGCAGGCGTACGAGCACGGCGTCGAGCACGCGCAGGGCATGCCGCCGTTCGGCGTGGGCCCCGCGCTCGGCGCGCCGCTCAGCTCGTCCGTCCCGAGCACGCCGCGCGGCGACGCGGGGCGGTTCGTGCTCCCGCCCGAGAAGCCGCCGCCGGGGGGCTACGGCAAGCAGATGGAGTACCCTAGCCACACCGCGACGGCGCACGTCGGCGGCCACATGCAGGTCACCGCGACGCAGCTCTCGGCGCCGTACGTCCAGGGCTGGCAGCCCACGGAGATGGCGCGCGCCGACGGGAACGGGATGTGGGACTACAAGTTCTACACGCCCGGTGCGACGTGAGGTGCTTTGTTTGTGTGAGTGGATTTGTGTCTTTTGGTTAATGTTGCTGTCTATCTCCTGGTTCTGTATCCTTCACGTCCTGTCGCTTTCCCATCTCGGTCTCGTTGTATTGTGATCTCATTGGCATCTCTCGCACATTTGTTTCGTCTACCTCTCTCTCGTCGTTTGTTGTGGATTTCTGAATGGTTGCAGCTGTGTCTACTCGCGTCATGCACCAATATACCAATGCCGCTCGGTGCTTTTTCCCCAGTGCTCTCGCTGCGCAGGTCGCCTCGTGTGTGCGGAGGCAATTGGGACTAGCGGGGCGCGTGCTTCGGCCGCACTCAATCAGCACGAGCGTTGTATCTTTGCCGTTCACACGAACTTCGCTTCGCAGAGGGCGCCCTGAGATGAGCAGCGCACGGACCCCGGCCAGCCCGTTACGTACCGCCTCGCCGTCCGCACCCAAAAGCCCCGTTGCCACCCCCGCTTTCGTCCGTTTTCTGCACCCGGTTGGGTATACCTCGCACATGCCGCCCGTCGTGCGCCCGCACACGCACGCCTACTGCCCGCGTGCCTGGCGAGAAACCTTGTGCACCCAGGCCCACGAGGGCGGCGCGCGGGGGGACAGGTCGCCCGTGCACAGAACCTGCTCGAACGCACGCGTCCATGCGCAAGCAAAAAAATTTCTGGTGTACGTACTGTACAATAATCCGTGGGAGGCAGGGGCGAAGACGGGCACAGGAAGAAGAGATGATTTGAGCGCAGGGCTACCGGCTCGCGGACGCGGTGCAGCGCAGCTCGAGCGCGCGCGCCGCGGCGTACATGGGCACGCTGTACGCGAACGACACGATCATCGCGATGTCGCCCGTGCCGCTCCGCGCGACGGGGCCCGTCCACCAGCCCTGCGCCATGCACACCGCGATGAGCGGCACCGCGCTCAGCAGCGTCCACACCGCGGCGTACCCGCGCGCGAGCCGCGGGTGCGCGGGGACGTCCCACGCCGCGCCGACCGCGTACGCGAGCCAGCGCCGCCGGAAGACGACGTGCTCCGTCAGCACGACCGCGATGAACGGCCCGAGCCAGTACCCGATGAAGCCTGCGCGGGCGCTGGTCAGATGGGAGCAGACGCGGGGGAGCGGGAGCACGACGCACTGAGGATCTGGGTGAACGTGTCGTAGAACTTGGTCGCGCCGACGATGCCCACCGGGATCAGTCTGCAAGGAAGAGAAGAAGCGGGCCACGCCTATCAGCGCGTGGACGCCACGGATGGAGGGGACGCCCGCTTCCTGCTTCTTCCCACATGATGAAGCGGGCGGAAGCAGGCGAGCAGGCGGGCGGGTTCACGTACATCGCAGTCGAGACGATCGCGAGCAGGAAGCGCGGCACGCGCGCGAAGCCGTGCCAGACCGTCATCAGGCTCGTGCAGACGGTGTACATCGCGGGCGTGCTCGCGCTCGGCGTCGCGAGGGCCATGCACACGACGAGGAACTTGCCAAAGCCGCCTGCGGGCGCGAGCGTGGCGGCGATGAGCCCGCCGACGTCGTTGCCGTTCCCGAGGCCCGCCTGCCACGCCGGCACGTACGGCGCGGCGGCGGTGAAGGCCCCGGCGACAAGGTGCATCGAGACCTGCAGTGGCGTTAGGCGCTAAGGCGGGCGAAGACAGCAGCTCGTGTGCCCACGCTAGAGAGGAAGAACCCGAGATACGAGTATATGAAGATCCGCATGCTGTTGGGCGATCGCGTTAGCTCCCGTGCGTCTCTGGGAATATCCACTCGGCAGTCTACCTTGAAGCTTTGTGGTTATGGAAGATGCCGTAGTCTGGGGTGATCGGGCTCCAGGCGAGTATACTGACGGCGACGGCAGCTGCAAACGTCAGAATCGAGGCAGCTGACGCAGGCGTTGGGTCATCCAGCGGTATGCTCCTCAGCGTTTTGCTGTTCGTGGCGAGCATCACGACCATGGCCACGGCATTCGGGATCCAGCAGAGCATCTCGTACCTAGACATACTTCAGCCGCTACTTCGGCGAGTCTCTGCGATAGCACCACTCACCAATGCAACGTCTGGTATCCACAGAATGTCACAGCAAGCGAAAGGATGCCGGTGATGACGATCCCGAGCGTCGCGCTCGGGTGCGGGAGCACTGCGCCGAGGGTCTGCCCACCGATGATGCAGTTGATGATGAGGTAGCCCTGCAGCGTGAGGACATTGAGAATGCTAGGAATGATCGCGCCGTAGTAGCCCCAGGAGAAGCGGCTCTGCACCATCGCGCGCGTGCCCAGCTTGGGGCCAAACACCGCGCTGTCCGCGTGGCGTCAGCAGGTGGCACACGACAGTCCATGGCGAAACGCACAAGTACGCGGGGAAAACGCTCGCTCTATAGGACCACATCGATCGTTAGCAGGTGGTGTGGCGACGGTGGTGGAGGGGACGCACATGAGGTCCGTCACGATGCACGTCAGGAATGTCGTCCGCATCCCGAGCCCAAAGAACGCAGGCCCGACACTGGCCGCTCCGAAACTGCATTCGTGTCTCAGCGCTACCTGCCTTTGCACAATGCACAAGAGAGCCTACGCTTGGACATTGATGTTCCCGGAAAACCACGCGGTGAACTCTTGGAAGATGCGCGTGTCCGTGCGTTGCTCCTCCGTCGTGGGCTCGATTCTGCGCAATAGTCAGGACGTGATGCCGAGGAGAACCACATAGGAGGCGCACCCGTGACCCTCGAGACCCCGTGACGCCAGCCAGGCATTGAACCTGTCGGCGTACCGCCTGAAGGCGCTCTCTGGCGGAGCCTCCTGCACGACCTCCTGCACGCCCGCAAACACCTCCGGATCCTTCTCCTTCGAGTCAAACGAGGCGGACGAGCGCGTCTTGGGGGCAGCCATCGTGTGCGGCGTCGGGAGTCCAGGATGGACGCGCGGGTCGTGTCGCCGTATATATACGACCCCATGCCCGTCCGCACGGCTTCGATGCACACGCCAGGATCTCCGTGGCTCCGGGTCTGGCTGATACCGCTTCGGCGGGGCGCAGGCCATGTGGCGCGGTGCTGGATAGAAGCGCGTTCGCGTGAGATAAGGGAGGGGAGGGCACACGCACTGCGGGCCAGCACGCCTCTGGCACTTTGTTCTCGCGATGCCGACGGGCGGGCCCCGAGACCTGTGGACCACGCTTGGCGGGAAGCTGGCCGGTCATGCCTTGATTAGAGTGCTGGCGCTGCGAATGGGCTCTGCGAGTCAGCTGATAGTGCCTGATCCCTAGCCTGTTGATATCTGCATTGCCGAGCTAGGGAAAGGGCGGTAACGGCGGACATGCCCGAGGCCTGGCTCGCAAGCAGTTGTTATCCAGTGTCCCAAGACGACCTGACGATAAATGCATTGGAGAACTAGGTGTACAATGAAGGCCCCGAAAGGAGAAATGGCAGAATCATTCGCGTTGTATGAGAGCTAGGAGACCGAGCCTCCCAATAGTGCGTACTTGAGCTGGGGGAAGTCATTCTAAGGATCCCGGGATGAGCAGTCTACTATGTGTAGACAAAGAGACACCTCACCATAGCAATCGTGACATAGCCTATATATGGCAAGAACCTAGTCAAATCGATGTTAGCGCAAATCTAGTGGTTGATATGCTCTGTACGTACCCTCGCACTTTCCCTACAATATGCTTCCGCTCAAGCCATTCCAGACCTTGGTACAAGTCGATATCATCAACTGGGTTGTTATCGCCCTTTGTCAGGATCAACTGTTTCTGTGCAAGAGGGCTCGCCGCAACGTATCTGGAACAGCAACGCGTTAGCGATCAGAAGCGTGTCCGGCGCAGGCCACTAACCCCTTGTCATGAGCAACGACGTCATGCGTCTCGAGAACACGGTGAACGATTGGTATATCTGCACCAGGAATCTTGTACACAGTTATGTCTCCTGTGTGATACCGTTCGCTGGCGGGGTTTGTGAGGAAGAGAAGGTCGCCACGATAGAACGCGGGTTCCATAGAGCCACTAGAGTCGAACCACGGTTAGCGGTGCAAAGCGTGCACCAACAGCAAAGCGTTGCGCACCTCAGAACAACTACAATTGGTGACTCCGTATTACAGATTAGGCCCAGCCCCTTCCACATCATGAGTCCTGTCGCGAGCACGGACGCGAAGTTCAGGATCTGAAGTAGCACCTATAGGGTGACGGTGCGTCAGTCGCGGCCAATAAAACAGGAGCTTGCAAGCGTACATGCCGCACACCGAGCCTCCGCAGAGTCTTGAGCTCGTCTGCGAACATGGTGTCGACGGGTGGAAAGGGGGCGGCAGCGAATAAAAGTCGGGAGAGAGTTACCAGGCTGTGAACCCCAGAGAGACGTGGAAGCCAGACTCTTGACGCGCACCGCACGTGGCGTCCCCTTTGGCGCCCACTGTTGTGGGGGTCGATGGGCGCCTACGAATGCGCTTTGTTTCTGCTGCCTGCTCTGCTCACACCGTCGAGTCTCGAGGTATACTTACGCCTGTCGATGTCCTGGAACCCATGCTCGGATAGTGCAAGCTTCACGTTGATTGACTCCGTAAGGGACTGCACCGCTGCATCGTCTCCGGAGTAAGCGCACTCTCGGTGTCTGTACTCCGGAAGGCGTTTGAGCGTAGTAGTACGTGCATCGGCATCTCGCTGACCTCGAGACGGCACTGACAATTGCACATTATCAGCACGCCATTCCGTAGCTTCTCGAGGTTGTCGGGCTGCACCGCGCATCTCCGCGGGTTGCCGCCGTCTCTGTCTCGACTGCGAGAGGCCCTCATCTGGACGAACCGTTTGCATGCCGCGGTGCGAACAATTCACCTAGATGGAGGCTTCTCTGTGTCGGGAGGGCCGGCGACCCTGCACGCAAGTCGGAGAGGACAGATCACGGCCGATGCTGCTCCCATCGGCTGTCGTAATGATGCAGAAACACTGGCGTCTGTTCCTGCTGTCGGTAAGTTAGACAGAGATCTGTGGCATCTTCCCCGTGCGCACTTTCTGATAGAATACAAGGGAACCCTGTCGTATGTTTTCCTCCAGGGACACGAACAAGAGGACTCGCCACAGGAACCTCTGCGCAATAGAATACCCCTTGATTCGTGGGTGTCGGCGAGCGTTCTTGCAGCTGCTGTGCTCGACGGAGACTAACCCTGGTGGGTCACCCTGCAAGCGTAGGTCCGCCGAAGCACGATGCCGATTGCACACATGCCGAATCACGGTTAATTGCCTGACATCGGTGGCGGGTCCCACGGTCTTTGTTCGCAGAATATCAGAGAAACAGGCGCCATTTGACAGTGACCGTTTGACTTTGAGCAGTCTCGGTCTCGCAGGAATGCGTTAAGAGCTGGCCTCGTGTTCGTGATCCTCGCGACCGGATCTACTCCTTTTTCCTGCCTCGTCCGCATCGCCTACTTTATAACAAGCGACACATTGGCCCTGCTGCTTGCCTACACCTCGCCGGCATGTCGCGCAGACGCGATGACGAAGACCCGATATCAAAAGCGCTGGCTCCCCCGAAAAATGAAACGCCAGAACAGATCCAGCAGCGGTTGTGCGCCGAGAGGAGGGCTGTAGAGAGAAGCCGGATCATCGACGCAGAGCTTCAGAACGCGGGGAGAAGGCTCGCAGAACAGAGCAGTGGCGTGCTTAAGATGCTCTTGCTCGGGCAGAGCGGTAGTGGTAGGCTCACTGGCTCTTGCTGTGTCACAAAGTCCGTTCGTTGATGGACGCGTATTTCTTCAGGCAAGACCACAGTGCTCAAAAGTAAGGGGACGCCGCGATATCAGTACCTGTACATCTGACGCCTGTGGTAGATATCCGTATGATGGAAGCTCCAGCTCAATGGAACGAGGAGCGCCCTCTCTGGCGCGTCGTCATCCTCCGCAACCTGCTCTGCGCCGTCGTGCTCATCGCGCAGGCCCTTGAGGACGCGATCCTGCATCCCGACGAGGAGGTTGAGCGCGTGCATGTCGTGCCGACGCCGTTCCACGGGTACGCGCGTCCGCGCGTCTCGGACGACTTCGACCCCGCTGTCAACAACGCATCCACCACCTCGCTGATCCCGCCCGTGCCGCAGTTCGCTTATGATCACCACACCCTGAGGCTCAAGCTCGGCCCCCTCAGGACCCTTATCGACGACCTAGAAGAGATATTGCATGGTTCGCGGCAGCTGGACCCTGAAGACACCAAGGTCGGTTCTCTGGTATCGTGTCCCTCGGTTGCAGTAGCCCTGATATACAACACAGGAATTCCACGTTCGCTCTCAAGAACAATGGATGATCAACGTCAAGGAGGACCGGAACTTCAGCAAATACATGACTGTCGTCAACATTGCTACCCAGCTGCGCGGGGAGATCAAGGAACTGTGGAGCGATGGCGTTGTCCGGGCAGTACTCAAGCGACGCAGAGTCAGGCTGGACACCTCTGAAGAATAGTGCGTGTCACTGCTTTGCGTGCAGCGCACCTCATCTAACGTGTTCGCAGCTTTCTAGACCACTCGGAGCGCGTTGTGAGCAAAAATTACATGCCGACAGATAATGACATCCTCCATGCCCGGCTGCCGACACTGGGAATTCAGGAATACTGCATCAAATTCTCGAATCCAGGTATGTCTCGCGCTCGCATACCCAGGGCAATTCATTGACATGCAACTTAGCCGTACGCGCGGCGCTCAGTATCGACAAGTGGTGGATATACGACATCGGAGGGACGAGGAAACATGTGAGACGCCCCGACCTCTCTGTTAGCTCACATATTGATCACCGATATTAGAGAACAAAATGGGCACAGTACTTTGACGACGTGCACGTCATTCTGTTCCTCGCGCCAGTCCATCGCTTCGACGAGGCAGATGAAGACAAGCCCAGGAGTCGGCCGGCGACCAGGGACGGCTCCATGATGCACCACCGCGCAGAGGTTGGGAAAGAGCATCAAGTTGCATGAAGGACATGTTCGAACTGTGGCAGTCAATCTGTGCGAATGCACTTCTGCGAAAGGCCACGATGATTCGTAAGTTCCCTCACGAAGTCGACGTAGCTGGCGCTCATCGCTTGGACAGTGTTTCTGAACAAAATAGATCTCCTAGAGAAAAAAATCGCTGCGGGCAGGGACCCAAAAGCGCATATACCAGGACATTATAACAGCAGGGACGCAGATAGTTACCTGACATGTAAGTCCACGTCATCAGCCTAAGCAATGGTACACTGACAGCCCGTGCGTCTGCTCAGGGCTAGACAAGCAGTTCCGAGCCGCTTTGAGGCTTGCAGAACAACAATCACAACCTAGACGGACCTGTTACGTATATCGTACAAGTGCTGTGGTGCGCATCTTGTTTGTGCTGCAGCAATCCTCGCGTTTAGCAAGATGTTCATGCAGGACACTACTCGAACAAAAGCTACACTGACTAGCAGTGGGTGTCTGGTTGTGACTCGGATATATCACTGTCTGATGAACGCTCCGTTATTTCAGTCCAGACGATGCTCTTAGAGCAACGTATGAACCAGGGTGAGCATTCCGCTGGCTTATGAGTAGAACGTGTCTCACCACCCCGTCGCAGTGCAACTCGTATGAGCCGCCATTCCTTCGACGTCGGAGCTGTGCTCGCATCTCGCCGTCACGTCGACATATAGTCCGCTTAGCTATCTTGGCTTACGGTTCGGAATCTATTGGCGACCACATAATGTTCGCTTCGGTACCTGCCCGAGATCTCATCAATTGGAGCTCGTTGCGTGTATCACGACCTGCAGTGCCAAGCATATCGACAGGTTGCCGAGCTGCGTTGTATATCCTGCAGAGCGGCGCTGCGGCCTCTATTGACGTGCATTCCTCGAGCCAGGGTACCGGTGCTCGCTCGTCGCCATCGCATCCGAGTTGCTCGGTCCGACTTGGCCATTTTCTGCGTCTCGCGCCAGAGACTAGCTTGGTCAGGGGATAGGTTTTGTTGTTTCTATCGCGAGCTCTAACTATCTGCACTCGTCGTATCCGCAACGACGGCGCGTGTGGTGGCGGGCGTAGCTCACTGTGCGACCTATGCCATCATTCACAAAGCCAGAGGTCGTTTGTCGCTGTGGATTCGGAGACGAGCGGCGTGGTGCGTCGAAAACATCACTGCCCCCGGGCACCCTGGACCTGGTGGACTCTTCACCGCAGTCTGAGTACAGTGCTGATGTACGTTAACTCGCTGCTTTGCTGAGCAAACAAACGTGCTCATAAAATATCCATAGATCCGTGTCACGTCGCTGAGGCTCAAGTCATCTGGTCGTACAACTACAAAGGGAATATCCATCAAACCGCGTCGACATTGGGATATACAGTTCAGTAGGCTGTCATTTACCCAATCATCCGCGTACCTCGTCGACTATGTCTGGAGCTCGTCGGCTAGGTACTGGCCGCAGACGGACTGTCGTTGATCGTGACAGTAACTGATGATAGGGATGGGATCTCTTTGAGTGCTTGCATACAGTGACACCCCGCAGTCGTTGACTCACCGTCGAGATGGCCAGACAGAGAGAACGGACTGATGGTGACGTTCTGGAGGGGCACCGCACTGACGTTATTATTGGCCGAAGTGGGACACTCGAAGTCGATCTTGACGTGGGTTTGTTTCCCTGCGATGGTATACGCAACCCATCCTTGGGACCGGCCCCCTGTGGACGGGTGCCACCCGTCGTCAGCGCGTGTCATCCGGCGACGGCATCCCACCTACAGAAAGAGCCCTCTACTCTCATGACCCCAGAGTTGCCTGGCGCGATGGCGGGAGGAGGTGCCTGGCTCAAGGTCCCGTCTTCGACATGGTAGCCTTCGATGATGAGGTTGGCGGCGGCGTGGTTTACGATCGTGACTCTGCTCCATGAGTCGCTGCCCTGGGGTGCCCCGCCGGACTGTACTCCGGTGGACTCGACGTTGTCAACGCTGCTGGCCTGGTGCTCTGTCGCCGTGTCTTCTGCTGGATGCTGTGAGTTCGCCTCGTGAGACACGTTGAGCGAGCACGTACAAGATCTGAAAGGTGTAGTACTCTGCTATTGTCTGCTCCAGCTCGTCCGTTTTATGCAGAGCAGCGCATACATCGGCAGGGAAACAGTTCCGGTGTCGCGACCCAGAGTCTACTGAATCGCTCAGACAGCAGCATGCGTGGTAGTGACCACGGAGTACTACACAAAGACGAATTGGCTGCCAGCTTTCAGGAGGCATGTTCCTCCCTGCTGCATGTCGGCGAATCAGCTTGCAGCCTGGGCTGAGAGGTCCCTAGACATCAAGGTACGTGAGTCAACATGAATGCTCTGGTTCCTAGACGTGGACGTACGCTTTGTACAACAATGCAGGATGTTCTTTTGACAGCTCTAAAATGGATGTTTGCAATTCCGAAAGACCGTAGACATCGGCACACTCCTCAGAGCGATGGTTCTACCACGCGTGAACAGCCTGCCACAGGCTTACTGTCCGTACTCAGAATAACAGCGTGGCTACACGGTGCCTGGCAGTGTAGTCGGCGCAGGGATAGATGCGATGGCACCAGGAACGGGCCACTGGCGTCAAACGTGCCCTGAAATTCAGATTTACTGCGATGAATATGGAAAGACATACAGCAAGAGTAACATGCACAACAATAGGAAGGGTCAGGTGTCGATAGCAATGACAGTGTACCTTCGTGAGTATAGTGTTCGCGGGGAGGATGGTCGCGGTCAACGCAACCGCGGGGGGTATACACAAGCAAAACCGTCTTCACAAAAACTCCATGAACGACGCCACCATCACGACGGCGCACGCGCCATAGAGCATGCCATACGCACGCCACGCGCCACGTGCGGACGCTGCGTTGTCCTGTTTCGCGCCGTCGCCGCCCTTGGGCGTCGCGCTCGGGGTGGGGACGTCCGTGGCGATGTGGTAGCTCGTCGGGACGCTGTACGGCGCGCCCCACGTGACGGTGGCGCTCCCGCTCGCGAGCTGCGCCGCGTAGCCGCTGTCGCTGAGCGGCTGGCTCCAGAAGAAGCACGCGTCCGCGACGTACGCCGCGCCCTCCGCCTTCGCGAGGAAGCCCGAGTACTTGCCGCCCGCATCGCCGTACACGGCCGCGACGGCCGCGACGGGCGGGTACAGCTCCGCGACGTAGTTGGCCTCGACTGCGCCCGGCGGGATCGTCATCGCGTAGTCGAGCGCGTCCTGGATCGTCGCGCCTGCGTTGGTCGTCTTGTTCCATGCGACCACGCCGACGTACTCGCCGAGCCTGGCGTTCGTCTGTACGCGCACGGTGTGAGTGGGCGGTCGTGCGGCATTATGCGGTGAAACATACGATCATGGCGGCCAGGTTGTAAGCGCGATAGTGGTAGGGACGCGTACGTGCCGACTCGAGTGGCTATACGGAGATCATTTGAACACTAGGGTGGGTGTATGCGGTAGTAACACACACCTGGTCGCCATTCGCCGCAATCTGCCCCATGTAGATGCCGTTGAAGTACTCCTCGATAGTACTCTTCGCACCATCAGTGTCGCCAACCAAGATCTGGAGGGACGCGAGCTGATTGAAGTAGAACGAGCCATGGTTGCTGCAGATAGCGGCCGTACGTTGACTAAATGCGCTCTGATGCTAGCGGAGATGACTCACTTGAGAGCCTTCCGCTCCTCCAAAGCAATCTCCGCAGTCGTTAGCCATTGAATGTACTCCTTGGCCCAGGATGTAAACGCAGCATCGATGTCCGCGGTCCACAGAGGCGCTTTTGCCTCGCGCAGAAGCAATATGGCGGACACGATCTTGGTCATGCACTTCAGGTCGCTGGATCAGGATCAGCAAAGATGCAACGCGATCCCGACGGAGGCGACCCACAGAATACCCGTGTGCGTGCCAACCTGGCCGGTAGGCCCTCCCTCCATTTGTGCGTAGTTGAGGTTGGGGTTCATCCTAGTATCCGGGGAAATGAACCAAGTGTTGATATAAAGAACGACTCGGTTCGTGAACTCGTCGACACGCGTGAGCCCGTAGGCCAATGAGTTGTAGAGGATGGCGTCGGCCATAGTCTCGAAGTCCCCGATGTTGTTCACGATACGATTGCCCTGGTTGAGCTTGCCATCCTTTTGCACGTAGTTACACTGCTGCCAAACTGCGGCGGGAGGTGGAATGAGTGTTTCGGAGGCGGGTGCACAGTGGCGGGCCTTACCTTCTTGCGGAGACAAAGCGGTCGTATTGTGGACGTTTGAGCAGTCTGGCCACCAGCTGGGCGACGGTGAACAGAGCGTACAACCTGGAGAAGGTCAAAGCGTACTATGGGGCCCAGCTCATGTAGTCATGGTTGTCTCCAGACGGCGGGGGAAAGGGCTTCTTGATGACGGCTTGATGTGGCGTGTGGTGTGAGCATACTGCGCGGGACTGTTTGAAGGCAGTGCTACTCACACCATGGACCTCCCTGGATGCTCGACGCGGCCCAGTCCAGAATTGTCTTGTTGGCAGGACCGAGGTTGGGGTAGGTGTTGTTGAGAATGTCCTGCGGGGAAATGAAGACGTTTGCGTAGTCGGTCAACGAGTGGACGGCAGGCACGGCGCCGAGGGCCGCGACCGCCAGGCAAAGGAGCGAGGAGCGGTGCTTCATGGAGAACGGGACGACAAGGCGGACGACGGAGAAAGGACTCCGTAGGTAGTTATACAGGAACTGCCACCGCCCAACGTGATCGCATGTCCTGGTGCAAATCCGCCGTGCCTGGTCTTGGCGAACCTCCGCCGAGCGTCTACTTCCCATTCACGGCAGCCGATCTGTTTCGCGATCACTGCTTCGGGCCCGACGGGCTTTTGATGCGCTCTCTTTCTCGGGGCGCATCATTTGCATCAGGCTCAGCACGCGACTCCTCGACCGACTCACATCCTGCAAAAACATGCCATCCAACCACCATCGCCCCGGCTGCGACGAGCGGCAGGAGTAAATCTTTGGGAAGCGCATGCCCTGCGCAGCATGATCCCTGCTTGCCCACTACTGACCGTAGGCCTCGTGCACAGTCCTCACGCCCGCATTCGGCCTGCGCATGCGACGACAGATCTTGCATGCCAAGACCAGCGTCGACATTGCTTGCTTGCGCGTTGCTACCACGGCGAGTCATCCTCGACAAACTGGGCTCAACAACATCACAGAAACTCTTCGTTGACAGCCTCGGATCTTTTGAGCGCTGCGTACCCGCACCGCTGGTTACAGCAGAAGCGTTTTCGTTCCCGCAGGTGCCTTCGCTTCGACACACAGACAGCTCAAAGCACACGAAGGACAGTGATCCCAGGTAATTATGAAATGCATTCCCCTGCTTCAAAACATCCAGTGAGTACACATGATATCGTAAGTTCATGATCGTAAAGTTCTCAAGGGCAACCAGCAGCGTAGGTGAGGACCCTGTTCCAGGTGGTCGAGACGCCAGTAGCAGGCCTGAACATCTGGAAAACGCTGTCAGCACTTCCCCTTGCGTTAACAGAGCAGGGGCACGTACAGCCTTGCCCTCAGCAACTTGCTTGCGCAGGGTGTCAATGCCGGCCTTCTGGCGCGTGGTCGAAGCCGTCTTTGCCTTCTCATCGATGGCGGCGTTGGCCTGGGTCGCTGCGCTGTTGATCATCGTCGCGGTGAGTGTGTCGAGTCTCGTCGCCAGCGCAGTTGTCTTGCTCCTGATGTCGCCATTCGCGAGATACGCCTTGACAGCCGTGAGCGCGGTCGACGCGGGCGCTTTACGTTGTCACCGAGTGCATGCTGCACGACGAGACGTTTCTGCGCGATGGCGTGTCAGCGATACGCAGGACACGGCAGTCTGCGAGCGATACCCACCTCGGCGTTGACAGCCTTGTCGAGGAAGACGCTGTTGTCCTGGCCGTTAATAGCATCGAGCAGTGGCTTGATGAGCGCCTCCTTTGTCGCAGTCGTCTTGATGCCGCCGCTCTCGAGGATCTTGTTCAGCGCAGTGCACGCGCCGTTGCCGTTCAGCGCCTGCTTGAGCACCTGCAGCTCAAGCGAATGGTCTGCCCGTCCGTTAGCACTCCGCCGGCCTGCGAAGCAGCGAATACTGACCACACTCGGTATTCGCTGGCTGCGCGCCGGCCGCAGCCTTCGTGAGCTTGTTGTTGACCAGTGTGAAGCGCAAAGGATTTGCAAGACACCCCGCCTGGACCGCGCCGCGGCCTGGCATCTCACAGATCTCAATGCCAGAGAACGCACGCGACTGGAGCTCCTCCTGCGCGGTCAGTGGTAAGCAAACTGAAGCTAGCTATGTCGAAGGCGGCTGAACACCTACCCGGTATTGCAAGGAGCCCGAGCCGTACTGCGTGGGCGCAGCGAGCGCGGCGACGGCGAAGGACAGGGCGGTCATGAACTTGGCAGCGTACATCGTGTAGAGAATAATTGAAAGCGTAGGGGAGGACTGTGAAGGAAAGTAGAGAATAAAAAGCGGTCGACCGTCCAGCGGCGATAAGAAAGCGAAAGAGAACTGAGAGGCGGGGGAATGAGGAACCCGACATAGACTGCGCTGCATTTTATATCGTCGGTTTGCGGCTGTGTGGCGCTGCACTCGTCGTCGAGAAGTCCATGCCGCAGCATGGTACTCTTGCCAAGTCTCGTTTCAAACCAGAGGCGCATCGCGCCCAGCCCGTGATTCGGACGAGGTCTCCTGGATTTTCGTGTATATGCAAAGATGGTGTGAGGGATCAGTGCAGCGGTCATCATTGATACCACGGAGAGCCACGGGCTCACAGCGACATACTGATGGCCTCGCGGGCTCTGTTTGTATCTATTTGGCCCCAAATGGGTCTTCTGGCTTTTTGCCTCCGTGGAAAGAGCTACTTCAACTACGAACACTCTCATCACCCATCTCGGTTTCTTCTCTGGTTCGTGCAAAGTATTACGCTTCCAGCGTACTTCCTAACCTGGCGTTCAAGATACTGTGTTCTAACGCTGATGGCGACTCCTGTGAGAGTGTCAGGCAGATCCGAGTCGTGCGCGCTCTGATGCCCCCTGGAGGCCTGATGTATTGTCGGGCTGCACCTCTCGAAACTTGACAACACCCGCCAGTCTGAAAAGGACCATTCGACGCGTAGCTGCATACGGCTCTACGAACCATGTAGGCGCTGGGCTGTGACACGCGCTTGCATTCCGCCCGCTACCAGACGACGTCCCTCCGCATCACACTCCCGACTTACCGCATGGCCTGGGACGAGGTCTGCGTGCTCTGCGGGATACGACCCCTATGCGGTCCAGTCTGGCTCTTGCCCTACGTGCACGAAGACACCGCTGCTGAAGCGAAGAGCATTGCCAGCGAGATATCCAGTCCCGCCGACGAGGCGACCATTGCGACACTCCATGATCTGCTACAGCGCAAGAGTCTGCTTGGGGAGCTCCCCGAGCTTGAAGGACGAATCCGCCTGGGGTACTCCGCGGACTGCCTCGCGATCGGCCTGTTCGACGCCTATGGTACGTACGTGCCGTGCGCGCACCACGGCGGCAGCAAACATCCAACGGGTGACGCTGTGTCTGTTCGCCGGGTACACCACGATGGCTCTCACATATTCATGGACCTAGTGACCGTGCGCGATGGCCAGCGTCATATCGAGAATTCTCGCCCGTCTTTCTGTCGCTCACGCGTCAACCCCGAGTCGTTCAGCATCTGGGTGCACCTCGAATGCGGCGCGTATCTCGAAGCATGGCTACAATGCCCACTCCCGCCCCGCATAGGCCGCAACGGGCAGTCGCTTGCACCTTGGCAGAGCTCTATGAGCTGGTCAACTCGCAGCGGGACCAGCCTGTCCGCGGCGAGCTCGCGCTCGCGTGCATCGACTACGGAGGGACGATGGACTCGGCGAGGTACGACGACCGGCTCCAAGATTTTGCCATCAGCATGCGACGAGGCTCGAAGCACACCGCGAAGGCCCTCCACGAGGGCTCATCTGGCGATGGACTTCTATACGCCTTGTTGGAGGACTGTCGTTACTGGACGTGGATTCGACCAGATATGTAAGGCACGGCACACGAATTCGCTTCGCCATGCTCATACGTCTGGCTATAGCTGGCCTACACGACCTTCGCCGCTTCCCGAGTTGACTCCCATATTAACCACATACGTGGCGGAGCAGCCGCAAAGCCCCATTGCGCGTCTGCCGCAAGAGCTCCTCGCCGAAGTCCTGCAGGACCTGGAGTTTCTATCGATATTTACACTAGCCATGACCTGCAAGCATCTCTATGGCCGAATCATGAACCGCAGCATGCTCATACATCACCTGTTGTACTCGATGACCCACGCAGACGGTCCCATGCGCTGGATCTTCCCTATCGCCCAGCTCCCCGAGGAGCACGAGCGAGCCTATAAGCGATGGTCACTTGGATACCATGGGACCTAGAGGTCATCGTCGACACACCAGTGACATTCGATGAGGCGCTATTCGAGGAGGAAGAGGACGACGGCGGGAGTATTTGCCAGACGGATGCCAGCACGATGACATGAGCGATCCCGATTCAGACAATGGTCGCTCTGATAGCGCAGAAGCGGACCTCGACGAAGAATTCGACGAGCCCATTCTCGACGTGCCTGTTCCACCTTCCACAACTCCTGCAGAGCGACCACAGAAGCCCCTTCCACTCTTCGACTCGACGTTCCCGCTCTTTGCCTTCCTTCGGACATGCTACACCGACGATTCTATGCGCTCCCGCCGGCGACGGTGGATGTTGATCAAGCAGTTCGACAACTTTGGGCAAACTACCGTGCGCACGGATGGCAGCGGGATAGCTTTGCTCCTCCTGGTGTCGTTTGGGATGTTGGAGAGCCCGGCAGGCTGTCTTGTCAATGCGACAGGAGGGTGTAGGAGTGGAACGGCATGAGAGGTATAGGTGCGGCGGTCTCCAGCACCAAACCCGATGGTCGATGGCTGATACGCGATGTTACTTGGGGCATGTAGCCTCGATTGTCGCAAGCCTTGTCTGGGCGAATAATGATGTACATATCATTCGTCGACGAATGTCTTGGTCCGTGCTAGTGAGCTGTCCATATGATACCAGTGTCATGAACCATTGGGCGCTACGAAAACTGAAGGTCTTGCACGCGTATCAGGCTCAGTGCATTATGTTTCTCAACATAAGAGTACTAGAGATGTGTTGACCATAAATCATGTTTGCAGATCCAGCTCAAACGGTTGCCCTGATAGTGCTGCTTAATTCAGCTCGGGCATCCCGCTGTCCGCGCCTAGTCAAACGCAGTCAAACGCAAACGGCGCGTGGGCAACGTCAGTCCTAACTTCGCCTCTAACCACTCGCACTGCACCATGTCCTGGGATGAAGTTTGTGTGCTTTGCGCAATACGCTATCAAGGCGGCCCAAGCCTTCTTCTGCCCGAAGACGATGAAGCGGTAGTGCAAGCGGAGGCAACACGCATGGCGAACGAGATGCCAGGCGACTTGAACATACAAGACGTCTCCTCCAAACTGATAGATGCGCTGTCTCTGTCACACTATAGGACTCAGGTGTACCTAGGATATTCCGACCTGGGGTACGACCGTGACTGTTTCGCCATAGGCTACTTCGACACCCTGAATGGCGCATACAATCCATGCGCACACCAACCCGGACGGCTTCTGCATCCTGCAGGAGAACGTGCGGACGTCAGGCGCGTTTCCGGTGGCGACTTTTCCGGTGATTTCAGTCAGGTGGTCACGGTCGTAGACGGCGCGCGCAAAATCTCGGAGGACATCAGCAGCTGCCGCACCAGGGCGCTGGAAGGCGAGCCCGCACCGTTCAATACCTGGGTACACTATGCGTGCCTTGCGTACCTCGAAGGATGGCTTGATTGCCCATTACCGTCCCGAATAGGGCGCGATGGAAAGCCACTCACTCTGCCCCGTGAGCTGTATGAGCTCGTCAATTCTCGCAAAGATGCTCCCCTAGAAGGGCTCGGTGCACTTCCCTGCATTGATTACTATGGAACCTTGGATTGCTTCCAGTACACCGAAGACGAATTCGGGAATCGATTCCAAGATTTCGCCTTTCCAGCTTGGAGAGGTACATAGAACACGGCAAAGGCATTGCGCGCAGGCCTATCTGGAAAGGATCTCCTTCCGGCCCTAATCGAGGATTGCCGCTATTGGATGTTTGCACGACCCGATACGTGAGTCTGTATATAGCTTACCTTTACCACACACGGCCTCACGTATTCTCCGATATAGCTGGCCTACAACACCTTCTGTGTTCAGCAACATGCTAGATACGTTCCTCGACAGGGCTGTATAAAGCAGCGGCAAACATGTCCCCTAGCCTCTCTCCCTTTCGAGTTGTTACTCCACGTCCTCGAGCATCTCGAGTTCCGAGCATTTTTAACCTCGCACTCGCTTGCAAGTCCTTGTACGGCTACATCATGGAGTGCAAGACGCTCTCGCATGTCATTCGACACGCTATGTCTCACAAAGACAGCCCGATGCACTGGATCTTTCCCATCGCCGGGCTCGGTCAGGAGCACAAAACCTTCCATGACACAGTCTTGAGGTGGCTGATGTGGAATCCTGGCCCTTCAGAAGACGCTCTCGACACAGCCTACTGTCGGTTCGACGAAGCGTCCTTTCCCAGAGACAGCAGTAAATCAGACGACAGTAGCTACGTCCCAAGTGAAGTCGGATACGACGATACGAGTGACAGGACCGAGAGCGACGACGCTAGTTTGGATGACGAAGCCATGGACACCGACGAGGACCTTACCGTTGATATCGTGGACGTTACCATTCGGCCGCTTCAGGTTATTCTCTTTGACCCCGACTTTCCCGTGAGCGCGTTCCTTCGCGCGTGCTACACAACCAGATCCATGCGAGCTCGCCGACGGCGCTGGGAGCTTATCAAGCAGTTCGATGAGCTCTGGACGCTCTACAGGCGAGATGGGTGGGAGAGAGACGACTTTGCGCCGCCAGAAGTGAGGTGGGATTTCGACTCTGAAGGTGAAATTTTGTATTGCCAGTGCGAGTCCTGACAAGCCCACCGCTTACCGGCGATAGAGCGTAAGGCATACAGCCTTGTTCATGTGCATGATATGTCACAGAGTCCTTGATAAGAGGAGGCTCGCTAGTTGTAGGCCTGTACACATCGTGTACTTACTTCCGCGGGGCGGCGCTGCGCGCGATGTTTGTCGTTGTGTTGCGCTCTGGGCGCTCTTCCCCAGATCCAGGCGTCTAATCGAAAACTTGTTCCCGTCGACTTGCTCTCCTTCGGTATTGCGGTCCACTATGGCGGTCTCGTCTAACTCCAAAACGGCTTCTACATCAACTGCTGCAGCTGCAAAGCTCGATGGAAAGAAGAAGAATCTGAAATCTGCCGTGGGAGCCCCGGCTCAGAGGACGCAAAGTAGCAGGAAGGGCAAGAAGGCTTGGAGGAAGAATATCGACATTGACGAGGTCGAAGAGGGTCTTGAGGAGCTGCGGGTTGAGGAGCGTGTTACTGGGTGAGTCTTCGTATTTATAAGATATTTTCGCAGTTTTACTAAGGAATGGATTGGTGGAATCTGGGACCTGAAGCTCAACGCTGCACAAAAAGAAAGATGAGGATCTTTTCACCGTGGATGTCAAAGGAGATGAGCAAGGTGCGTGACTAGTCCCTATGATGTCCATCGAGCACGATTGAACACCTGGCCCTTGTTTCATTCACCTGATAGTCCGGAAGTCCCTCCGCCCACGCTTCAGCACCTCCCAACTCACCTACACGAAGATCCTGCAGCAGCGGTCAGCAGTACCCGCTGTGGTCTCTCGTACAAGTTCCTCCAAGCCGGCGTACAAGCGGAAGCTTTCGCATGAGGAGAAGGACAGGCTTCTGCGCATGGCAAAGAAGCCGCGCAAAGGTCCCTTCAACGCCGTCATGGACCATACAGAGTTTGGTGCCGGCAGTGCGCTGCTCGAGCTAAGTGAAGCGGCAAAAAAGAGTGGAAGCTACGACCCGTGGTCACAGCCCCAGGAGGAGGAGCAGGAGGAGACGGAGGAGTTCGTGCCAAAGAAGGCGGCTCCGAAGGCATGTCTTCACTCGAGTCGCACACTTCTCATGTCACTCATGCTGGACTGCAGAAACCTGAAGTAGACCACCCGCGAAAGCATATCGCTGTGCCAGCAGTCCCCTCGCCACATGAAGGTACATCGTATAACCCGCCGGTCGAGGCGCACACTTCGTTGTTGCGGAAAGCAGTGGAGGCAGAAGAGAAGCGTATGAGAGAGGAGGAGGAGCTCAAGCGGACAAAAGAGCAGATTGCCCAAGCGCGCAAAGTAGCCCAAGCGGAGATCGTGGAGGGGGTTGCTCCTGGTATGACAGTCCAAGAGGTCGTGGACGAGGAGGAGCCACAAGAGTCTGGCGAAGTACCGACGAAGAAAATTCCGGAGAGGAAAACCAAGGCAGAAAGGAAGAAAGCAGAGAAGCTGCGGGCCGAGGTATGTATGCCTAGCAATTACATGCACCCGTAATATTGATCGTTCTGCAGAAACGTCTCCTCGCAGAGCGTGCGGCCCAGAAACGCCTCCTGGCCGCTGTACCTGCTGCAAAGGCGCTGCGAAAGCGTCAGATGAAAGCTCTTCGTGAGCGGGAGGCGCAGTTGCGCGAGCGCCACGAACAGGAGATGAAGGAGAAGCAGGCCAAGGGTCTTGCAGGCCAAAGACTTGGCAAACATATCGTGCCGGAGGGCGAGATCGATGTGCAACTTGGCGAAGACTTGTCCGAGAGCCTGCGGACGCTCAAGCCGGAGGGCAATCTGTTCAAAGACCGGTTCCTTAGCATGCAACAACGTGCACTTGTCGAGCCCCGCGTGCCCGTTCTGTGCGTATATGGGTTGGTCTTCTTTGCTAGCACATTGCTCATCCGGCATCCGTTTCTACAGGCCGAAGCGCAAGGCAAAGCTCAAGGAGTACGAGAAGCACGCATGGAAAAAGTTCGATCGCGAACACAACGGCATTTGGGATTGAGCCTCTGTTCCAGCTATTGCTCTCATCTTCTGTTATCTTGGGCTTGTCTTGTGGGCTTACTTGCTATACTACCCATTTCGATTTGCGCGTTATCGCGGAGGCCGTCAGGGTCGCTTGTGGACCTGCAGGGCGTGAGGCGACCTTATGCCTCCGTGATTCTCAACTTTGATATTGACGGCACTTCGGTGAGTTGCACAATTTGAGTCAAGTGCCGGATTCTCCGTACACGTGAACAAAACGTTGCATTCCAGCGATGTATGAGAGCTAGTGGTCCATCGTGCCGTGTACATATATAAAGGGCACAAGTGTTTGCTTGTGGTAGTCGGTGGAAATGATCCTAAGTACGAAGCCACGCCGTCTTCGCGATCTTCTTCAGTCGCTTTTGCTCCTTGAACCTCTCCTATTCACGCCGTGATAACATGAGTACCACAAGGTGGCACCCGAACGAACGCAGGGACGTACCAGATCCTTCTTCGTGGGTTTCTTCTTCTTCTTCCCTTCAGCCTCCTCCTGAGCCTTACGCTGAGCAACCTCCTTCTCCCACTCTCCGACGTCAAAGTAGGCTTCGCTCATGCGTCGGGCTCGCTCGTACTCGGAGACATGTGTGGGGTCGCGTCCATCTGGCCGTGTGAAAGCACCAGTGCGCGCATTAAACTTTGCTGTGTAAGTGAATGCCTGTGGAGTAGAGGATGTGCTGGCAATGAGGGACGGGTCGAGGAACGCCAGCGCCGGGTCGATGCCCTGTGCGGCCGCGGCGGCCTGCAACGCGTATAGGGAGCTCGTCGACGCGCCTGCGGATGCCGATTCCTGCGAGTCAGGAGGAGGTGACGCTGCGGCGGAAGACGTGGATGCCTCCGGCTGCAGCGGGTTGGTCCACGTCGTCTCCTGTGTCTTGGCGTTGTAGAAGTAGTACGCGTTGTGCGCGGGCGACCAGATAGCCTGCCAGTCGCCCGCGGCAGCCGTGGCTACGCCTGCCGGTGCTGCAGGCACCCCCGGTGCACTTGCCGGTGTCGCGCCAGGGCTCGCGGAGGCGGAGGCGGAAGCGGAGGCCGCTGGACTGGTGTTGGACGGGCCCGCCTCGCCAGGCTCGGCCGAGGGCTCTCCGGAGTCGCTGCGCGGGTCCGGCGAGGTGCTTTCGTGCTCGCGCTCGTCGCCGTCAGGCGTGTGCTCGACCTTCTGGCGTTTCGCGGCGGGTGTGCCGTCGTCGGACGGGGACGCAGGGCGGGGAGAGGGAGAGGCAGCGGGACTGGTCATGGTTCCAAGGCAAGATTGGCGGGCGTCTGCTGAAGCGCCACGACGGGCCTGGCCAAGCCCATGTCCCGGGATCTGCTGCCGTGCACGCTGCTACGCCTCTTCCACCGTCGCCACCACCATCCCTCTACCACGCCGGGCGCCCCTGAACATCATCCCCACGCCGCCGACAAGACACCTGTTTATACTGTATTTTTCTGCTATTTACGACCCAGGTGCGTCGTGCAGTCTTAACTCAAGTTACCAGGCTGCTCACGAGTCCAAGCAGCACTGTAGAAGACAGACTTTTTACAGAAGACGAATAGACATGTCGCACTCGCCCGAAGCTCCCCACTACATCCCTATCCCACCGCCCCCTCTTCGCTCGGCCATGAAGCACTCCGCTTCACGACCGTCAACGCCGTCGCAGACACCCAACTCACCTCCCATTCGCTTTTCCCAATCACCTCATCAGAACTCCCCGCGAACATCCCTCTCACAGGCGACAGGCTCTGGATTCCTCGCGTCGGGCTCTGCCTCCGCGCCGCAGAGCCCGCGTGGGGCTCTGTCACCCCTGCCGGCAGTGGTGCAGCAGGGCTACACGCCGAAAGTCGGCTTTGACACATTTGAGGACCCCCAGGCGTCTATGTTCTCTTATACGCTTCATGTACAAAGTGAGGGCTACGCTCGTACGAAGAACACCCGAGTTTTCCTCTGTGCCTCGAGCCCCGACGAGAGCGGCACACAGGCGCTAGAGTGGGCGTTGGATAGCCTTGTCCAGGACGGAGACGAGTTTATTGTATTTCGCGGAGTCGACGACGCAGACTTGAGTAGGTCGCAATTAGGTTAGCCATAGTCGCAGGAAGGCTCACGGTGTGATAGACAAGGAGCAAGCGGCGTACCGAGAAGAGGCACGCGAGCTGATGCGCCAAGTCCAGGAGAAAGCCTCGGAATATGATCCCGATCGCAAAGTGCGTTTCTCGGCGCACGTATGTCGATTGCAGCATTGCTCATTGGCTGCAGGTTTCTATCATTATAGAGTTCATTGCGGGGAGTGTGACGAGCAGCATCGACCGTCTGATCGCGTTATATCGCCCGGACTCGCTGGTCGTCGGTACGAGGGGTCAGCGTGGCCTCATGCAGGCATGGGGAGCCGCGCTTGGTGGCTCAAGTGTCGGGAGCGTATCAAAGTGCGTTTACGCCACACTGGTGGTAGGCGGTCACGCGACTAACTGTGTTTCCTCTCCAGATACTGTCTGAGCCATTCACCCGTGCCTGTCATCGTTGTTCGTCCCGAAAGCAAGGTCAAAAAGGTCCTTGCAAAGCGAAAAGCTGATCCCAAGCGTGGTAAACATTTTGATGAGTGAGTGTCGTTCTCGCCACAAATCTCTCAATTGCAGTGATTGATGCAAGTTCGTATCAGCATGTCGAAGAGCGGGAGGCAGTCTGTCCCCATGTACTCTGCGTTGACACGATAATGTGGGGCGTGTGCGTTGCGATGCACCTGTGAGACCTTGTCCCGGAGATACCCGTTCGTTGACTCGGAAGTAAGCTTGACGGTAGGATATTCTACGTGGACAGTGTATAACCAGACCTTGTATTATACCAAGAAGACGAAAAGTCTGTCGCTAACAATCCATGTCTGTGTAATCATCCCTCACATACCTCCTAGTGTTCGCCTAGATTTCACGTACCCGTGGCCGAGGTACTTTTGCATCAAGAGTGAAGGAATTGACGACCAGCCCGCGATCACGTGCGTATTCTACGCCACGTGGCCAACCCCGAGCCGCGTCGCGTGCGGCGGTCGGGCGCCAAACAACGAACCTTGGAACGACTTTGTCGAGAACGCCGCCCACGACGCCGACGCCTGCGCGCGCGACGGCGACCGCGGACAACAAGATTCTTGGATACCTGCTCAGGACTAGAAGATAACACGCACGCGATGGACGCCAGCGAAGTCGGCCGCTTCGGTACCCTCCGCCTCATGAAACGGCTCGAGCCCGACAAAGTCGTGGCCTCGTACCCAATCGACGACGAGGAGATCACGCTTGGAAGGGACCCAGCGTGTAGCATTAGACTGTACTACGAGAGTGTGAGCGGGCTGCACTGCAAGATCATCTTTCGTGAACGCAAGGTGCGTCCTCCTCGAGCCATGGGCTGTGAATGCTCACCAAAGTGTCCCTGCGTGCAGGCATTCTTGGTTGTGTTAGGTGTGAACGGAGTCGTTGTTGACGGATGTCCCGTCTTCCCTGCCACAAACCCATCCAGTGGTCCCGTCACCGTACCCCTACCGAACAACTCGACTATCGAAGTTCATAAGAAACGTTTCTTGTTCTCATATCCTCCAAAGGAACTACGCGAAACCCTGATCAACACTCCCGCGAAGAATGACCTGTCGACTCCTGACCGCCGGCGGCGGCGTCGAACGCTGCGTATGTCCATGATTCAGAGTGCACAGGTCTTCACCCCCCGTCCAAGCCACGACCCACGCGAGAATTTACGCGTCCTCAAGACGCCAATAAAGTCGCCATTCAAAGGCTCATCGTCTCCAATGAAGCGTAGGGAAAGCTCTCCACTGAAACGCGGCGCGTACTTCCCAGAGGACATCGAGGAGGAAGACGAGGAAGACGAGGATATCGTGCTTGTAGAGAGCAATCATCCGCGCGTCGTCGAGGAGGACCGTGACCTCGTCATTCTGGAGCATGTCGTAGTGCGTGAACCAGAGCCGGAACCGGAACCGGAACAAGTGCAGCGAGGACGGGTACAATATCCCATCCCGGCATCCACCCAACCATCACCGCAAGCCGTGCAGACACCACCGCGCCATCGGTCGGGCTCAAGGCCTTCTCTTCACCGCGCAGTGCTTCTGCGGTCCGCACACCGTACCGCGATGCGACGCGAAATGGAGATAGAGGACGAGCGGGAGGCCGAGGAGGTAGAGGAGATCTTCGAGAAGGTGGAGCAGATGCAAGACCTACAGGCCGAAGATGAGGATGAGGAGGGAGCCAACCAAGAAGAGGAACAGCAACAGCAAACACCGCGGACCGTTTCAGGATGGCGGAAGAGCTTGGATATTGTGAGGGGATGGGCATTTGGAGGATCTCCTGCTGTGCAGCGTACTGAAGATGACACTCAGGAAGGCGATGAGGAGAGAGAGCAAGAACGAGAACAGGAAGAGGCTGAGCCGGAAACTCAGGTGCGCATGTTGCACTTTCAACACGATGTTCACTCACGCACTCCGCTAGTTTGCTGAGGACGTAGAGCCCGAAGGGGGGCCTGAACAGGGACTGGACGAGCAAGCTCAGGGCGAAGAAGCTCAGGACGAGGAGTACGAAGACGAAGTTTATGAGGAAGAAGAGTCAATGGAGGTGGAAGAGGAAGAAGAGCCCATGCACGAAATGCCGCCTCCCGCCACGATTACTCGAGGACCCTTCGCAGTTCCACAGAGGCCATTAGGCAAGTTCATGACTCCTCAAGCCCCGCGGAATGCCAATCTCGATGGCACGCGAAATAAATCTCGTGGACATGTCCGCTACTCAGTTGGTGGGTTCACACCTGGAGGAATATATGGTACAGGCACTGCGCCCTCCACACCCGGGCCTTCACATGGAACATCGGGACCTAGGCGGGTGCGTGTCGTCGAGCCCTGGAAGGTCGACGAAATCACTGTGCCGCTTAACGATGTGGAGGAACACGAAGAAGAGACTAAGCATAGCGAATTTAGTGAACCTGTATTGCCAGGCACACCGAGGCGTGAGGTGTCGCAATCCCCGACGAAGAGGGAGAAACTGTCTGAAGAGGAACGCAAGGTAGTCTAATACGATCTTCATGATGAGCCTATTCTGAACCTTCATCAGGCGATCCTCCAGCGCCGCAAGTCCCTTCTGACAGAGCCTGACTTCTTCGGTGGCCAGACACCGGGTCGCCGCGTATCACTCTATCCGCCACTATCGCCCATGAAATCTCCTTCCAAACCTCTCACGTCTATTCAAGATTCGCCGCATCCTTCAACATCGACTATGCACGCTGCACCGGAGGGTGCAGAAGCGGGGCATGAGGATGCATCCGTGCTGCTTGCGCGCATGAAGCATATGGTGGAAGACGCAAAGCGGCGGCAGAGCATGGGCCCGCGGCCGTCGTTCGCGAGCGGTGCGCTGCCAACACCGCGCAAGAGCAGCGGCGGCTTCTCTCTGCTTGCGCCCGATGCGGACGGTACACCTGTTCGGCCGGTCTTCATCGATGACGGGCAGAGCGGGGATGAGGATGCGGAAGACGAGGACGTCAGCGACAAGGAGAATGAAGGCGCGCCACCGCAGACGCAGACAGAGGAACTCAGCGAGGAAGAGCACGATGGGGAGGACGTGCACATGGCCTCTGGAGACGAGAACGCACAGGCTGAGGAGCAGCCGCACCCACAATTCAAAGCGCCATATTCGAGAGCAGCCTCGAGACCCCGCGGATGGACGGTCTGAAGCACATGTTTGGCGCACACCAAGCAGAGGCTGCGACACCCTCGTTCCGCGGTGTGCGCGAGATGTTCCATCGCCCGGCCCAGAGTGCCGCGCTGGAGACACCGAGGCTCGAGGGCGTGCGGCAGATGTTCACGCGTGCGGACGGCGTCGCAGCATGCTCGTCGAGAACCCGAGTTCGCCAAGAGGTACCGGCGACCCCGGCATTCGAGGGTGTGGGCAACATGATGCAGACACCCGTCGCGTACAGGGCAGCCGCGGAGGAGGAACCGGAACTTGAACAAGAGCAGGAGGAGGGACGTGATGCGGAAGTGCGCGCCGAAGCGCCGGAAGAATCTGCTGGAGAGGATGACAGGCACGACGACAACGACGACGAGAAGGAGGAAGCACAACCTCCAAAGTCTCGCGCTAGGAAACGATCTTCGCAGCAGAAGACCCCAACCACACGCCGGACATCACCGCGGAACGTCCCTCCACCAGAGCCTGCTATCGAGGAGCCTGATTTGTCGACGGTGGACGAGGAATTGGCCGCGCCTGCCCCGGCTGCCCGGGTCACCCGTAAGGGCCGTGGCAAGGCCGCTGAAAGCGACAGCGAGCAGGAGGTGGAGGTACCCGTACCGAGGACGAGGCGTACGCGCAAGGCGTCTGCATCACCTGCGCCCGAAGAGCCAGGGACGGCGACGAGGACACTGCGCTCCCGCACCAAGACGCCGACGCCTCAGCCCGAGGATCCTCCCGCGGCGGCCGCTAGCAGTCGGCGGCGTGCACGAACACCTATTGCTGAAGAAGACGAGGAGGATCCACTCGACCTTATCGCGCGTGCCCCCTCACCTGAGGTGCCTCTTCCGGAAGAGACCGACGACGCGCCTTCCAAGCCGGCGAGCAGGGTGCGGCGCACCGCCGCGAAGGGCAAGTTCGTACTCGAGGTGAAGGAAGAGGAGGAAGACGCGCCTCCGGCCCCGCGACGGCCCCGAGCGAAAGCCCGCCGCACGGGGCTCGACGGTCCCGCGGGCGGTGCGCGGACGGCGGCCTGCAGGCGCGACTGCAGCGACAGCGTCGAGTCTCGCGCGCACGTCGAGCATCCCGCGGACAGCGCCTGCTGCGGCGCGCGGGAGAACCGTGTCGTCTACGTTGCGCCGCCCTGCGACGGTGCCCGCGGCGAGACAGACCGCGACAGAGGCGCGGAACAAGGAGAACACGCACGACGAAGACGAGCCCGAGCGTCCAGCGGCGACGCGGCCGCCATCGAGGATCGCGCGTGGCACGGCGAGGGCGGTCCCCACTCGTACACGTGCGGCGTCGGTCGAGCAGACTGCCGAGGCTGGAAAGAGAGTGAGCAGGACAAAGACGACGGCGCGCAAGTGAGCGTGATAATGGCTAGGCTTTGATACCCTCTGCTGTGACTACTTATTAGCGTTCGTTCACTTGGCAACAATGTCAAGGATCCCTTCTGTGGCGTTCAAAGCATAGTTACTGTGCATATGATCGGGAGAAGGCACTCAAGTCGACTGCGATCGACACGTTGCTAAACCCGATTGCAGCGGACAAGAACGCATTAGATTGCTAGTAAGTTTAGATACGGTACGCAGGCAGGAGCAAGCCAACTACGAAGAGCCTATGTAGTATCCAAGAAAAAGAGACAAGGGTCGAAGGAAAATATTTGATACACTTTTCGAGGCACCGATGCTGGACAGTGATGATACAGTGGTGGGTATGGGGAAGGCGAAGGGTAAAACAAAGAGACTACTAGGATCGTCTTTCGACGAGAGGCTGTAAGGTCGAAGTCCGCGCTGCCAGAGGCAGCCTTGAGAGACGTAACCCGCGTCCCAATCCATGCACGGCGGTGCCGCTCACTGGCGGGCCATGCGGTTGAGCGCGGTGAGGAGGATCTCGTACGCCAGGTCGATGACACCCCAGAGCTCGGTGTCGAAGATGCCGAACGCGCACGTGTTCTTCCAGAGGTTCGTGACGAGCTTGGCATTGGACATGAGGATCTGGAGGCCGCCCTGGGTGCCAGCCTGGGAGTGCGCGGCGAGCGCGAGCTGCTGTGCGAGGCGCGCAAGGCGGTCCGGCGTGAACTGCGCGGTGTAGCCGCGCGGCGTGCTCGACGAGGCGCCGCCGGCCTGCGGGAGGTGCGCCGCGAGCGAGGGCAGGAGCGCAGCGAGCAGCTTGTCCGCGCGCTTGTTGTGCAGGAACGCGTGCAGGTGCGGGAACGTCGCGGCGTCGGGCACGGCAAGCGGGACGACGGGGAGTGTCAGCGATGTTGCGCGCCCCGACGGTCGGGACGGCGGGAGCGCGGGGAGGTTCGCGCAGTGCGCGGCGAGCACGAGCGAGTGCGTCGGGTAGAGCATCGCCGTGTTCGCGGACTGCGCCTGCGCAGCGGCGAACGAGGCCGCGGTCGGCGTCGTGGGCGAGGACGTGGACGGTTTTGAGGAGGTGACGGCGAGGATGTGCGTCGGGAAGGACGCCGAGGGGGGCGCGCTCGAGCTCGGGCGCACGGGCGCGTCGAGGGCAGACGGCAGGTGCGACTTCGGGAGCGAGCTAGGGATGGAGAGCAGGTTGACAGCCGTGACCATGCTAGCGATGTGGCGCACACAGGTGAGCGAGAGACTAGAACAAAAGAGGATAGCGCCACATACTCGTATGCCTGGCGAGCGAGATGCTGGCGGATGTACTCAATCGGGACGTCCGCCAGCTCGGGAGCGAGGGCGGCGATCGTGTTGCGGTCGACCTCCATGAACGGAGGGCGGGCGAGGGTCCGCGGCATGTTGATCGACGGCGAGGAGGCGGTGTGAGTCGCGCGTTCCATGTTTTGCATGGCGAAGTGGGGGGCGGGCTGCGCTTGAACCTGGAACATGTTTATAAAGTGGGATATGAGGGAGATATTAGGATGGAAGATATTCAAGTAAAGGCGTGATCTATAGAAGCGAAAGGCAACGAGTCGAGAGCTAAAGTGAAGTGACGAAGGAGTCGAGTCTAGTGAAGGCCGGACTTGTTTGGTGATCGTTCGACTGTTGCGTAGCACGTACTTATACGATGCATGCGGTCCAAAGCGAGCACAAGGCGGAGGCGGAAGGCGTTGAGGAGGAATAAGGCGAGGTACGGATTTGGATGCTTGCTTGTCTCCCGCTGAGGAATGGGCCACCGCTGGCGCCCCACGTGTAGACTGTCCGTCTCCATCTTCTGGGTCGTCTTCGCCATTGCAGGCTATCGTTGTCGTCGCCCAAAACATATTTCGCTCTGCGCCAATCCGTCACTGGCTTGCTTCTGATCCTAGTACACCATTGCTAGCAACTAATTGCCATCGCGACCGTCCCATCGCCCCTTGTACTCGCCCGCCCAAATGACCGGGAAGCTCCCGTGAGCTACGGGCCCCAGCCGCTCCCCAAATCCGTGACAAGGCGCGACCGTGCAATGCTCTCAGGCCCGTCGGGCCCACGCTCGCCATACCCACGGCCGCAGCCCACCCACAAGCGATTATCATAGTCAGCGTTTCCGCTCGTCCCCTGGTTTGAGGACACGCTTCTGCTTCCAAAGGCTCTGCAGGACATCTGGCTTTTTCCGTGTCGAAGTCTCGTCGGAACGAGGTGCTGCGTCGAGGGCGCCTTGCAGGAGCTTGGAATACAGTCCTGCCCTGTTATCATTGCCTTGTTCATCCAGGCCAGTAGTTGACGGCTTGCTTGTCCACCGGGATGGCTGTCTATCTTCCGCAAACCTCTCTTCCCAGCCTTTTCCGGCCCGTCGCTGTCGCTGTCAAAACATCAGCCATGTCTCGAGTGCGGACAAACCTCGCGCTTACCGGTTTAGTAGCTGCTTCGAGGTCGACGTCAATGTCCTCGCTCGCTGCGGCGGCCAATGTTCGCCAATCCAGAGAATTTGCGCCCTCGTCAGACATCCCCCTTTCTGTCGAACGTCGGCCTAAAGGTTTCTCATTCGGAAGGTTGTCAAAGTCGAACTCGGCGGCAAAATCCAAGTCGGACAGCAGATATGGGTCCTCTTGAAGCAATTCAGAGGGCAGTGCCTTCCGGAGCTGCGCCATAACATTTTCCGCTTGATTGCTAACTTTTTTCAAGCTCGCCTCACCCTCGGGAAGTTCAGATCGCACAGAGCGTGGTGTATGTGGAGATGTGCTACTGGGAGTTCGTGTAAGCTCGGCGCCCGCCGCAGCATGTTGTGGCGGACCGGGACGAGTGCGCCTTGTGGCTACTGCTGAACGGTTGGCATATCTTGCGGGCCGGGAATCCGTCGACGATTGAGCTGCAGGTAAATTCTGCCGCTTTTCTGCTTCCAAATTCCACTGCACCTCGAGCTGCCGGCCCTGGTCACGGATCTCTTTGAGCGCGACTCGAAGGCCCAGAATCACGTCAATCCAGGGCATTCTGAACATTGTTAGCTCCGGAGACATGACATAGGTCCAATCTTCGACACCGCATGACCATTAACGCAAAAATGTTGGACGAGGATGAACGCACCTTCTAGGACAAGGTCGCGTTGTGGTTCATTCGAGAACAAGATCGCCTCTTTCCCTTCTGCATCTCTCCCAACGTATGCACCACGGATGACGATCAAGTTCGCGGCCTCCTTGATCCTGGTCTTCATACGCCTGCGATAGACGACGTGCTTGAACATCATCTCGTGATTCATGACGGTGACGAGGGACATGTTCACTTTGTGCTCGGATGGCTCTGCCAGATGGAATGGCGGGTCTGGCCAGGCGTTCTCGGGTTTGAACAACGAGCCCTTGGGGAATGCACGGAGCAGGAAGCCGGGCTGCTTTGAGGAGGGCATGAACTTGCGCATGTTTGTCGGTTTGTACTGCGAGGCGGGGTGGTTCGGGTCTATCCGCTGGAGGCGGCCATTGTAGTTGCCATAGAACAGTGCCGGACCGATGAGGCCTGGCGTAGTACGCTTGAACTGCAGCAGGTTAGCCAGACAGGTTATGTGCAACGAGATAGGCATGAACGCACGTTCACAGAACTAGGGACACCAGCCCTCGGCAGTCTAGATAGTTCGGTGCATTTCTGCATAGAGATGACACTACCGCCGACCTCAGAGCCAAGGTTTGAGAGCGGATAGATGGTAGATAATGAGATGGATGAGGTCGAGCTTTGGAAGCCGGCCGTCCCTCCGCCCACTGGCAGATCGGTCAAATGATCGCATCAACGGATCACGATGCGTCCACTCAACCACCCTCACGATTCTCGTACTCAACGTCAATCTCGAGCAAAATATTGTCCATGGATAAGCTCTGCATGTCGGCACGAACAGTGGATACCATACTCATAGACATCAATATAACTGCGAGATTCCGATTGATGACAATCTACAGAGGTATAATACAACAGAGGCACTACGACATACATGGCGGGTGGTCGAGGGCGCCGGAGAGCTCAGTCGTCTTGTCCAGAGCCGAGGCCAAGAGGGTTAGAGAACATCTCCATCATCTTACCCGCAAATCCGCCTCCTCCTCCTTGCGGTGCGGTGGGCTGGACGGGCTGCTGCGAGCCTTGCGTGGGCTGATTACCTTGCTTAGGAGCTTTGACGATAAGATCAGCTTGTTGCCTGCGGGGGTAGTCAGACGAGCCGACGATAGAGTTATGGTACGCAAGACACACAGCTTCAACCTCAGGAGCAGCTTCCTGTTGGCGCTCTGCATGTCATACCCAACCTTCATGGTCCGAGCAAACAGTTCGGCGCGCTGGTCGGTCTCTTGGGCCCTCAAGATCTTCCAACGTGAACGTTGAGTTTTCGGCGGTCCAGTCCAAACTGACGCCTCACCTTGCCCAAACGGTCGATCCGTCCTTGATGTCTCCTTCACTGATCAGTCGCACGACCTGCACTTCCGTCTCGTCTACGGTCCACCCGAAGGCACTCGCCATCTTCTCGAGCTTCACCGTAGCAAACGGCCGGAAATACAGTGCTACCGCCTTCGAACGGATGAGTTGCGTCAAGTTGGCGAGGTGTGGTGCGAGGTGCGGTGACAGCGCATGCTGGGTCTGCGAGCCGCTAGTCAAGGCGAGGCAACATAGTTTGGAATAGACTGCACCCACAGAGTGTCTCTCAGGCTCTCCAATACTGCCTTGAACTTTCCGTTCAGCCAATTTTCGACAAGCTCCCGGGTGTAGGGTTCGGACTCAAGGTAAGAGTTCACGAAGACATCGTTCTCCATAATCTGTGTTTGTCCATGATCAACGAGCGGTTCAAACAGAGACCACAGAAGACGGACCTGAGACTTGATTTGCGATCTCTGAAAAGTTGCAAGGGCGCATAGCGTAGCGTAGGTCGCGATATCTGATGGATGAATCACCTATGTCCTGCCCATTAGCCAGACATCGATCGCGTGCTCTATTCGAGCGTACCTTGTCGGCCCAATGGCCAAGACTGAACGCACTGCCCGCTCGCGTGAATGCAGCAGCGGCCTTCTCATAGGAGCCGAGTCCAAGGTGGCTGAGACCAGTTGCCACCTCGAGTTTGGTCTGTGTCTTCTGACGCTCGTTCAACGCACGATCGCGGCTTGCTTGCGCGGCTGTTGCGGCAGCATGTGGTGTCGCTGCGGACGAGGCGGACGTGTGTGCAGAGGATCGCACAGTACTCGATGTCGCATCAAGGGCGGGTTCTGCCTTGAAGACGTACGTTGGGATGTGAGCATAGTTGCGCTGCTCGATGAGCAGTTCGAGCACAGCAATGCACATGTCGAGCACGTGCTGACTGGTCGTGCAGAACTCCCTGAGCTTGGCGTAGTGCTTCAATGCAGTCTGGTAATCGCCCACGGAGCGATAGAACTCGGCCAAATCGCGGTGGGCCATCTATACATCTATACGGTAAGCACATTAGCGCAAGGTAGCATAATACGACGCCACCCACTCGAATGCTCTCTTTGATCATGTTACTGCTGTACGTCTTCAATTCCACCTCCAACTTCGCCCTCTCGTCCTGGTTCTTCCTGGTCGTCTCTTCGATCCATGATTGATCGATACTAACGACCTCATGGAACGCAGGCAGGGACAGGTCGCTTGGAGCATTGGACTGGGCTTGCTCGTAGGCACCCATGAGCTGAGCGTATAGCATAGTGTCGCGCATGTTCCTGATCTGCTTTGCCGCTAGTTTTGCAGCTTGGACAGCTAGCGTTGGGCATTGAGGGATGAGGAAGATGAGACGATCGACAAGGGCCCGGCCAGTGTAGTTCGATACATATTGGTCCAGGTCAAACGGGTGGTTGTCGTCGAGTGGAAGAACTCGCGCTGAGCCGTATCTCCTTGTTTGGTGTTGCTGTTCGTCAATATCCATGTCCATCGTGCTTCAGGAGGAATGAGAGCCCTTGGTGCAGGGGTGTTAATTACAAGTGTAGCCGTGCATGAGGCGCGTCAGTGCGCGTCCTACTCTCTCCTGTCAGCTACATACTTTGATTGCTCAGTCATTGGAAAGACTATTTAGCTCAACGGTCTTATTGACTTTTTTTCTATCCGGAGTGAAGAGTTCGAATCCCGCTAAAGCCTCCTTTTTTGCCTGGAAATGTATCTGCCCTCCGCGTGCCACCCTGTCCTACATTGTCTCCATATGAATAGACACACATATTGTTAGCATACCATATCTCGCCACCTCGCTGCTGATCATAGTATATACAGAACTCGAGACAAGAAACTACGAGTGTCCTCCAACAGTGCTCGCTCTCCACAGCATCCATGCTTCCCAATTTTTCCCGACATACTCGTGAACTTTGCTCCAATCCCGACAGATGTGCACCGCACCCAGGCCTCTCCCACATCCTGCGAGCCCGGTACGATTTCAGGCTCCAAGGTTAGGTCCGCCGCGCACATGATCGTCTGCCTGAGGTAGTTCAGGCAGTGCGCAGAGTGCTCGACGTCGCGCGCGCCGACATGGCCGTGGCCTCCCTGGCCGTGTCCTTGCGAGCCGAGTATTGCATGTCGGAGAGAGTCGAGGCAGTGGATCTGGTGGTACAGCGACAGGCTGAAGAAGCGCTTCTTCGGGCCTAGATGGATGAAGCCTTGCAATCTGCCGGGATAGATGGACTGCCACTCGGCTTCGGCGTCGCTCGAATTGAGTGAGTAGTGCCGCGAGTCTTCGAGCACCATCGCCACTGGATCTCCGAGGTCTAACGGCAGATATGGAGGATAATCATCCCCCTCCCAACCTAGATGGTACGAGAGGTCAGTCTGGTATGCGAATACATTGTCGAACTAGAGGCTCACTGTATTCGTCCTCAAAAGTATTTGATACCGGAACTGAATGAGAGCATGAACACTGCGATGATGCGCGGTGCTGCATCTGCATCCATGAGACGGCGAGCTGGATGATCCCCGACAGGAGTAGCGCCACACTGCCCACCACCACCGCGTTGTTCGACAGTAAGCGTCCGAAGTAAGTCCTCATCTCGCACAGAGCAATAGGCGGCCGCAAGGAGTAGGTTTATCAAGTCGAGGCAGACTCGACTCCGAGGTGGACTGTATTACGATCGGCGTCGAGCCTCGACAAATTCGGAGGCGGAGCCCCTGTGTCTCTCCGGATCCGCAACGGGGAATGACGGGTGTGAACGACTCCGTGGCGCAGAGTGCTCGTGCTAAAGATATCGGGTCGTCGGGCGTCGTCGGCGCACGGTTCAAACCACACCTACGTGTGCCCCAGGATGCGGAACAAGAACGAGTTTCCCACTCGTGTGATCTGTGCGTGACGTGCGTCAGGCATTCGGACGATTCGGGACTGTGCGCTCTCGTAAGGGCACCTGAGCGAGTCAGCACAAGTTGCCGGAGTGATTATAAAGTACGGACTTGCGCGGGAGTACAGATGTTCAATCCGACATCGCTGACAGCATCACGTTCTGTGCCACCTCTAGCCCCAAAAGCAGTCATGATGACTAGTTATATACTGATTATTATACGTCCTAGAGTGAATATACCCTGCATGATAGATATCGAAAGCATATGCAAAGAGTCTATGCGAGATGTAGTCCAAATACAAACAACGCGTCACCTCTGCCTCGCGCAGAACGCTACGAGTTGAGGTCGCGTCGATGCCGTACCTTGACGGCATCGATCGTCGCTGTGTGATTCGGTCTACGCTCCCAGATGGGGTCGACGTCAGGACCATCAAGATCACCAGCGCCGTCCCAACCCCAGCACCACACTGCGGATTGCACAGGTGAGTATCGAGGTGTCTACGTACAAAGGGGCCGAGCTCACCATATTCGGGGCCCGGCTGGAACTCTAGCGGTTCGCTCTCTTCGTCAGTGAAGAGACGATCGTGTGGTCCGAACCATTGGCGGTCTTGCGGATCAGTACGAGGGTTATCTGGAAGCCCACCCAAGCGGACGTAGCCTCGTATTGACGTCAGGTTCTTGCGTGGAGGGTGAATAATCTCGAAGACTCGCTGAACGGCGAACATCGTGTTAGTGAAGAGCTAAGAGAAAACTGCATGGGGTACTTACGTTGTCGTATGCGAGCTTGACCCTGGGGACCATGAGAATACGGCCGTATCCCGCTTCCCAATAGTCATTCGCAATCAAACTACATTCACTCGCCGAACATTCGCCCTCTGTAATGCGTGCCATACGGAAGCGAACGTGGGGCGGAGCGTAGAACGGCGCAGGATCCATGATGGCAATACCGTTCCAGCAGGACTGCATCTGAACCGGAAGGTGACGTTGGAAGCGCTCTTGTGACTGGGGCTGGTGGAAGATGGATTCGAACGGAGCGTTTTCGAGCGCTGTGCCATTAATATCGCGTGCGACCCAGTTATCGTAGAACACAGGAGAGCCCTATTCTCTGTAAGCAAAAGACAGAGGATGATGGCAAGAGAGCACTCACAAGTTCCTCGTGGAACATGTAATCCGTGGCACAGGTGATGCCAGCGTTATTCTTCCGGCTTTGCCAAATCAACTCCAAGAGGTCGTCTACGCATGGCAGAATGTCATTCATGAAGATAATCGTGTCGAAGTACTCGTTCTGGGTATTGCGAAGGTCATGCAATGGCACGAACGCGGCGTTCCGAACCTCTGCTAGGTATTCGATACGATGATTGAACGCGCCGCGAGTGCGCATGGATGTCTGAATCTTGACGCGCAAGCCGACGGACTTGCATAGAGCGTTGAATATTTGTAGGAGAGCCTTCGTCTGGTCCGTGGAACCGTTCTCGTATATAGAGACATAGACGTTCTGGTAGCCCAAAATAGAGGACACCCGGAAGAGCGTGGCAAAGAGGTCAGGAATGATGTCGAAAGAGTTGTACAAGTTGATAGCGAAGAAGTACTTGTGGGTATCCGGGTTCCTGGGTCTTGAAGGTGGGACATAATCACCCTCCGAGCCGGTGCTCAGGCGAATGGCGTCGAGCCATGATGTACGTGCAGGAGGCAAGTGACCGATGAGAGAGGCATATCGTTCGCGTGCTTGCTCCTTGTAGAGGGGCTGCGCGTTTCGGGTACACTCCTTGGTGTAGTGCGGGGAGAGTGTCGTCAGAAGCTTCAATACACGAAGACGCTGTTCTTCGGTGGGCACGCTTATGGGGTGTTTCGAGGACGAATGTATCGTTTGCGGTAGTGATGAGATGCCACCTCTCCATAGTGTACGGTGCTTCAGGAAGGCGTAAATATGGATGAGCAGAGCGAACAAAGCGTTGCGCGACTCACGTCTGCTGAGGTGAAGATGTTTGCTACTATAAGCCCAATGAAGATACCGATGGAGATGGACACCCATGTCGGGAGCTTGGCCAGCGGATTATTACTTTTGGGTTGCATGTTTGTCGAGGACTGGGGCAAGAGGGATGAGAAAGAGTTCGCAGAAGAGTAGACTGGCCACGTACCTGTAGAACACTAAGACCTCGCCTCGTTATACATCCAGTGATCCCCTCTACGCCTGAGTCGATATCCACTCAGTAAAGAGCGCCTTCTAGAGCAGAGCGAAGCACAAAGCAACGTTGTTCGTAGAGCAAAGGAGCGGCGGCCGCTGGTGGTCGGGCGAGCGTGAGCAGCGACGTGAGGGAGGGAACCAAGTCTAGATTTTGATCGACTTCCGGATCGGGGCAGCGTCGCGCCTTGGCTTGGCATCTCCCGCCCCTGATTGGACGGCAAACCAACACCGCGTCCTCGCCTCATCTCGTTGTCCACGACGTCGACGATGCGCTTCACAGCGTCGAAGACAGCGTCGTCGAGCCTTCAACATCGAGCTGGGCAACCGCAGCTTAGACTTTACACTGTCTGCTGTGCCGAGGCAATTATAGCCTCTATGTGTGATCGCCGGATCGAGATTCCTCTCGGTAACCATGTCTCCGTGGGTCTTCGCTTGCGCATGAATAGTGACGGGGTGGACTCGCGCTGTATCGCGTCCTCAACGAGAGCGTACTCCATAGCCATTTTAACCAGAATTTTATGGCCCACAAGGCAGTGAGAGAAAGTGCGAGTGGGGCGTGTGAATCACTGGGGAGTGCCATTTACGGCAAACGGTATTCTGGCGAGGTCCTTCACCTCGACCAAGTCCGCTTCTGCCTGGCATGCAGCGACGTGCAGGAAAAGGGGTCGCACACATCTCTCCTCCACTACCACCATCTCGCATGGGCTCCCTTTCAGAAAAGCCGGCATCCCGCCTCAACCAGAAGACCCTCGGGGTCACCAACAGGATATGGCTCATTCTCGTAGTCTTCACTGCACTCGTTCTCTTCACGCGCTCGATACTGCCATCCGACACCTCATACTACGGGCGACATAAGCTCTTGCACATCGACGCGAAGCCAAGAAACTACCTGAATGTCTCAGAGGGGAGCCCTGCGCCGTTCTCTTTCTGCCCTGCGCTAGGTCCTGGTGACGAGCTGGCCGACAAGTACGACCCAGTAGCGCTACAGAAAACGAGACTGCACACGGGAACTGGTGCACGCATTCAGCGTGTCATCACGAGAGCCTTGTCTGGGCTCCCCGTCACGATAAGCATCGTTGGCGGCTCCGGTGAGTGGTTGTCCCTTGAAGCTAGCAGCATGCAGTGAGTTGCTGCGCGCTGTATGGTCGTCCGCATAGCTGTCTTGGTCCATGGCTTGCATCTCTGCTCCTATCACGAGCATCTCCTGCTCTTCGACTTAGACCACCGAGCCAGCTGTCAATTTATCTGCTGTACGCGCTACGTCGGACGCCCAAGACCATATCATCTCATCGTCTCTCACCCTGTCGCATCGGTATACTGACTCTTTCTCTTTGCAGTGTCTGCATGTCACGGTGCTGGCGATGACCCCCTGTCTCCAACATGTTACCCCTCACGATTCTTCAATTGGTGGAACAGTGTGTTTCCACACCCCGCTTCTGAGCTTACCAACGGCGCCATGCGTCGCACAAGCTCAGCATACTTCTCTTTCTGCAATGCCCATCACGTACCAGACGTCACCGACTTGGTCATTGTAGAGTTGGATGTAGATGACTCAGGGTGCGTCCTTCATCTGGTCATTCCTGCCCATGGTATTAACTTAGTCCTTGTAGAGACCGCCAGGCGATGGACAACTTCGAGCTTCTCATCCGCTCGCTCCTAATCCGACCAGACCAGCCTGCTGTACTAATACTTGGACATGCAAGTCCTCAGTCACTGGAACAGAGTGGCTTCCTTGGCCCCGAACAGTGGCACACACTTGTCGCGCAATTCTATGATGTTCCTCACGTCAGGTAAGCAGGATATGTACTCCTCTCGAATGTTTACTGATTTCGGAGAGTAGCGCGAAACCGTTATTGTACCCCATGTATCTCAACGATCCCTCTTCCGTACAACAGTACTTCGCCGACCCTATCCTCGCCAACTCGAAAGGCCACGAACTACTTTCCGATGTCCTCATCTCCTACTTCCAATCTCAAACTTGTGCCGCATGGGCATCTGCGGTTGGCACTGCTCCCGAGCTCATCCCTGGCCCGGGCCCTGTAGTCTACCAGGAAAAGGCCAAGACGCCAACCGATGCCCGTGGTCTGTTTGGAGGTGTCGCACAACGAAAGGGTGCCGCAGGTGCCGCAGCACCAGAGGATCCAGAGGACACCGGCGTGAACGCGAACCCCGCGCGAGTCGCATTCGCCGAGCCGGGCACGCGCCAGCTCTCTGAGCAGCTGTACCCGAACCTGAAGGTGCCGCAGGCGCGGATCGGCGCGCGGCCGGCGGAGTACGCGGCGCGCTCGTTCGAGGAAGTCTCGCCGTTCTGCGTGAGCGCAAACGACCTCATCAACCCGCTCCCGCCGTCGATGTTCTCCGGCAGCGGTTGGGAGGTCTTCCACCCCGCGCCCGGCTCCGCGGAGCTCAGCAGCCACGCGCACTACTGGTACTCGACCCTTCCCACGAGCAAACTCCGCGTTGGGCTGCAGGTCGGCGCAGGCGATATCGGCATCTACTACCTCAAGGAGCCCGCGAGCGAGGTCGGCCTCGGCAGCGCGGTTGAGTGTTGGGTGGACGACAACTACAAGGGCGCGGTTGTCATCGAGAACTCTGCGCAAGTGTCAGAAGCGGTGCCAGCGTACGTTCTTACTATTGCTGCGTCGCCCACGTCACTCATGTTCGTTTCAGGCTTGAGATCATCGACCACTACGTCTCACGCGGGTCGCACTTTATCGAATGTCAACTCCTGGGCGAGGAAGACGACAGGAACGTGCCGCCATTCAAGATAATCGGTGTCTTCTCCACGTAATTGTACTGTTGCGTTCTCTTCTTCCACTATCAGTGAGGCGTCCAGGACCCCTCAGCATCGGTACGGACCACCTTGGGACGCTGGTACGCTTTCCAACGTTCGCATGATACGCGATTCGCTCCTTGCACAGAATAGCTTTCCTTTGATTTATTAGACCACACCTATATGCCGCACTTACTTACATGGGCTTGCGATAATAATAAGTATTTAAGGATCAGATGCATTTGTGCGCCTTACGATCGTGACGTCGTCGGAATGGATGACTTGAGCAGACTGAGGGAAATGTACACAAGCACGCCTACTTGATTCCGAAGTGACACTGAACATAGGAGAAATGCATGACAGAGCGTACGTATGGATAACAGCATGGCGGCATGTGTACATAAAGGATTGGCCGGCCCCTCGACCCCTCCTCGCTCAAAAAATGACAGATATGGGAGACGTTTACTCAGCCTCAACGACTGTCGTCTCGAGACCCTATTCCGCAAGTTAGCATCTCCTATCTAGTGAATCACCTAGATGACGCACCTTGAAGGACTCGACAATGACGTGGGAAGCGTAGGTGAAGAGCTTCTCCTTGGCACCCTCCTCGTCGTTACGTTTCCCTGACACACACGAGTCAGTTTCGAGGATCTACAGCTCTCCGTTGCTTTGCAACTCACGCTCGAGCTTAACCCGTATCCTGTGAGGCACGCTCTTGATGCCCTGAGCCCAGATAGCCTGGTTGAGCTTGGGGTCGAGGCGGACGTCCTTGGTGCCCATGGCCTTCTGAGCGAACTCGATCACCGACTTGACGGCATGGGGGGCACGCTTCTTGAAGGAGCGACCGTGCACGCGCTTGTGCAGGTGGATAGTGTATTCACGGGTGACGACGTCCTGGAGGGCAGAGCGCGTCTTGCCGGTCTAGATTTGTGCGCACGAGCAAGGTGACAACATAGGGATTCGGGTGGGCAGAGGCGGCAACGAACGGAAGGGCTGGTAAGCGCAAGTCCTGGGTCCTATTGCACTCAAACACACCTTTTTGGTGCCAGTCGTGGGGGCCTATGTATCGCCAAACGTTCCTTCAGCATTTCTGGATACACTTTCACGCAGCTCGACGACGTACCATGTCTTGAGGATGTCGGAGTCGATGAGCGAGGGTCACACCTTCCTGCTTTCCTGTCTGAGCGAGCGCTTAAGCGCCCAATAAGGTTCAAGGCGCTGGTGCGTGGCTGCAAAGCGTGGGAATGTACTGTATAGTTTTTGCCACGTGCGTGGCCTCGGCGGCTGCTCGGGATAAAGCGTGGGAATGATGCCCGCGTGAGGCAACTGATGTGCCTGGGAGAGCGCGGCGCGTCTCGCGTGTGCCATGCGGGGAGACTCTGCTTTCGGTGTTCCCTTTGTGCTCCTCCTCATTATCCTCCGGATGGGCACTCGCTTTATTCACTCGCTCTCAGCTCTCCATGTATCATCGCAATTGCTATCAGCAACCGGGAGATTTTCCTCGCCACGCGGTCAGCCAAGCTGACGATATTCCAGGCCCCCCTTGACCCAGCGAACCTGAAGCCCTTGTCATGCATTCGGTCTCTTGGTTTGTTTATGGACGACCCTTTGCTTCCCGTTCCTAAAGAGGCTTGGGCAAAGGCACACGGGCCATTTCCATTCATCAGCCGTGATACGAGCGGCATATAAAGGGCACGCCTGTTCGATAGAGCGAGCATAGCAACTCTCCCAGAGTTACTTGGAACTGCCCTTCGACCTTCCCGCAGCCCCGAGCCTTTCAGTCTTTACACCTGTATCTATTGCTACTATGCGTTTCACGCTCGCCACTGTTCTCTTTGCTGGTGCTTTGTCCGCCAGCGCCGTGACGCTCCAGGCCCGGCAGTCCTTCCCTGGTAAGTCTGTGGTTCTCGCTGATCGCTGCAGTGCTGACCTGTACTCGCGCGTAGACTGCGCAAACTCCTGCGTTGTAAACCCTAAGAACACGTATGGCTGCAGCGCCGTCGACGATGGCTGCTTGTGCAGGAGCCAACAATACGTCGCCGACACTACGCAGTGCATTGTGAGCGCTTGCTCCGCAGCGGATGCCGCTAGCGCAGAGGCTCTTTCTCGTCAGCTGTGTGCAGCTGTTGTAAGTTCAAAAGTAGCCCCAACACGAAATAGCCAACTAATGTGTTCATGCAGGGAGTTACTCTGACTGCCACCCCGACACTTGCGCCGTCTGGCTCCGACACGTCTTCCAGTGGTCCCTCAACCTCTGCTCCTGCTCCTAGCTCCATTTCGCCGTCCGGTTCTGGCAGTGCTACCTCTGGCGCACCTACCACGTATGTCACTCTCGTGTCAACGGTTCTATGCTATTCTGACAAACACGTCTCTAGTACACAGACAACTAATGGCGCCGTGTCCAACAACATCAATATCCTGGGCGCTGCTGCTGCCATGGTGGCTGCTGTTTTCACTCTCTGAGATTACCCGCACGATGGACTTGCAGTCTCTAGACAGTCCAGCACATCTTGCTTGTAGCGTTATATATGGCTCAATGGGCCCGACCCGGGCACGTTCTTTATACCTATTTGTATATAATTCTTGATACCACGGATATACAGTTGCTTTCTCTTGCTCATGTTGCAGTCTATCCCGAACACTGTCGGCACCGTATCGGCATGACGGGGCGATTGCTGTGGGCAACTCGAATGAAGCCATGTATTCTCACAGATCTTTTTCCGACAGCTTCTGTGCTCCCATCTCTGTCAGCGATCTCTCATGGGCGCACGGTAAGTGTCTAGTGTTGTTGCGCGTATCTTGCGGTCTGACAAGGGACAGAGGACAGGTGGCATCAGCAACGTTCGTCCCTTCGAGTCCCGACTGTCCCTCCTCTCGCTATGAAATAATTTCTGCACTATAGTCCTCCACAGTACAAAGGCTTGCGACCCGAGAAGATGCGCTCCTCGTATGAGGAGCAGCTAGTGACGGCAGAATAGTTACAAGAGGGCTCCGCACGCGCCATGGTCAAGCTGACGCAAATGACATCGACGGTGCACCGGTGAGCATCGAGCATATATGTACCGAAGTCATGTCCACCCGCATCCTAACAACTCACGCTTCGAATATACAGAACATGACAACAACCACGGACACATCCTACCCTTTGCAGCACATCGCGGTCTTCGGGACCGGCCAGGTGGGACGGTCCATCCTGAAGGCGCTCCTGCACCCGGTCGTGCCAGGCTATAGGCCGACCGTGCACGCGTTCGTGCTCCCCGGTGGCCAGGCAGACAAAATTCGCGGCCTCTCCGACGCGCTGCAAGTGCACGAGATTGACTTTGCGCGCGGGGGCCCGCGCTCGTGGACGCGTTGCGTGGCATCGACGCGATCGTCTCTGCGCTCGACGGGAAGGGCATCGACGCGCAGTATGCGATCCTCGATGCCGCGGCGCAGGCGGGCGTGCGGCGGTTCTTCCCCTCTGAGTATGGCTTCCGCCAGGTGTACCGCGCGCCAGGCGATGCTGGAGGTCGCATACATCCGGTGAGTGCTCGGATGTCTTTTGCTGATAGTACCAGGTGCTGAATGGCGTGCAGCTCGACGATGAGAAGATTCGGTTCGCGGTGACGTTGATGCTGCATCCCGCTGTGAATGCCGGCAAGCTCATGTACACAATTGTGAATTGCGGCGACTTCTACAATCAGGTGAGACTCGCACCGTGCATACGCTTCGCAGACGTGTCCTGATCACCCCAGATTAGCCAGCAGAGACGTGGTGGTATCCGTTCATGGACCTGTCACGCTCGTCCTACGAGGTTCCGGTAGTGGGCGATGGCGAGGCACTCGTGGACTGGGCGCACCTGGACGACCTCGCGAACTACGTCTGCGCGATGCTCGCCAAGCCAGCACTGTCTGCGAATCGGACTCTCAACGTGCCTAGCGTGACGTGCTCGCAGAACGCGACGGTGGACGCACTCCGCAAGCACGCAGCGCGGCCCGTGCACCCGCGGCATATTACGCTCGAGGACGCACATCGCTTCGTCGCCGACCCCGTGTCGGCGCCGCAGGAGCTCAAAGACAGCACACGATTCCCTCCGGACTACTGATTCGTGGTGAAGACCACGCAGGGGACTGGGCGCGGCATGCACCCAAGACCTGAGTTGCACAATGCGCTGTTCCCGGAGGTGAAGCCGACGAGCTTCGAGGACTACTTTGCGCATGTGTTCAGCCAACAACGGTAGTGAACAATTGCACAGATATAGCACACGCTACATACAAGAGGGATGGTAATCTACAGGTTACGAAAGCATGCATAGCTAAGCCGACAAACGTGTCTCGAAGGCAAGTGAAAGGAGTCCGTCCAACAGTCCGTAGTAAAGAAGGTTGTGCTCCACGAAGACCGTCTTAGACTAGCGCGTCTTTGCTCTCGCCGCCAGTTTTCCCGTGGCCATGGCCATCGAAGTCGGAGAAGGGATCGTCCCCTTGAGTGTGTCCTCATCGATATCGCGCTCGTGGCCAGCCGAGTACGCGTCTGTCTTGCCAAACTGAGGTGGGGTCCAGGAGGGGGCGCATAAGTTTGCTGAGGCGCATCGTATGCCATGTAGGGCGGGTTGTAGTGATCCGGGAATTGTGGCTCCTGTACACGATTCTGCGCGGCGGGTGTACGAGCAGCGTTAACCGGCGAGGTAGGGTCGAGACATTGGTGATAGTAGGCGAAGGCGATTGCGATGAAGAAGCCAGATATCACTGAGGTGCACGTCAGAAGGCTTTCTAATCCAACTGAGGAAATGTAGCCAACCGATTGTAATGAGAAGCGAGATAATCTCGCTGAAAGAGTCGTGATTCCAAGCGTCCTTACAGACTGCGTGCGGAGTGAGCGAGTGCACACAAGTGGAATGGCCGACACTCACATTCAGCAGCTTCTTCTGCAGTAAGCTTGTCGTGTACCGTAGGTCCCCATATCCCAAACCTCTGTTAAAGCATAAATAGACGTCTTCGACGACTAACAAAGCACGTACGAAAACAACATCCTCTCCCTGAGCAATCTGCGTACACTCGCTAATGAGGTCATTCTGAATAGACGTGGTGAACAACAGCCAACATCTCAGAGCGTGAGAACTGACCTTGAAGGTGAAATGCGTGATTGTCCTCATGAAGCCTGCGGCTACCACCACGAGCCCGCTCAAGATGGAAGAATAAGTGTATAGTCGGACAAGAAGGAGCGTTTGCTAGAAGGCAACGTCAGCGATTGTCTCTCTGCATGGAAGGTCAACCTGGCGTACCATGACAGCAGCAATTACACCGAACAGCTCGATGATACATGCCGCCATGTATAGTGAACCCAGCACTATATCCAGAGTTGCGAACTTTGGCTTGGCATCTAGCATGAGGAAGTTACATCACAGGCTAAGATCCCGCATAGGTAGCACTTACGGTTCTCGTCAACGTTAATGTCCTGAAACGCGCCGATCTGTTGGCAGCAGGATTAACTTGGCACTATCGGACAGATCGAGAACAACATACCGCCCTGGGCGCTGTCAGTGAAAGATTTGCAATGGAATACGAGAAACTCACCACACCAAGGTCCAGCCTGCGGATATCAAACCAGCTGCGAGAAGCACGCATGAGAGACCGCTGCTCGATGGTAGACGCGTAGGACGCACTGAGTACCACAACAGGCCGAAGGCTCGACTTGTACACTCGCGAAACCATGGTGTAAGGAGGGCGAGAATCTGTATCGCGGGGAACGAATTTATATGTCAAGCGTGATCACGAGGAACAAGTTGCGAGGACAACAGGTGAATCTACGAGGTCGAGGAGCTATGACAACGAGTACACGCACTCGGGGGTGGCGGACGGTAACTCATGTTGTAGGGCTGGTGCTCGCAACAATTGAAGTTGGAAGCTTGGAATGTCGTGTAGTGTGGTCGTTAGTGGTCGTGCACAGGAGGTGTGGTCGGAGCCTTATGAGCGCAGCGTGAATCCCGCGCGGCAGCAGTGCCCTGACCTCATACGGGCTCCGGCGCTTGCCGAACCGCTGCGGGGAAGGCCTAAAACGGTAACTCCTGTAGTTCACGCTGCACAGCTCCGGACAGCTATCCCAGGCTTCCTGAGATGGCTGGCACAGCCCCGCAGCAGAGCGACGAGAACTTATGGCCAAGATGACCGAGACCAATGCGATGGAACATTCCTCAAGGTCGGTAGGGTGGTTTGTCGCGTCCACTGAAGCATGGCTAGTGTCGGGATGTAAAGTGCTTTCTCAGACCAACAAATGGCCCAGTACCCGAAATTTCGACGTCGTTGTTCCAAAGGATTCCGTTATAATGGAAAGGTCCGCTGATATTGACGCGACACCACGAATTGTAACCAGTACCATTGCCGACCACAGACGTATTGGATGAAACCGAACAATTGCACGTCCTAGCTGTACCCGTGTCGATGCATTTGTCCAGGGACTGCCTGAGGATTTCCACAGGAAACGAGGGTAAAGCGTGAGGCCTTGGATGCATGAGGGCGGGAGGGAGACTACTTTGGACGCAAGATTCCCACGCCTTGCGCGCTTCATCGGACGATGCCGACAGCTTGATAGTACCATCAAGCCACCACTCACTGGCGCTTAGCAGGTGCGTTCAGTAACACCGTCGGCGTCGGCAGCAGGATCCTCAAGACAAGGTAAGGCGAGACTATGCTCGTCCGTTTCATGACAGCTGACATATTTGCCCCATTCTAGGTAAATCTCCTTTCCCCGTCACTTAACGTGGGTATATTCCGCGCTGCGAGTCTGGGTGACTTCATGGAGGCGGTCCAACGGTGGAGGTTTTGTGCGGAAGGCCAAATGATGGGAAGAGAGGGCTGGTGATTGAGACACGGAGTGTCAGGCAAGAAGGAGCGGATTTTGAGGATTACAGGAGTAGGATGGGATGAAGTCACCCGGACATGGCCCAGTCAGTACTCTTCCTTAGACCGCAATACTGAATGCTGCTCTCTAGTAAAATGGCCCAACGCGTCACCCTCCGCAAGCGCACGCCATACAACACCACTTCCAACCGCCGACGGGTTGTGAAGACTCCTGGTGGCAAGCTTGTCTACCAGCACCTCAAGAAGCTCCCTTCGGCGCCCAAGTGCGGTGACTGTGGCATCAAGCTGCCCGGTGTAAGCACTCTTGTGCACTGCAGATAGGACTGTAATTAACCTAACTCCAATCTCCAGATCCCCGCCCTCCGCCCCCGCCAGTACGCGACCATCTCCAAGACCAAGAAGACTGTTCGCCGGGCGTACGGTGGCTCGCGGTGCGGTGACTGCGTCAAGCAGAGGTAAGTTACGGTTTGGCAGGAAGGCCTTGATTTGAGACTTAACGCCACTATTCATAGGATCCTCCGCGCTTTCTTGGTTGAGGAGGCCAAGATCGTGAAGAAGGTCATCAAGCAGCAGCAGAAGCCCGCTGGCCGCAAGTAAACTGCTACTTGTCTCTGCCTGCTTCTCTTTCTCTGCGGCTGTATGGTCCTGCACGACGCGAGGGTAATGGATGGTTGTCCTGTTATACCTCGGCCGATTATATACTATGGCGACGACATGCTCTCCTCCACGCTTTCTCTATCGCAATCGCATGCACCTCTGTATTCCACTTCCTGTTCTCTTTGAAGACGACAAAACATTGACCGGGCAGGTCAATATGGAATTGTTATAGGCGTGACGATAGGTCGCCAGTTCATTTTAAGCACTCGGTCACATCCTTGCGACTCATAAGCCTTCTTCCATCCTCTCGCCGACTGCGTACACTGCGGGTGGAGCCGTCTCGCTAGAATTAGTGCCAGGTATTCTGGCTGCTGCGTTTGCATTCGCCCGACGCTCTGCCGTCCAATGGCATTCGGACGCCGGAAGACCGATCCGCAGGGCACTTGGCTGACTCGGCCACACGCAGGTCTTCACTCCTGCCCATAAAGTCTACCAAGCTATCCGGTCCAGATTGCACGCTCTGAACATCGGCCATGGCACAGAAACTCTCCACAGACGAACACTACAAGAAGCTCATAGACCAGTATGACACCTGGCTCTTTGACTGCGACGGTGTGCTCTGGGAGGGGAACCGCTTGATTCCAGGCGCGACGGATGTGCTCGCGTACCTGCGCAAGCTCGGTACGCACCTTACACCATTCTGCACGATCCTGTGCCTCCTAATCAAACCTATCCGACAAGGAAAGTCTGTGCTCTTTGTGACGAACAACGCGACGCAGTCGCGTAAGAGCTACAAGTCCAAGTTCGACAAGCTTGGCGTTGAGGCCCATGTCGTGCGTGCCCCGCTCTCTTGCTGTTTCTGCACCTTCGGCTCACCTCCTCGCTATGCAGGATGAGATCTTTGGCTCAGCGTACGCGGCTGCCGTGTACATATCCACGGTGTTGAACTTCCCGAAGGACAAGAAGGTGTACGTCGTGGGCATGTCTGGCATCGAGGAGGAGCTGCGTGAAGAAGGGATCTCGTTCCTCGGCGGCACAGTACGTCCATCCCCCTTCGAATCCCCGCCTGACCATTGACAAGCGTCCGCTCAGGATCCCGAAGACAACACACTAGCACCCTTCAGCCTCGAGCACTGGACGCCGGACCCCGCGGTCGGCGCCGTCCTGTGCGGTTTGGACACGTCGATGAACTACACGAAGCTGTCTAAGGCGTTCCAATACCTCCTCAGCAACCCTGAGTGCAAGTTCCTTGCGACAAATGGCGATAGCACGTACCCGACGGCGCACGGCCTGCTGCCCGGCGCTGGCGCATGCGCCGCTCCGATCATCACCGCGCTGGGGCGCGAGCCGCTGAGCATCGGCAAGCCTGCGGGCACGATGCTCGAGTGCATCAAGGCCAAGTAAGTTTCCGTGGGCCCCGCTGCACGCTCCGGCACTCTGACGGAAATGAGCAGACACGACTTCGACCCCAAACGGACAATCATGGTGGGAGACCGACTGAACACGGACATCGAGTTCGGGAAGAACGGCGGCCTGGCGACATTGCTCGTCCTCACGGGTGCGTGCATGTGGTGCTCTTTCTGCGGTGGCCCGGATCCTGATGCCTCACCGCAGGAATTACCAAGGAGCAAGAAGTGTTTGGTCCGAGGCCATCGCCCACAGTGCCAGACTTCGTGACCCAGTCTATCGGCGACCTCCGCGTTCTGATGTGAGATTGGGTTGACAGGTCGAATCAGGATATTCGGACGGCGAACATAGATGTATGCCAACTGTGGACAGCCATTAGATGTATTAGATGAGGAGAAAGTATTTACGCTAGGTTACGGCGGGACGGTGTCGTGCGCGTGACGCTCGGCCTATTGGCTTTTCTTCTTGTTCTTCTTTGACGATTTTGTGGTTCGTTCGTCGTTGCGTCGAGCAGTAATACCAAGATCGATGACTTCTTTCAAACTGCTCACCCCAAGGCCCATAGTGATCCAAGGATGTAGCCTCCGATCGCGCCCCAAGCTGGTGTCAGCGGCCATGCCTGCGGGTGGTGAGCATACCGATTCTGAGGTTCATTTTCGAAGGTCGGACGCACCTGCCACGGACGGTCCCAATCGAGTCCAATGGGAATCACGCCAGTCCAACAACCTAAAAAGGTGCCAACGGCGGGGTATACGAGCGCGCGTTCGACCGGTGTCCGCGGGCTACAGCAGCAGTAAGGTTTAACGGAAGGTGCACACCACGGAAATGGAATGGCGCGACTCACGCGAGCTCGGCGAACAGCCGCACCCAGGTCAGACGTCGGACAAGAGATTCTGTATCCGCCTTGAAGGTAGGAGCTCCGAGGGCATAGACAGGAGTATAGACGGTCAAGAGCGCCAACATGAGCGACAGGAGATAGGTCTGCAATACATAACTTGACGGGTAATTAGTATATCCTGTCGCCTCGGAACGCTGCAGGGCTCACCTTGTCGAATGGGCACCGAACAGTATCAGAACGACGTGGTATGCCACGGAAGCGGCTAGCGTCGCCAAGACAGCCCAACCGTTGGCCTAAGGGACGAGCAGACGATCAAACAATTGGGCAAGGGGCAGATTTCTGTGGGGGCTCACGTTGGCCTTCTGGCGGTCCCATTCCTTCTGCTTCATTACACGCTCAGCTTTCTGTGCGTCAGTCTCGAGCGACTGCCCGTCTTCGGTCTTCGGAATCGGCGGGAGGGTGGCTTCGAGCCTCCATTCGCGCAGCCAGCCGGCCCACCAGAGCTGCAGCACGAAGCAGCCGAAACACATCCACGCCAGCGTGCGTGCCGGGTTCTCCGTAAGCATGGTCAACGCGTCTTTGCGCGGTCTGTGACGCGCTGCCGAGGGGGAAGAGAGGTCGGCAAACGCAGAGCGGGGCAGTATCAGTGCGGTGAACGCGAGAAGGCTCGTGTGGACGCCAACGATGGACGTGTACCGCGCATAGGGAAAGAACGCGTTCTGCGAGGGCACAGGAGCGTCAGTGCGCGGCGGCGGTGCAGACGACGAGGCTGAAGATGTCTTTGCGGTTCCCTTCGCAGCTTTGGCTTTCTGAATGGCCATGTTCAGACGCGGGGACGGCTGCGGGCCTCGCGCAGAGGCAAGGAGCGGGAGGAGAGCAAGCCGCACCAGGCTCAAAGCCTCCTCGCGTCACCAGCAGGCGCCAATCAGCAGCATTATGGGCGTTTGTGGGCTCGAGCGCCCAGCGCCTGAGAAAGTTCGAACACGGGCCCGTCGCATGTCGATCGCATCCTCCTCCTCCCCATCTCTGCCGACCCTTCGAACCCCTGCCAGCCCACAAAACACTGCTGCTCGAATCTTCTACTCCCGACGAAGCCTGTCTCGGACTATGCGGCTTTTCTGACCGTCACAAGCGCGAACTTGAGTGCCGACATATCCGGCAACGGGCCTGGTCATACGACTCCAGCACTACCCGCTGGTCCTCGTTCGCATATGCTCTGTGTTGCTCCCCTGCCGTGAATCAGGCGTGCGGAGCTTGTTGTGGGGTCTTTTTGTCGAGCGTGAGCATTTCTTCTCTGACTTGCGCGGATGGTCACGAGCCCACGCTCAACCGGAGAGTATCCTCCCCAGTTTACACGAACGCATGGCCGCATGGAGCGAAAAGGAGAAATTAATTGGTGGCAGAGAACGTGCATTTTGCGTACTCCGCAGGTCAATTCGGCTCCATCGTATGGACGCCAGAGGACTAGTGGGACTTGCCTTGCACCTGTCGGACAACGCCGAGGTGCAAACCCGCAGCGGCCCGCTGCCCTGGTCTTTGCTTTCCTTGGTGAGTCAGTGCAGCCGCGCTACTAGACTCAAGCGTTAGCACACCAGCGGAACGCTTGTCCGCAGCCCTGCAGACCCCTTCCCAGGGTGCCACGATCGGTCGAACTGGTACCGGCATCGATATCCTTGCCTGCAGGCAGGGCAAGCAATGTCCACCATTACTACGAAGCCTCGACCGATGCACACGCCCCAAAGACATATACGGTATGTTTCCCGACACGTCAGCTCGAATACATGGCACGGTCTATAAATTCGCTCGGACAGCAGTCTGTAAAACTATTCTTCCAACAGGCACGTCTGTCACAGGTCTTGACGATCGCATTACAGGGGCTCGGCGGCCCTTCATTGTTTTGCGTGCTTAGGCGTAAGTGGTCTCCGCCCTGGTGACTTATGACTCCTCTGCGTAGTCGCCCTGTCCCGCGTCATCATGACCTGCTTCGATGACGGATCGTCCTTGTACACTTCAGTATGCTGTCTTTTCGCTTGCTGGCCGTCGCGTCTTGCGAGTCCTGCGGTCTTTTTTGTTGTCTTTTCACCGCAACGGGGCTACCTTGCTTCTTGACACCGGCTATGTGTTCTGCCGCTGCAGCCGCCTCTGCCAGTGGACAGGCCTCTTTTTCTAGGGAGATTGTACGGGCATGCGTGGCAGTTTGCTCCGACCGCGACGCGCCTGTGCTCAGCGGGTGACCATCGACGGTGCGAACGCTTGCTTGTGTTCTGGCCCGCACGGCTGGTGCTGCGAATTCTATGTATTTCTCCATGAATGTTGTTGTTTCCATATTGCTCATGTCCCACTGGTATTCCAGCTCATATGCAATGGCTTGTTCCAGGGTGTCCATCGCGGCGCAGGAATGCGATTTGCAAAGGCTCAGCAGCTCCTTGGTGTAGTCGGTGTCACAAGCCTTGATCCAATTTTCCTTGCTAACGGGCTCGGAGCTCCTCTGGAACGCGAATTCGCGGGCACATCGCGCCGGAAGCTCCTGGTGGTGCGTGCTGACGAATGGCCGTAAATTTTCACGGGCCGTCGCGATGTCAGGATCACCTAGCGCGACGCAGCCAGTGCCTGCAGGCAATGTCACGGCTCCCTGACGAGCAATCTGTCAGCAATGTTTCCGCCGACATCACACGGACAGACGCTCACCGTGTCCGGAGGCAGGTTCGCGCATATTGCCATGGTCCTACAAGAGTTCACGCGCAGGAACTCCGTGGTGGCCTCGATTTCGAGCAGCCAATCATCGCGGGCCCACACCATCGCCGTCAGAGGATTTTGCCGCAGCGTGGCCAAGGCGTCGCAGCCCCTCTGCATCTGTCAAGCGGTCAGGACGTTGGACGCCGCGCGGTCTTGCAAGGCGTACCTCGTCGCAGGGGAAGGTGATCGCAGCCGCCCCGATCTCGGCGCACAACCTGGCATGAGCAAAATTTGAGACCCAAGTCAGATTCACCTTGACAGGTGTGTCAGCATGGCAAAGCTCCTGCGCTGCTACCAAGCCATCGAGTGTCGCTGGAATCTGGTTGGAGCGGCTCGTCAGCAGCTGGTGAGTGCCATACGGCCGTCTCCCTCACCCCAATGATTACATCTCTGCATGTGTCCTTCTCACGGAACAGTTTGCTGAGCCGACGCGCCTGTTCAACCATGGCCTTGCTGTCGTCGCAGAGCCGGGGGTCCACGAATGTGTAGTGTGGTCCCTCGACTCCATCCATCATGGCGGAGCCTAATTCGGCCAGCTGCGGGGCATCCCATCAGGTGCGACGGCCTTCCGCAGAACTGAATGCAAGATGTGCATACGAATAACTCCATGGTCCGCCTCGCCATGCTGCTCGTGACCTCGCCGGGGAACCTGCAGTTCGGGTGCGGCCCACAAGCTTAGCTTTTGTGCCTCCCACACTCAGCAGGCGGCCTCACCTCTCTATTGCAAGCTTCGCGGCGACCCACGCATGGTAGAATACGTCCGGCTTCGCCAGGTGCGCAAGCACAGCCCTAGGGTCCAGCAGCGTCCCCGCGAATGGAAAGTCCGCCAACACTGCGAAGCCTGCTTAGCACGGCCGCATCGGCGAGGGAATCGCCTCCCGGCCCGAGGGAGCGGCGACTCCAGCTGGAAGGAAGCACTCACGAGCGAGGTCGGCGGTTTGGGCGAGCGCGGAGGTGCGCTGCTCGAGCACCGCGTGCCACACAGGGACCTGGGACGCTGCCGCCTGCGTGTGTTGCGGGTGGCGTGCGCTGGAAGCCGGGGTGGGTCCTGGACTACGCCTCTCTTGACCCGTGCCGGCTGCACATGCCTTGCGCCTGAGCAGCTCGCGGCGCGGCGTGGTGTTCTCTTTCGAAGGGCGGCCGCCGCCGCAAACGCTATCGAGCTCCATCGGGCATTGGTTCGCGTCCGGAGACATGGTTCGATAGAGTAGTGGGTAGCGGTCGGGGAAATAGCATGCGAAAGCACCGCAACCTGCGTTGCTTGTTAAATCATGGCCAATTGTTGCGCCAGTGGCCTTTGTTCTTTGTCTGACAATGCCGCCGTTTTGTCGCGTGCGTGGCCTGCCTTCGTGAAAGCGACGCCACCCGGCGAAGGGCCCGTCGCTGGCCGCGCGAGGCCTGCCAGTGCGGTGGGGCGTGCGGCGAAGCGTGTCGAGGGAGGCGGGTGGGGGGGACGCCACAGGAACCGGTGCGTGGTTCTGCGAATCACTAGGACAGACTCTGGGCAAAATCAAATGGGCTCGCTTGGGGAGATGCAAACTCTGCGGGCGGGCTGGGCCAGAGCTCCCATAGCAGGCAAAGTCTGCCAAATCGCCGTTGAGACACCGAGCACTCGGCAGCCACGGCCGTTGGAAGCCCCCAGGCCTCATGGCAGAAGCAGATGCGCGATTATAGCAACCGCGGGCCCGTCCGCACGTACTGTCCCCGGGGCGTCCATGCTTCGGGCTGCCCGCGAGCGTAAGAGGCCAAGGGCCGCCCCCCGTCATGCGCTCCTGCGTGGCCCACCTGAGCGACAGCGCAGCACACGCCCCAGGGCGCACTTCACGCGCACACATGCCTATCGCGGCAACCGCGCCCAGGTTCTCTGAAACGCCAGCTATCCTGGCCATCTGCGTGTTGCGTTTGAGCGGTCCGACTGCGCGAGAACGTGCACGCCCACGCTTCTGCACCCAATGGAAAAAACCCGCTCGGGAAATTCGGGGGGTTTCGTATCATCCACGCGGCGCCGTCTAGCCTGATAAGCTTCTTCCACGACCGAAAACGCATAGCATTGAGACGAGTGCGTGAAATACTACCTGGACAAAGCAAGAAAGCAATAGACATTAACACGAGACAACATTGGGTGCGAAAAGCAGAATCAGGGTTAGTAGCGTGTACACGTTCATTTCATGGTATCCTTTCGTAGGTCTCATGCACCTGCGCTCGGTCCGGGTACGACCATTGGTTCATCGCGTGCTGGGTCGTGCCATACACAGGGATCGCGTTCGAATATCCGTTGGCATGCGCGATATCATGTGATGTGTGCAGCGGCTTCGGATGGCGTAAGAGGGACGTCACAAAGGGCAGCAACGACAGCAGATAGGGTTGGGACGCACCACAAAGGTATCTTCCTCGACCTTCACGCCACCATAGTGCCCTACAGCGCCCTGTTGGTAGGTCTGGTGACCGGCATGAGCCGAGGGCAGGGGAGCACGCTGCGTGTAGTTCGCGTAGTGGTCCGTCGGCTGTGGAAACGGGATCAACACTAGGATCTTGAGTTCTACTCGGACACAGCCCGCCAGGCCAGCTAGGGCTGAAAAGGAAGAAACACTCGCCGAAAATGAAGGCGTCGACGGCGTCGACGTGGAGCTGTCCGGCGGCGTTTCTGGCATGTGGTACGGGTACCCATACGTGGGCCCCGCAGGTATCGGCGACGATCGTTCCTGGCCCATTGATGGCGACGCCGGGCTGTGCGAGTAGTTGTAATTCATGCACGGCATCGACAGCGCCGTGGGGCTGGACACCTGAGAAGTCGGGCTCTGTAGTGCGCGCGGTGTGAGTCGTCGAGAAGCGCATGAGGAACGCAGAAGCCGCACCGTCTGAGCCTGTAGATCGTTCTCGTAAGAAAACGATTGGCGGTGCTTGAAGTCGCGGTCGTATGTCCGCGTGTCCAACGGTGGCGCATCCGGACTTCGTGTGTGGATGTCCGGGCGCAGACGAGCATTGCGCTCGTCGAGCTGTCGACGCAGCATGTCTATCTCGCGGTGGAGCGCGACGTTTTCCTCCTCGAGCTCGCGGATGCGGATGGGTGGTGGTATAGGCGCCACATGGTGGTCTGGCGAGAGCTGGAGGGCCTGTTGGAGCCTGACGACGGTCTGCTCGAGCTGTTGGGGCGGTGTCAGCGTGCAGAGGAGGGTGTTGCGGAGTTGGCTACGTGCCTGCTGGATGTACGCTTTCCGCTTGGCGCGGTGACGGGCCTGTGCCTTGGCTGGAACAGGGATGAAGACGGCGGGATGGGCGAGAGTGGAGGCTGCTCACCGTTGCGACTGCGCTCTGGCCTGTCTGCGGCCGTGTCGGGCGAAGGCTGATGCGGTTCTTGGGAGGCAGGCACGGTCAGGAGAGGCAAGGGCGTCATGTCCTAACGTAAGGGCGGGGGTGGAAGGTGATCGGGAGAGGAGGACGGTCGGGGATCAGGTCGCGGTACGTATATATCCTATGTTGCTGGCATAGTAGCCGCCCAGGTAGGAGGCCATCGGCTCGTGTGCAGGCTGCAGCCGGTGTTGCATCTGCATCTGGAGGAGAACACCGTCGGCGGCCTTTTCCATGTGTGAAGTACCTCGTCTCCTCCTTTCGGGCAGTTCTCCCGCACTATCACGCTCTGCAGGTTGCCACGCATCCAGCCGGAATTTTGTCGCAAAAGGCATCTGCGCAATTGATATGCACATCACCGTCCGGCCCCGTCGTATCCCAGCTGCAGGGTCGCAAGCGTTTGACCGAGATCCTGTCGAAGCGTCGAAGACGACGAGGGCCGCCGTCCCGTCGGCGGGGGCTCTCCGCCCCAAGTTTCGAGCCCAGCGGCTGCTCGTGCGTTGTCCGAGTCTCTGCGTGCGAGCACACGGCCGCGATGGCAGAGATGGCTCGTCGCTGAGGAGTCCTGCCGGGACACGGACAGCAGCAGCCCTGGCGCGCGCGCGCAGGGACCCAGGCGGGGTTCGCCGCGAGATCAGGGCGATAGACGAGCATCTGCACACGTCTGCACCGTTCGCCGCTGGCAAAACTCCGAGAAACCTCGAGCAAAAGTCTCTGGGAATTATCCTGCTTTCCTCCCGTGAACCTTAATACTCTACACAAACCTTGAATCATGTGCCGCCTGGTGCGTGCTCGTTTAGTCTTTTTGCCACCTCCTCGCCCTACAGCCCCCGAACTGAATGCAGTAATTACGCTCGCATTAGTACAATCGCTGCACTCTGCGGGGGGACCCTACCCAGGAGCTCCGCGGCCTCGCATCGCTACCATCACTCCAATACATGCCTCCAGCGCAGCATGATATACATATTCCCCCGTTCCCGCGACACGCGCATCGCAGAGGGTCCCTTCTCGCTGCAAGGCCCGCGACGGCCACACCGCCCGCCTTGGCCACGGCTCCTCCAAGGGCACAAACGCGACAAGCGAACGCCCTTTAGCGGCCCGCGCCCTGGTGACAGGCACTAGGCTGGCGTGCACACAGCCACCGTCGCCCGCGCCCCGCGCGCGTCCGCGACACACGGCGAGCTGCGAGCTGCGAGCTGCCTCGCTTGTGCCCGGACGGGCGAGGGCTGCTCGTGACGCTACGGCGCCAGGACCCGACGGACACACCTCCGCGTCGCTCCTCAAACCTTGGCTCTGCATTTGCGGAGTTGCCCTCCACCTCCACCTGCCACCGGACATACAGCAGCGCTGCATCACAGGCCTTCGGTCCGCACCCTTCTCTCCGAACGGCGAGCCCGTGTCCACCACAGGCCGCACATCTTGGTCAGCCGGCAGGCCTCAGCCAACGGCGTGCCCGTGTACCCTTCCCCTTCGCTTCGGGAACACCCACACACAGGACAGCCGCCTGTGCATGCGCGCCGAGGCATGTATGGGAACATTTCTGTCCGCCGTCCCGTTGACTGATCTGCTTTTCCTGCGCGTTGTCGCAGAACGTGGCATCCGCGGACCCTGTAGAGGATCCGTTGCACTCCAGAGTAGACTCGACCAGTGTTGGCTATGATGTATGCATGACGATGTTCTACCGTTGCTCCTCGATAAACACGTCAATAATGATCAGCACTGGCCTCTGGGGAAGAAGCAGCGGTTGGCCGTTCTTCTCAGATCAGCGGTCTAACTGTTTGGGGATATAGTGCCAACGCGCGGTGAATGCTTACTCTCCGTCCCTAGGTCCATGGCATTTTGCGACTTTGGCGCGGTTAACACCGTACAAAGGGCGTGTCCATCGTCAACTCTACGTCGAGAACCGCCGGTGGTTTGTGGCAACAAGCTACTCGTTCCTGGCTCGTACGGCCATGCCATGGACAGGCACCATCTGTATCCGACCCTCTGGCTGACTAGCCCCCCTCATTTTGTGGCCTCAAATTTTCTGTACCGCGGTAGAAATACGTGTATACGCTCCATGGATTGTTGGGGGTGGAGCGTCCATTTGTCACCGCCCATGCAGCACCAGCTAGGCTGGCGCCGCGCTGCACACCTTTTCAAGAGCTTAGCAGCCCTGGAAAGGGAGGGAATTAGGCCCGTGGCCTGCGGTCATCTGAGACAAGGCGCGCCGCGTCGACGACAACTCAACAATTGCGCTGCCCACAGCCCAGCGATGAGGAGTGATTGGGCCGCGCACTGCCTCGCGGGGGGACGCTGCCAGTGGTTCGTACGTGCCATACTGGGTGGGCGACATGCACGCGCACCCCCCACTGTATCTCCACCAGCGCAGGCGGGCCGCAGGCAGGTTTCACGAAGTCCTGAACTTTCGGAGAGGCGAGCGATGATCCCAGCCGCGCGGCCCAACCTCGGCGGGAGTGCGCACCGTGTGTTCGCGTTGCCGCCGGGAGACGTGCCTAGTACCCGCGCGCGATACGTCCGAGAGCTCCGTGCCTGCACGGTCGCGCTCGAGGCGAAACGGGGAGGCGACGATCCCGACGATCGTGCCCTGCTCGCCGGGGGCATGGTAACGACGGCACGGTGACGACAGCGGGCTTCGTTCCACACGCGGGAGCACACACCGTGCGCGGTCCTGCAGGTGACGTCCTGGTGACGTGCAGGCGTGCAGGCGTCCGGGGCTTTAAGTCGCTGTTCATAAAAATGCATGCGTGGGTATATAGTGTGAGGGTAGCGGATACAAGGGTCATGAGGATCGTAGAGCGTCGTGGCGAATCTCGTACCGTGCGCGTGCACGCTTGTCCAGTCCCCCTAAACTCGAGACAACCCTGACGCTGCACGCTTCGTAGGCTAGGAGAACTTCGGTCATCGGAACCTTGGTATGATAGAGCGACTCTGCGAGCCGCCGTGAAGACCCGAGCTCCATGTCAGCCAGCGCACGGGTCGGTGGGCATATCGTTCACCCCACGTCAACTGTTGTGGGGACAGTCATCAGCTCGCCGCTCCTGCATGCGAGGCAATCTGGTACGTACCCTCCTATGGCTGCATGCTGTTCGCGCGTGGTGTGGTGCCGGGCTCCCGCTGGAGGTACCAGATAGGGAAGCCGGGAAACCTTCCACACGATAGGTTTTTTACGGAGCGGTAGGTGAACCCGTAGCGTTGGAATTGGTTTACCTAGGAGAGCAGATCAGGCGGTGATTTCGTGGTGAAACTCAAGTGACCGACCCTCTCGGGATTGGTGACCTCCACAATCGCCCTCTTGCGCTCCTCGTCAGCCTAAGCGAAGGTTGAGTTTGACAGTGGGCGGCGAGACAGCTGGATGGAAATAACCTTGGCCGTAACCGCCTCGATCAGCCTCCTGGCAATCCCGCGCCTCCTGCGGTCCGGGAGAACACCTAACCATAGCAGCTTCCACGCGTCTTGCCGTGCCACCGCGCTCTCAACACCTGAGCATGTGTACAGCTTCTCATAATTTGGCGTGAACTAAATGCGGACGACGCGGTCGTGTCACTAGCGCCGGTATGATCTACGGTAAAAAAGAGCACGTACGTGATCAGAATACCACTCGCGCACATCGTCAGTGAGGGATTCGATGAACGACGGGTCTTCGCTGATGAAGGATTCGAGAGTCATTGTGGGCACCGTTAACACGATGCAACACTCACTGGAACCGCCAATCAGTCCGTGGGGACAGCCAGACAGCCACACCACACGCATCTCGCTCATCGTAAGCCACATACACCTCACCACTTCGCAACGCTTCTTCAATGCTTCGTCGAAACATGAGTGCTTCGGCAGACCTGAGCCCAGCGGTCAACGCCTCGATCGTGTGGTCTAGCAATACGGTCAGCGCCCACGAAGCCCGGTCGACGAAGCCAGATGTACGGCATATCGAGATACACACCTCCGGCATAGGCATCGACGAGCACCTGCACTGCGGTGCTAATCTCATCGGCTGAGAAGCGGGGAACAAGGCGCAAGGGTGAGTGGCGCACGCCCGCGACGTCCGAAGAAGCTGCACACCTGAAGGATCGTTGAGTCGGCGGAGGACAGGTGCACTGTGTGCCATCGTGGTGCAGAGTTTGCAGTCGCCAGGCCCCCTCCAGAAGAAGGAATGTAGCTCATTTCTTATTCTCCCTCGGGTCCAAAAGCGCACCGCGGACACCGAGGAAAAATCGATCCTTCGGCCAAAGCAACTGTCGAGCGGTCATTAGCCTGTTTTCTAGACGGCATTGACTCTGCAACGTGATGGGCGCAAGTCCCTGGCAAACCACCACGATGTCCGGATGGCCTCGCCATTGTCAAGTACGGCATAAACCCTGCACTCCTTTCGATGTTTTCAGAGACAGGATAACCCACCGTGGACATGGGGGGAAGGACAGCGGCTAGCGAGAGGTGCGGCCAATTCAACCCGGGGAACTTTCGGAAAGCGTAGTTTACCCGTGCATGGTCGCAAAATTTTGCGCAGGGCAGGTCTCGACTTCCGAGGTTGTCGTCGATGCGAGCGTCGGAAGATTATTGTTGATAGGGTTGGCATTGCGCTGCTGAGACGCTCCAGCTGCCCGGCTGTTCCCCGAGTATGCAGCCAAAGTCCGCAGTTGGCGCGATAGCCCGCCATGAGAGCGGCATGACTCCTCAAGCTCAACACTGGCACCGAGGCACCCACAGATGCTCGCGAGTTGGCCAAACGATCTCTGGGCCATGGCTAGAAGAAGGACCGTTGGGGATGGCAGAAAGGATGTGGCCGGGGGTTAAGGGGCCCTGGACCGATAATCCGATATATCCGGAGTACACATACCTTTCTGGTCCGAGGACAAATGTTATTTCAGAGGCTGCGTCCTGCAGAAAGCGATAAACTACGCAGGCCTTATAGATAGCCGCAAAAACGCTGACCTTGGTAATATATTGCTGTCCATTGCTGAGAAGTGAAGATGACCAGAAGTGGACCTGTCGCCCAAGGAGACCTGCCTGGCGTTATCAAGAGGAAACAGCAGACAAGTTACCGGGTCAAATAGCGTCATTCCGCTATGCCCGATAGTGCGCGTGCAGTTACGCATAAAAGGGGGCGAGTTGCTTCCGCACCGCCAGGAGAGACCCGCGATCCGAACAGAGGTCATCGGGCGGCTTTGGTTCCCGCGCCCGGCGCTTACTAAGACCCGACCCCGACTCGCTCTATCGATGTCGAGTGGCGAACCCCGCGGAGAACCGTCAGGCTTTGCTCAGCGAGTCGTAGTCAGCAGAGCGCAGCGTCGGGCTCGCCTCATCGACACGCAGACAACCACTCTGGGATACATTCAGGGCGATGGCGGTTCCTCTTGAATTCCACTGCGTCTCAGGGAACATACACCACATAGGTACAACGGTCTACCTGCTCACCACTCGCCTGCCCAGAGCCTACACGCACACCTCGAAGCAACATTCCTCAGCTATATGGAGCAAATCAGAAGTTCTCTGTGAGAGGAGACATCTGTCAGCAACCCGAATGCAATGGAAAACACGAGGTAGGCGTACCCTTCCCGAAGAAGAATCTCGTGCCCTTGGGGTTCGAATACTTGTTGCTCATTGTGTGCAACTGACGCGATAGCACAGCTGGACCGCAGAAGAACTGATGGACGCCGAGAGTGAGTGCAGCCCAAATGCTTCAAACCACAAGTCACATACCACGCCGACGTCGGTTTCAGGGTGCTTCTCGGCAATGGAGCTGAAGACGCGGTCCCAGTTGGGGCGGCCAAAGTGTGTAGGGGCTCGGAGAGACGTAATCGCATCCTTCTCAGCACCGACGTCCTGAACGATAATGTTGGTCATGTCGTCTTCCTTGATCTTAGCAGTCAGGTAGATGTTGATCTCGATGCGGTTCTGAGTGTCCTGCTCCTCAATGGCGTGCAGGAGAGAGTGGAACCACTCGGCGCTACCAAAGTCACGGATGACCCAGGTGAAGTACACCTTTGACAGACGAGTCGGCTTCGAGTTGTTGAAGTTGTTCATACGGTACCAGATAGACTTCAGAATCCTGTTTAGGATGCGTAAGAGGTGGATCATCCAGACTTAAGACGGTACGTACGAAGCGAATGGGGTCACGCCAATACCTGCCCCAACGAGCAAGACAGTCTCGTAGTTCAGGAAGTCTTCACTTGCACTACCAAAGGGGCCGTCGACCATGACCCGAGGAAGAACGCGGTTCAACGGAGGGTTGGCCGCGGTGCCAACGACTTTGCTATCGCCACCCTTCTCGCCCTTGTCTTTCTTGTCGAAATCGCAACCGACGGCCTTTGCAAGGGCCCTCGTGAAGTCACCGACCACGCGAATGTGGACGGAGATGTAATCTTCCTCCGGAGCGCTGAGAACTACGTCAATATATGCAAATGGCGGAGGCTCCAGAGCCGCGTACCTGGTAAGTGTGAAGGGGTGCCACTGGAAGTAGGAGATTTCAGGGCACGAGAGGAAGATGTACTGGCCGGCACGCGTCGTGGTCTTCTCCTTCTTGATCTGCAGCTCCAGGACGTTGGATGGGTGCTGGATGACCTTGTGAATGTAGGTCCTGTGACGCGAGCGGACTTCGCGAAGGATACGCTCGAAGATCCAGATGACACCTCCAACAAGCCAGTAGCGCTGCAATCAAAAACGATCCTCAGTTCGCACGTTCATGTACCGGAGAGCCGTGCGATACGCACCCAGAAGACACCAATAGTGTTGTACGAGCAGTATGGCGGCCGGTCGGGCTTGATCATGCAGAACATGCCGTGGAGCTGCCAGTTGATGAAGAAGACGATGAAGAGGTGGTGCGTGTACCAGAACCACTCAAAGTGCGCACGGCGGCGTTTCTCTATTGCGAACCAGACCATGATGCCCAGTGCGGCCGTCATGATCCAGCCGGTGAGGCCAGGGCCGGTTGCGAAGTTCGCTGCCAAGAAGGCGACGATAACCTGGCCTGCGTTCTTCGCGTCCTTGTCTGAAAGTGCGAGTTTCGTAAAGTTGACCATGTGGGCGACGATGTGGACAATCGTCCAGAAGACGATGGACCAGGCCGTCGCCTTGTGGAACGTGATGTTCTTGTCGAAGGGGATGTAGTGGTTGAGAGGCGTGCGCCGGACGAGGGAGATAAAGTTGCGGCAGACGGGCAGCAGAATAAAGATCACATCGACGTGCAGCACCAGGGCGGCCGTACGAGCGATTGCTACGCAGGGGGAGGAGTTGAGCACGACGCGTCGAGGAGCTTAATGAGACACGTACTGAAGGTGACGCCGAACGTATTCCGCGCGCCATTCAGGTTATCCTTGAGCTGGTAATGAAGAGTGCCGAAGACAAAGACGAGGAGGTGGAGGAATATCCAGACGAAGAAGAACATGCGGCGGCCTCCCTCGTTGATCATCCAGAGGTCCCACTTCTCGCGCAGCGTGCGGGGCTGGTACGGCTGGACCTGCGCGTACGCGCTGGTCGTGTTCGACCGCTGCAGCCCCTGGAGTCGCCTGCGCTCCGTCTTGTTGCGCTGCAAGTGGCTCGGCTGGCTACCTGGCAGAGCGATGTCCGGATGCTGCTCCAGCGCAGGCATCTTGCCGTCGGAGAAATCGAGGCCGGACGAACGCTTCTGAGTGGTGTAGTATGCCATGGCTGCCCTAGTGTAACGCTTGATGCACAGACGGTCGACGTCCGGTGTTCCGGGGACAGTGGAGAGGCCCTGCCTCTAGAAGAAAGAAAAGGAAAGGGAAGGGAAAGTGAATGGAGGGCGGGAGAGCCTGAGAAGGCTGTAGCGAGGGAGGAGAGGTATATAGCAGGCGCTCTGGCGGGCAAACAGCCTTTTGATGCGTGGTCCCTCCTCCTCCGCCGCCGTCACCATGCCGATGTCGACCATCATCGTTCTCTCACTTGTGCTCTGATCTTTGTTGCACACTGCAATATCGAATTTGCTGCATCTCGACTGGACGAGAACGTCTCCGAGTTCGCGATGCGGATGCTTGCTTCAACGTGGCTGCGGATTCCTTCGTGTACTCGCTTGGACTCGGTGTCGGCGATAGACCACCCATGCCATTCAGTCAGCACTTGTAGAACGGTTGACTTACATCTCTAGGCTCTGGCATATGCCTCTGCGGACTCAGCGAGGACAGATGTGATAGCGGTCGTCGGTAAGTGTAACAATATCATGCTCTTGTCTGCCTTGCTGATGCTCGGGGAGGTGTGCCAAAGCGCCACGCGATGCCGTCTACTTATGCTGCGCACAATCACCTAGCTACGACACTGTGCTTTCTCAGGATATAGGCTATCGACCAACAGCAGGTCTCGCATGCGCTCACTAAGAAGTCAATATATGCGCTCGACCGCGCACTTCATCACAGTTCAACTCTACTGGTCGGTTAGGTTTACCTCCAAACTCAAGTGCTAGGAAGGCCGGTCTCGTTGACCACGTTCTTGAAAACATACTGCGGCGCCTCTCCCGGCGGAGGAGCGACATCGATGTCTTCGAAGGATATACTCGGGCACGGCACCGCAGCACTGCACTCGATATCGACAACTGTGCATCTTGTCAGAAACCCTGGTGCAGAGAAGAAGGGCAAGCTTAGTATACTTTTATTGGACAAGGACGTTCCAACGAAGTCCTCGAATGTCAAGTTGCTGAATTGGAGCCCCGACGGCACGTCGCCGCTGCACAAGGTATGTGTCAACCGGCTGCCTTTTGCGCGACCGTGTACCGACACTCACGAATGACCACCATTAGTCTGGTAGACGTGAATAGGCAAGCTAACCCGATCGAGGCTGAAGTTTCTAGCGATCACATTTGAGACACGCCCTTGCAAACCCAACCTTCGGTCAGATACGTCTAGCGTCGAAGGACCACACCAAACCTACCTCGTCCACCCCCGCCTCCGGTTGGTGGTACACCGTGCACCGAGCCTGTCCACGTCTTGAGGTATATGCCGGCTCCCATGTTCGGCTGGACACTCGGATCGAGGCGTATTGCCTGGACATTCTCGATCGTGAGACGGTCCACGATGTCAGGCTGCAGGCATGGCGTGAGTATCTCCCGTATGGCGCAACGCTGTGGTCACTCACGAGATCCACGTATTGACCCAGGGACCCTACTGCGATGCCATTTCCACCGCGGCAGACAATGTCTCGGGCCACAACGTTTGTCGAGTTCTGCACGCCGCGTCAGATTCATTCACACACGATCCGGACCAGGGCCGCGCACCCCTTTGATCGCGAGGCAGTCGTCGCCACACGTAATCTGTGCATATCAGCTGCATCGACGAGGGAAAGAGTGAGCACATGCCCTGCGTCACTTACGTCCCAGTTCATCATCGTCACGCTGTCGGACCGGAACGTATCGATGCCTATCAGCAGCGCCGTCAGACGCTGCAAAGCTCCCGACAGGATATCCACGAACCATCGGTGTTCGGTACGACGCTGCGCGTGCAATGGTCAGATCGATGGGCCCTCGAGTAGACGGTGCACCCTCACTTCTGCCCCACGAACCGCGGATCTGTGTTCGTCGCGTTGCAGAGCATCCCGTCGTAGACGACGCGCGCGGACTCCGCGACGGTGTTGCACCAGAACGGCTGCTGCTCGATGCGGAAGTTGCGCACAGTGCCGTCCGTGACGCGGAACAGCGTGAGCGCGATCGGCCGCCCGTCGCCGTCCTCGCGCGTGATGTTGTTCGCAGAGTAGTACGACCACCATGCCTGCCCGTTGCCCATGATTCCGCCGCGGCCGTGCGCATCGATCACGAAGGAGCGGCCAGTGACGACGAACCACGATGCCTGGTTCTGCGTTCGTTGCTCAGTGCGATGGCTCAAAACTGGCGGGGCGATGGAGGGCACACCTGGATGAAGACGACTCTGTAGGTGTTATTGGCGTTGAGCCAGTATTGAATGTCAGGAACGAACTGCACAGATGTACGTGAGCTTGCACTCTCATGCCTTGTTTTGGTGGCTCACGTTGAGATAGCCATGCAAGTCGACCGTGGACTCTACAAGATCCCAAGTCATTTTCCTGCAGCACCTTGTGAGTCTGCTGATTATGATGCTTGTGCGGGTCAAGAACGTACCTAGTGATGTTGTACTGACCAGGTTCAAAGACAGTGTGCCCGAAATGACCGCATCTCGCAATTGCCTGCTCAACCTATGCGAGCGTGAGCAAACGTGAAGGCCTCTGAGAAACAGTGACGGGCGCACCTGGTCTGTATCATCCCTCCCATGCCCAAGCGGTCGAACTGTACACGTCTTGATGCTCGCGGAGAAGCACACTGTCGCCGACCACAACAGGCCGAGGATGGCAACCCATAGCGACCTCCGCATCTTGCGCCGGAGATGTTCACGTCGAAATGAACGGCACGCTGGTATACTTATACGCAGGAGCCTACGCATCGCCGATGCACGCTGTCACGAGTGCCGTCAGGCGAGCCCACTTGAAGTCACGACCGGGCACCGACCGCGTGTGCAGGAGCCTTCGGCGTCGCTGGTCGACATCATCGGCTGGGCAGCTGGTCACCCGCGGCGGACCGGCGGGTCAACCGTGTTGGGCACGTTCATCGCTGAGCGGTGTCTCTGAGTCCGAGGGGCAGGGTCTGTGGCCGCCGTTGAGGTTGCCCCTTGGTTCTCTGGCGGGAGCTGCTCAGGTCGAGGGTGCAGGGCAAGGATGTTGCCTCCGCTCGGGCGCTTGCGGAGGCTTTGTGGCGTTTATCCGGAAGCGCCGAGAGATTTCCGGCTTCTCATGTCGCAAGAGAACGTCGAGACCGCGTACACCGTTGCGCGACCTGCTCCCAGTGGGTCGACCCTGCAATCTAGTGCATGCATCCCGCGGGCTCCCATCCATCTGTATGGATCGATCCATACAAGATCTTCCAATATTGCCGCGGACCCGAGTGTCTCTTTTACTTACCGAAGACGGAGCGCAGGTACGACGGTAGTGAGTACCGTCAATCTATGCACTGCATGGTTCAAGTGGAGCTGATAGTGAATCGGCTCAGTCGACGTAGGACATTTTCTAGAGCACAACCTTGACCACCTGGAGCCATTCCGGCCGTCAAGCTCCAGCGGGTTTTTGCCAACGCAAAGAGGAGGCATATAGCAGAGAGTGTCGAGTAGCCAATTTATGCAGTGTGAAGGCATCTGCATGCATGCACAGTTCCGACGCGCGAGTTTCTACTACTACATGCACAGACGTCAGTATGTTGTTCGCGACACTACGGTCCGAGATGACGCGTTTCGAACTGCGAATGGCGCAGGCTTCGACAACTTTGTATGAAGGCATCTAGGCTGTGTTTACACGCTATGCCATGTCGAGCCCCTGTTCTCGCGCTCTTTCTCCTGAAACAACGTCGTCATAGGAGACGAGATGTCTATAGATGTGTATCTCTTCCGATCCGGTCCAGTGTTCCGTCAGCGCAGCGACCGAGACCCCGCGCGCGTCCGCTGGGCGAACAAGCCACGGCATCCCAGATGAGCTCGACGCGCTCGTTGCTAGAGGCCAGCGAGCCCGGCTTCCCACGTTCATCGCAGGCCAGTACCTGAGGGACCCCGGGGCCGAGAACCCCCCGCTCGTCCACCGCCCCCTCGGGCTGCTGCTCGAATTGCGTTAGATCGTATCGCCACCGCCCCGTGTTGGGCTGCTCACGACGAACTGCTTGCACTGCGCTCGCCCGCGCATATATCATGGAAACCGCACCGGGCGTCATCGCGCTTCCGGAATGGCCCCAGTACGCCGCCCTCCGATAGAGTCAGACCCTCTGAATTTCGAGCTCGACGCCAGCGAGGACGATGCGCTCCTGGACGAGGTCCCGCAGGTGCGCTGCACGCCGCTCCGTGCCCCGGTGAACGGGCACTGACGTCTGGTGCGCCCCCAGGACGAGCCGTACCGCCACAAGGGCATACAGCGCATACGATACGACAAGGAGAGCGGTAGGCACCTGTTTAGAGACGGAGATGGCGTGCTCTGGGAGAGCGTAGACGGTCCGGAATACGGAGCTCTGAGGATGGTGGGTGAGTCGTCGCAGATGCTTGGCTCATGCAGCTGCCCACTGACGCGGTCCCGGGACAGACGACGCCGATGTAGGCACGCCGCGGACAACATACGATGATTCAACGCTGGCAGAAGACGACCTAGAAGCCGCGTCGCCGCGCTCAGATGGCTACCAGCCGCTCGCCGACGACGCTGTACGCACCACCTATCTCCATGTGACGGACCCGTGTTCACTCGGCTTGCTTTGCAGGGTGCACATTTCCGACACAGGGCGAGGCCTCGGGGTTGGCGACGCTGGGCCCTCCTGCTGGCCCTGGCCACCATTGCCTTCCTTCTGACGCTTCCATATCTGTTGTCCCATGCTCTTGGAGACGCGCCTATCAAGCCTAGCTTTCCGTATGGGTCGCAGAAAGGTGATTCACTCTCGTAATTGATATGTTAAAGTGAAACTCAGATGCTCCATCCAGTTCGTGGCGTGAATCTCGGAGGATGGCTGGTGCTCGAGGTGCGTCCCCTCTTATATCACACGCTGGCCAGCTCACTGACCCGGGTAGCCCTGGATAACTCCGAGCCTGTTCGACAACACCGGCAACCCGGACATCGTCGACGAGTGGACCTTCTGCCAACTGCAGGACCGCACGACGGCCCTGAGCGTTCTGGAGAAGCATTGGGACACATGGTGCGCCACACTGCCCCTGGGCCCTGCACCTCAACCGACATGTGCAACCGTAGGATCACGGAGTCGGACTTTGCTGCCATCGCCGCGGCCGGGTGCGTCCGCGTGATCGCGTCGCAGGACCGCGTCTCGCCTGACACGCTTCTCGTCCCAGACTCAACCACGTCCGCATCCCGATAGGATACTGGGCGTTTGAGACGGGCCCTGGCGAGCCGTATTGCACCGGCCAGCTGCCGTACCTGCAGAAGGCCGTCACGTGGGCTGGCCAGTACGGCTTGAAAGTCATCATCGACCTCCACGGCGCGCCGGGCAGTCAGAATGGGTGTGTCCCAGGCTGTGCTTGCATGTCTCCAAGCTGCGCGTACTGATGCAATCTGGCTAGTTTTGATAACTCGGGGCAGAGGATGGAGTACCCCGGCTGGCACTCTAACTACACCAACCTCGTCCGCACGAACGCCGTCATTAAGCAGATTGTGTCACTTTTCAGCGACCAGGAAGATGTGGTCCCCGTCATCGCTCCTCTAAACGAGTATGTCGCATCCGAGCTGGTGTAAACTCCGCTGATGATCTTCGCACAAGGCCAGCAGGATTCCATGGGCCGGATGTGCTCAAAGTGGTGCGGCAGTATTGGTACGACTCCTATGATAGCATCCGGTGCGCTCTATCCCGTGGCAGTCGCGCAAGTTGTGGCTCTAATCCAGGAGTGCAGATACCCCGACGGTGCATCACAACAGAGTAATACCGTTGTACTGCTGCACGATGCCTTTCAGCCTCTGAGGTGAGTACCCTCGAGTTGGACCCAACGTGTTGCTCATGCACCATTGTAGCTACTGGAAGGGCTTTGCCGACCCGCCGAGTTGGCAGGGCGTCGCGATGGACAAGCACATCTACCAGATGTTCTCGTTGGAGGTGCGCGCCGACCACGAGCTTCACGCATCATGAGTGCGCGCCCGCTCATGCGCTCACAGGAAGTCTCCCGCTCATACGACGAACACATCGCCGCCGCCTGCGCCCACGCAGCATCGCTCTCGGAATACGAGCTCTGGGTGATCGTCGGCGAATGGACGCCCGCACCGACGGACTGCACGCGGTACCTCAACGGGCGCGGCGTCGGCGCGCGCTACGACGCGTCGTACCCCGGCGCGCCGTACACCGGCAGCTGCGCGGGCCTCACAGGGGACGCGGCGACGTTCAGCCACGAGTACAAGGCGTTCCTGCGGCGCTACTGGGAGGCGCAGGTCGTCGCGTACGAGCGCGGCGCGGGCTGGATACAGTGGACGTGGAAGGCCGAGAGCTCGGACGATTGGTCCTACCAGGCCGGCCTCAAGCACGGGTGGATCCCGCAGGACCCGACGCAGCTCATGTACCCAGATATCTGTGGATGAACATGCTGGTTGGGTTCTCGCGCTTGGAAGGTTTTCCTTGGACAATCTACATGGCATCATGATGCTTCTGCACGCTCTTGTCCCCTGCTGATACCCTTGCTTTCACCTCATTACGGATTCGCGGGATTAGACTCGTGCATGTATGCTACATTTTAGCTTTAATGATGTACTCACCGTGTCAGACTGGCATGCCGCCTTCGCCGCCGGACGAGACTCCAGTGGTAGTATGCATGAACGGGCTGCTAACTTGGGGACGAATACAACCCTAGGGCTCGAGCACGAACATCTCAGACGGCGTTGTGTGCAGCGGTAGCTCACCCGTCGAGCTGTCTTTTGTCACGGCTTTTCCTTCTTGAGACGAAGATCGAACCAAGACAGCGAAGGAAACGGCGAGGTGAAGCGACAAGGACTTAGATTCTTGGGAATAAAGAGGCAATCGGCACTGCATCTTGGTCTCAACTTTCATAAGGGAAAGTAAGAAAGGGAAAGAAAAGAAAAAGATAAAAAATTGGACATTCAGAGGATTGAACTCTGGACCTCACGCAGGTACCTTGTAAGATGCGAAGCGTGCGCGCTACCACTGTGCCAAATGCCCTTGAGGATTTATCTGGCAAACGAAATTGGTAGGGCAGAAGATATCCCTCTGCGATCCAGCATACTTGTAATTCATTTCGAGGATCGTTGCGACATGCATCATACAACGACCAGGCGTATGCCTAGTCGACTGAGATAAGTACGTAATAGCAGACGGTGCAACAGAGCACGCACCAAGCAAAGGCTCTGCAGAGACAAGAGCTGGCGATGCGTCGTATTCCAGCCTGCATCCACCGCCAACGCACATCGCTTCTACTCTCAGAGGTGCGCGGCTGGGACACGGGAATGCGACTGTAGACTGGTTGTGCCCGAACGCCGCAGTGAGAGTGAGGGGTATGTCTATGAGCCTGCTCTCGGACGGGCGGGTGTTCCACGTTACATTCCTGAGGCTCGCAGGTGAGGGGGAGAGAGGTGTAAAGCGTATCGCGGGATCTGATGCGATGCCGTCGTCACGCTCGATAGTGAGTAGCTTGTCGCGTAGGTCTCGACGAGCGGGAAAATGTGCCTGCAAGGCACAACGGTGCCCCGCATATATTGGCAAGGCAGTAAATTCCATTATGGCCTGATCCTGCGGGTGCCACAGAGACTTCAGGAGAGAGTTGCACACATCGAAAACAGCTGCGATGTACCTGCTCCGTGAGGAGAACCCACCCATCCTGGGGGAATGCGCGATTGGGGTACACAGAGTTAACACGCGCAGCTTGCGAGGGCCAGCCTGCCTCGGCAGCGCTGGGCGGGTTGCCAGGCCGTTCTTGTGTCACCGGGGTTTGGCCCTCCTGCAGCAGCTCTGGGACGCGTTCAAGCCCCAGATACAGGCTGGGCCGGCGGAGCTTGCTGACGTCCAGCTTCTCGGCAGCGGCATCGCTGCGGGGGCTTGAACTTCTGACGAACGTGACGGCGTTGAATACGAGGCTGAGGGCCGTGACGAGGCATGCGAAAGACAAGAAGATGGCCGAGCGGGACCACCGGCTGCGGACAGGCCCGAGCTCTTGGTCTTCTTCGAGCTTGAACGGCTGGGCGTGCACCTGCAAGACGCCGCGGTGGAAGTCGTGTACGTATTCGTCCTGCGCCATGAGCGGTATCGCCTCGTGCGAATCGTCGCTGTGCATCGTGTGCGAGGGTCCCGCGTCCATCTTCGAGGATTTATGGGGACGCTGCGCAGGAGAAAGCAGGACGTAAACGGGAGAGCGTCGGGCGGCAAGATCATGGCGGGCATGCCGTGCGAAACGGGAGCGGATGGGTACGAAAGGGGCTCCGGGAAGCACAGGGTCCCGAACGCATGCTATACATGGAGTTGTGCGGGCAACCCCGACTCCCGAGGTCACGAGTAGCTTACCCACCACACTGCTAGTCCCACAAGTGGTCCCGGCTGGAAACGGGTAGCGTGTCTCCCGGAGGAGAGTCGTGTGTCGCTGACCGCTGTGCAACTGTCGAAGAGGCGGCTTATTGCCTAGCTTTCCCCGGTCTCTCTATGGAAGGAAATGCCGCCACCCGACAAGAGGAACGTTCGACGGCCGTGCGCTGATTGGACATGACGATGATAGCTGGCTGTGGCCTGCTCACTAGGTGAATGGAGAGTATTTCCGTAGACGGTATGTAAAGCAGCAGCAGTGGTTGGAGGACGCGAGAGGACGAGAAGGTGCTTGAAGCAAAGCCGACGAGTCGGAAAGTGGTAATTTACGGCTCGATGATTGGCTACGAGGCCCAGGGGTCAATATAGACGCAGCACGTGCACAGTGGATTGAACGCGGGTAGCCAATACTTTGTCTTGCTCAGCTCCTCTCCTTCCTCTCTCCAGCGACCCGTTCGCCTCCACCACCACCTCCCTGCCTTCCGCACACCCCTTCGACGTCTACGGCCATTTTCACTCCCCTCACGCCTCTCTAACGAACCCCGGATACGAATCATGTCTTCCTCGCAAACCCCTGCTCCATCTGTCCCCCTCCCCCAGCGCACCGCTGTCGATACAGCAACAAGCAAAAAACCACCAGTATGGTCCATCAGCGAGCAAGGACCAGCCGTTGACCAGGTCCCGCTTCCTGCCAAGTGCGATAGGCACGTCCCCGGACGGTCCGGAGTGTGCTGCAAGGACCTGAAGGAAGAAGACGAGCGGACGCTTGTCGATCCAGACGTCGTCCGGGATGTGTACGTATCCTCCCGCACTGCGCTTGCTTACTCGTCTGACTCCGCTGCCGCAGCGTCATCGGCCTCTCGGACGGACTGACAGTGCCTTTCGCGCTGACCGCGGGCCTGTCCTCGCTCGGCGAATCGAGGCTCGTCATCCTCGGCGGCATCGCGGAGCTCGTCGCCGGCGCGCTTTCGATGGGCATCGGCGGCTTCCTCGCCGCGCAGGCCGAGCGCGACCACTACCGCTACCTGCAGAAGCAGACCGCCGCGCGCGTGCTCCGCAGCTGCGACGGCGAGATGGAGCGCGAGGTCTACGGCGTGCTCGGCCCCGTCGGCGTCGACGAGCCCACAAGCCGCCTCGTCGCACGCAACCTCCGCGAGGTCGAGATGGACACCGGCGGCGAGGGCAGCGACGCCGGCAGCGCGCGCACCCGCGTCGAGGAGGGTCAGGCGCTCCGCTGGAGCAAGTCTGTCGGCCTCACTGCGTTCCTGCTCAAGTTCGGCGAGGGCCTCGAGGAGGTCACGACGCGGCGGATGTACATGTCGGCGTTCACCATCGGCATGGGATACCTCCTCGGTGGTCTGATCCCCCTGCTTCCCTACTTCTTTGGTGAGTGCCTCCGAGATGATATTCCAATACAATTGCTGATGCGGCTTCTGCAGTCCCTCGTGCTCGGACAGCCCTGATCTACTCCTGCATCGTTACCGGCATCGTCCTTCTCGTCTTCGGCGCAGTCAAGGCCCGTGTCACGGGTGCTGCTGGTCAGGGCGCGGGTGGATACGTCTGGGGTGCCTTCTCAACACTGCTAGTCGGCGGCGCCGCGGCGGCAGCAGCGTACGGTCTTGTCGCTGCCTTTGAAGGCGCAGAATGAGGAAGGCACCTTTTGTATATGCGGACTCCTGGAGCTGTCGAGTATTCTACTGTATCTAGTTAGAATGTGGTCCCGCTTTTCTTGTATTTTTGGTCATACCGGTACAGCACACTGTTATCACACTTCTCTATTGTTCTATTTTCGCGTACTTCGGTGTAAATCCTTTGGCGCATTGGAGAGAGAGAAAAAAGCATCGAATATCCGTACACTGTAACACAAGGGCGGGACGCCTTGCCTATGCCTGCTCGTCCCCAAAGTACTCTTCCACAAGCGCCTTCTTTCTGAGATCCAGCAAGAACTGCTCCATCTCCTCCCTCGTCGGCATCTTCGGCGGGACGAGGTGGTCCGGGGACAGGAACGGTATGTAGGCTGCCATCGCACGCGCATGCGCCAGTGCGACTTCCTCCGGGTTCGCCTCCTTCCCGTTCGTCGCGGGAGGCGGCGCCCCGTCGGTCTTTGGCCGCTTCGCCGCATCGGCAGGCGCGTCGACCGCCATCTGCGACTCGTCGGCGTCGGGCCCGTCGAGGGCCTTGCGCTTCGGTGGGGCGTCGCCGTTCGCGGCGTCCGTGATCGTGAGCGCCGCAGTCGTCGCCGGGCGCGGCAGCTTCGGTATTGGCGCGTCCTCGGGCAGGCCGAGGGCTTTCCGCAGGTGTGCGTAGGCGTCTTCCCACTCTGCGTTGCGCGCCGTGCATCGTGAGTGTCGTCAAGAGGGCTGGAGCGCAGGACACAACGCACCTTCTTCCTCTGCGTGCTGCTCGTACTCGAGGAGCGTGCCGTCGGCCTCGTCGAGGTCGCCAAAGTATGCGGGGCCCTGGTTCGTGAACTTCTTGTAGTACGCCTGGGCCTGGTTCTCCTCGTCCTCTTCCTTCTTCTTGCTCTGGAAGAGCTCGCGCACGCCTGGGAGATCTTTTGCTCGACCAAAGTACCTGCGAGGTAGGATAGGGGTTGGAGCTAGCTCTTTAGTGAAAGAGATGCGCCACGCACTTGTATCCCTTGGTCCCTGGCACCTCCTTCCCGTCATCGTCCAGCATTGCAACATTCCGCCTGTAGTTTGCACCTCCCAGCGCGACGATCTGGTTCTCCCAATGCCTCTTCTCCCGTAGAAGCTTGTTAATCTCGTCATTGAGGTCACGGACCTCGTAGTCCGTCAGGCCGGCTGCACACGTTACAGCATTGAGGATAGACCACAGCGAATGAATGGCACAGCGGCGCACCGTCCTGAATCTTGGACACCTTGCGACTGATCTCCCTCAGAATCTCTCCTCGCCACCGCTCGCACTCGCGCAAGCTCTTGCATGCACTCGCCATCCGCGGCCTGCGGTCCGCGCGCGTGCCCAGCCCAAGCTCGGCTGCCTGGGCTTCGCGGAAACGGTAGAGCATGGACTGGGCCTTTTCCTCATTACGAGCCTGGTAACACAGGTAAGCAAGTCGAATTATAACGGGTTGACTAGCCGTCATACCATTTTGACGGACTAGAGGGGGGGAGGAGGCACACGGAGAGTGGGGGTTGGCGGGGCTGGTGAACGAGAGCGCGGGCGCGCTTGCGCACCAGAGCGCCATTGATGGCGCACGTGAGGCCCGCCAGGAAAGGAAGGCGGTGACTTTGACGCTCTTTGGCCGTTCGAGAGCTTTGAGGTCGGTTGCTTCGTCGGTACTACTCCGAGGGTAGCGTGCAATTTTTCTCGCCAGCAAACGCGTAGGCTTGCGAAGTGTCTCGCACAGGTGTGTATGTATACGCGAAGGAACCTTTCGGTCGACGCGCTGTCTGCCCTCATAAAGCCGGGCATTGCTATTCACGTTAACTCCGTTCCGACCCGGCAGGATAGTCAATATCCTGCATGCCACTTCGCGGATGGCCACATTGCTGTCCCGACTTTCTCTGAGGCTTTCCGGCGAGAACATTGGGATGGCTCCGCAGTGTGAGTGTGCTTGCGCGGCGCTTGGGACAGTGTTGCTCGCGAGTTTCTTTCGCGAATTTTCTGCGAGAGCGGACATCCAGACCACGGGTTGTGATGTCTTGGCTGGAGGCTTCGTGGCGCCGGGCGGACGTCACTCGATCACAGTCGCACGCATCTCTTCACATGTCGCCTCGTCTGTTATCGCAAAGGCTTCCACCGCCCTGCGTATTTCCTCTGGCATTGCTCAAGGGCCGTACGAACGCGAGAACTGGCCCTGGTCCGGCGAGATCACTGTGCCAGATCGGGGGTGGAAAACGATGTAGCAGGCCGTGGAGGACGATGCGCCGTCGGTCCGCATGCCTATTTTGATCGGAAAAACAGAGAGTCCTCAAGGGTGGCATAAAAACTCAATCCCTGCCAGGCACTCGCATGACCTTGTCCAGCGCCTTACCCCAGATTCCAAGCCCTCAAGAATCGCGCTGACCGGTTCTCCTGTCCCCGTCTCTTTCCCCGCGACGACATCCACGACCATGGCACGGTCCACCGACCTCCGCCGCGATTCTGACGACCTCAAGGAGACCAAGGAAGAGTGAGTTGTCTCCACCTACATGTGTCTCTACTCTATACCCACAGTCCTCCCAGGTTCGTTGCAGAAGACATTGCCCAGCTGAACGCGGCAGGCGAGATCTCTGAGCTAGCCGTCAAAGCCGAGGGCGAAGACAAGATTACCTGGTTTGTCTGGATTCTCGTCGCCTGCACTAGCATCTCTGGTCTTCTTTTCGGCAAGTCTGCTGCTACCCGCGTTTTCCCTTGCAAAATACTCATGCCCGCCGGCCGTGGCAGGTTATGACACGGGTGTAATCTCTGGTGCGCTGGTCACCATAGGCTCCGATCTCGGTCCTGCAGAGCTCTCGTCGGGACAGAAGGTGCCATCTCGCGCTTTGCTAGTTTTTCTCTACTTCCCCCTCATCTTGCCTCGTAGGAACTCATCACGTCGGCGACAACGTTGGGTGCTCTCATTGGTGGCCTCGTCGCAGGCATGCTCTCGGATGTCGTCGGACGCAAGCCGGTGCTCGCCATCTCGGACGTGATCTTCATTGGCGGCGCTATAGGGCAGGCTGTTTGTCATGCCGTCTGGCCGATGGTGCGCTCGATTTCCCCGCATCCTCATTCCCCCGCTGTACTCAATCGTTTCTGCAGATTGGCTGCCGCTTCCTCATTGGTATCGGTGTCGGCCTCGCGTCATGTATCGCGCCGTTATACATTCAGGAGCTCTCCCCGACGCGCCTGCGCGGCCGCATGGTCGTCCTCAACGTTGTGATGATCACGGGTGGACAGGTTGTCGCGTACGGCATTGGTGCTGCTTTCGAGAATATGAGTGGTGGATGGCGATGGATGGTCGGTCTCGGTGCGGTGCCTGCAGGGATCCAGTTTGTCATCCTGTTCTTCCTTCCGGAGTCGCGTGCGTGCTATTTCAGGTCTCTCTACTCGTATGCTGACACCGAAGGTCCTCGTAGCCCGTGTGCTTATCCGAAAGGGCCAGACGGACGCGGCAAAGGCGGTCATGACCAAGGTCTACGCGCTGGCCACGCCTCAACAGATTTCGCTCAAGGTCGCAGCGCTGCACTCTGCAGTCCGCAGGAGCGTCGAGATCGCCAACTCGACGACGTTCTTCCAGCGCGTCAGCATGATCTTCCTGATACCCGTGAACCGCCGTGCCGTCAGTGAGTAGCCCACCCCATTGTTCCGCCTTTCACCGCCTGACTGCGTTTCGCACAGTCATCGGATGCGGCATGCAGGCGTTCCAGCAGCTGTGCGGCTTCAATACGTTGATGTACTACAGCGCGACGCTCTTCAAGGAGATCGGCTTCAACCAGCCGACCGCCGTCGGCCTCATCGTGTCGGGCACGAACTTCGTCTTCACGCTCTTCGCGCTCAAGTACATTGACATAATCGGGCGACGCAAGATCATGCTCTGGTCCGCCCCGGGCATGGTCGTCGGCCTCACGCTCGCCAGCATCTCCTTCTACTGTACGTCATCTCTGTCCTCCCGTGTAACATACGCACAGCTGACACGCCCACTTTTAGACCTGACGCGGCACACGGGCGGCGACCTCGTCGACGGCGCGCACTACTCGACGGCCTGGTCCGCGATCGTGCTCGTGTCGATGATCTTCTACGTCGCGTCGTACGCGACCGGGCTCGGGAACGTGCCGTGGCAGCAGGGCGAGCTCTTCGGGCTGGAGGTGCGCGGGATCGGCACCTCGCTCGCGACGTTCTGCAACTGGGCCGGGAACCTGCTCATCGGCTCGACGTACCTCTCGCTCATGGACCGCATCACGCCCGCGGGCGCGTTCGGCTTCTACGCCGGCCTCTGCCTCCTCGGCTGCGTCTTCGTCGCGTGCTGCTTCCCCGAGACCGCCGGCCTCAGCCTCGAGGAGGTCCAGATGGTCTTCCGCACCGGCTTCGGCGTCCGCGAGAGCGAGCGCCTCCGCCGCGAGAAGCGCGCCGTGCTACGCAAGGCCAGGAGGGCGACAGCGAGAAGGCGTGAGCAACACGACACTCTTGTTTATGCTTGGATTTATCTCTTGTAATGATCATCTACGACGGAGACGGACTTGATACGACTGTAATTTGGTATATACCATATATAATGACGATATATAGTACTTGTTGTCTAAGCCTTTTTGGTCGCAGTGAAGAATGCCGCGTGGTAAATGTAACCAAGCATGCTCTGAGAGTTGTTCGTGTACGTTGTGTCGATTGTTCTTTCGTTCTGTGAACACGCGACGTCAGAGGTTCGGGTGTGTGTGATAATGTAAGGATGTCGGCATACCGAGATTTCGAACCCGATTTTGCGTGCGAGCTCCTTGAGCTCCTCTAGACTAAGCTCTATAGAAGTGTCACCAGACGTATTGTTTTCCCAATGCCATAAAAGGGGGCCTGCATACAGCGGTTTAATTTTGAGTCGCTAATGTCACAGACAAGATAACCGTACCCATGTTAATCCAGACCCCACCGGGAGCAAGCTTGCGATGGATTATGCGAAGATAGTTCACGATATTCTTGGCCTGTAGAACGTAAGCACTAGACCGAAAAAGGAATTGTTGACTTTGTCTTACCGTGTCTATGAAGAAGCATGTGAGGATCGCGTCCCAGAGACCCGCCTGCGGCTCGTCCTCGTCATATTCGTCGGGCCCATATATCTCCTCAAAATCACCTGCAGAGAACAGGTTGTAAGTTTGACAGGAGAAGTTCAAATCCCAGCGCATACCGGCTACGAGGGAGAAATTGGAGTTTGAAGGCAGAGACGACGGCGCCACGTCAGGGAACGAAATCGGTCGCAGCAGGGCGCTCCTATCCGGGATGTTCGAGAAGGAGTGGACGTACGGGTAGATCGTATGTTCGTTGACTTTTGTTGTCCTGCAAGAGTGTGATGTATCGCAAGGCGGAATCAGAGCGACTAGGACCTACCTGTTCAGGATGAAGAACGAAGCTAGCAGCATGTAATGTGAGAACTCGTTGCCCTGGCACGAGAACCCTAACGCATATTTGATGAAGGGAATAACTGTACACTGGCGGTATCCCATACCTAGGTTCGCGACGTCCCATGCCAAGCGACAAAGGCCGGCACCAGGGACGAGGACGCGTAAGTTGCCCCTAACGGCTCATGAGTAGCTGCGCACGATTGACGCGAGAGAGTCCTACCTCTCCTCAGCAGGCACATGGGCAAAGTGACCAAGGAGAGCCTGCTTCATAGGCTCGTAGCATAGATCGCGTTCTGCCTTACCCTGCGAGCACGTCCGACGTCAGCCTCGGAGGGAAACGCCATATCAGGCGCTGCGTCCGCGTACCTCCTCGCTCCAGTCGCGCACGAACTGCTTGATCGTGCTGCGGAGCTTGTCCATGTCGTTTTCCGTCGGCCTATACCGGCGCGCGGCGCGGGACCTCTTCCGCCCGACGCGCCGTGCGAGTGCGAGTGCGCACCGTGGTCGTGCGTGTGCGCATGCGCCGGGTCATCTGCCAGACGGTAGTCAATGACGAGCCTGTACGGCGCGAGCCCTGCTGCATGCATGTGCCGTTACCATGTGCATGTGTGTGCGTTGACCACGGGGCGTCGGTACCTTGCACTTGCTGTCCGCCCTCACCTCCGTCCTCCGCGTCCTCAGGCGCGAGGTCGTGCCCGAAAATCGCGGGGTCCGCGACGATCTGCTTGAGGAACAGCGCGTTGGCGATGATCGCCTCGTCAACCTCGTGCAGCTTTGACTTGTAGCCCAACGCCGTCAGGAGCTCCTGGTCGCCCTGCGGGAGCTTGTAGATATCCTTGCGCCGGCGGTTGTTCGCGGACAGCTGTGATGAGCGGATTCAGAAACGATTCGCGTGATTCGTCATCATTAGGCTTACAGAGTACGAGCCATACTGATTAAAGGTCGCAATGACATTCGCGAAATGTCTCTGCTCCTCCTCAATGTCGTCCTGCTCAAAGTGCCGCATGGTGGAACGTGACAGAAATACGACGCTGCCAGAAAAGGAAACTCAAGATTGGACGTCACCAAAACATCCGAGGCAAGTAGGGCCAACGAGTTCATCCTACAACAACAACCAGACCCTACAATAAATTAATGACATGCATAGTAATGTACAGGGTTGTGATAGTTGACAGACAGCAGCATGCGGACGACAAAACGGCTACGTTACGGAAATCCAGGCTCAAGTGTCCCGCAAGTCAACAATTTCCAAGGCCAAGTCTTTGACTTGCACATGATTATTATCGCAATCCTGCGGAGAAAGCTTAATGGTAGTCCTTATGCGCGAGAGCGATGGGCTTACGGTGTATATAGGCACTTCCGGATGAGGATGGAAAGCTTCCTTCGCCTCACATGACAATATAACTTGCAAGCCACCTGGGTCGGTGAGACGGAATATACCAAATCTGAAGCGCCATGTGAGATCGCGAGCACGTAGGGTAAAAAGCTGACTCACGCGGGGTTTGAGTTCGGAGCGCATACAACTGCGAATGACTCTGGAAGCATTCGCTGGAAGCCGGAGTGTGTATGTAAGTCTACAGAAGACATAAAACCTATCGACGTCGTCGTTGTTAGTCATTCCACGAACTTTATAGTGAGAGGTCGGCCTACATGACTGAGTTGGGTGTGTATGAATCTTTGAGATATTTCAGCAAGAGCCGCCAAGGATACATAGGAAGATGCTCACCCAGCCGAGTGTGATCAAGTGCCTTTCCTCCGTAAATTGAAGCACGAGCTCCTCCTCATCCATAGTGCACGTGTCGCTAGTCGAATGTTGTTTCGGGATTAGAAGCGTCGTGACAATGTATTTGCTGCCCTTGTCCTTGCCAAGCAGTAGCCCGCACGTCTCCTTATTCTTCGCGGTGTTAACACGCGCGATAGAGACGAAGCGCTGCAGGCATTCTCGAGGAAGTCGCACGGGCTTAAGCTCGTGCACATCGCCCTCGGTAGAGGCTCCGCGTACAATGCGGGAGGCGCTGGGAGCTGGCGGTGGTGGTGGTGGCACCGCAGGTGGAACAGGCACGCGAGCTGGAGAAGGACCACGATGAGTATCGTACAATCGGCGGTGATCTGGGACTGGCATGCCCGGCGCGTACGGCGGAATGACAGCGTCCACGGGCGCCGAGCGGTTCGGGAGGAGGTTAGCATACAGTGCACCCCCGGGTTTCGTTTCCAGTAATAAGGCGGCTGAGTCGGGTGGGGGAGCCGTGGAGGGATGGGAAAACATAGAGCGCAAGGACGGAACGTAGCCTTGTTTGAGTTGATGCTGAGACATAAGGGTCGGATATGCTATCGGACCTGCGTCTTGGGGCGCAGGGGACGTTGTTGTCACGGGAGGCGGGTACAATATCCTGGCGAACAGGACGAAATCGTCAGGCGACACGAGACAACATCCGAATGAAAAGTAGATACCCTGGATTCATTTGCTTGGGCTTGGTTGGGGTCTGATACGACTGCCGCGAGTAATTCCACGATACACTCCTATCAATATCGTCCGGATACGGCGCCGCAGCTTCTGCTGACATCCTGGATGGCACGGCACCATACGTGTCAATATGGGATCGGTGTTGTGAAGAGCTTGGAGGGCGCGACGGATGGGGCGAAGCCGACTGGGGATCTCGACGGGTCGGAGTCTCCGGCTCTTGCGACCGCCTGTGGTATACGTCGGTGTCTATTCTTGTATCTCCTAAGCCATGAGAGGCGGCAGCATGTTGTCGTCGAGCCTCCCGAGCTGCCAGTTCCGTTTCTTGCTGGCGGCGAAGGATGCCTTCTTGTTCTTGTCGTCTTCGCTCTTCTACTCGTCTCCGCGCCCTATCCTCGTCATCCGAATGCGGTCTCCTCGCCTCATCCTCAGCTCGCAGCCTCGCCATCCGCTCTTGCTGTGCAGCTTCCCTGGCGTCTGCAGCGCGTTGCGCCTCAATAGAGTCCCGTTGACGAGCCTCTTTCGCTCGTCTAGCCCATTCCGTCTCTTCATGTATCCTTCTCTGCTGTTCGTTGTTGCGACGCCAGTCGTCTTCAATGCGTGCAGCTTCCAGAGCCTGTCGCGTGCGCTCTTCCTCCTGCGCACGCAGAAGTTCTTCTTTCTTGCGCCGAGCTGCTTCTTGAGCGATTGCGTTCGAGTCTAGCTGCGATGGTGCATCATCGCCGGGGTGACTTGCTCTCCACTTCTCGTAACGTTCAACGAGGAATGGTTTGAGCTTGCTGAGGCTATCCAAAATGTCCTGCCCATTCTGTGTACGACGAGATCGATCAGCGTGCTGCACATCGACCTTTCACCGAGACAAATACACGTGCTGTGCACCGGCTACAGCGCCCTAAATTAAACAAAGCGGAAGACTGACCATGGCAAGGTTCGCCCGCTGGTCGGCATTCAGCAGAGTATAGTACTCGCTGTGTGTCGGCAGCTTCTCGAGCACAATGGTGGCAGCTCTGGCAAATTCCATGAAAGCTGCCTCGTAATCCGTAGCGTCGACATAGCTGTTGCCAACCTTGCGTGCCTTCTCGGCTGTTCGAAGCCAGTGCTTCAGAGGTTGCTTCGGATCCCAGACATTGTGCTGCGCTATAGCCGCTAGCTCGGCAATCGTTCTGGGGCGGTTCCCGTTGGCGTAATTGGATGCAGCATGGGGTGTCGTCGGGTGTGCGGAACTGCTCATAGTACAGTGTGTTGTCAAAGGACGTGATGGCTGTCTGCGGTCGGTCGTAATGGTAGCAGCACAAGGAGTGCTAGTCAGCTTAGCATACGCACTGCCCAATCAGGATAACTGCGGCGGTGTTCGTTACGTCTGGCAGAACAATTTTTGGATGTCGCGCATGGAGTATATAAAAGTCCACCGAGAGCGGGGAATTCGACGAGCAGACTGCGATTTAAAAACGCTGGAGAGTCACTGAGATTTCAGGCAAAGGCGAGAGGAAAGAACATGGTTCACCGACTGCGACCAAAGCGCCACCACCACGCGTGTGACTTGTTACGCACCAAATATGGGTGGATTTTGATCGCAACGGGAACAAATGTCCGTGGGAATGTTTTCGACGAAAGAATCTAGAGCTCACGGCGGTCGACTGCCTCCTCACTCAACGGCGTTGCTCCTGGGCAACTTCCCCCTCGCGGAACCCTGTACTATCCTCAACGCCGCGTACACGCTTGGACGCATTTCCCTCAACCACACGCTCCTTTAACGAACTTGGCTGGACGCCAGCTCTTGCAAAATGCACGATGGCAGCCCTGGTAGCAAGCGGAGTTTCCTCTATGTGGCAGCGGTGCTGCTAATCTTCATGCAAGCCGGGTTCTGGAGTGCCAGGAAGAAGACACAAGAGGTGTTCCCGGACAACTCTCTGGTGCCCAAACCTCCGAGCTTTCTCTCGTTAATCAAGGGGCAGTCCAAGACGGTCATCAACGAGCACCCTATCCCGAAGCTCATGGCTGAGGCCGAGCTGCAATTTCGCGAACGCCTCTCTAGGCAGAGCAAAACACTTCCACAGGCCGTGGCAGAATATAAGAAACGTTTCAAACGCGACCCACCGCGAGGCTTCGACGACTGGTGGAAGTTCGTGCAGGACAACGGTGTCCTCATGATTGACGAGTATAACGCCATTGCAGAGGATCTAGAACCCTTCTGGGACCTCTCTCCGGAAGAGTTTAGGCAGAGGGCATCCTTGGTACGCGTGTTGTTGGCCTAGAAGCACCATAGACTCAACGCTTTGCGTCCGATTCAGGCGGGGCATTTGCCTTCGATCGACTTGGTCAAGATTCGTAGCGGTGCAGGACAGGCTGTAAACATCAAAGAAGGATTCGATAACCCTGATGGTGTCAGTGCGCGTGCAAAGGGTTTCCTGCTCATGATCGAGAAGTTCCAAGACAAAGTGCGTAGTCACTGGTTTTCTGGGACTTGGTTCATTCTGACGCGTCTGCAGCTTCCTGACATGGACCTGCCGATCAATGCCATGGCTGAAGGGCGTATACTGGTACCTTGGGAATACCGGAAGTACCCTAATCTGACCGATGGTATGTCCCACATCCAGCGTCGGCATCGTATCTGTGCTCTAACTACCTCATAGGCGCACTTGCCGAGCAGCTTAGTGGGAAATATTCTCCGGATTGGCGAGGCGAAGGCAACGTTTGGGAAGCCTTCCGCCGTACTTGCGAGCCTGGATCTCCTGCTCGCCATTTGTTCAGTTCTACCCGCGCCTCGTCCACCACCCAGGTCCGGCTGAGCCAGCTCGAATCAAATAGTGACGAAGTGACGTTTGCCCGAAATGTGCAAGGGAACTTCTCCTTCTGTCAGCACCCCTGGGCACATTACAGCCAAGGACACTTCTTTTCCGACTGGAGAACGATACCTGTCCTATTCCCGATCTTCTCTCCGGCGAAGGCTTCCGGATTTCTGGACATTCGAGTTCCTAGTCATTACTACCATGGCCAGACCCGCCGGTATACCTATGGATGGGATCCAGTGAATCTAGAGCTTCACAGCGTTGACCATATGGAGACGCCGTGGGAGATGAAGAGCGACAAAATCTTCTGGCGAGGCGCGTCCACTGGCGGCGGAAGCTCCCCACCGGGCTTTGCAGGGCAGTATCAGCGCCACAGGTACGCAATTACAGTCCGTTCTGCCTTCGTACCCTCGAACTCAAGCATGGCGGTCTAGGCTTGTTCGGATGGCAACTGACCAGTCGACGACGAACCGCACTATCCTGTTTGCCGACCCTCCAGGTTCGAAGACGTACGTGTTTACGGATGTGCCGACGGCGGCGCTGAACAAAGAGGTCATGGATGTGGCCTTCGTCAAGCTCGTGGACACGTTTAACTTCCCTGGCGGCATCGATGCCTTACTCAGGGACTATCGCTTCGACGAGAGTGGTGTCAGCCTTGGTGACCACTGGAAATACAAATACCTCGTCGACGTCGATGGCATGGGGTACTCTGGCCGCTTTTTCTCCTTCCTGGAGTCGGACAGTGCTGTCCTGAAGGCAACTGTGTACCGTGAGTTCTTCGAGGAGTGGATCCAACCCTGGTGCGTGCTTCGGAGTACTCCGTTGGATCCAACACCCTTATTCTAGTGCTTACGCGCAGGTTGCATTACATCCCGCTCTCACCCACGTACCACGAGATCTACAACGTCCATGCTTTCTTCTCCGGTGGAACTGAGTCCACCCTGCGCGCCGCGAACTCAACGGCGTTGGAACTGCCCCCCACGCAGCGCAAGTCCGTGGATGGCGACAGGCGCCTTCGCCGGATTGCACGCGCTGGAAAGCAGTGGAAGCGGACCCTCGGGAGAAGAGTAGACATGGAAGGTAAAGTGCCGCAGTCTATCTCATGGAGCGCTGTGTCTGACGTGCATTGGTCATGACAGCATATGTTTATAGGCTGTGCTTGGAGTACGCACGCCTGTGGTCCGATGATAGAGATTCTATGAACTTTACTCTGTGAAACCTCTCAACTGGTATAATCTGTTAGTTGGACTCTGGGGCCTCCGAGCCGTCGCATGGATGTATCATATATTTACTAGTTGCTTTAATAACGCGTAGATCGCTCTGTTTGTGTATAAATGCCGGATTGGGCTGGGGAGAGCAGGATGATTCGCGCAAGTGCACACCTTCCTTCGGACGACCAGCGCCTCAAGCTTACTCCTGACTGCCATCTTCGCGGGCATGACTGCCGCTTTGCAGCTCGAGCATTTTATTCATTCTGACGAGCTCCGAGTACCCATCCAGGACCCTTGCTTAGAGAGCTTGTGACCGGTCCTATGGCTGATCACAGCGAGATCTCAGAGCCGAGAGGCATTAAATCCACAACAACAACAGACTAATGTGTGGAGGCTACACGGGCCAAGCACACTCGCTATCTCCTGGCCGCTTCATGGTGGTATCGCCACGTTTCCCACTCATGGCTGATGGATCATTCACTCCCTGAATGGTGCGTCGTGTTCTGGCCTATTCCTGGACGCATTCATGACCTCTGGGGTAGTCACCCGTACAGAATGGTTCCCACCAGGACCGCTGTGCTATCGGGGACCCACAGTGGCTACAGTCCCCAAGGTTCACGACTAGTGCCGACGGCTTTGACAGCGCCTACAAGCATGGACGACACGGCCCCGCCGGTGCTGCTCTCGCGCAGCGTTAATCCAGGACGAAGGCGGTTCTGATTGAGATCTCCGAGCCATGCTGCTCGTGCATGGTGAGAAGAATATCAAGTGCTCCATACCTGGTGTGCCTCCGCAGGTCCCGACTCTCGTCATAAGACCAGGGACCGCGCTCTGGATGCGGGTTGAATCCGCCCACTATCGGACCCCTCGCTTAGCGTATCCCTCCACCCATGCCAACAGCCACGTCCATGCCGCTCTCGACAATGTCGGTCCTCTCCTCGCCCTCTGCCTCGTCGACCTCCAGCCGCAGCTCAGATGGCCTCCCGTTTCCGCGAAACATGTCCGACTTCGAGGTCGAGCATACACCAACGAAGGCAGCGTTCTCACCGGGCAAGCAGCGGAGACGAAGACAGTCATCCGACTACGATAGTGAGACCGCGTTCCGTGCCAGCGTGGCAATGCTCCTCGCTGCGAAAGCGCGTCCGTTCTCTGTCTGTGGTCGGATACCAGTCGACCCTACCGCTCTCATTCTGTTCTTCCGCTCAAAGGTGCGTACCAGCCTTCTGTATATGCCTCAATTCCACTGACTATCGTACTTAGAGCGGTATCACACATTCATTGGACTTCCCCATCGATGTCGACTATGACTTGCCACCGTCACTAGACGTACTCATTGGGGCATGTCGACCACAGTCCGTTTCAGGCCTGGAGGACTTCTCTGAGCACGAGGCACTCTTCTATCCTCCTCACCTACCTCTCACGACAACCCTCGAGATTGCTAATCACCCTATCTTGGAAGCTATTCGCAACACATTGTTCCCCACATTACCGACGGGCCATTACCTCACGGCGATCCGGGACAAGCTCCAAATCTGGCTGAAAGGCAGCGGCATGAGGACGCCCTTGAAGCCCACAGACATGCGCGTTGCTACGATCCTCGTCACTCTCCCTGTCCGCTTCCGTGGCGGTGACCTCGTCGTTCGTAGCCCAGAGGGCGCGGAAGAGAGGTACCATGCGCGGGGCGGCAAGGTCGGCGACATTGAGTGGACGGCGTTCATGGCAGACTGTGACCATGAAATCGAGCCTGTCATCAAGGGGTGTCGTCTTACTATCTCATATGCGGTCCACATCAAGTCATTCGGACCAGCTGCCATCCAGCCAGATCCTCTGATCACGCCCAGCGACCACTTCCTTGACCTGTTGTCTCCCGTCTTGAACCTGTCTCGTGGTCGCAAGCTTGCGTTCCATCTTACTAATGAATATGGTATTTGCCCAGGCGAGGCTTTAGCAGAGTCTCTGGTACCATATGTATGTGTCTCCACCATCTGATATTTTTCGATGTCTAACTCCTTGATTCTTGCAGCTGAAGGGCGGAGACTCTATTCTCTACCATGCACTCAAGCTCTATAAATTGGAGCCTGAGTTGCGCTGGAGTGCTGGGGGTTACGTCTGGCCCGTCGACCGCTGCGTCGACCTGAGTGCTGACCTTGAAGGCAGCCCCATGTCCCAGAGCGCTCGAATGCCGATAGTCGACGGGCTCAGACAGGTCAGCGCATCCCCTCCGCGGATGGTGGGGGTTATGCCGGATGTCGGCGAGTCTACCGAGAGCCTGCGTGCCAAGGTCGAGCGAAGCGGTGCAATACGCATCTCGCAGGCCGGCATCGTTCTCCTGTCCGCACCGACTTCTCCTGGTGGTGCGGCAAAGGAGCGGGTACCCATCGTGCAAAGCGGGGAGCTGGAAAAGCTCGTCATCAACGCACTGCTCGTTGTTTATGTTCCGTGAACATCGTCTTCATTTTGGTCTGTTAACTTTATTAGCCGAGTTTCCAGTAGTGTAGCCATCGGACGTCCACGATCCTACTGTACTTTATATACCACCCGCACTGTAGCCCTCGTATCCACCATCTGCTAGCACATCCAATTTTATTCAGCGCATTTTCTCTCTTTTTTACTCGTGACGTCCGAACTTGGGCTGGGCGGAGTGCGGGCGAACCAATCAGAGCAATTCCGTTAGGTCCCTGTTCAATTGAAACTCCGCCTCAATGCGCGTCTAGGGCAGTTTGGTCAGCGTGAACGACGACGACGACCCACGAAATATTCCCGGCCTCGAGGCCATCCTGCTTGACGTTGAGGTCGTCTACTAGCCGCTCAGCCCTATATACTACCACTGCCCTCTAAATATGCTCCGGCTGGTTTCGTCCGCGTCCAGGCCTGCGTCAACGGGCATACTCGGAGTGGTCGCACCTGCTACTTCAGCCCGGCAAGGTGCGTAGGGCCCATGGACAGGTGCGGAAGTGCGCGGCACTGACTCCTAGGTTGTGCAGGTCGCAGGACGTTCGCTTCTACGTCAAGCCGCAGTGCCGACATCACGCTCACTGTCGACGGGAAGGAAGTGACCGTGCCTCAAGGTTCGCAGAGGTCATCTCTCGTGTGGGGGTTGCGTGCTGAGGGCTTGCATATTGGAAAGGTTCTGCCTTGATTCAAGCTTGCGAGGCTGCGGGTGCGACGATACCACGGTATGTGGACGCGACGTGACTGGGTTGAACCTGCGCTAAAGCGCGCTCCTCCTCCAGATTCTGCTACCATGATAGGTGCGCAAGGGCAGACTGCAACGAAGACGAGATGACTGAAGTTTGTTCTGTGTAGGCTCGCGATTGCAGGAAACTGCCGGTGCGTGCAAAGTATGACATACCGCGTCGCTGCAATTGGCTAACCTCGACTGTAGTATGTGCTTGGTTGAAGTCGAACGCTCGCCAAAGCCTGTCGCTTCATGGTACGCAGCCCCCAAGTTCGCAAGTTTTTAGCTCATTTCCACCGCAGTGCAATGCCCGCCATGCCTGGAGCGAAGGTCTTCACGAACACTCCATTAGTTCACGAAGCTCGGTGAGTTCTGCACCCATGCAACCAAGATAACCTACTCAAGCATCTCCAGTGAGGGTGTCATGGAGTTCTTGCTATCCAATCACCCATTGGACTGCCCCATTTGTGATCAGGGTGGCGAATGTGACCTCCAGGACCAGTCTATGCGTTATGGCACCGACCGCACACGCTTCCACGAGATCACCGGAAAACGTGCAGTTGAAGACAAGGACCTGGGACCTCTCGTCAAGACTTCCATGAACCGTTGCATTCAGTGCACTCGTTGCGTGCGGTTCGCGAATGAAGTCGCTGGTGTGGAGGAGTTGGGTACGACAGGACGGGGTAACGACATGCAAATCGGCATGTACGTGGAGAAGACGATGAACTCTGAGCTGTCTGGCAACATCGTCGACCTCTGCCCCGTAGGTGCCTTGACAAGCAAGCCGTACGCGTTCCACGCCCGTCCATGGGAGCTCAAGCACACCGACTCCGTAGATGTGATGGACGCTGTCGGCTCCAACATTCGCGTCGACTCTCGCGGCGTCATCGTCATGCGCGTCCAGCCAAGGCCCAATGACGACGTCAACGAGGAGTGGATCAGCGACAAGACTCGCTACGCATACGACGGCCTGAAGTTCCAGCGGTTGACTGTTCCTCTCGTCAAGCAGGGCGACAGGTTTGTGCACGCGACCTGGGAAGAGGCTCTGGCAGCCGTTGCTGAGGGTCTGGCGCGCTCAGGTGCCACAGGCGATGAGATTCAAGCCGTCGCGGGACACCTCGCGGATACCGAGACTCTCGTAGCTCTGAAAGACCTCGTCAACCGGCTTGGCTCGGATAACCTTACTTTGGACCACCCTGGCGGTAATGCGGCCCCAGTCCACGCCGTCGATGTCCGGTCGAACTACCTCTTCAACTCGACGATTCCTGGTGTCGAGCGCGCCGATGTTATCCTCTTGGTCGGTACTAACCCGAGACATGAGGCGGCTGTCCTCAACTCTCGCATTCGCAAGAGCTGGCTTCACACTGGTCTCGAGGTCGGCTTGATCGGAGAGCGTGTCGACACTACCTACGGCTATGATTATCTCGGCAACGACGCGAAGGCTGTTGCTGACTTCGTCGCCGGCAAGGGAGAATTCGCCGAGAAGTTCAAGACCGCGAAGTACCCCTTGATTATCGTCGGCAGCTCCCTCACAGAGCACCCCGATGGCGCCGCCGTGTACAACGCACTCGCGAAGTTCGTTGACCAAAACAAGGAGAAGCTTGTTACGCCAGAGTGGAACGGCTTCAGTGTCCTCCAACGCGTACGTCGACCACTTCAATTGGTAGTATTCAGGTAGCTGATATCTTTCTAGGCTGCATCTCGCCCGGCTGCCTACGACATCGGCTTCGTCCCCTCGAAAAAGGCGTCATCTGTCAAGCCGAAGTTCGTCTACCTGCTGAACGCCGACGAGGTCGACCCCAAATCGATCCCGCGTGACGCCTTCGTTGTGTACCAGGGACACCATGGTGACCTTGGTGCCCAGCTTGCGGACGTCTGCCTGCCTGCCGCCGCTTACACCGAGAAGTCGACAACTTGGGTCAACACAGAAGGTCGGTCACAGCTCGGCCGTGCTGCTGTTCCACCACCAGGTGCCTCTCGCGAGGATTGGAAGATCGTTCGGTATGTCCCGTACGGCTCTTCCTCACTTATCCCTCGCTGACCCTCGCATATGTAGCGCGTTGTCGGAGGTTCTTGGTCACCCTCTGCCATATGATGATGTCCTCACTCTTCGCGACCGTATGTGGGAGATCTCACCTACTCTTCTGCGGTATGACACCACCGAGCCGACGTCGAGGGAGGTCATGCTCGCGGGTCTCAAGGCCATCATCTCTGGCACTGCGAATGCAAAGGTCACAGGTACACCACTCAAGAAGCCAATAGAGAACTTCTACCAGACAGATCCTATCTCGAGAGCGTGAGTCGCGTGTCCCCGCCCTTTGTTGTGCTTGCGTGCTGATATGATTTATTATTAGATCTGTCACGATGGCACAATGCACCCGTGCATTTGTCAAGGGTGAGAACTACGGCTTCAGCGACTTGTCAAGTAAACCGCAGGCCTCGTACGCGTAGACTTTTTTGGGACTTGCAATGCATCGTTGTTTTTATATCCTCTCGAAGAAATTTGCGGACGCTGATAAAACCTTCTTGAACGCAAAAAGTAGATACAGTATGGAAATGCGAAAGGAGATCCCTCTACACGCTGTAGCCCGTTAACCCGCTGAAGTTCACGATCTCCCCGGCAGAACCGCCAGAGACCGAGAGTTCTGACCAGTTCCAGGTGCCTGCGCGAGCGCCGCATCAGTGGACAGCCGGTTCCTCCCTGGTCATACTCACCTGTGCAAGCCCCCTTCCCGCAGTTAATGGCCACACGCTCTGCTCCGCTGTTTACAGTCAGAGTCGTCTTCGCGCCGGTAAAGTTGATGTCCTGTCGAAATCGCCCTCCGGTGAGACTACACTACTACAGGGGGGAGAAAGCCACTTACGGAGATGGTGACGCCCGTGCCAGGCGTGCCGAGGGTGTCGGGGTAGCTCTGCCCACTACGTGAGCCTCCCCGCCTCATAAACCTACGGTGCACCGCGGCTCACCTGGTCGATGAGGACGCCGAACTGGCGGAGGCCCGAGCCCGTGTTGCCGCTGTAGGTGACGTTCGTGACCGACGCGTCCGTCGCGTCCGCCTTCGTCTTGATGCGGAGCCCGTTGTCGCTGTTCGTGATCGTGTTCCCCTGGATGATGACGCCCGACACCGTCGCGTCGCTGCTGATCGAGCCCTGCGCGCTGCCGTCAGCCGTTGCGCGCGTGCAGAAATGGGGAGAGGGCGCACGATGGAGATGCCGTGCCCGCCCGAGCACGTGTTCCGCTGGAAGACGATGTTGCTGCCCTTGTTGATCGCGAGGCAGTCGTCCTGGTTCATGATTTTGCTGGTGGTGCTCTGGGTCAGCTCGTCGGCACCAGGAAGCGAGAACTGTGGCTCACCTGTCTTGGATGGTCAGGTCCGTCGTGCTCACGTCGAAACCGTCAGTATTGTGTCCCGCTGCCTTGCCACCGCTGTTCGCGTTTGGCTGGTCGCCAAGCGCTGCAAGAAAGAGCGGTTCAGTGGCATGGAATTTTGTCCTGTCGGGTGTACTCACAGTTGTCGACCGTGACTTGGGAGATGACGAGCGGCGCAGGGTTCGATATGCTGAACGCACGTTCGGGGGAGTTGAGAACTCTCACGTTCTGTGGCGGTCGTCAACATCTGCTAGGACAGAGGGCATGTGTCTGACGGACCGTGAATGTGCCTGAGATTTTGATCCTGGTCGCAATGGTGAGTTATTTTGTCCTATCTCCGTCTGCATTGGTAGTCTCCGACTCACTTCATCATAGGTGCGGGCTTGGTGACTCCGCCGTTACCGCCTTGGCCATCCTGCATAAGCGTCAGCTTGAATACGAGGCTCTAGAACTCTGGAGCCTGCGTACCCAGTAGAAGGGGCCGTTCCCATCGAAGGTGTGCCCATTTCCGTTGACTGAGATTGACTGAGCGATGAAGCTAACGGCAGCTGTGCAGCGTTGACTTACAGACAATGTTCTTTCCGCTGGATGAGGTCTCTTGAGTCCGAGGCCCTCAACATTTCGCAGGTGAGAATATCGTACCTGACTTGGAACAGTGGGCCATCCCACGTCTTGTTACCGAAAGTGATGTCACCCACTGTAAATTTAGGTATGGTCAAAATCGGTCTTCTCACAAATGAGACATTAATCTTACACATGTTGACAGTAGTATTGTCCTCGAGGGACAGGTTGAACGTTTCGCCGGCTGGCACAGTGAACGAGTTGATATTCACTGTGGTGCACTTTACCGCGGCGGACACGTCCGACATGGACGAGATAGTGCCTGTGCACGATGAGGACGCTTGTGGGGCGGCGGCCGCAAACGAGAATGCGACAGAGAGGATGACGAAAGCGAGAGTCAGAGCCATGGTGTACGGATGAGTGGAGTGGTGCAGGTGTCTGGTCCGCTCGGCCCAAGCTGCGCTATTTATCCCTCCAAGTGCGAGCACGTTGCTCTGCAGCCGTAGTGGAGAGGCCTTCGATCACGGCGACGCGAAGCTCAGGTGCGAGCGCACGGACGGTTGGAGCATCGCGCCAGGAAGTGCGTCCGCAACCGGTTGGGACATCGTTGGCGAAACCTCGTAGGCTCTGAAATGAGGCCATTTGTCGAGCGAAGGCTAACGACGAACGGACGCGAGCGAGGCACCCAGCGCGCGTAACGTGGGGTGAGGCTGCGCTGCCTGCATTTGGGCGCACTCCATGTGACCGGAGGACACATGCCTGCTCTGATGACAGAACGGGGCTGACTACCGCAACCTTGACGTTGATCCGCAGGGCGCACAGAAGGCGGGGTGTGCACCATGGGCCCTTATGAGGCTACGTGCTTTGGGACGGGACATGGTGACCACGCACATGGACGTTTGTGCGCGTCGCGGCAGAAGATCAGCGAACGGGTCCGGTGCTCGCGACGGCACCTGCCGTGGATGCGGCGGCCCGGTAGGATGCTCGGTCCAGCAGCGCCAGGTAGGTGCAAGAGCACTGCGACAGCTCGCACTTCGGATGCAACTAGAGATGAACGTGAGCGCAGCGGAGGGTCATGCTGTGGTCAAAGGCGACCCGCCATTGAGAACCATGGTCAGAAAGCTTGACTGTACCATCCCGTGCAATACAGCTCGCAGCCAACATCGGATGAAAGCGACTCTTGAGCGATAGCCCCAGAGCTGCCAAGAGGCTGCCGCTAAGTGCTATGCATATGCCGCATTTCAAGGACACAGGAAGAGCGACGGCGGTGGCAAGTTGCGTCCAACCATGCACATGATCATTCGGAAGACTCCGACGCCACGACGACTGGCGAGCCGTTCCGCTCTTTCTCCGCGACCACCACCTCCGTCGGCCGAGCCTCGAGCTCAGCACACACAAGTCCAGTCGAATCGACGCCTGCTCTTTCATGCATCTCTCGGTGTGCAGCACGTCACGTTCTTGCTGGCTGGGACTTAGCCTGCACCGCCTCGACATCCCAGCATAGCACACCTGGGAACGAGGTGTGTGAAATCGACTCCCATACCCATCGAGTCAAACTTTCGGCGTGTTCTTCATCTCTCATACCCATGATTACAAGGTTTGAACACCGTTCAACCCGAAGGTAGCTTTCGCAATACCCCAATGCAGGCGATGGCTTACACGGACGTGAAACTCGCTCCCGCTGCACCATGGGTATATCACTGCAGTCAACATCCAGTACCCCCACAGGCCGGTACAATCAATGGTTCGTCCACAGCCTCATCCCTGCTGCACCGATGGCTGTACGCCTTCGCCCTTCCTGCGACTACATTTCGGGCACGATTTTCCCTCCAGTACTCGTCCGTTAAGTTCGAAACACGGGGCGCGATGTGGCCTACTCACAGTTGTGGCGTAGGTTCGATTCGCCCTGTCGATAACAACTGTTGGGGAAAAGCCCGCACCCTTGTGCTTGTGTATATAGCCCGTGCCGCAGAATGCGAGTCAGCAGGGGTCAACATCCTTTCCTCGAGAGATGTCTCTGAACTCCACCGCCCTCGAGAGTGCCTTCTCGCTACTGTCCATCGAAACAGCGATCTTCTCGTCTCTCAGCGCGTTGTTCGGTGCGTCTTTGCGCAGCGTGCCCCCGGGGCACCGAGAAGCTGACATCCTTCTAGGCGTGTATTTCGTCCTGTTCATACTTGCGGTATGGGCGACATATCGGCAGTCTAGCAAGGCGAACACTCGGCTGAGGACCATAACACTGGTTCTGTAAGTGTGCGAGCACACGATGCAGCGTTTTACTCACTCACGCGCACACAAAGCTTCGTCGACCTTTGCGTCCACTACGCCATGCGTGCCATCACCATTGCTCAAGACCGCTCTCCAGTCATGCCGGACGACGAACTCCTCGCGTGGTACATACCGATCGTCTTCGTGGCATGGTGAGCTGCATCCTCGCGCCTGAACACAACAATAGACATGTTGACCATTCGTCTGCAAAGCCTCACCACCACTCTCGCGGTGCGTCTGCATCTGAGACTAGTTGTGGAATCACTGCTGACGCAGCTCCAGGGGCTCATCTCTGACGGCTTGCTCGCATGGCGGCTCTACGTCATCTGGGGACGCTCGCGGTGGGCATTGTGGATCCCCACCGTCGGCGTCGTCCTCACAGCGCGTGCGTGGCCACGCACCGTACGATACCATGTTCCTTTTCTGACAACGCGGATTAGTGGTGGGGTTCGTGAGCGGTTTCCAGAATCTCGACGCGTACCGCAGCGTCAGCTCGTACTGGAACCACTACCAGGAAGTCTCCTTCCAGGTCAACGCGGCATGGGGCTGGATCATGCTTGGTACCAACACCATGATGACGATGTCTATTATTGGGAGGATCATGTGCATCCATCTGCTTCGTTGCTACCGTCGGCAAGCGAGTAACCTGCATTGGGCAGCCATGTTACGAGGAAGGCAAAGGCCGAGGATGTCGCCAAGTCACGGATGGATCCGTACTCCAAGTTACTCGAGGCGATCATTGAGTCTGCGCTCGTAACGTGGTTTGGGCTCGTCTTCTACGGAATAGCAACGGTCGCGCCTCAGGGACACATCACGGTACGTTTGCACGTCCTGCTTCAGGTGTCAGCCGCTTCATCTTGAGATGCAGACCAACCTGGACATTGGATTCGTCTTGATCTGCATCGTGCCGATCTTCTTCGTGAGTCGCAGGCTGTGTGCCATGCCTTGCAGGCGCTGAACAGACGCACGCGACAGGGCATCTCGCAATGCCTGATCACCGTGCGGCTCGGTCTCGCGAGCGCCCCGACTTTCGAGCGCCCGTCAAGCAGGCACACGCAAACGATTGGCGGCAGCGGAGGATCGAAGGGCATTGTCGTCAGTATCGAGCAGGCAGTTAGCAGCGACCACGGGTCCTCGGATCTGGAGAAGGCTGAGAGGCTGTCAGACAGCGAGAGCGAGAGGTCGTCGGTCTCTGAGGTGTAGGCCTCGGGTGTTAGGCGTACCACTCGACCAAGGGACGCTATGAGCGAAAGGAAGCATGTAGAGTATGTACATTTCTGCATCGGAGTTGGCCAGCCTTTATGACGACAATAGCTGTCAGGGGTCCGCATCAGCGCCACAAAGATTGGCGACCGGGGGTCCCCGGGCACCGACCTCGCCAACGCACGCTGAGACAGGTCCGCCTCTCAATGTTCTTCCACCACGGCACGAGGATCGAGATGCATGTGGCTGTGGGCCCGCACTTGCCCAATCACGCCGACCGCGTTTGAAGCACTCCAGCTCCGTGATGGCCGCGCTCGCGAGGATCCGTCACCGCCCTGTCTCGCTGTGCACCGCGCGGGCAGCACGTCCGCCGGAGCTGCTGTGCGTCGTGCTCGCTGCTTGCGTACGGCGAGGCCCCAGAGGCCCCCGCGTCGCAAAGCAGCCCAAGCAGACGCAGCCTGCACTGAACCTGCGGGGACGCCCGCGAGCTTAGCGCATCGCAAGTGCAGTCTCGCACGCGTGTGGCGGTGCGGGCCGTCCGTCTGCACAGTGTGTCCATGCCACCCTTCCCCTCGCTCGCTCCACCCGGCGCAGCGCCCCCGAGGAAGTCGGAGGGGCGTGGTGCAGGGGCCACGCCCACTAATGTGCAGGCAGACGCAGGCTTGTGCGCGCCGCACGGCCGCGTGCCCGTGCCGTCCGGAATGAGACCCCTCTTGCCCGCGCCGGGGGTATATAGGGCCCCTGTCGCTGGCCGCCTGCGCGCATGTCCGTCCAGTACTCGACGATGGCAGAGCCCACGCTTGAAGACGCGTTCCGGCTCCTCTCGATCGACGCCGTGCTGTTCTGTGCGCTGAACGCGCTCTTTGGTGCGTCGCGCTGCGTGCTTTCCGGCGGATGACGATGCTCAGGGCGCGTGCCAGGCATCTACTTTGTATTCTTCTGTTTCGCTGTGTGGTCGACATACCGGTTCCCGAGCGCGGTGCAGACGCGGCAGCGGGCTGTCACTGTAGCGTTGTGCGTACCCTGCTCCTATCCGATGGGCAGAGACACCGACACTGCCTAGATTTGTCGTACTGTGCGTCCATTACTTCACGCGCAGTGCGGTCTTCGCTGGAGACCGCAAGTACGCTGTGCCGAAACAGCCCCTGGGAGGCCCTGTGCCGCTGCTATTCATATCAAGGTTAGCACCCTTGAAGCATGACCTGCCATTGCTCCTCACTGACGCCGCTCGTGATGAATAGCATGATGGCGACTACAGCGGTGCGTCGAGCCTCGCCCAACCTGATCTCAACAGGAGATTGAGCCTCCCTGTAGGGTTTGCTTGCCGACGGCATACTCGTCTGGCGTATGTACGTGGTCTATGGCCGTGTCCGCTGGGCAATGTACGTTCCTGCAGCTGCAGTCATCGCCACAGCACGTAAGGATGTCTCTGTGCACAAGAAGTGGCGTTTCAGTTATCTGATGGCCACAATGTCTAGTTGTGGGGTACGCCAGCAACTTCCTGGACCTTGTGGCCTACCAGAGCATGGACGCCTTTGAAGCGCACTACGAGAAGACGGTTTTTGAAGTCAACGCTGCCTGGGGATGGTCGATGTTCGCGGTCCACACCGTGCTTACTGGCTCGATTATCGCAAGAATCATGTAGGGTCCCGCGCAATCTCGCATGTATCCTCATGCTGACAGCGGTTGAGAGATATTCAACAAGGAAAGCGCGACACGAGAGCATAGTTAGACCACGAACAGGGCCGCACTCGGTGCTCCTCGAAGCTATCGTCGAGTCCGCACTCGTCAGTTGGGTCGGCCTGCTGTTGTACGGCATCACGGCCGTGGCACCCGAAGGCCACATCACGGTGCGTGCCTTGCGCTCCCGCTGCAACATCCGCTCACCATCGAGGCCCCTAGACCGATAAGAACATCGGCTTCGTGATGCAGGGCGTCGTCCCTCTATTCTTCGTGCGTCCGCATCCGCTGCCATGGCGCAGCACGCACGCAGGCTGACGCGGCACCCAGGGCACTGCGCAGAGCCTCGTCACGGTCCGGCTCGGCGTGCAGGCGCGCCCAGACTCGACGTGGGCGCGGCGCGTCGACGCAGAGCGGCGCGTCGGGCCGCCGCGGCATCTTCGTGCACGTGCAGCGCGCGACGCGCACAGACTCGCAGGCGGAGAGCTTCGCACACGACAAGCGCGACGTGCTGTGCGCGAGCGAGCACGCGTCGTCTGTTGCGCACGTCGTGTAGCGCTGTGCTCCATTGCCTCCCCGGGGCGGTTGACGAGGGGTCATGGGCGGCGAGCATTGTGATAGACTCTGATGATATGGACTTTCGTGTAGTTGTACGGCTGATGGAGCCTATTTATGGCGGACTGTGATCGGACCCGGGGTGCAGCTGACGAGCAGGCACCGCGGTGTGTGATGACGGTGCAGATGGCCGCTTGTAAAATGCCTCATGGGACCGCACGTCGACACCCGTGTGTGCGCTGTAATCGCGAACGGGGACAGATACGTAACGTACTCAGCCGGATGTTTGTGTCTCCTGTTTGTCAGTTGGAACCAGTGGTCCCAGTCTCGCGCGGGAGGCGGTGTTCGAAGTCCCATGGAAGGGCCTGTGCCCGGGGTCCGGGCGCGCCCCCGTGACTGCCGCACGACGCGCGCGCCTACGTAAGTCTCTGCGCACTCTTTGACCGCCAACGTCACGATATGACAAAAAAGCAGGTCGTCCCTGGCAAAGGCGCGCGTAACATGCCTCGTGCGTCCGGCCGTTTCATGCTCGCGCTGTCGGAGGAGCACCAGCCCCGGCTACGGGCGCCATCGGCTCCCGACACATCAGAGACAGCTCGCGCCCTCGCCAAGCGAGCTCCCGTGCGGCGGGTGTATGCTCCCTGTGTATACGCACGCACGCATCCACCAAGTGACTTTGCTGCAACAGGGGGCCTCCAACACTGTAGCGGGAGACGCGGGCACGGCTCCCTCGCGCCGCGCAAAAATGCAAACCTATGGCGCGCATCTTAGGTTCAAGCTCAAGAGGCTGCGAGGCTGTCCAAGGGACCCACTGGCGGCCCCCTGCCGAGCGCGCACATCAGTGTTTCAGTGTCCCGAGCCTGTGCGCCAGGGCCCAGCCGGCTCCCCCTGGGCTGCGTGGCCCCCGCGCTGATGGACGCGGCACCCTCCCATCGATGCACCATATAATGTTGCGCGCGCGCCGGGCCCGCGAGCGGCGTGCGGACATTACTTCTCGATCTTCTCTGTTCTGCTCCCACCACCCCTCCACGAGAGTGTGGCCCGCGCGATGTCGGACCTCCAGGAGTCGTTCAACCTCCTCTCGATCACGTCTGTCGTGTTCGCGTCGCTGAACGCGCTGTGCGGTGAGTGCCTCCCCTCCTCGTCCTGCAGTTCGGAATGGCGCGATGGCTGATTGCCGGGCTGGCAGGCATATACTTTGTGCTGTTCACCTTCACGATATGGTCGACGTACCGCCAGGCCGACCGCGCGTACTCGCAGCTGCGCGTGGTGACGATTGTCCTGTGCGTCAATCTCCCAGCCCCGCCCCCGCCCCCGCCGAGACCAAACATGCTAACGCCATTGCCTCCAGCTTCATCGTCATCTGCGTGCACTACAGCATGCGCTCCGTGGACTTCAGCCAGCGGCGCCTGCACTCGCACGACCCCGCACAGGCATCGTGGGTGACGCCCGTGGACTTTGTCGCAAAGTGAGTGTTCGTATCCTGCAGGTCGCGGTGCGCAGTGGCTGACGCGGCACCGGCAGCACGACGACGACGCTCGCGGTGAGTGCTCCGCGGGGCACGGTGCGCTGTATCGCCGGCTGACAATAGCGCCGTCCGCAGGGCCTTATCTCCGACGGGCTGCTCGCGTGGCGCTTTTACGTCGTCTTCGACAGGGCGCGCTGGGCGCTGTACGGGCCCGCCATCGCGATCCTCGTGAACGCCAGTACGTACCCCCATGCCCTGCCGCCGCCCGCAACGTGCACACTGACGCGCCACTGCGCAGTGCTCGGCTTCGCCGGCGACCTGCTCTGCTTCTCGGTGTACCACAACGCGCAGATGTACGTGCACCGCTACGCGACGGTGCAGGCGACGATCAACGCCGCGTGGGGCTGGACGATGTTCGTCACGAACACCGTGCTCACGAGCCTCATCATCTGGCGCATCATGTGCGTGGCCCCCCCCCCCCCTCGCTCTCCTTCTGCCCACCCTGCCCCGGCTGACACGGCTGGTGGCGCCCGCATTTGCAGACACCAGAGCCGCCCGACGCGCGAGCAGAAGCGGTTAGGGCTCCGCGGCGCGCCGTACGCGACCGTCGTCGAGGCCATCGTCGAGTCCGCGCTCGTGACGTGGATCGGCCTCCTCCTGTACGGCATCTCGACCGTCGCGCCGACCGGGCACATCACGGTGCGTCGCCGCCGGCGCCCTTGCCGATGACGCACACATGCATTGCTGACGGGGACTCTCGCACAACAGACGGAGCTCGACGCCGGGTTCGTCTTCTCGTGCATCCTCCCGATCTTCTTCGTGCGTCACATTCCCTCTTTTCCAACTGCGTTTCTCCTCCCCTGGGGCTGACACACGCGTGACGCAACAGGCGATCTCGCAGTGCCTCATCACGACGCGGCTCGGGCTCGCGGCAGAGTCGGTGCGCAGCGCGCCGACGACGGCGTCCGGCTCGAGCCGCACGACGCACCGCCGCCACTCCTCCTCGCTCGCCGCGCGCGAGATCGAGGTGCAGATGCACACGATCGTCGAGGTCGAGTCCGCGCGCACGCGCAGCACCGCGTTCGTCGACCAAAAGGAGGTCATCGACATCTGCGACGACGTGCGCCCGCCGGACGTGGCGGCGCAGGTATAATTCCACGGGATGACGGCGACGCGTTTTGACGACCTTGTTCTGGTGACGACTAATTTATTGTGCTTGTGACGCTCATTTGCTGTATCTATATCATGTCAGGCTCCCTCGTGGGCATACTTAGCGACGGCTTTACGGACTTTGATTATGGTAGACTGTTTGATGACATTCGACAAGAAATGAGAGATGGAGACTACACAGAAGCGCTACGGTGAGGGCATCTCTCACATTATTCACTCACATTGAACCCTGGAACACAAAGCCAAGTAACATCGTGTATATATGTTCAAAGAGAAACCGTTTACATAGACTAGTACTTGCGCTGGAGCGATATGGGATGTTTAAGACGCGTGCTAGTTTCCCCCGCGAGCGTCGAGGCTCGCAGGGTACTTATCCCGAGGACCAAGAAAGGGTCCGCGCCAGGACGGCTCCAAGTCTGCATGAGAGCCACCCTTCCCTCGGGGTAACGGCGCGCGAGGAGCTCGCTGCCGGGGCGGGAAGCTCGCCCAAGTCCGAGGAACTCAGACTTTGCCTACGAGAAACTCGTGGCGGGCACCTGAGGAACTCAGGTGTCAGGACGGGAAACTCGTCCTTCCTTGTCCGGGAAACTCAGACCAAGGTGCGCGAGGAACTCGCGACTTGTTTTGTGGCGGGAAACTCGCCTAGTCTGAGAAGCTCAGACCTCGCCTCGAGAAGCTCGCTGCGGGCACCGAGAAACTCGGGTGTCGGACGGGAAACTCGTCCTGATCCTCGTCTGAGAAACTCAGAACAAGGTGCGCGAGGAACTCGCGACTTTGAGGCGGGAAGCTCGCCTATCCTCGGCTGGGAAACCCTGCCAGAGGTGCGCGAGGAACTCGCGACTTTAGGTTTTGGGCGAGAAACTCGCCACGCGGATGTTGGGACGGGAAACTCATCCTTCCTTGTCCGAGGAACTCGGACCAAGGCGCGCGAGGAACTCGCGACTTTGAGGCAGGAAGCTCGCCTATCCTCGGCTGGGAAACCCTGCCAGAGGTGCGCAAGGAACTCGCGACTTTAGGTTTTGGGCGAGAAACTCGCCCTTCCTTGTCCGAGAAGCTCAGGCCAAGGCGCGCGAGGAACTCGCGACTTTGAGGCGGGAAACTCGCCTATCCTCGGCTGGGAAACCCGGCCAGAGGCGCGCGAGGAACTCGCGACTTTGGGGTGGTGGTCGAGGTCGGCGACGACGACGACGACTGCAACAACTCCTCGCTGTCACCGTCGTCGTTTGTTGCCTGTGAAATGTTCAGTATGGCGCTGCAGTGCTGAATAGTACTCACGAACTCTGTTGTAAGTGTTTGTTATATGAGGCTTGATTTGAATGTGCTGAGGGAGGCTGCGGGAGCTTGAGGCCTGAGACTCAACGGCAGGACCCCCACGGTATTTATACCTTTTGTTTGTTTGTCGCAGTCAACAACGACGCGTCCTTGTTTGCCAGTATTTGCCGACGCGTTGTTTGCTCGATAGCCACGAAGCAGCCGGCAGCATCGGACACCGGATTCGATCCTCGGACTGCTCGGAGCTCGATCTACTACCTAGGGCGCAGAAGAGAACAGCCTCGGAGAGCGGCCGACAGACAATGAATCGGCGGCATTGGCTTCGCTCACGGCACCTGACTTCTCGCGAGTGAGCTCGACGTTTTTCTCTCGATATTCCTGGGGTGTACTATTGACTTTGAATACTGAGACCAGATATTCAGCAGAGCCTAGTAAATTGGAGTGCACAAGAATATAGAGCGACATGAAGGACGTCGTCGTTGCGGCCGCTGCTGCAGGAGGAGCGAGTCGGAGTTTGATGCCACGCAAGCAAACTTGGACAACTGCCTATTTGGGACGTCAAAGCGAAGCGCTCGAAATGCCTGCAAGAAAATCAACCTGCTCTCTACCAGCCATTCTTTCCATGCTTGTCATACAAGAGACAAGCCTGGCCCTTCATTGTATGTCCCTACTCTTTATATGGTTAACTAGACAGGCTAGTACTGGCTAGCTCGAACTGTTCACTTACGGTCGAGTTGTAGGCATCTCTGGGCGCCGCCGCTCAGTGGCTTACGCCTGGCCGTTTTGGCTAGCTCGGTGAGCTTCGACGTCCCCGAAGCCGTGGCAGATGTCGGGTCACCTTCTCTGCGCCGATTGTGACCCAGGTGGCGTCTGATGCAGCCACTGCCAGTCCGAGGATCGAGTCCGGCATCCGACACTGCCGGCTCCTTCGCAGGCGTCGTGCAAACAACGCGTCGACAAACATGGGCAAACACAGGCGCGTCCTTGTTGATTGCGACAAACAATGGAAAGGTATAAATACCCTATGAATCCTGCCATCGAGTCTCAGACCTCAAGCCCTCAAAGCCTCACAGCCTACCGAGTCTCTTACAACAGAGTCTTACAGCCAAGCCTGGTGAGTACTATTAAATGCTGCAGCACCATACTAAACATTTCACAGCGACGGACAACGACGGTGACAGCGAGGAGTTGTTGCAGTCATCGTCGTCACCGACATCGACCACCACCCCAAAGTCGCGAGTTCCTCGCGCACCTCTGGCCGGGTTTCCCAGCCGAGGATAGGCGAGTTTCCCGCCTTAAAGTCGCGAGCTCCTCGCGCACCTTGATCTGAGCTTCTCGGACAAGGCTAAGGACGAGTTTCCCGTCCTACAAGTCGCGAGTTCCTCGCGCGCCTCTGGCCGGGTTTCCTAGCCGAGGAAAGGCGAGCTTCCCGCCTCAAAGTCGCGAGCTCCTCGCGCGCCTTGGTCCGAGTTCGTCGGACAAGGAAGGACGAGTTTCCCGTCCCAACACCGTGTGGCGAGTTTCCCGCCCAGAACTAAAGTCGCGAGTTCCTCGCGCGCCTTGGTCTGAGCTTCTCGGACAAGGAAGGGCGAGTTTCTCGCCCAAAAACCTAAAGTCGCGAGTTCCTCGCGCACCTCTGGCCGAGTTTCTCGGCCGAGGACAGGCGAGTTTCCCGCCTCAAAGTCGCGAGTTCCTCGCGCACCTTGGTCTGAGTTTCCCGGACAAGGAAGGACGAGTTTCCCGTCCTGACACCTGAGTTCCTCGGGTGCCCGCCACGAGTTTCTCGTAGGCAAAGTCTGAGTTCCTCGGACTTGGGCGAGTTTCCCGCCCCGGCAGCGAGCTCCTCGCGCGCCGTTACCCCGAGGGAAGGGCGGCTCTCATGCACACTTGGAGCCGTCCTGGCGCGGACCCTTTCTTGGTCCTCGGGATAAGTACCCTGCAAGCCTTGACGCTCGCGGGGGAAACTAGCACGCGCCTTAAATCACTTTCCGTCTTCTTGGCCCCACCGTTGTTGCATAGATACCTTGTCTGCTGTACTGTAGCTACATAACATTGAACGCAATGCGACTGGGAACTATTTGGCAGGAGCGAAAGAAATGCTTCAGGTGAGCCGAAGACGGCGTAGGCATGCGAACAATGAAACCGAAGTACAGGCGCTGGGGTGAGCGCAATGCGCGATGTCTGAGGCGGAGTGCGCCACGAGGGCTTTGCGAGAAATGCCTCCGTCGACTGCGACTGACCCGGAACTGCACATGGAGCGGCGGCCGGAGTGTATCGCCTAACATCAGGCTTGAATCAAGCCAGTATTCATTGCAATCTTTGAATGCTCGCTATGGGGCTTGTGGAAAAGATGTAACAAAGAAGCTCTGTGTCGGGTCGCTGAGGGGAGCAAACAAAGCCAAACAAGCGCTAGCGCGTGCATCAGAGCGCGACGTCCACGGTGCTCGGGAGACGCCATGCTCTTCGATGCGCAGCGCTGTCCGAGAGCAAGCGTCGTCGACAGCGGACGGGGCAGCCTCGGGCGGTGCGTCGCTGGGGTTATGTAGCATCGCGCGCACGCTCGGCGAGGGTTTCCGGCCGTCTCTGCGAAGACGAGCCCGTTTGGGCAGCGTGCATCGCAGAACACCCACTGTTCGGACGCGTAGTCAGCATGCACACCTAACACCGCGCTGGGGCTGCTCTTTCGACGTGCTCCTGCCTCAAACCGGACAGGACGCTGCCATCTCGCAGGATGTCCGTGCACAGGCGCTGTCTCGCTCCCCCGCCCTTTATCTGCCCCCAGGTGCGTCTGCCCGACGGCCCCCACCACGTCCGCCTATTTCTCACCTACCACCACCTCCGTCGTCTCCAGACCCGGCCCCAGCCATGTCCATGCCTGGTGCGCTCCCCGCCGCGGACGACGCCCACGCCCCGCCATGGACGCACACCCCGAAACCACCGCAGCCGCCGCTGCGTCATCGTCGACCTCGCTCCCCGACAACGAGGCACACGCGCAGCGCGACGGCCTGCCCTCGCTCCGCCAGCAGATGTCGACCGTGTCTGCCGGCTCGTCTTCGGCGTACCCAAATCGCACCGCCGTCGAGCTCGACCACTTCGACCCCGCGGGCATGAAGCAGCTCAAGCAGACCGCGAGCAGGCGCACCGCAGACGGCACCGCGGCTGCGTCGTCCTCGGACTTTACCCTCCACGGCCTCGAGATCGGTGATGGCCCGTTTGACTTCGAAAAGTTTCTGCGCGGCGTCATGAAGCAGTGAGTGCGAGCGGCTCTAGCGTGCAGCGCGAATTGATTATTTTTGTAGGATTGACAATGCACGAGCCATCAAGACCCGCGAGCTCGGCGTCCACTTCAAGGACCTCCGCGTCGTGGAGTCGGTGCATCTGTCTCGTATCAACCAACCGTAGGCTCGCTCTTCAACTTTCGCGCCTACGCCGATGCCCTCAGGGAGGCACGCCATCCTGCCACCCGGGACCTGTTGTCAGGCTTCGACGGCGTCGTGCGCCCCGGAGAGATGCTTCGTGAGTCCCCGTCTTGTGTCCGGAAAACGCCCATGTGCTCACATCGTTGCCCCCAGTCGTGCTCGGCCGGCCAGGCGCGGGCTGCTCGACATTCCTCAAGACGCTCGCAAACCAGCGCGCGGGCTACCACGCTGTCGAAGGTACCGTCCACTACGATTCGCTGTCCCCCGAAGACATCGCCAAGCACTTCCGCGGCGACGTGCAGTACTGCCCGGAAGAAGACATTCACTTTCCCACCCTCACCGTCGAGGAGACCCTCCGGTTCGCTGCAACCACGCGCACCCCGCAGACGCGCTTGGACGACACTTCACGCGAGGAGTTCGAGCGGCTCGTCATCGAGGTGCTAACAACGGTCTTCGGCCTCCGTCATGTCAAGGACACCAAGGTCGGCAATGAGTATGTCCGCGGTGTCAGTGGTGGACAGAGGAAGCGCGTCTCCCTCAGTGAGGCCCTCGCCACAAGGAGTCTTCTCAACTGCTGGGACAATTCAACCCGTGGCCTCGAGTAAGTGCGCATACAATCATCTCTCTGCCCTCGACTCATGAGATACGAAGCGCATCGACCGCCCTCGAGTTTGTCCAGGCACTGCGCATCGCGACGGACATCGCACATCAGACGACGATCGTCTCCATATACCAGGCCGGAGAGTCGCTGTATGAGCTCTTTGACAAAGTCTGCGTCATCAACGAGGGGAGGATGGCATACTTTGGACCCGCGAACCAGGCTCGCCAGTACTTCATCGACCTCGGTTACGAGCCTGCCAACAGGCAGACTACGGCGGACTTCTTGGTCGCAGGTAACGTACCGTCCCCAAAATCATGAGTGATCAATAGGCTGATGCAAGCTATGCACAGTCACCGATCCCAACGGGCGCATCCCCCGTCCGGGCGTCACGAACCAGCCGCGGACCGCGGCCGAGTTTGCGGAGGCGTTCAAGCGGTCAGCGATCTACCAGCTCAACAAGGAGGACATGGACAAGTACGAGGCCGAGTTTGTTGGCAACTCGGCGCGGAAGTCGAGCTACCGCGAGAGTGCATACCTCGAGCACGCGAAGCACACGCGCAAGGAGAGCGCGTACCTCGTCTCGGTGCCCATGCAGGCGCGCGCGCTCATGCGCAGGAGGATACAGATATGGAAGGGGGACAAGTTGACCGTTGGGTTGAATACTGCGTGAGTGTTGGTTATTGTGGAACCGGAGGCGGGTTGTTCAACTGTTTCGTTTCAAGCTCGTACGTCATCCAGGCTATCCTCATGGGCACGATCTTCTACGGCATGGACCCCTCTACCAAGGACTTCTTCTCGAGAGGAGGTGTACTGTTCTTGTAAGTCCAGCCCTCGCCATCTTCCCCCGGCATGTCTGATAAAACGACTTTGCTCTCCAGCGCAATCCTCTTCTCGGCCCTTGCGACCATGTCCGAGATCCCGGCACTGTTCTCACAGCGTCCCATCGTCCTGCGTCAGTTCAAGGCCGCGATGTACCACCCGTTCGTGGAGTCCATGGCCTTGACCCTTGTCGACATCCCAATCACACTCGTGACCATCGTCCTGTTCTGCATCACGCTCTACTTCCTGTCTGATCTCCAGCGGTCGGCGGGGCAATTCTTGTAAGCATTTGGTCATATGGAGTCCTCCATTGGCTAACTGAGCCCCCAGCACCTTTTTCCTCTTTGTGTTCACGATGACGCTCACCATGAAGGCGTGGTTCCGCGCCGTGACGTCGGCGGTCAAAGGCCCGGCTCCTGCACAAACTGTCGCGGGGTTGTCGATCATGGTGCTGACGCTGTATACGGGCTACACGATCCCTCAGCCGAGCATGATCGGGGCGCTAAAGTGGATTTCGTACATCAATGTCAGTGTCTTTTCCTCTTGGTGGAGGATTGATTTTGATGACTTCCACAGCCGATGAAATACGGTTTCGAAGGCCTCATGGTCAATGAATTCCACACGCTTCACGGCCAATGTGCTTCGCTCATCCCAAGCGGCCCTGGATACGACGGCAAGGTGTCGATTGACAACCAGGTCTGTACCATCGTTGGCAGCCAGCCTGGGCAGCCGACGGTCGACGGGAACAGGTACATGGATTTGAGCTATGGGTATACCTTTGGCCATCTCTGGAGGGTGAGTGGTAGGTGTGCATGTGCGATTGCAATGCCTTACAAGATGTGCAGGACTTCGGCATCATCTGTGCATTCGGAATCGCCTTTGTCATCGCCTTCTGGGTGCTCACCGAGCTGAACACGAGCAGCGCCGAGCAGCACGCCGTGACGTGGTTCAAGCGCGGCGCGAACATCGACGCCGTGCGCGAAGGCAACGACGAGGAGAAAGGCCCGGCGGCGCAGGGCCTGCCCGCGTCCAAGAGCGACGAGAGCGCCGGCGCAGACCCCGAGAAGGCGGCGATGCGCGTGGACACGACGACAGGCGCGCCGCGCATGACGGACATCTTCTCGTGGCAACACCTCGAGTACACGGTCACGATGCCGGACGGCTCGGAGCGCAGGCTCCTCGACGATGTCTCGGGCTATGTCGCCCCCGGGAAGCTGACTGCGCTTATGGGCGAGTCGGGCGCGGGCAAGGTGCGTTCGGGTTTCGTTTGCCAGAGGTCGCCTGGAGCTGATTGAAGGATGGTAGACGACACTGCTGAACACGCTCGCAGAACGGCAGACCACGGGAGTCGTCCGAGGGGATCGGTTCGTCAATGGTCAGCCGCTCCCGAAGGACTTCCAGGCCCAGACGTGCGTTGCTGCGATCGCATGTTTCCGTGCTTCATCTGATGTCGAGTTTGTCGTGACGCAGCGGATATTGCCAGCAGCTCGATACGCACCTGTCGACCAGCACCGTGCGCGAGGCGCTCCTCTTCTCTGCGAAGATGCGCCAGCCGCCGAGCGTTCCGTTGAAGGAGAAGGAGGAATAGTAAGTGATTCTGGTGGACAAAACGTTGGGTATGGGCTGAAAGGTGCCGTCAGCGTTGAGAAGTGCCTCGAGATGTGCGGTTTGCAGGCATATGCGGACGCCATTGTTGGGACACTCAACATCGAGTTCAAGAAGCGGACGACTATCGCGGTGGAGCTCGTTGCGAAGGTATGTGTAGTCCCTTGACAGGAGCAAGTGTTCTGATCACTTGTTGCCTAGCCTCGTCTTCTGCTCTTCCTCGACGAGCCCACCTCGGGCCTCGACTCGCAGAGCGCCTGGGCGATTGTTGCGTTCCTGCGCGAGCTCGCGGACAAGGCGGGCCAGGCCATCCTGTGCACGATCCACCAGCCGTCTGGCGAGCTCTTCCAGGTCTTCGATCGGCTCCTGCTCCTGAAGAAGGGCGGCAAGATGGTGTACTTTGGCGATCTCGGGCACAACTCGAGCACGCTCATCGAGTACTTTGAGCGCAACGGCGGGCGGCACTGTGCCCCGGAGGAGAATCCGTGAGTGTGATTTTTGAGGGGATCGAGAATTTGGTGTTGATTGAGCGCACAGGGCGGAGTACATCCTGCAGGTTATTGGTGCAGGTGCTACCGCAACGATCGATCGCGACTGGAACGACGTCTGGAAGAACTCGCCCGAGGCGCACAGGCTCGAGGAGGATATCCGCAACATCCACGAAGAAGGCAGGAATCGACCGGCAGTTGAAACAGCCATCCGCTCCGAGTTTGCCACAAGCTGGCCGTACCAGGTCAAGACGCTTTTGCACCGCGACTGGCTTAATCACTGGCGCGACCCGACGTTTGTGATGGCCAAGATCTCGCTGAACATCATGGCGGGCCTTTTCATCGGCTTCACATTCTTCAAGAGCAAGAACTCGCTGCAGGGCACGCAGGACAAGCTCTTTGCGTGCTTCATGGCAACTGTCAACGCCGTGCCGCTCGCGCAACAGCTCCAGGTGCCGTTCATCGCCATGCGCGACGTGTACGAGATCCGCGAGCGGCCGAGCAGGATGTACAGCTGGACCGCGCTGATCACGTCGCAGCTCCTGGCGGAGATCCCCTGGAACATCTTCAGCTCGTCAATCTTCTACCTGTGCTGGTACTGGACGGTGGGCTTCTCGAGCGAGGCGAGCCGCGCCGGATACGTGTACCTCGCGCTCGGCGTTGTGTTCCCGCTCTACTATGTTACCATCGGCCAGGCGATCGCGGCGATGGCGCCGACGGCGGAGATTGCGGCGCTGCTGTTCAGCTTCCTGTTCTCGTTTGTGCTCATCTTGTGAGTGCGCCCTCGAAGTCCATGTTTCGAGAGTTGTAGCTCACCTCGGACGATCTAGCAACGGTGTCGTCCAGCCGTTCGCGCGGCTCGGCTGGTGGCAGTGGATGTACCGCCTGTCCCCGTTCACATACCTCATCGAGGGCACACTCGGAGCTGGTACGCTTTCACCTGTTGCGCATGTGACATGTCACTCATTCTCGATACAGCGATCGGCCGCACGGAGATGCGCTGCGCAGCAAAGGAGTTCGTGCAGGTCATACCGCCGTCTGGGATGGACTGCTCGGCGTACCTCAACTCGTTCATCGGCTTTGCCGGTGGGTACCTGCAGGACTCGAGCGCGACGGACTCGTGCGGGTACTGCCCGTACAACAACGCGGACCAGTGGCTGCGGGCGAACTTCAACATTGAGTACACGCACCGTTGGCGCAACATTGGCATCCTCTTTGCGTTTGTAGCCTTCAATGTGAGTATCGGTCGAAGAAAAGGGTGTTTAGCGAGCTGATGGCGGTTGTTGTAGGTTGCTGCGACCTATGTCTTCACGTATCTCTTCCGTATCCGCACAGGTGGTCTCCCCAAGCCGATCAAGAAGTATATCGAAGCCCGCCGTGCTCGTGCTCAGGGCAAAAAGCCCTAGATACCCTATTTGCAAAATAATCCCTCGATGACAACCTTTCTTCGCTCTCTGGCTGCATGGCATGCGCTGACACCTTGGTAGTCACTTTGTTATGATAGTAGATACCCCTAACGGACTTAATACCGCTTTCGACGCTTTGTTCATGACCATGTTTTACGTGTGCTCTCGGTTGCGGCTTGCGTGGAGTATCTTATGAGATAGAGTGCTCTGTACGTACTTGCATACTCGAATGAAAACCTTTCCTCAATCGAACGGCACCGGCTTGATGTTCGGTCCTGCGAGATTGAGACCTTTCTGCTTTTCTGCCGCCGCCGCGCCGAACACGGACGGGACGGGGATGCCGCAGCAGTCGCCCCAGCCGACCTCGCGCTGGCCCGCGGCGCCGGTGTCGCCGTGCGCGTGTCCGTGGCCGCACGGGTCGTCGGCGTCGGCGTCGCTGCGCGGCGGCGGGAGGGGCCCGTCCCAGGGGAGAAGGGAGCCGAAGAGGAAGTGCTGGATGACGGGGAGCTTGCCGAGCACTTCGGCGCGGTACATCTTGAGCATGCCCTGGTTGACCTTGTCCCACGTCTTGACGGCGGAGATGTCGTCGAGCATGGGCGAGTGCCATCGGAGCGAGGCGGTCTTGACCTGTGTAGACCGGAATCATGGATGTCAGGGTGGGGGAGAAGAGGAGGGACGAGGGACGAGGGCGCGCACCGAGTTGATGAATTGGATGCAGGCAAAGTACATGTAGTCTTTCGCGAACTCGTCCATGATCTCCTTGTCGTGTATTGATTTTGGGCGGAGGTGTCTGTGGCCTGAGCGCGAGGTCAGAGGGTTGTGCAGGGTGCTGCTGAGGCATTGCCATGCGCACGCACCCTTCAGCTGTGCGGATCCCCAGAGGAATGGCAGAAAGTGGTAGTCGTCGAGGCCCCATACGCCGTGCGAGCCTGCGGGCTCGAGCCAGTACGTCGACTGAAGCACACGCATGACCTGGATGTATCTGCGACCGCGGGTCAGCGCAGCTCGAGTTCTTTGGGCGCAAGGCGCACCTCCAGAACACACGGATGACGAGGCGACGTGATCCTCTTTCGTGACGACACCTAGTCGCTCCAGGCACAACCTGCGCTTTACCATGAATATTCTGAGCTCCTCCATCGACGCTCGGCGATAGCGACGCACATCCAGCACAGGAAGTTCAGCTCCATGCCGCTACCGTAGTCTATCCGCGTCCGGTTCCCCCACGACTCGCAGAAGTAGACAGAAATCTCGGGAATGGCTTCTGCTGGGAGGTTCGGTAGGGTCGTGTGCAGCTCAGGCGCAAGCTGCATACGGCCTTCAGATTGCGAGATCTGTCCAGACAGACTGGAGACACGCACCTCTTGCACTTTGTCATAGAATGTCCTGAACGCTGGGTTCCCAAAGCGCGACGCCTTGTTGTCGACAGGCGGTATGCCCCTCGCCGTCTCCTCAACCTTCTCGAGTACGCTCATGATCGCAGCAATGCCCTTGAGACGACCGTCCAGAGCCACGCTCAGTATAGTGAGCTGCAGGGTGGTGGTACTCACATACGGGAGACTGCGCACATTCGTCCGTAAGCTTCACGCCTACGACACGGTTATTGAGCTCCTCGATGAAGCCGATGATGTCCTGGTGGGTCTTGGACTGCTGGAAGTGTGCCAGCTGGTCTGGAGTCAAGATGACTTTGCGTGGTGGATGGAAAGACATGGTGTGTGTTCACAAGGAGGTTATGGTCGACTGTGAGCTGAGCGGTGACTGCTGCTGTCCCATATCACGGGCGTCAGCGCGATGACATTACATGAATCAAATGCGTCCTCAAGCAGAGCGATCTAAGCGCGTATTACATACACCGTGATAATTAACTGGCTTCGTCACGACTAGGACCTTGAGTTCGGAGGTATTCTATTCATCACATGTACATGTGGACTAAACAATACACTGACAGTGAGCTACGGGTACAAAATCTGCGGTGTGCGAAAACAAGACGAAAGCAAAGACGAAGGTGATTTACTGGCTACTATACCACTAGGTCCCAATATGTGCAGAATAATACAAATAATTTGCAAAGAGTGTGTGAATGTGTCGCGCGTATGCAGTGTACAAATATAAAACAATTAGTCCATCCATTCGCCGCCGTGGGCGAGTTGAGAGAATACACCACGCTTCTCCACAAGCTCGTGGAACGTGCCTTGCTCAACGACCGCTCCCTCGTGGACGACGAGGATGCGGTCGCACATCTGCATGACTGGCAGTTTGTGCGTGATCATGAGTGTAGTGCGGCCGACCTTGGCACGGCGGATCGTCTCCAGGACGGCGAGCTGGTTCGCGGGGTCGAGCGCCGACGTGCACTCGTCGAGGATGAGGACCGTGCTCGGGCGCACGAGCGCGCGCGCGATCTGCAAGCGCTGCGCCTGCCCACCCGAGATCAGCGACGCGTTTTCGCCGACGACCGTCTCGTAGCCTTTCGGCAGCGAGAGAATGAAGTCATGAACGTTCGCGGCGCGTGCGGCTGCGTGAATTTGCTGCATGGAGACACCCTGCGTGCCGTACGCGATGTTCTCCGCGATGGTCGCGTCGAAGAGGTTAGGCTGCTGGCTGACAACGGCGACGTGGTCGCGAAGGTGGCGAACGTCGGTGTGGTGGATCGGGTGGTGGCCGATGCTGATCGAGCCCATGTTTGGTTCGTAGAGACGTTGAAGGAGAGAGGCGATAGTCGACTTGCCAGAGCCGGAGGAGCCAACGATAGCGACACATTCGCCGTCGGCAATGGAGAATGAGAGGTCTTTCAAGACAGGAACGTCCGAGCGTTCTGGGTAAGAGAAAGAGACATTGGAGAAGGAGACATCGCCAGCGACTGGAGGACGGAGTGAGCCTTCCGACTCGTCCGTCCGCTTCTGGAGCTTGAGGAGCGCGTTGAAGTCCTGCGTGGCCTGCACGGATTTTGCGATGCGCTGAGCTGTGGGGTTCGTTAGTGCGAGCGTCGACTGAGATAGTGCGAGAAACGTACTGAAAGACATCAGCTGAGAGCCGATGGTAACTGTGAAGACGACGAGGTTGAGGACCTGGACCATGCGCAGGTAGCCGTAGGTGCCATTGGCAACGAGGACGGCGCCGACATAGAAGAGGACAGCCTCGGAAAGGTAGATGAGGGCGCTTGCGACACCATGCGTACAGCCCTCGACGAAGGCCCCTCGCACACCAGTTGTAAGAGCATGGTCAGCGGACCTTTCGAACTTCTCCTGGAACACGTTCTCAAAGCCCATGGCACGAATGCCGCGCACATTCGAAATCGCCTGCAAGGTGATGCGTGAGCATTTGACCACAAATAAAACCAGGGTGTTACGCACGTCGTAGTAGCCCCTGGACACCTCTTCTCTTGCCCGCCGGTTGCGGTACTCGCACTTTGCGACAAGGTTCGTCTGGATCGCCATCGTGACGCCAAAAACGGGGGCGAGCGCGAAGCCGACGAGGGTGAGCTGCCAGCCCTGGACGAGGGCCCACACGAGGCCGACGCCGAGCATCGCAGACACGACGAGCGCCTGCGCGAAGACGGTCGCGATGAGCGAGCGTGAGTCATCGCCGTCTTTGATGAGAATCTGCACGAGGCGCGCAGGGCCGTGCGCGCTGCGGTCGAACCACCGCTTGTCTTGCGCGAGCACGAGGCCGATGCATGTCTTGCGGAGCCGGTTAACCCAGTCCATGGCTGTGTACTCCATCACGAAGTACTTGAGCCCGATGAGCAGCCCGTCGCCCGCCGCGATCGCCAGCGAGAGCCCGCCGAAGACGTTCACCGCTGACACGTCCGTCGCGCCGATGGAGACCTCGTACTGCAGCCGCGAGAGCACGAAAGAGAAGACGGGCGTCATCGCGCCGCTCGCCATGCTGAGCAGCATCCCGAGGATGAGCAGCGGCTTGAGCGGGATGGTTGGCCAGACGTCACGCATCAAGGCGAAGAAAGACGGTTGGGCGGGGATAGGCTCTTCGGCACGTGTCTCGCTGTTCTCGACCTTGACCTCGGTCAACTCGATGAGCTTGCCCTGGTCCCACTTGATGCGCTCGCGCTTCTGGACCTGCGCCTTGGCGTTCAAGCTGGAGATGCTGCGCGACGGGTGAAGGACGCGGTGCTCCAATAGCTTCTTCTCGTCGTCCTCGCCATCCTCGATGACGGTGGCAGAGAGGAACGACGAGTGGGTGTAGGTGGGTGACGTCGGAGTGAACTGCAGACTATACCGGCGGCTCATCGTGCGTGCGAGGGGTGGCGAGGTGAGCGAAGGAATGTCAATATGCAGGGACTTAGGGCGGCTCGAGGCGGGGGAGACAGGAGTGGCAGGCTCCTCGCTGAAAGACTCCTGAGGTACGAAGCGGCTAATGCGGTGAGAATTCCGGTTGGGAGCAGGGGCGACAGCTGCAGATGGAGCAGTGACCGATGTCTTTGTCAAATCGGCGACGACGTCGAACATCCAATTGCTCATCGTCAGGGGTCTGTAGATGCTTGAACGCTTCAAGTCTGTCGCGGTGACACCAGCAGCCTCGAGATCCTCTTCGATATCGGCATCCGCCTGCTCGAGAATAGCCTCGAGCTGGACCCCATCCTTGGCCAAGTCGTCGTCTGTGCGCTCCTGAAAACCGACCGCGAGCATGCGAGAGAACTCTTCGCCAGCAGTCTCCAAATCGCTACGGAAGCCCTGTTCGACAACTTCACCGTTCTTCAGGACGTACACGAAGTCTTCCTCGGTGATTTGAGAGAGATCGTGTGTGATGACAATGGTGGTCTTGTTCTGGCGCCACTTCTTGATCGCCTCGAAGACCAGGACGCGGGACGTCGGGTCGAGTGCAGAGGTTGCTTCGTCTGAATCATCAATTTTAGTGCGATGCGATCGGAGATCAGACGTAGAACACACCGAGGATAAGAACTGTAGGATTGCGGAGAAGGGCTCGCGCAATAGCAAGACGCTGCTTCTGACCGCCAGAGAGGTTGGCTCCGCCGTTACCGAGCTTAGTATCGTATCCATTCGGAAGGTCGCTAATGAACTGGTGCATGAGCGCCGCCCTGCACACGGCCTCGACCTCCGCGCGGGTGACGTCCTCGGGGCGGCGCTTGCTCGCGGGGCTCGCGAGGCCCATGGCGACGTTCTCGTGTACGGTCATGTCGAAGAGAATGCACGTCTGCGACACGCCTGCGACCTGCTCACGGGACCATGCGAGGTCGAGGTGCGCGAGGTCGTGCTCGTCGAGTTTAAGCATGCCCTGGCCCGCGTGCAGGTGGTACATGCGCAGGAGGAGCTGCCCGACGGTGGTCTTTCCCGAGCCGGATGCGCCAACGATGAACGTTAGTTCCTGCGCCGGAAGGAAGATGCTCACGTCCCGCAGCACCGGCACATCAGGCCGCGACGGGTACGCGAAGGTCACGTCGCACAGCTCGAGCCCGCCCTTGCACGTCGCCGGGATGATTTTGCGCAGCGTGCTCGTGTGCCGCGAGGGCTTGAGCGGGGTGTACAGAGTCGAGGCCGAGTGTCCAACCGTGGGGTCCGCGGTCGATTGCGCGAGCGTGACTAGCGAGGCCATGGCAAACTTGCCTTTGGCAATGACGATGAGTTGGGGGATGCACATTTGCAGGTTGCTTGTTGCGATAAGGCACGCCCAGAACACGGCCATGACGTCTCCAGGGCTGATCGTGCCAGAGCGGACGAGCTTTGCACCGAACCAGAAGCCCTGCACGAACATGGCCATCATCGCAAAGTGAGAGAGGGTTGCGGTGCAGCCCCAAACGGTGATGCATGCATTGGCGGATGACTGAAGCTTATCCAGGATCAGGGCCAAGTTCCGCTCCTCGTATGACTGCGCATTGAACGCTTTGACCGTAGCGATAGCTGCAACCGCACGATCGACCAGGGTCGCTGCTGTTGCTGTTTGTGACCGTTCTGCGCCGAGGTGCGGTGCAACGAGGTTCTGGGATATTGTCTGAATGACGGTGAGAACCGGTACCGCGGAGAGGATGACAAGAGTCAAAGCCCATGAACGCGAGAAGCCAAGGGCAAGGCACACGACGGTTGTGGTGAGGTACTGGATAAACATTCCGCATGCGAGAGACGTCGCTGTCCGGACCTCGTCTGTCTCCCTGAGAGAAGTTGAGTACCAGCTCAGAGAAGAAGGCTCATGAACATACCTTGTGAACTTGGCCATGAGGCCGCCCGCACCAAGACTGTCGTCTGTGTCCTTGCCCGTCTGCGTGTCAAACCAGACGAGTTCTTTGCGCGTGACGGCGTTATACACGCGCTTACGAACCGCGAGGAGATTGCGCTCTCCGGTCCATATCCATAGACACGAAGTGATGCTGCTGAGTGCCAGCGCACCGAGTGCGAGACCGAGGAGTTCAAGGCGGTGACACCGATGTCGTGTCTGAGCGTGTTCTTGTCGTCTTGTGTAGGATTCGACAGAGGAAAGCGTGCGAATGCGTCAAAGACATTGCCGACGACCAATGTCATGAACGGAGCAACAGCTCCCGAGGCCATAGCCGCTGCGATCGCGGGGCATACGAGGAAGTAGAGGTCATGTCGGGTGAGAAAGGAGAAGAGGAGTTTGAGCGACGGTGTAGGTGGTTTGGGCTGCGAGTGGAGGGTCTGGAGAGAGTCGTGGCGGAGAAGGGCAGCTTCGTGGTGGATGTCGCGGGTGTGTCGGGCGAGGTGTCGACGGTGTAGTCCGTCGAAGGACGGCCCATGGTGGGAGTTGGGGTCAGAGAGAGAGGTGCTTTGCCCTCGTCGAGGGCCCGCCATGGTTTTGTCAAAGTCTAGGCGAGGGCAATTGTCACTCGCTTTTGTTACTGACACAATAACGACCTCCCTCACTTGCCTAATCCGGACAGCAACACAATAATGATTAGGCGCCCAAGTCACGCGTGCGATCCACAGTAACGCGCGCTTAAGGCCGAGTTCCTCATTGCTCCGCCAGGCACCCATACACTTTGTCTTGCTTTCGCACACTGCAGATTTTGTACCTGTAGCCCACTGTCATTGCTTAGTCCACATGTACATGTGATGAATAGAACCACTCCGGAATCAGACCTAGAAAAGTGCGTAAGGAGTTCATATACGACTGTCCAACCAGGCAGTGTCAGCGTGAGGATGTTCATGAGGGATATTACAGTCCTTGGTATTCTATGCGATAAGAAAGCACACATGATATGCAGTAGTCCGTTAATGAAAATACGACAATGCGAGATTATAGCCAAGTCCAAACAAGTAGTGGGGTTCCATAGAGAAAAGAAAGTGGTCCGCTATGACCCAAGCTAACATTCATCAACCTGCGCGCTCAAGGAGGACGCGGTCGATCGCAGCGTTGATGGCTGCTTTGCGACTCGACAAGTCCATGCCGAAGTGCTCCTCCAGCTGACGCCGGATTTCGCGCTTGGTCACAGTTGTTAAGTCGGCGTCCTGGAGGATGTGCTGAACGGCGCGGTCGATCTCGGCATCGGAAGGTGATCCTGGTGCAAGGTCGATGTCCTCCGGACTATGTGACGTCGGTATTTGAACGTCGAGATACGATGTGGCGGGTCGTGAGGGTACCGGCTGGTGCAACATACCCGGCATGAGGCCCGTGGACATGGGAGTGTTGCGTCCAGACTGGTATCCGGGTGGTGGATACATCATACCGGCCTGAGATGGCGATGGCGAGTAGGCCCGTGACATCGCCGGCTCGTAATACGTCTCGCGACCGTACATCGAAGCGGTTTGCGATTCTGCGTAGCCGTCGTTCTGGAACTTGGTAGGCGGCACCCACGAGCCAATGCTGTGGTTCGACTCCTTGTCCCACAACTCGTTTTCCTGTAATTCTATGTCAACGAATGCACGATATGCTGCAGCAAAAACCACGTACGTAATCATTCCAAGACTTGAGAGGAATCGACCTCGGATCGAACTTGCCCTCGTCCTACATTGAACGTTAGTATTTCGCAGCGCTGCGAGTTGACGAAAAGCCGACTTACGTGAACCACCATCTTCTTTCCAGATTCTCCCAAGACAATACGAGTCTGACCCCAGGAGAAGTCATCCATGCGCCAGAAGGAGTACAGCGGCAGGAAGAACGAGAACGCAGGGATGGCGATGATGTAGAACACCATCCAGCCAACCATGTCCCACTTGCGGCGCATGATGAACACGAGAGCCTGCAAACCATAGACGGCAGCCAACATGATGATCGACCACGTCGGAATGGTCCTGTGTTCACCAGCAACGAGGTAGATCAGGTAGACGATCTGCAGCGAGACCATGAGAATTGCAAGAGACGTGAAAAACCCTAGTACTCACGTATGCAACAGTGACCGGCTGAATGAGCGTGGAAATCAGATCGATCATGACGACGAAGCGCATCGAGAAGCAGCAGAAACCGCAAAGTTGGTCCAGGAACACCAGTTCACCCAAGTTGTGGACCGTCGAGTTGATCCAACGCCGACGCTGAGAGAGCAGGACCTTCCAATCGTCGGGAGCGACGGTGTAGGCGTGAGCATCCCTGACGAACTGCGTCTTGAAGTTCGAGAAGTGCTTCAGGAGCAAGGTCGTCAGGTAACGATCTTCACCAAGGTGCAGCAGGTTCTTCATGTGCAGCGTATCCACACGGTTCTCCGAGTAGTCCTGTATGAGCTGATTCGAGATGAGCAGCGGCTTGTGCGTGTCGGGCGTCCTCAAGCGGTAAAGCGTGAAACAACCAGGAAGACAGGTGACGGAACCGAATAGAGACTCGAACGCCTTCGCCATGTGGTGAGAGATGAAGTACTCGTAAACCTGCATCATGGTGATGATCGACTGCTTCGCGTTGGCCAGTTCGGTTTCACCACAGACACCGAGGAGCTTCTTATCGTGTATCATCCTGCAAAGCCCATTAATGAGTTGTCTTCCGCAGAGAAGTAGAGCACGTACGCAGAGACGAGGCGGTTCAGAGACAGAGGCGCAACCGTAGTATCGGCGTCGACCATGAACAAGTACTCGTAGAAGGTCGGGTTCACACCGATGACGTTCTTGATCTGGTGGTAAATCTCCAACTCCAGCGGGTTCATGGGGCTGTTGAAGTGAACCTGAAGGTTTCGTGAGCGCTGGCCATCCAATCGTAAGATTGGGAAGCGTACCTTGTTCAAGAAGTGCATGAGCAACATCTGCGAGTCACGTTTACCACGGTTACCAGGTCTCGACTTCTCGCCAGGCCTGCCACACTTGACGACTACGATGTACGGCACGACGTGACCTTGAGTCTCGTATAGTCCGGAGAAGACCTTGCCCATGTTGTGTTGCTTCGCGCCCTCGCCGAGAGACAGGAACGACAAGGGCTCAGCGTCGACGTTGGGGTTAGCACCGAGGACGTCCAGGACAATGCGCGGCGTAGGCTGGTCGTTACCGGAACCGACGACCATACCGTCGCAAATGATGAACAGAAGCTTGCGCTTGTCGTCGTACTTGGTCTGGGCGAGCGAGTCGATCGTGCGGCGGAGCGATGCATGACCTTCGGTATAACAAGGGACCTGACAGATGACGAACTTGTCGTGGTCTTCCGGAGCACGAGCAGAGCCAAAGTTGATGGAGGCGATGAACTTGAAGCCGATGACGCTGACCATCATGACCGACAGGGCAAGGAGGATGTACTGCGAGAATAGACACTGTGGAGAGTTACGGCTGTCGACCTTGCCGATGAGGAAGAGGTTGCGCAGACACGTCCTCTGCCAGTTCAGAACGTTTTCCGGAAGGTTGAGGTTATCAATCTTCTTTGTGACGTCCTGACCTGCATTGTACTGGAAGACGTCCAGGATGCTCTGGTGCATAAAGTGCGGGTCGATGCCAGATGGGGGCTGCTCGCCCTTCGGTGCAGCGACAGCCGGGCCGTTGACAACATACGAGGTGAGGTCGTAGATTAAGCCACGGTAGACAGCAACAATGCGCCTCTGGTTCGCCATGTTTTTCAGCCCCTTGGAGTCAATGCCGACGAAACCGACGCGGTTATTCCAGCGCATCAGGGTCATACTCTCGAAGTACCAGTCAGGGCGAGGATCGGACGTCCAGGCGCGGAAGTCGTGGTACTGAGCGTTCGGGTCTGTGTTGTTGCTGGAGTCCAGGACGACATAGGGGCTGACCGAACCAGTAACACCATTGCAGAGAGCGCTGACCTGCACAGGGAATAGGTTGTCTGCAGCGACACCACCATACTTGAGGATCGACTTCTCCGGAATGATGTTAGGTTGGTGCGTCGCAGCGATCTGCGTCAGATCGAAGACTTCGCCACGAATCGAGGTGTAGACGTTGTTCGGGCTGTTCTGGAACGAGTGCGATTGGAGTTCGCTCGTGCTGAAGACGTGTTCCGTGGGGCAGATAAGGGGACCAATGACCGCGATGACGAAGACAGCGCAGGCACACATGAACCAAATGAGCATGTTTAGTGCGAGCTTTTCACGCCATGCCTGCTGAATGTCGGGTCGCTTCATTCGACCGATGTGGACGAGCACCGGAGTGGGGATCCACCAAGTAAGGATCCAGCAAAGCATGACCCATCGTCGCCGAGCAGAGCTCTCCTTGAGGATCTCCACGGTCTCTCCTTCCTGGATCTCGCCGGCAATCACTTCTTTGTCCGCCAGACCGCCCTTGTCCGCGTTCTGGAACATATTTCGAGACGGTGCGTACGACTCCGTGCCAAAGTTGGACTGTGACTCGTCGTCCCGATGACTTGTGAGAGCGCTGCGTACGTCGTACTCGTCCATAGACTTATGGTCCTCGTAGTCATCGTAGCCGTCACCACGGTGGAATGGAGATGCGTTCGAGACGAGTGGCAGTTGCTGACTTGACTGGCCGAAGGGATCGTTGTAGCCGCCCTCGTACGGACCTTCCTGACCAGGGGTGCTATATGGGGCGTATGGGTCGCCGAGTCCCCGCGGGTCAAGACCAGCCTCAGCCTCAGCTTCACGGATCCTGTTGCGTTTCTGTTCCTCCGTATCCTTTGCTCGGAGGTCGTCCTCGAGCCGGTGGAAAGCAGCATGCGAAAGGAATACCTGTACAAATATCAGCCACGATTCATGACGACACTTCCATTAACCTTACCATGGTCATGCCGAGCACGATGTCCTTCTCCTCCAAGCCAAGCGCAGTGCGGGTCTGCTCGACCTGTTCCCTCGGCTCGCCCTCTTGGATCCCAACCTGATGGAGAGTGTCCCGGTAGCGTTCCACAAATTCTTGCGGCGTCATTGCCACCTCGAACACGTTCACGCAACGGCGCGCAACCTCCGCGAGACCAAGGCTGCGGACCTGGCCTTTCACCGAGCGGCCCTCGAGTTGATTGGGCAGTTGCGAGTCATTCGGGTTGATGCAGAACACATACCACGCCTGCGCCTCCTCCAACGTCTCGAAAAGCATGTCGAGCGCCGCGCGGAATTGACCAGCGATGCAGGGCGCCCCTCCAGGGGCTTCCTCCTCCTCCCTCTCGTCGATATCGTTTTCTTTCAGGGTCGGCATCCGCTTGATCGTGTTCTTGCGGCGGGTCGAGGGCGCGCGCATGGGCTTCACCGGCTGCTGAGCAGCAATGATGGTCTCTTCGTTCTTCGGGTGGACCTGGGTCGCAACCGCCTTAGACGTGAAAAGACCACGGACGAAGGGGTTGATCGAGCCTGAGCCATCAGAAGCAGGTGTATCGGTAGTGCTAGTGCCACGAAGAAGCTGAACGAAGTCAGGGCTAAGAGTGTCCTGGTTCTTCTCGAGGAAGCCCTCCGCAGAGTAGGTGACTGGTCCTGTGAAATGGTTGACAGTGAAGGTGGGGAAGCCAGACCTATCCGCAGATCCGACCTTGAACGACGAGTGATTGCCCCAACGTTTGGAAAAGGCCTCAACCATGGTGTGGTTGGTCTTCCTCGGCATCCGGCGCGCCTGGTCATCCATGATGTGAATGAGACCGCCAGGGCGGTGTTGCAGAAGGCGAATGCATTCCGAGTTGTCGAAGTACGGAACCTGAGGCACGAACCTCGCGATGCCCTCGGCGTTGTACTCGCTGACATGACTCTCGAAAAGTCGCTTTTGAATGAAGTTCTGCAGCCGCTCGTTGGCGAAGTTGACGCAGAACTGATCGAGGCCATTCGGACGGCTGGTCAGGTTCTGGGGACCGGGGAAGTCCAGCAGAGCGATGAAGCTGGTGAAATCGTCCTTGTGGAGGCGCTGGTTGATGTGCTCGTTCAGCCAGGTGAAGAGGAGCGAGTAGAGCGTCACAGCAAGCTCGTCTCGGTTATCTGCCGCACCGTCGGGATCCAGGAAGACCGTGCAAAGCTCCTTCTTCATCAGCCTCGTCCGGTAGGTCAACGCGGTCTCCAAGGCCGCAGGCTGTACACCCAAGAACTCCGCAACAATCTCGAGTACGTCCATGTTCCGGACCACAGCCGCATCTTCATTACGGTGACGGTCGATAGTGAATTCGAGGTTGCCCAAGTGCAGGATAGCAGCGATCAGCTGACATGTCTGAGCGACGTGACGTTTGGAGAAGCCAACGTTCTTCAGAGCCATCTTTAGCTGATCGAAGCGTATAGCATCCTCGTCGCGGCCCTGGTTCTGCCGCCCCGGAATTGCTCGCTGAGCGAGATACCGGTATGTTGCCTTCTCGTTCAAGTGCATGTGCTGCCGCTCCTCCGGTGATGCACCGGCCATAAGGTAATAAAAGATGTGGAAGTTGCGTTCGCCGGAGGGAACTGAGGCCACGCGGGCACGTTCCAGGTAATAATCGATGGTTTTGACACCACATAGGCGACCACGCTCCGTGAACTGCAGCTCGGTGTACTTGCCAAACCGTGACGCATTGGCGTTGAAGAGCGTGCGCGCGCTACCAAACGACTCCAGGACGAATTCGGCTGCAGGCAGCTGGTGTGCGAGCTTCGAGCCCTTCTTCCCGGGGTTGCTAACACTCAGATCCAGCAGAGTCTTGATAGCAAGGCGGCGGTTCTCCGACTTTCCACTGCCCGTCTCTCCGCTGAAACATCGATGAGCGAGAGAATGACATAAGGGGATGGAAACGTAGCAGACCTTAGGAGGATGCATTGATCCTGAGCTGTGCGACGCATGTGGTAGTAGGCATTGTTTGCGAGCTGAAAGATGTGTGGAGGGAGAGGAACTTTGGAGGGGGTCGTGTCGCGGTACTCCGCGGCGTACTTCTGGAGGACAGAATCTGAATTACTGGGAACATATTTGTGTGGGTTTACAGCAACAAGACCGGAAGTGCCAATGTTGGTGTAGATAGTGTCGGCCATGAAGCGTTCGCGAATACATGATACGATGATGTCGTCCGAGACGGAGGGGAGGGTCGCGAGGTCGGTGACGGCTTCCAACCGCTGGTGCATGCCCAGCGTGGACTGCCGACTCATGTTGGGCAAAAGGGGCGACGTCGACGTCTAAGTGAAAGGAGAGGCAGGGGGAGAAAAGGGCGGTTGTCGCCGCCTTGAGGGACGGCGTGGATGTCTGGTGCAAACTGAAGCACGGCGAAGAAACAGCCTTCGGTCTCGATGCTGACTAAGCAAACGGTCCGAAATCCTGCTCCGAAACACCATAGAAAGAATTTCCTCCCGCAATTACGCGACCTAAGACTTATCTAATGTGACTTATCAATCTATTTCCGACTTGTCGGCGGGCAACGCGACCACCCCTCTGTATGGTAGGCTCTCCCTTCGAGCAGCTTCTACCCAGCAGTCTTCACAGCCTCTTCTCCAGACGGCTAGCACGCGCGCGAGCACTGCTGTCTTCACTCAGCAGCACCGAGTAGTAGTGCATTCACGGGGTTGCGATCTTGCGATGGCCGCCTCGAACAAGACACTAATTCAAGAGTTCTACACTTCGTTCCAAGTCGCGTCTTCCGGTCCGCCAACGTCCTCGTTTATCATACACCCGATTCTAAAGCAAGAGCGACTGTCAACCAGAGCTATCTACACGTCTGGATGCTTTAAAGGCTGAGGGGACTCCACCGCAGGATGCAATCAACGCCTTAGCTCTGGATGTCGCGAAGCTGCGCAAGGATCTCACTGACGCGACTGTCTATCTACCCTCATACGATCAGCGGCAGTATGAACAGGTACGCCTGACGGCGGGGTTGATAGCCTATGCTCATTGTGCTTGCAGAGTCTCAAGTCTATAGAGCAGTCTCTGGATGATCTGCGGTCTGCCTCTGTTGGCAAGCCCAAGTTCTCCTTCAAACGCAAAGTCCAAAAACCAGCTGCACCAGCGAATGTTCCTGTTGTCACCGCCACTACCACTGCCGACACACAAGTCCCACAGACTTCGACAGCGTCGGACTCCATTGTAATCCAGGGGCAATCTCATCAGCACTTCTCATGGTTGTCTATCCCCTCCGTAACGATCCCTGCAACAGACCTCAGCGTGTCGAATCTAAACCACTGCATTGTCGACCTCCGTCAGAATTCTGTAACTGCGTCTCTCCAACACTGACAGCAGTCCATATGCGAGACGTCAAGGACTCGATTATCATCCTGCCTGCTGTGCAAGGCAGTGCAATGATCCATGACATGAACAACTGCATTATCGTATTGGGATGTCACCAGGTACATGTGGATTCAGACGCGGTCTTGGCAAATGTGTGTTAATCTCATTACAGTTCCGTATGCACACATCTACACAAGTCGACATCTACTTGTTCATCGAATCAAACCCCATCATCGAGCATTGCACAAAGTTACGCTTTGCCTCATATCCCTCAGCCTTAAGTGGCGAGCGCATTCCATCGGTGAGGTCTTTAATCGCTAATTATGCTGTATACTAATTATTGCCACGGAAGTCAAATGCAACGCACTTCTCTGTGCAAGACTTCTCACATATCCGAGCGACTCCTTCCCCTAACTGGTCGCTCCTCGACGAAGACCATCGCCTGCGTCCAGAGGATTGGTCGCGCCTGACCGCAGCTGGGATAGAAAGTGTGGATCAGGTGTTGCAGGAGCTCTTGGCGCGACTGTCGCTGTAACTCTCCGCGTCCGCTGTACATACACATGTTCCTCGAGTAACCATACAGCGAACGCTGGCGTCGTCGTGCGCACCGCTTGCTAGATCTTCGATCAGGCTGTAATTAAGCTGTGATGGCATCTAGCACGGATCTGAACCGCGTCTCGTCATTGAGTGGACGCGAACGCGACGTGGATTGCTGTGCCAGTTGAGACCAGAACCACCTCCTCGACGACGAGCTCCGGGCTCTCATTCCCGCCCTCATTTGCTACATATACCCGTTCCACCACCTCTGAGCTAGCATCCTTGTACGCTATCTTACGCTATCCCAGTCAATATCATGGCCGACCCCTGCACCGACATTTGCTGTGGTCTTTGCTGTGAGCTTTTCTGACAATGCTGGCTCACTGTCACACACTGACTAGACGTCAGGGATTTGCTGCACTCAGAGCATGCAACAATCCTGGTGTTTCTTCTGTGCGTCTCATGCTGTCCGTCAGCCCTCCGCCGACCTCATGAACTCCTTCCCTCAGGCAGATGTTGCATGCCACGCAGCATGCGCGACGACGAATTCGCAGAGAACGAGGCGATCCACGAGCGACAGCGAGAGACAATGAACTTTGCCGCTTGCGACCAGAACTCGCTCGCGGAGCTCAGGGAAGCCGGTGGTAACGGGGTGGTGGCCGCCCAGCCCAACGCGTCGCGCTCGATGGACCTCGCCGCGAGCCCACCCTCGACACAAAAAGCCCGTTGAGGGGCTGGATGGCAAGCTTGGTAGCTGGACTTGGCGCATTCTCTTGTATGGTTCCCTCTCTCATAGGTTCGTCATGCCGCTCTGGTCAGCGGAGCAGCAGTTCAACACTCGCACCCTCGATACCACAGTATGTATCATATCTCCGAAATTTCCGTAATATCCGGGCCTATAAGGGACACATTGCTCGTATCTTTTCGTGTGCGACAGGTACCTTCACATGGCTGGTGTGTTGGTACAATTACCTATCCCGTATGTATCGCACGTTTGCAGGATTTGCGGGTGTCGCATGACTCTTTGAAGACGGAGACACACCTCTCGGTGAGACATGGTAGTATTGTGAACTGTAGTCTACGGCGCTAAGGGCATGATGGACATGATGGGCGGCGACCTTGGACGAGCTGCATGCGACTAGAGATCAATCTCTCCGCTTCGACTTTCTCCCCGCTTTGCTGTCCACGATAGTCTGCGGCCTGCTCTCAGGCAAGGGCCCGCCTAGCTCTTCCCAAGTGTCTCCCTGGTCGTCTTTGGAGAATCTGGATCCCAACTCGACAATCCACATCCTGCACGCTTACCCCGCTCTTGACGAGACGGTATGACAAGCCAAACCACCACTGGCGTGCACCGTCGCAAGTCGAGTCGCGATGAAGACGACAATGTACTGATCTTTCCTCTCGACGATCAGCCTGCGCCGTCAGTGTCGCTCGCCGCACCACCAAAGGGCACCAGGCCCGATGCCCGCACGGACGATTCTGACAGCGAGCACGATGCGGCAGGCTCGCGTCCTAACGGCATCAAGACGAGGGATATGGCGCAGACGAACGGGGGTGAACACGCGGGCTGGGGTGCCCGTACGCACTTCTCGAGTTCACGGAGTCGCGTTACGTCGGTGCCAGCGGTGTCCTCGCCGCTCAACGGTCAGTTCCCTGCCCAGCGTTCTCCGCCTCCCAATCCGCCCTCTGCAGGTCCGTATCGCACGACGTTTGCGCTCCCGCGACCGCCCTCGGCGAATGGCGCCTTCCCACATGGCCATATACCAAACGGCAATGGCAGACACCAGGCTCCAGCAATGCGTCAATCTTTATCACTTCCCGCTCATTCGTCGCACGCTCGCGCCCGCTCCGTCTCGGGGCCCTTCTCTCCATCGTCCCCATCCCCGCTTGCTACGTCGTTTTCTATCTCTCAGTCAGCATCATACCCGCAAGGCTCTGACGGACACGGACTGGCACACGTCCCGGGGCATCCAGGTCACTCGAGTTCTGACCCTGCATCTAGCTCGCCTCCAAAGAGGAACCCATTCAACTGGAGCAACGGTGTCTCTCCCTACCAGCACCCAACACGCAGTCACACACCCGCAGACATTCGCGCCTCCACTCGCGGAATCTCTCAATATTCTTCCCTCAGCCTGGCTCGCTCCCATCGACAGCAATAGACGAGGATGGCGCAAACGAAGTGGACCTGAATGAGCCGTTCTCGGGCAACGATGGGGTGCTCATTCCACCGGTAACCTCGCCTGGTCCTGGGCAACATTCCTTCCGCCAAGGATTTACGTTTGGCGGGAAGCCGCCACCGGGAGCGTCGGCCAACGGGTTCCCGCCCCTTGGCCCGGCGCCACCGTCAGGACCTGCTCGCAGAGGACATCACCACAAACACTCGCTCTCACACAACTTTTTCTCCTTCCTGGAACCGGAGGCGCGGACCTGCACACCCAGCCCACACCAACGCCGGTCAGCCCATGGAACCCCATCTCGCCGTTCCCCATGGACAAGAGCACGAGCGGCAGCTCCCTGGACAGCCTCTCACCGGTGGAGGGCACCAGCGGGATCGGCCTTGGCGTGCACACCTCCGAGAAGGCGCCCCTCGCTTCTCTGCAGCCAGAACCCGAAATTGACCCGCTCGCCGCCCTCGTTGCCGTCGCGCAGTTCGTGCTCGGCGCGACGCTGTGGGTCGTCGGCCAGCAGATCGGCTCGCTGTCGTGCACGGGTCTGGGCTACTGGGTCGTCTTCGACGCGTTCGGCGTCGGTCTCGCGCATGTCCTACCGGGGTACCTCGCCCGTCCTGGAAGCCGGGCAGGCATGCGAAGACCCTACGGGTGCGTTGGCCTGCACGTTGTTGCAGGCAGTCGCTGACGTCGTGAAACAGGAACGGGCGAATCGAGACGCTGATGACCTATGCGCAGTCTGTATATCTTCTCTTCGCGTCTGTGTATGTATGCAAGGAAACGGTGGAACACTTACTGCTGGCGTCCGGAGAGGGTCACCACCATCACCACGGTGACGAAATCGCTGCCATCCTCGGGTCAGTCCGTCCCTTTTTCTTGGACGCCACGCCCACTCATCGTTGCATCCATGTAGGATCGAGTTTCCGCCATTATTGCTATCTATCGCCCTGCTCTCGCTAATCTGCACCGCTGTAATATTTAACAGCCAAGCAAAACTTGTCAGCGGTGCGTTTGGTTTGGTGCAGTTCGTGGACATGCAAGCTGATCAAGGCTGGACAGCCACTGGAAACTACATCCCTCCTTTGTACAATCTACTACCGTTCCGGATACGGCTGAGCATAACTTCCAAGACTTCCTACCCTCCACTAATCGCGAACATGCTGTCCAATCCGTATACGCTCGCGCCCATTCTCTTCTGTTCATCCATTCTTGGCGCTTGCACTATTCTTCCACCGTGAGTGTTATCTCAATACTCCTAGCCTAAAGCGCTGAGTGGCTGCTTTGAAGGCGTCAGCACGGCACCTTCGACTTGCTGCTGGCAGGGGTCGAGACTGTCGTGACCTTTGCCGTGGCCTACCCTGCAGCGGTAGCCCTCGGCGCCGTCCTCCTGCAGACCGCACCACCGCGCGGCTTGCCTGGCGGAAGGATGGAGGCATTCCTGCGGGCGATGCGGGAGGTGCGTAGTGTCGCGTCCTTGACCCCTATATCGTCTCACACATGCGCCACACAGATTGAGCGCCACCCAAACGTCCTCCACCTGCCTGCGCCACACTTCTGGCAGCTCACGCCACACTTCTCGCGGCCGTCGTACATCCCCTCGCTCGCGAAGTGGGACGGCCCCGCGCAGTCACTCGTCGTCACGCTCGAGCTGCACGTCCCGCGTGACCTGGCGGACGACGATCTCCTGCGGCTCACGGCGTGGGCGTCCGAGCGCTGCAAGACCGCGCTCCGCTACGGCTCACGTGAAGGCGGCGGTGAGGGCGAGGCGGACGTCACGATTGGCGTCGTGCGCGGATGATTGCTGGGTTCGTTGAGATGGTCTACTGTCTTTACTTTGTGTAATACTGTCCTTTCTGAGGAGCAGGTTTTACTTGGATTTCGCTCTGGCTTTTCCTGGTCATGTTATCCACTTTTGCGTTCATGACATTACATACCTTAGTTGCGTTCACATCAATCATACCGGACGGGTAACATAGAATAATAGGAATGAATAGCAGGAACGCAGCGAGGGTGCGCGCGAACATGAGCAAGATTACTTCTTGCTGGGCCCTTTGCCTTTGGCTTTGCCCTTCCCAAAGGACTTGCCCTCAAAGCCTGGCCGGGCCTTCTCTTTCGACTTGATGCCTTGGCCTTGTCCTTCCGCCGCTCGTTACGCATGGCGATGTTATCCGCACGTTTCTTCTGCTTCGCGGCCATCGATGCCGCAACTTGCTCCTTGCGCTCGTCCCTGCAACACAGCTTAAGTGCTCAAAGGGCTGAGATGAACTGCAAACACGTACCAGGACTTCTTGCTCTTCTGCTTTTGCTTCTCCTTGCGCTTCGCGGCCTTCTTGAGCCGCGACTCGTCGTCGTGAACCTTGACACCTTCCATGCGTGCCTCAGCCTTCTCCCATTTCTCTTTCTCCTTGATCTCCTTGCGCTTCTCCTCGGGCATTTTCTCCAGCTTCTCCTTGCGTGCTGCGAGCTGAGCAAGTGCCTGGGTGGGATTCGAAGCCGTCTTGAGGTGCGTGTGGGCTTTCTTGCTAGAAGAAGGCACGGCGTAGTTGACATTCGCGAAACCAGGAGGCGGTTGCTTCGAGCTCGACGCTGATGCTTGATCAGGGACGAGCAGCTGCGTCTGAATCACACATTAGCTTGATTAAGGATGAAGCCAGGACGTATATGCGTACCTTCGTCTGAGGACCCTTGACCCTCTGCTGGTCCTTGTCTTTGCCCTTCTTCGCCTTTGCCTCCTGCTCGCGCTTGATCTTCTCCCGCGTCTCTTTTCTCCTCCGCTCACGCATCTCAGCCCTCTGTCTCCTCCGCTCCTCTAACAGCTCGTCCCGACTTCCTGCCTCTCCATCCGGACGGTTCCCCCGTCGTAGCGCTGCCATCTTGGCGTGCAGCTTTTCGCGAAGCTCTGAGATGCCACCAGAAGCTGGCATTGGTACAAGAGGTACGTCGGGAACGGTGACAGCTTCGTCATCCGAGTCGCTGTCCACGTTCATGGATTGATCTAGGTGCATGTCATCCGAGTCGTCGTCCGATTCCATAGCAGCAGCCTTGCGTTTACCCTTGCGGCTGCTGGAGTCGGCTGCCCGCTCATTTTGGAGAGCGTTCTCCTGTTGTATCTCAACAAGAGTTTTGTTGTTGGCAGGATCAAGCTAATCACAGTTTAGTGACTGAATCAACGTCTATATAAAAGTAAAGCGCACCTTGTCCCGCTTCGCTTTCTTCGAAGCCTCTTTGATTGCCTGCTTGGGTGCCTTTTGCTTCTTGCTATTCTTCTGGAACTTGGATGCTATCTTCTCAACTCACTTGAGTAACGCATTCTGCACCTCGACCAGCACGTCCGAACACAAACCTGCTCTTCTGAGAGATCCTGCACCAGGTAGTACTTCGCAGGAATGAGGTTCAAGAGCGTTTCGAATGTTGAGTTGTGCGCTTCCAGTGAAGCATGCAGCACGCTAGTTGCTGTCGGCATCGTCGAGACTGCGTGTGGGAAAGAGAGACTGAGAAGTGATTAGTGTCGGTGCGCACTGCGCCAGGCTCGAAGAGAAAACAAAGGCGCCGTCAAGCGGCACCGTCGGTCGTGACCAGCGGCGTGACATTGGTCACATCTCATTACGGCGCGCAGGCGCGCGTCCGACACGCTGCCTCCGACGCTCATCACCCCGCCACCTCCAGTCTACCTCTTAGCCGCACGCAGACACCATGGCCGACATGGAAATTGACACGCCCGCTGAGACTGAGCCCAAGGCTAAGGGAAAGGCTGCCGACGATAGCAAGGGTGGCAAGAAGCGATTCGAAGTCAAGAAGGTACGTACACTCATCGCCGCAGTCATCAGCCCGGGCTTACGACTTGTGTGACCTTCAGTGGAACGCTGTAGCTTTGTGGGCATGGGGTTTGTTGTCTACAGGTATCTTGTAGCGCGAACTCTAACACCCGTTGTAGACATCGTCGTCGACAACTGCGCTATCTGCAGGAACCACATCATGGATCTCTGTATGTGGCTTGCCCAGTCCGATGCGAAGTGCTCTCAGCTTAGTCTATCATACAGGTATCGAGTGCCAGGCAAACCAGGTATCCGCGACGAACGACGAGTGCAACGCCGCCTGGGGTATCTGCAATGTGCGTCTCCATCACGAGACGTCTCGTTCCTCCATTTATACTGAACACGTAATTCTTTACAAAGCACGCATTCCACTTCCACTGCATCTCTAGATGGTTGAAGACTCGTAACGTCTGTCCTCTAGACAACCGCGAGTGGGAACTGCAGAAGTGCGTGCATCCGATCTACCACCGTCTCGCCAGACTTACATTGTAATCCAGGTACGGCCGGTAAACCATCAGAAGCATTTTCCTCCATACGTTTTGTCTCCAATGCCATACATGTTGTACAGTAGCTTTCCCCAATCTGACCACGATAAACACGGATATTGTCAAACCTGTCACTGGCCAGGTACCCATGACCAGAGATCGGGACATTAAAAGTGTGTGCAGAAATAATGTACAGTTGTGGGTTGCACCCCGAAAGCGAAATATCGACAGCATGACACCTTTCACAGCAACGAACGAAATGAGAACTCCAACACTAATACATTACATCCCCGTTCGTTACAAATCGTTAAGCACTGTCTAACAGTCAGTGAGAGCGTAGGGTGGTGTGCAGCCCAACTCACCTCGAATCCAGTTAATCGCTGTCCTCTGGATGCGCGAATTGCGGACTGTCAAAGCTGCTCAGACTCGCCGCACTGAGAGGCGGAGGAGCCAGACTCCTCGGGGTGGGTGAAGGCGAGCCAGAGCCCGACGCCGCCACCTGCGCAAACGGCAAGGCAAGCTTAAGCTTGGCAGCCTTCGACGGTCTCTCTGCGTTCTCCGGGATCGCAACTGCGGCGGCACTAGGGCTGTCCCGGAGGCTGTCGGCAGTCGATGGACGCGGAGAGAGTGCTCCTTGCACGGTGAGAGAGCGTTTGCGCAGGGGCCTGGTCGGAGTCTCGAGGGTCTTGACTTTGCCCTTGCCCTTGTTCTTCTTGCTGGACCCCGAATCGTCTCCGGCGGTGACGGTGCTAGTGATCGTCGTCATAGTCATGGACATTGGGACGCGTTGCCCTGGGTGGCCTGGGCCCGTGCCCGTACTGTACCGCAAAGTCGACTCGTGAGATGTACGCGTCGGATACGCGACATCAGGCGTCAGCTGGGGAGGTGAAGGCACCACGAAACTCGGTTCCAATCCGTAGTAGTCCATATCGTCGAGTTCACCGGCGAGAGGTGAGCGGGGGCGGGATCGAGGAAGGTATGAAGATGGTGACTCCGGCCTCCTAGGACGTCGCAGACTATTGCTCTGAAGACTGCGCTTGAGAAGGGAGTCGGCAGAGGCATAGCTTGAAAGCGTGCGAGGCGGGACATTGAGCGACACCATGTTAGCTCTGACGGATGCGCCGATAGTGGCAGCAGCAGGAGAGCCAGGGAACTCATAGTCGTCCAAAACAATGCTAGTTGGAGGTACGAGCTCCACGGTCTTCTTTGGGCTCCCATTGTTACCCCACTGCCAGCCAGACTCCCACTGGACGCCAGACTCTGGGGACGGTTGTAGCGACGTCTGCGAGAGCTAGTGATATCTGCTCTCCAGCCTTCCCACTCGCGTTCGCTGCCGCTGTCTTCAGCGCTCTCCTGGTCGCTGTCGCTACCGAGCAGGCTATTCCACTTATCGTTTGGCTGACGACCCCGACGTTGTTCCAGTCTGGACTGCCGGTCCTCCTCTTCTGACGAATCCTCGTCATCTATTTCGGAATCAAACATAGCTAGTTCCATCGCGCGACCGACGTCTCCTAAACCAGCACGACGCGCCTTGCGGACCACCTGGATACGCCATTCGGGGTACTTGACGCCTGATGGTTTGGGTAGGTCTAGAGTCGAATCTCGGGCGGGAGACATAACGTCCGGTGAGCTCGCAGGAGAGTCTGCCGGAGATATGGATGCGAAGGAGATGGGAGAGTAGGAAAGACGTGGTGAGGGGTCCTTTGCTGATGCAGGAACAAAACTGGATGGCGCCGAATGGCTATCTCTATGTAGCACCCTCAAAATATTGTCAAACGCTTCATACTTCAGGACGATACTGTCTGTTATATATTCGAGGAACTCACCAACTTCGTCTCGCATTGCGAGGACAAACACTATTGTGTCGCCGTCCTCGGCCGCGGCGTCATCGTCCTCGGTGGTAGTGCTCATCACTTTGCGAGGCTCCTCACCCGCAGTGGCATCTCTTGAACCCCGCCGAAACCAGCCATACGTGTCCGTAGGACGTGACTCGTATCGAAATTTGACGCAGATAATACGCTTCTCTGAGATTCCTGGTCGCGAGGTGGTGAATGCATCGTGCGAATGCTTGCGGATATCCTTGATGTAATCCGCCCCGCGGATGGATACCATTGCTGACAGCGGGACAGATTCCAATGGGTTGAAATCCTGAGGCAAATATTCGCAGGAGCATTAAGTACGGGAGTAGAAGTACACACCTGGCGTTCCTTGCAGATGTGAAACCGTCCCTCGCGAACAACAATCCACCTTTCCTGCCATGTAAATATCTTCAGCCTTCGCTTCTTTGCCAACTTATCTCTCTCTTGGTCCACCGTCTCTGGGACTTTGGTGAGTCTATCCCCAATCCGAGCGCTGCTGCCGAAATCGTCTAAGAGCCGCAGAACCCAGGCGTTGACCTCGAAGTACGGCTTCACATAGTCTCCGACGCAGGCACGTGGCAGCTTCACAAGGAACGGATATGGATGGAGCTCGAAGAGCTCATGCGGGTGTACAGGGTACCACTCCAACGTGTAATGGTCCTCGAGAATTTGGCCTGTTGAATACACCAAAAGGACGTAATATGCGGGATCCGAAGAGCTTGAGGCTGAGTTCGCCTTGGGGATGATGTCTTTGTTGGGTGTCGAGGCGGCAGGATGTCTCGGGATGTACTTGTAATTGTCTGACAACAGCGGGTCGGACGGGTCCGTCAACGGATCGACGTCGTCTATGTACGCGTCATACGCGTCCCCCTCCTGGACTTGCTCTTCATCGCTGATTTCATCGCGCGTTGCAAAGGTGATAGGCGACATCCGTCGACGTCGATGGGTATATCGTGGGCGAGGTATGGGGGGTATCGGTGTGAATAGCTCGGGGAGACATTTCGCGAGCAGCCAGGACTTGACATCGGATATCTTCCAGGATGTATGCAGGTGGGTGTTGAACCATTGGTCTGTCGGCACTGTCACGAGAGTCAAACATCGTTACCTCAACCTCTCCAGCACGCCAGACATACCAAATCTACATGCGATGGGAATGAAGTAGCCTTGACCAGGTTGTTCCATCGCAAGGCCGCCCACGATGACCGTGGCGGCACCGAGGTCTCAAATTGGTAACTGGTTCGGGCATGCCTTCGGCAGCCACAGAACAAAGATGCCATTTCAAGATTAAGCAAATATGTAAACAGGTCTACAAACGATGATGTACAGCTAAGCATGCTAGATCGTAAACGTAAGGAGAGCGCGTATGACAGGTGGTAAATATACATATATATATATATATCGTAAGGAGGAGCAGGTCGTGACTTATTCTGAAGGGGTACTAATGTCCGTGATACGAGCTACGTGGCGTGCGAGGACCAAAGAGCCCTGGAGGTTCTTGTGGAATTGGTGGAGCAGCAACAACCGGGGTTGGTCGCTCTTGCGACGACACAGGCGAAGGCTGCATGCTTGCGCGGGCTACACAAGTGGATGTCAGTCAGCAAGTTCAGAGAACGGTTGGTAGTAGACTAGACTAACGTTGCCAGGTTGCCCACGAAGTTGTACCATAGCGAGGATCTGCTCGCGGGTCCAAGTATGTGGGACCAGCCGGCATGGGGGGCGGCGCCGCAGCTGGAGCTGGAGCTTGGCTACTATCTCTGCCTCTCCTCTGCCTACGCTGACGGACCGGCCGCCAAGCCGAAGGCGCAGCCTGAGGTACATCTGGCTCCTGAGGTGGAGGTGGAGGAGCCTCTTGGGGTGCTTCGGGTGCCGGCACTGGCATGGATGTTGGCAGAGGCATGTTACGCCTGTGACATTCACCAGTCAGAAGTCGTTTCACTGTCTGAGCAAATGGCGACGCACCAGAAGATGCCTCCTTCATCGTATCTACGCCTGAACTCCAGCAGCGTCACGATCTCACTGGAAATTGATGAGGAGCATTCCAAACAAACATACGAATATGCTCTTACTGTTGGAGACTGCTCTTCTTCAACGCAAGGTCATTGACTTCATTGAGCAGTTGTCGCACTTCTTTGGCAAGTGTTTTACTGAACTCGTCAAGGTACTAAAGAACTTATCAGGTAAACGCAGCCCTGCAAATATTGGGTACTCACACCCGAGATGTTGTACGGCACCTGCTCTTGGGCAGTAGCCTTGACTGCATCGATGAGGTCATCATGTTGCCTTCGTGTTTCGGCACGCCACCCTGAAAGACATTCAGTCTAGGTCCATGGTATATCGTTCAAAGGCCCACCTTCCGATAGTTCCCTTAAGAGCTCCCGCAGCTGGGCATTCTCGTCTCGAAGTTGGTCAACGATAGACTCAATGCCTAGCCCTGGAGGTCAGCGGTCAATCGCATATTAGGCTTCGAATCTACTCACTCGGCTTGCCTGCCTCAGCCTCCCGCTCTGCTTGTCGCTCTCTCAGATCATCTTCGAACATTCGCTGGAAGTTATTGAGCATTTGCTTCATCTCGTCCATCTGGGTGTTGCAACTTTCATGCCAGGCTTCCTTCTGAGTCCACCGTTCGTCGGACACCTCCCGTTTCCTGGCGCACTCGTCTCGAGTCTCAGAAACAATGTTCGTCACGTCGGAGAGCTGCCTGGCCAAGCTATCGGCTCGATCTCTCGCCTCTTCTCGCTCAGTTTCTCTACGCGCCTCATCCTCGGTTATACGCAACTGTCTTTCTTGCTCCAGATCGTTCTTGAGTTGATCGTTCTGGGCACGAAGGTTTGCGAGCTCCTCTTTCAGCGCGTTGTTCTGAGCTTCCACATCGGCGATACGGCGCTCACGCTCGGCGTCAAGTTCCTCGCGAATACGCGCAGCCTCAGTCCGGGCTTCATCGAGGTCAGCTCGCTCTGCGCGGATGGTGTCGAGCATCTCCTGTAAGTAGCGCGAGGTAGCATCCGCCACTTGGGATTGGATGCTCTGGGCAATTGTGCGAGCGTCGACCTCAACATCCTCGAGATGGGAAGGCGGAAGCGGCGAGTGCGGAGGTAAAGGTGATTGTTCGTGAGGTACGGGAGGAGGAACCATTGGAATGTCATCATGGGACGGCTCATGCTCATAGACCGACTGTGCTGGCTCAGAAACCGGCATGCTTGTGGGGCGATCTTGAGGTGCCGGTGCCGATGGTAAGGAAGCCAGTCGCTCCTCGACACGGTCGCCGACATCGCGAAATATCTCCTCCCTGCGATTCATAGCCTCCTGGTCACGGCGAGCTTCATGATCGAGGAAGATGCGCTCCCGTTCGTCTTCGTTCGTGCGGAATATTCGGTCCCGGTTCTCCTCTTCCTCTTCGGCGAAGTGTAGTTGCTCCTCCATCCTATGCGCTAAGTCACTGAAGCGGTCGGCTCGCTCTCGCTCTCTATCAGCAGCGTCCAGGTCTCTGGGTCCCGAATACTCGGATGGAATGACCATGACGGGAGGGTGGGATGGAGAAGGCGGTTGCTCATGAGAAGGAGGGAAGGTCGTCGGCTCTGGCATTGGGATATGGGGTGTTTCCTGGACTGGCACCGGCAAAGGGGTCTGAGTATGCGATGGAGAAGCCGTGAACGTCGAAGGCACATCGGTGCGATGCCTAGACTCGTGAAGTCTCCCCGTGAATTCCGGTGTCTCTTCAGTAGGTTGAACAGACGGAATATACGGGACAGGTCCATCTTCTGGACGAGATCGCCGGAGCTCGTCTCGCAAGGCAGTAGTGGAAGATACTGGTCTCCGAGGTGTGTGAGGATGAGCAGCTGGTGATTCCACTTCGTCAACAATCTCAAGGAGATCCAGAAAAGAGAGACGCCGTCCTACCACTTGGTTGACCCTGATCGCTGAATGCTCGCTCCAAGTCTTCGCTTGGCGGGCGAGTGCCTTCAGTGGGTACTGGAAATTTGTAGCTATGTTATAGCGCGCATGAAGTCCAGCCTGCGACGAACGTACCTCGGTGCGGAGTCGGCTGGTGTGTAGGATACTCCTGATGCGTAACTGTATCGTGTCAAGTCGAGCCAAGTGTCCCGTATTTCATCCACGCTCACCTTCACTTGGCCTTCTAGTGCGAGGGCGAGAGTCCACGCGTATTAGATGAGGTGCTGTCGGACTACCATGGTGAGTGGATTCTGGGTCCTCAATCGGAACGATAGTCGGAGCTCTTGGCGGCCGGTGAACGGTAACCCTCGATGGACTCCGTATTGGTATAGGTCTGCCAGGGGGCGAGCGCGGTATATGGTGATGCTCGCCAACAAGTGATTCAGAGGATTGTTCAGCACTCCCTGGAATAACGTGCGGAATCTCGCCTTGATGCGAAGGACTTCGGCGCTCCGTATGGGTGCCAATTCGAACGACCAGGGGCTCAGGCTCACTGGGATGTCCTATCAACGTAGGCGAACGAGACCCCGCATGCTGCTCCCCTTCTACATAGACAGGTGCGCCGGGTCTTCGAGAACTGTGAACATGTACAGGTGAACGGGCTAGTCGACGCCGATCATCGTAAGGGCTGCCTCGACCACTACCACGCCTCTCTGGGGTCGGAGTCCTGTGCGATCACAAGTTAGTGATGTAGGCCTTGGCGCTCAGCACGACGAACCTGTATCTTCCAGAAGGCGTATGGTGCCCATGGCGAGGTCTCCTCGGTGTACCTCGATCCTCTTCACTGTATCTTGTCGGTGATCTATGAACGTGATGTCGCGGGGAAGAGCGGCGTCCTGGCTCTTCCCCATACGTATGTCCAGACGGTCTCGACGATGGTGTGCGAGCTATGTGGTGGGGTCTGTGAAGTCTGCGTCCCTCTCTGTCGGGGCTTGATCGGGGTCTGTCGGACACGAGAATTCGAGTAGGAGAGTCGCGCCTTCTATGCGAGGGCCCTGATATAACCACCCCACGTGGCGAACCACTCCCGCTGCGTCGCTCGCTATGAATGACCGTCACCGGTTGCCTGCCAGAGCTTCGTGAACCAGTGTCTAGCACAGGAGGTGACGTCCTCCGTCCTGAGTGTCGGTCACGAGATTCTCGTGACGTGGGTCGTCGATGATAGTGATGAGGATCCTCTGGTGTTCCAGAACTGCGAGATCGCCCACGACGCGAACTGGGAGCGTACACTATTTGAGGAGGAGTTCTAGTTCTGGACCTGGACCCGGACGGTCGGCGGTGGGAGCTTTGCACATGCACAACCCGAGGCGATGTCCTTGCCCTCGAGCTCGAGGGATGGTGGTGAGAACTTGGGTCGAAAACAATAGGAGGAGTTCTCGGCCTTGACCTCGACCTTGACCTCGACCTCGTATGATCGGGAGCGGGAATGAGGACAGTTGGCGAATGCGTTGACGGATGTTGCTGACTGCTTCCAATGATGATAGGAGAGCGAGCTCTGTCAGTTCCCACTTGAATGACGGTGGGGGGGCTGTGAGAGTGTGGTCGTGGTCTATAGTACGAAGGCGAATGAGATCCACGCCGATCATGCTCAGAACGCCTAGGACTAGAGTGTGTTCGTTGCACGATGACCCTTGTGGTAGGAGAGGTCCTCGAACTGCTACTTGAGCGAGTCCTTCTTGAGCGACGTCTTGATCGAGTCCTGGAGTGGCTGCTCGAACGCCCCCGACTAGGGCTTCTCTCAATAATCACCTGTGGCGCTGTACCACCTGGTGGAGGGACCGGGAGGCCTGTGGTCGGCTGGGTAGGGAAAGGCTGCTGGTAGTAATGCTGCGGCGGTACGCCAGGCTGGACTATGACAGGAGGAGTACGCCTCTCAGACCGAGGAACCTCGTGCGCGGTTTGACTTCTAGGTGAGGATCTGTGTGGCGATCTACGTGACCTGTGCGAACTACGAGACGGGGATCGAGAGCGGTCGGAACGGGGTAGCCGTTCTCCTGAGGGTATGTGTACATATGAAGAATGACTTCTAGGCGAAGAGGAACGGCCCGATGATCGTTGAACGATCACGTTCACGGGAGGAGCCTGACCGGGCGGGAATGGTTCGCGCACGACTTCTGGTGCTTGTGGAAAACCAGGTGCTTGAGACGGTACACTGCCTGGAGGGTAGGGTTGAACGACAATCGGTCGGCCATCGGGTCCAATCGCAGGAGATGTCCCGGGCTGCTGTATGATAATAGTTCCTGTAGACTCTGGCTGCTGCGCCACGCCACTCGGACCGATGGCTATGGGAGGTTGCCCGCCTAGAGGGACGCCGCTGGGTGGAACGCCGCCTGGATATTCACCAGCGGGCATGCCACCAGGTGGAACACCTGTAGGATATCCTCCTGGTGGGACACCGCTAGGGTAACCTCCCGGAGGTGGAAGCATGACCGGAGGAACTGGAGACGCAGGATGGATCTCGATCTCTGGTTCTGATCCACTATCATAGCTACTACCTCTGCCCGACGTTGGTAGACGGACAAGCGTAGGATCCGGCATCGGGTACCGTCCACCTGGAGGTGGAATATGTGTAGGAGGTGTCTCTTCCTCAATGTAGCTCTCTGGCCGCTCATAGTCATGTTCGTATCCGGGTCGTTGTTGATCTCGCGGCGGTCTCGGGCGTGGTCTGCCGTCGCTGAGATATGATAGATCGGAGGATCCGGTCTCAGTGGGAGACGGAGTGGGTCGAGTGGGAACAACGGGAGGCTCGTCCTGCACATAGCCAGTTTGCGGACGACGATGGCGACGAGTGGGTTGTTCGTCGTCGCTATAGTCCGGTACGACAGGGACGCCAGGGTGCCGTTGGGAGGAGGCTGGCCGTTCGGGAATCACTGGGAATTGTGGACTTGGCGTAGGCATCGAAGGCGGGAACGGTGCCATCGCAGGCTGTCGATCCGGTACGAACCCCAGAGGAAACTCTTGTTGCGCGCCCGGTATTACCCCAGGAATGACGGGCTCTGGTTGAGGCATAGGCATAGGCACGACAGGAGGCTGGATTCCAGGCTGGACTCCAGGCTGCACGCTGCCTGGTGGAAACACAATTGGGTGTGGCATCTGACTAGGCTGACCAGAGGGCGCAGTAGGCATGCCAGGCACTGGTGGTTGACCTTGGAGGCATGAGCAATCTCCGACGGATGAACAGTCGATAGAACCCTACCTTGTGCTTGAGAGTTCAGAAGCTGCTCCAGTAGAGCCCTGAGGTCATCCACGCGTGCGGCAACTGCACGAATCTCCGATTGGCGGTCTTGAACATCGCGCCCTAGCCAGTCATTCAGCGCCCTCAGGTACCTCATGATTTCCCGTTGTTGGTCGATCGATGCCGTCTGCGCTGCTCGTTGGTCCTGAACACCCACTTGTGAGGTTTAGAGGAATGAAAGGAGTGTGAATGCCTTACGCGCAGTAGTTCCACTATACCTTCGATACCACCAGGAGGCAACACGAATGCCTGAAGTACCATTAGATATTTATTAGACGAATAAAACCATCAGGTCGTACAGGTGCGGTTGCTGGCTGGGTGTCTCCGGGCGGTGGCATTCCGGGCTGAGTAGGAAAGATTCCTGGCGGTGGCACACCTGTGGGCAGAGTTCCTGGCTATGAACAGAGTCATTATCTACAGACGTCGAGCTAATGAGAGAGCATACTGGTGGCACCGGCGGCACCGGTTGAGGGGCTTGATACCAACGCTCTCCTGGCGGGCGGGGTGGCTCCTGTCCCAATTCCGGCGGAGCTGAAGGTGCACGCTGCGCGAACGTTCCATCAGCAAATCACTAAAAACTGTCGAAGTACACCTACCCCGTAACCGGGCGTGCCATCGCCTCCTCTCCTCTCCTGACGCCGCCGCTGCACTTCACGAAGCATGTCAATGTCGGGTCCAGTACTTTCGGCGCCGAGCATCGTTGCCGGAGTCCTCGCACCAAATCGATCATCTTGTGGTACACGAGTGTCCCTCAATTCTTGGTCCGGTGGCATAGGACCCATGCGCGGCTGGGAGGGGCCAGGAACTGGTCCCGGAGCGGGGGCGGGAGCATCGGCCTGACGTTGCCTGGGCGTGCGCGTCACCCGTGGGGCTCGCGGTGGTCTCTCGAAGATCACCGGCTCCGCAATGGGCACCGTACTAGGACAAGCTGGCAGCTCTACATCGAACGTCGGACTGGTGCTGCGAGGTCTAGTGAGCCGAGGGCCTGGACGATAGATGAGCGGGACCAGCGGCGGCGGAGGCTGCACAGGAGGAGGAACAGCTGGAGGCTCGCTTGCGGCAAGCTCAGCGAGACGTTCATCGAGTGTCGGGCCTGCACGATGTGGCGCTGGCATGTGCAGCGGAGGAAGATCCGCACGGCTGCTGTCGAGGAAGTCACGGAACACACGGAAGAGAGACGCTCCATCACTGCTCTCATACTCAGATTCCTCCCTCGGCGGAGGCACCTCAGATGGAGGAGGGGCTGCTCGATCTGCACTGGGTGCTGCAGGTGCAGGTGCAGGTGCAGGTGCAGGAGTAGGAAAAGGAACAGGAACGGGAGCTGGTGGAGGTCGACTCAACAAATCCTGGAGAAGCTCTTCAATCCTTGCAAGACGGTTGTCGTAGTCAGGCACCATCGGTGGTGCGCGTTGCCGAACTTCGTCGAGCATACGATTGGCGGCATCCTGACCATCCCTCACGTGGTCGATTTCGTCCCTCAGTGCGTCCAAGAGCTGTCGGATGTCTGGCAGACCAAAGGGCCGTGCAGTGACGCTTGAGACTGCCGATCCGTCGGGTGACGCAGGATGAGGTATGGGCATCTGCAGTGGGCTCGGTGTCGCATCACGCTCGATGCTGACAGCACTACTCGGGTGCTCAGAGATGTCCGACTCGCTCGGTGACGACTCGGGCGACGATGGCTCGGAACTAGACCATGAGAGCGAGCGTTGCAGACCGGGATAGGACTCTGACTCCATGAGACTCCAATCGTCCGAGTGGTGGGACGATAGGAATGACGCTGAGTCCGCCAAAGTCTCTGGAGACGCGCCACGGCGGCGAGGCGGGCTGATGTAGATGGTCTTTGGCTCACTTGGCGTAGGCGTCTGGATCTTCGGTAGCTCGGGCATAGGGAGCGGATACTGTGGCTGCGGTGCGACGACAGTGATTGGCGGTGGAGGCAGCACTTCTGGCTCAATCGGGACGCTGCTTCGTCCTACGGAAACATCTTTCATGTGTGCAGGTGGCGGTGGCGCCTCGCGCTGTCGCAGCTCGTCAATGAGATTGTTGAGCAGGTCGCGAAGTTCCTGGATCTGTGCACGGTTCTCGGCACTGTCTGATCCCCTCGCATTTTCAGCGTCCTGCAACATCTTCATGAGCTTGTCGATGTCATCTACATTTGCGTTTCGTGGCAGAATTGGGGTTCTGGCTCGGATGGGATCGTCTCAAGAGCCGAATGTATTGACGGCGTCATTCCTCTCGGCGTCGTGACACTCAGTCTCATAGACACAGACGGCGTCGGCGGAGTCTGTGGCGGTGGAAACGGGATTATCAGAGGCTAGATTGAAAATGTCAGCAATCACATACTACTTCTCATGGCGGCTAGTAACATAACTCACCGACTCGGAAGGCGTCGATGGCGATGGTGACGAAGGCGGCGAGGACGGCGGAGACTCCGTGTAAAGCGACCTTAGCTCAGTCCTCGTCGGCGATACATGTACAGCTCGCGGGGTAGGCGTCCGTGAGACCTCTCGTGGTGCTGGCGTGACTTGCCGCGGAGTCGGCGTCGGCGTCGGCTCTCTTGGCGTCGGCGTACGTGGGACATTCCGCTCGGAGCGGGGCGTTGTTGGCAATGGCGGAAGACTGGGCGACGATGGCGGCAGAGGCGGGAGACTTGGTGACGGCGGTGGCAGCGGTGGGAGGCTTGGCGATGCAGGTGGCAGCGGCGGAAGGCTCGGTGACGGTGGCGGAATCGGACTCGGCTCAGAATACGACGACGAGTAATCGGACGACAGCTCTGATGACACCGGTGTCGGCGAGGGCACGCTTGGCGGCAGAGACGGCGTCGGCCTCGTTGGTGTCTCCGAGAGTGGTGATGCCGGAGACGGCGACGGCGGAGAGACAGACGAGACCGTGATCGATATCGAGGGCGTGAGGCTCATCATTGAACTGGGAGAGCGCAACGAGATTGGTGGCGAAGATTGCGGTGTCGTTGTTGGTCGCATGAATGACGTCTCGAAGGAGGTGTCCAGACCTTCATGAATGGCGATACTTGGCGCTGTGAGCGACGGCCGCAGGACGGACGAGTCGTAGGATCGGTCGGTCTCGGCAGCCCATAGAGACTCAGGAATCGACGGACTCGATATGCTCGGCTGCTCCACAGTGGACGCCACGGTCTCGGAGGAGCCACTGTCGCTTAGGCTTGTTGGGGTGACTGACGACTCCGTTGGACTTGACACGGTCGAAAGCGTGCTTGGAAGCGGAGGCAGCTGCAACGACTCAGGTGGCGACGGACCTGGAAACGAGACCGAGGAGATGTCGTCCACACTTGGCGTTTCCATCGTTGATGGTGACGGTACCCTCATACTCAGGGACGGCGGCGTGAGGTCCACATCGGAAAGCAAACTGGTAGTCGGAACCGACGGAGTATATGTCGACGGTGGCAACGGGATGTCCTTGGGCTCGATCTCGACATACGACAACTCACTCTCCTCAGTCTCCTCAGGAATGGACGGCACCTCGGATGGACTCTTGCTGCTAAGGACGTCCGGCTCAATCACTGGCGTCGGCTCCAGATCCTCGATGGACACTTCCCTCTCGACTGGCTCGGGCGTCGGCACGGAGCTCGGAATGGGCGTTGGCGTCGGCGATGGCGTGACAATTGGAACGGGTTCAGCAGGCTTCGGGCAGTGACACTGCGCAGTCTCGTAATCTGTGGAGATTACGGACGGGCATACCTCTGCTGTGATGTACTCCGTCGGCGCTGGGGTCTCGCACTCGCAGACATCTGCCGTGATGAAGTCGGTCTCGGTCTCGGTGGGGCAGACGCCCGCGGTGATGAAGTCGCTGGCATGTTCAGAGGGGATGGACGACCCGACCTCAGCCGTGACGAAGTCCGACTCCGAAGGGATGGTAGGCAACGATGCAAGAGAGGCAGACGGGCTCTTCGCAGTGACGGACACGAAGTCTGACGAGTGCGTACTCGAAGGTTGCCTTTGCGGCGCAGCATCTACATCGCTAGGCTGACGAGACGACGCGACCGACGGCGTAGGGGTCCCGCTTCGTGTCCATTCGGAACCGGTCGAAGTTGTGTAAGAGTCTGTCGTCCTCGTTAACGTCGGCAGCGTGCTGAAGTCCGTCGGATAGCTGCCGGTGCTCTGGGTGTAGGACTCAGAACCAGAGTACGACGTCCTGTTCTCCTTGTCTGAAGTCTCCTCCGTGTTTTGCGTGGTGGAAGACACTGCGCTGCGGGAGCCCGAGGTGCCTGTTCGTCGCCGAACGCCTCTGGATCGTGCCAGCCCACGAGATGGTGACACGGATGGCGTCGCCGAGGGCGAGGTCTGTCCCGTCTGGGTTTCGGTTGCGAGAGTCGACGGAAGACCCAGGTACGAGGTGCTTGTCAGCCAGGGCTCGACGCGAACTCAATGGTCTCGTTTGTGACAGAGTATCGGTCTGGACCTCCGCGGCATCCTCAGCCTTGCCAGAAGACGATGCAGAGTACCAGCTCGTTGTCGGCGTCCGCGTCGTGCCAGTGGCGGAGAAGAAATTGTCGTCCGACAGGGATGTCGGCGTCGCCGTGCCTCGAGGCCTCGACCTTGCTCTAGGCGGCGTTGCGAATGAGACTGGACTGCCGAGTCGAGGACCGCTGGAGATCGTTACTGGTGACTCGCCACCAGTCAGGTTGGTCGCCAGCCCGATGCCGAAGCCCAGACTGTGCCGGGCTCTCGCGCGACGAACAGCCGAATCGATCTCTTCGCTCAAGTCGGTCAAGGAACTCGTTCGCCGGATCGAACTCGCCCTGCTTGGCGGGATGACGCGTGGGTCGGCATGGGGCAGATACGTCTGGTTGTCGACTGCACTGTCGTCCACAGCCCTCAAGTGAGCGGTGGCAACGGACGGGCGACGGGACAGGGAGCTGGAACCAGATAGCGAGACGAGCTCCGCAAGCTCTCCAGTGTGCAGCGGCGAGATATAGGTTGTGGACGCAGAGCCGGCACCCGACGCACGAGAAGAGTTGCTTCGCATCGAGCCAATCGTTCGGATGGAGGCCGTGGGTGACCGAGTGCTGGATCGATCGGGAATGGTGATCGGACGATCCAACGCATCCCTATATAAATTTGGCGCAAACCCTCAGCACACCGTATCGTGACGCGAAGGTCAACATACCGAATAGCGTTAATCCAAGCAAGTCTTTCTTTCGGCGAGTCCGTCCCAAGCGCTCCGTACCATCGTCGTACATGAGATGGAACGGGGAGAGCATCTCCAACAGGCCCTCTTCTCCACTACCCGGTTGCCTACTCTGCTCCTTCGCCGCAATCGCGCCGATGTCGTCTGCAGCTTGTGGATGCTGAGGGGACAGAGCAGTGCCAACCGAGATGCAGTTCAGGAGGTCAAGCATTATCGTGCCTCGCCGACCACCGGGCACGATCCAGGTGAGGACCAGCATGTGCGGATAGAGGACGGCCTGGCAGCGTCGCCATCTGTACGGCGGCAGCTCGTGCACGTTGAGGTACCATAGCAAGCCGATGTTGAGAGGCTGACGACACGCAACGAAACCAGAGTCAGCAAAAGGAGCAGAATGCAAAGATGAGACAAAGCGCGAATGATCGACGCATCCAGAAAAGGCAACTCACCTCGCCCGCCTCGCCCAGCTGCGACACGTCAAACGGAGGAGGGATCGGGTCTGCGGGGACCGGCGTGCTTTCGCTGCGCGAGGCGTCTGTAACGCTCGGACTGACTTCACGACGCGCTCGCTCGCGCTCCCGTCCAGGATTGCTTGAGGTGCTAGGCGTAATGGAACGGCGACTGCGCCTGACGCGACCCTCCGAGCGCGAAGGCGACGTAGGCTGAGCCTTTCGAAGCACAGGAGTCTTAGCCTTGAACGCAGACACGACGTTCTTGACTTGAGCGAGTGGCGATCGAGGGGAACCTTGAGGCCTCCGAAACGAGATAGTCGATGGATTGGCCGTCGGTGTGCTTGTCGAGGCATCCGTGGGCGAGACAGAAACGCTACCAGTCAATCCAGTGAATGTCCGTGACGGCGTGCTGCTGTATCCGCTAGCTTCCGACTGTGAGCGCGAATGAGTGCTCGGTGTCCGTCGCGAATCTCCAGAGACTGAGCTCGGTGCGCGGGGACCGGACACCATAGATCCTGCTCTGCTTTTCGTCGGCGAAGAAGGGCGCGAACCGTAAAAGCTGCTCGTCACTCCAGAAGCCGATCCAAGCCCGCTGGTCGTGTAGCCAAGTCCGACGTTCGTCGCTGTCAACGACGGCATGATAGGTCCGTACGACGTGGTTGCGTAGGGGCTTGGCGAGCGCGGTCCCGCTGGTGCTGAAGGTGCCGAAGCAGTCCTGGAGTGCCCCGGAGGATCCATTGAGATCTTCTTCGCCTCGAATTGTGCTATGAGATTGCTGACTGCGGGACGACCAGGAGTGGTAGAGCGAGTGACAGGGTCCGTTGAAGCGCGGACATGGGACGAGGGACCTGCGACAGGCGTATATGTGGAACGGCGGGACGGCTCTCCCAGATAGGTAGAGTACTGCGTTGTCGGACGTCCGCTACCTGTTGCAAAAGAATTGGGACGAGACGATACGTCTTCTGTGTGCTCCGTTATGGTGCTTAGGACACGTCTGCCCCGATCCAGCACATGGTCGGAGGTCGACGGGTAGCCTGCCTGAGCACTTCCCCACATATCTAGCGTCTCTTGTATTTCGTCATCGAGTTCAGTGAGTTCCGCTTCAACCTGTGCACGGTCATACATAGACTCCTCTTCAGAGTAAGAGTATGCGTCGGAGTCGAAGGTGGGCGACAGATTGATTCTTCGCATGCGTCGGTCGGATGAGGCATCGTCACTGTCGTATGAGGAGCCTGCTTCGTCTATATAGCTATGTTAGAGTCGTGTGATACCAGCCAACAAAGGGGAAACGAACAAGACTGGGATGAGGAAGAGTGCCTCGAGGAGGGTAGCGAAGCCTGCGATTGGTGGACAGACGTGAAGGTGGCGGTGCCAAAGAGCGGTGAGCGAGGTCCGCGCAATGAGGAGGGTGGTGTTGAGGAATAGTCAGACATGGTGTGTTAGAGCGAGGACTTCAGTACAGCATAAGCAAGGGGAGCAGAGCAATTAATGAGGGTTTCCAGCAAGCTCGGTAGCGCAATTAGGCGTCGGCTTTTGTGATGTACAGACTACAGCGTCGGTGAATATTGATATCTATGTCGACGTGGTCCAAGTGTCGCCAGAGCGTCGCGTGTCTTGACCCAGTCTTGCCGCCGCCGTCGGGGTCGTCGAGGTCGTGGAGAACAACCAGGGAACAGGGACCGTGGGAAAGGCGAAAGATGGTTCGTATTCGAGGAGCACCGTGTTCGTGTCCCGTCTCGTGACCGTTCCGAACCCTATCACCGTGCGTCTATGCTGCTTGATGCAGAGCTGTCCTTGTTTGTTGAGCGCGCAATCTCCATACCAAGTCGCATGGGAACGCTCCGGACAAGCTGTACGTGTCGTCCTCCATCGTGGTCCGCGTCTGGACTGTAGGAGGTCAGCAGCGGAACAAGCGACGGAAGACGAAGCGGCCAAAGCGTCGGGAATCGGGATGACATCACTCCCGCCAGTGATGATTCGGTTGCATGTATGCATAGAACAGAGTAACCAAGTCTGGAGCAGCTACGAAGCGGCCAACTACCAATACCAGAAAGGGTGGTCAGCACTCGCTGAGGTGATCTCGAGGATTAAATGAATGAGACATTCACTCACGGCGACACTCACAGCTTGACATGAATGCCCTGTTCACAGCTCCTTTAGCTATCGGTATCTACACTGAAACTTACTGAAGGCCGTCTCGACCCCCTGTGATTGGGGGCCAGCGGTACCCTATTATCCCTCTCATCTTGGGTGAGGAAAATTTTCGCCCCACTTCGTTGGCAGTCAGTTCAGCATCTTGCATACAGAACTCTTACACGTAGATCGCCAGGATTTCCATTTGACCGGTGGTGGGGGTGATTGAACTTTAGAGCAGGTCGCTGTCCATGGACTTGTGCTGCCCCTCGAGCGATGACTTCATCGCGGCCAATGGAAAGAGGCGCATCCACGACGAATTCCTAATATGGACACATCATCGGTGATCGGAGGGCGCGGGCCGAGGTCGGTACCGTAGCCTCTGCAAGAAAACATGAAAGCCTGACCTGGACCAACCACAGCGTATTCACACGAAAGGTACTCTATTCTGCTCGACTCCAGGCAGCCCTTGTTTTAGCGGATAGGATTGTTTTGCCTCAGGAAAGCGGCTTATAGAGCCTTTCGTCATAGATATTTGCCAGCGCAGCGCTGTTCGAACCTCTAAGAGACCATAGCTGTGACTAACCAGCCTATGCACACTGGTTGACAGGACTATGGGCGCATCGCTGAAGACAACGCCCTGCAGGACCATGCGAACTGTACTGCCGTTTCTAGTAAGGCGCATCATCCACGTAAAGCGTGTGGCGTAAGCAATTGACAAAGCGGGCGCTGATGGCAATACCGCACATTGTTCAGGGACCTGGCCAAAGGTGCGATGAACGCAAGAGAAAACTACCTGGAAAGGCTACGGGCGGCGAGGATCTTACAGGCTAGGAACATCAGTACAAGCTATAACGTGAGACACGATGACCGACCGTGAGCGTGCGTAGCGTGGCGCGCTTAGCGACAGCCTCCAATTGCAGCAGTGCAACTCTCACGCCTCCCGCCAGATGGCCTCCTCTTGGGTCTTCCATACGGTTCTCCCTCAAATCATGCTCACACTCGACGTTAGGATCCGCTGCATAATGAATCAGACGCTCGATCGATTTATAAAACGGAGTGTAACGGCCATTACACAGGAGGTCAACCTTGCAAATCCCGGTTCTAAAGCCCGCGCCAGACCTTGACCCCTTGCCTTATCCCGTTGACACCATCACCCTACGAAATTCACCCACTGGTGCCATATCCGGATGTGCTTCCCTGGTAAACGGCAGAAAAACAATCTCTCTGATGATAGTCCGAAGAAACCTGCGCCGGAGCCTATAAAAGCCCAGGAGCCTGCGGCTGCCCCGGCATCAACAGCCCCTCCTCCAGCTCCTGAGCCCGCACCTGTACCTGCAGCCGAGCCAGAACCCGCACCCGCACCAGTCACAGAGACCGCAACCGCCCCAGCTACAGCCATGCCTAAGGTCGCCATCATTATCTACTCCATGTACGGCCACATTGCCAAGCGTGCGTCCCATCATGCTGTTTCCCCTCACTTTTGCTCACTGCATATATGTAGTGGCCGAGGCCGAGAAGGCCGGTATCGAAGAGGCTGGCGGTAGCGCGACCATCTACCAGTGCGTGCGCCTCTGACACGGTTGTGACCCCTTTCTGAGCCCCGCCAAGGATCCCCGAGACGCTCCCCGAGGAGGTCCTCGCTAAGATGCACGCGCCTCCCAAGCCCGAATACCCAGTGATCACCCCCGAGAAGCTCCCAGAGTTCGACGCGTTCGTCTTCGGTATCCCCACTCGTTACGGCAACTTCCCGGGCCAGTGGAAGGTGCGTCGTCCCCCCTGCTCGACCATGTCTCGGCCCTTCCTGACGCGACGCTGCAGGCCTTCTGGGACGCTACCGGCGGCCTGTGGGCGCAGGGCGCGCTCGCGGGCAAGTACGCTTCCGTCTTCGTGTCCACGGGCACCCCCGGCGGAGGACAGGGTGCGTGTCTCCCACCCCTTGCACGCTCGCACGCATGCTCATGCGCCGGCGCGCCCCCACAGAGAGCACCGTCCTGAACAGCATCTCGACGCTGACGCACCACGGCATCATCTTCGTGCCGCTCGGCTACAGCACGACGTTTGCGCAGCTCGCGAACCTCTCCGAGGTGCGCGGCGGCTCGCCCTGGGGCGCGGGCACCTTCGCGGGTGCAGACGGCTCGCGCTCTCCCTCCGCGCTCGAGCTCGAGCTTGCGACGGCCCAGGGCAAGTACTTCTGGAACATCATCAAGAAGGTCGCGTTCTAGATTCCCCCTTGTATGAACAGTGACTTGGGACCTTTTTTGGGATCGGCGATATACCGTACGCGTGTAACCCTGTACTATAATGTGCCTCGAGCCTGCGATAGGCCACATATCGGATATCCCCCTTTTCTTTGTATCGCGCCTGCGATGGCGAATGGTGGCACTGTTATTGTTCACTGCCCACGGGTCTTTGATATGGCGTAAGGAGGGCGAAGAGTGAAGAGATACATCAGAACCGGTCAGTCCGCGGGGTCACACGCAGGTTGACGTAGTAGAGACACGGTCACCACAAAGTACCAGAGACGCGCTGCCCTAGGTTTCTGGCCACGCGACGTCGTGTGCACGTACCATGAGTTACAATCGACGGTTCTGGCAACTCATTCCAGCCTCAACTCGCGCAATACGACGGTTCACGGCTTGCAAAGTCTAACCATGTCGCGCTTTCGGGCCGGAGGAGATGTCGGGCGCCTATATGTTGATCCGCTGCGCGCCACGTTTGGGAGCACGTCGGGACCAATCAGCGCGGCCGCAAAGCCTTGCTCACAACCTCCACCTCTCCGTCGCGTCCGCCTTTCGCCTTCCAACGTCCAATCCTACACGTTGCCCATCACACCATGCTGAGACTGCCACTTTCTCGCTCTGCTCTGTCAGCGTCGTCTTTGGCAAATACTCGACGTGCGTTCACAGCGGCGGTGTCGCAGCTGGGACGCGCCGCTGTCCGGACACCGTCGACGTCCGTGACCTGTGCCGGCAGGATTGCAGCATGCCGTCGGACAGGCGCACCCATTCTCACACCCTCCCACCGTCGTTTGTCCTCCGCGCCCCCCACGTCGTTCGCGGACCCGGAGCGTCCAGAGCTCTTCTACCATCTCTTCACCGCGCCGGACGCCGCGCCGGTCTTCGCGCTGTCCTTCCTGCCCGAGGCGCCGCCACGCGCAGACTCGTGCGCCGTGCTTGGATGGCTGCCTGCTGCCGCGCCTGGCGGCGGTGGCGAGGCGGGCTTGAACGACTTCCGCGAGAACGGTGTGTCGTTCTCTGTGTAGTTTTCGTGTGCAGACGCTGATGCGGATGTGCTCGCAGCCAAGTTCTTGGACGTGCTGCACGAGGCGATACAGTCTGCGTTGCGTGACGAGGCGGACGAGGTGCAAAAGAACGCGGCTATACAGACGCAGGAGGGCTGGATGCATGTACACGGTGCGTCCTCTTGCCGGCATTTGCTTCCTACGCTGACTCTTGTGTGTAGATATGCGGAACGTTCCGGCGTTGGGCCGCATTGGAGATCCGGACGACATCATCGCGTCGGTGCGAGTGGAGGCAGGACAGGTGTGTACCATAGTCATATGCCATACGTGCAGGCGAGTTGACAAGCATGACTAGATCCTTGCCGAAACGTACCAGCCCATGCCGTCCTACCGGCTCTGTACCAGCGACGGCATTCTTCAGCTGACCGAGGGACTCGCGCAGAGGCTGCAAGAGACCCTTCGTCAGCGCGTCCAAGCCGAATCAAGCCCATAAACCGACATCGGGATTATCTTCGCTTTCGTCCCACATATTCCGCCCCCGCTTGTATTGGACCTCATCGCAAAAGTACACTGTTATTGCATTATCACAACCCCCGCTCCACGTGTTCTATTGCATCTAATACCCTCTGCACCCACATGTCTAGAATCTGCATTTCCATCCCCGCCTCATCTGATCCCTCTAGGTCGACTTGAAGCATCATCAGCGTCATTCATAGCACTGGTACGTTGTTTGCTCACCTTGCCCCATAGATCCAGGTGCTCCTTCACGGGCGTGAGAAGGCCCTTGCGGAAGCTGCGGAGCGTGTCTCGAGCGCGGAGCCCGATCTGCGACGTGGTCAGGCGGTTTGCACAGCAGACGAGCAAGACACACACCCTGTTCTCGGTGTCTCTCTGGAGAAGCAGGAACAGCAGCCCGAGCACCTCGACGAGCCTTTTCGGCTCTGGCGACTCAAGGAACCGCTCGAGGCCCTCCTCCGGGCATGTCGCGTCGGGGAGGTCCGCACGGAAGAGCAGCGGGCGCGAGGCCCTGCAGGAACGCAGGGCCGGCGAACGGGCTCGGCGCGGGGCGCGCGAGGGCGCCGAGCACGGCGTCCTTTACGAGGCCGACGGCTGCGACGCGCAGCGGCGCCGGCGCGTCTGCGTCGCCGAGCAGCTCGTGCAGCGCAGCCATGCGGGCGGGCGCGGGTGCACATGCGAGCACGAGCGCGAGCGTGCGGAAGGCGATGTGCCGCGTCTGCGGCGCGGGGTGCGCTGCGGACAGCGGCGCGAGGACGTGTGCGAGCGGGAGCGCGACGTCCGGCGCGAGTGTCCCGTCCTGTGCGGCACCCGCCGTGCGCTGCAGCGGGCCGAGGGTGCGCAGGAGCAGCGCGAGTGTCGCGCCGAGCGCAGTGTTCGTTTGGATGGATGTGAGCAGCACGGGGAGGAATGCCGTGAGCGTCGAGACGGCTGGCGCGCCAGGCGCATGTGCGAGGAGGATAAGGTTGCCGAGGGTTGGCGAAGCTGCGATGCGTGCATCAGTGATGCCGAGGTCATGCAGGGCGGCCTTTGGACGCGTTCAGAGTGAGATTGGAGGTCGAGTACTGCTAGACGCACCCAGGCGTTGTATGCGATGTCCTGATTGCTAGGTTTGTGCTGATTCGGCATGATCAGTCGCGGGAACTCTTTCTCGAATGCCCGCTGTTCCACGTCCGCGTTCACTTGGTTGGCAAATATCTCCAGAGTGTCGCTGATCAGTTTATAAAGTATTTCCTGGTACTACTTTTAGCGAGAGATGCCTCTTTGCGTCTGGTTACGTACGGTCGACGGGTCTGGATATTCAGCCGCCCATGGCGCGGTTGACTGGACGAGCACGATTGCTTGCGAGACAATGTCTTGTGCCTCTTGCGCTGTGTAGGCCTGTGCGCAGGAGGCAAACAGGTCGGTTATTTGCGAAAAGATGGGATTCAGGATGTCTCTTGGGGCTCGCTTTCCTTTGCGAAGCCGAGGGATGGCTTCAGCTGTGGTCAGAGAGATAGAAGTATGATGTGTCTGGGAGCGCACCCAGTGTATAAATCCTCAGCAGGCGGAGCGTCTGCGCACCCACGCTCGTCTCATCGTTTGCATCCTGGTCTTGATCGCCATAGTGCAAATTTCGGAGACGTGCTATTTGTTCTTGCACGACAATAACGAGCTCTTTCGCACTGCTCTCGCGAGCAATGAGGTCGAGCAAGCCAGTGGCGGACGGATATGGAAGGGGGAGCAGCGTAGGAACTGCTGAAAAGACATCCTGGCGAGACGGTCAGTCTCGGATGCGCTTTGATCTTGGTTGGAGCGTACCAGTTCGGACAAGACCTCTGGAGAGTCCACGGCCTCGCGGAAGGAGGTCAGAGGCAGATCAGGCTGCTTGGCCTGGGAGGCAGCCACGAGGAGGGTCTGTAGCACGACGGAGGCGTCCTGTCCTTGCTGCGTCAGCGTGCGCTCGGCAGACAAGTGAATACCCGCACGTCGTTAGCGAGCTGACCCTCGGGGATGGCGAGCTGTTTCCGAAGGGACTGGATGGCGGCCTGGAGACGAGATATGGCTAGTGTATCCAGCAAGGACACATCGCTGACACACCTGAACTGTCATCTGCCTCGTGGACAAGCGCGAGCGAGGCACGGCCGGTGGAGTCTCGAGGGACGCGTTGGCGATCAGCTTTGTGGCGTCAGCGGCCGCCTGGGTTATCACATGTGCCGCCGCATAGAGTCCTGGCGTTCGACTTTCGCTTCTGCCCAATCTTTTCCCTCGACCACCATGCACACGTCCCTCTGAGCTGGCATATATATTCCACACTATAATACCTAATTCCCACCATGTCTCTCCCCCCGCCCCTCGACACGCTTTCCCGCCTGCCCCGCTCCCAGCGCAGCGCTCTCCTTCTCGCCGCGCTCACACTAATCCTCCTCAGGAAGCGACTGTTGCATCTGCCAAAGGAGGCTCTGAGGAGCGTTCGGTCAAGGGCTCGGACACAAAATGGCGCAACACAGGAAGACCTCAACGAGGCACTGCAGCAGCTGTACGAGATCACCCCGGACGGAGGCAAAGTGCTCTTGGTGCCACATCGGCACCAGATCTCAAAGGTACGCGTCCACGCTTCAGCGACCACCCAAGTGTTTGACTCCATTATCCAAGGTCCCCATAAGGCCCACAGATCCCGAGGTGTTAGCTGCAGACGCAAAGCGCTTTCCGCTCGTACCGCCCTCGCATAAGCCGAACCTCGACAAGACATTCCTCGGCCAGCTCCGTGCCATCCTCCGCATTGCGTTCCGCTCATGGCATTCCAAAGAATCCCTGATACTCTGCATGCACTCGTTCTTCCTCGTGCTGCGTACAGTTCTCAGCGTAGGCGTGGCAAGACTCGACGGCCGACTGGTACGGGATATTGTCAGTGCGGATGGGAAGGGCTTCCTCAAGGGCCTTGGGCTCTGGTTCGCGCTCGCTATTCCGAGCACATATACAAACACCATGGTGCGCGATGCGCCTCGTCGAGCATAATCATTACTGAAAGACGTTTAGATACACCACCTACAAGCCAAGCTGTCACTTCGCCTGCGCACGAAACTCACACGCTACACCCATGACCTCTACCTCTCCTCTGCACCCGACTTGCGCTACTACCGTGTTGGGCAGGAAGGCGGCCTTGATGGCGTCGACCAATACATCACCTCTGACATCGCCGCATTTTGCGACGCGTTCTCCCAAGTCTAGTGAGCCCCTTCGTTTCCCGTATTATATTCGCGTCCGCTGCTAAGTCGCTCCTAGTGGCAACGTGCTGAAGCCCTCACTCGACCTCTTCTTCTTCACCTCTCAATTGGCGCGTACCCTGGGTGTGCGCGGCACGCTGTTGCTCTTCCTGAACTACTACGCCACGGTCAAGATTCTTCGCGCCGTTACACCTGCATTCGGCAAGCTCGCACAAGTCGAAGCGAGACTCGAGGGCGAGTACCGCGCCGGGATGGGCAGAGTGGGCCGGGAGAGCGAGGAAGTCGCGTACGTCACAGTGATCATCACTCACACGGGCCGCTTCTGAATGACCCTTAGCTTCTACAACGGCGGGTCAAGAGAACGTGAGATTCTCTGGAATGCTTACAAGCGTCTCGTGTCGCACATTAACGACATTTACAAGGTATGTTGTATCTCTCTACTGCTAAACAGCCGAACTCAAATACCATGCAATGTCAGATTCGTATTGCATACGAATGGACGGAAGACTACGTTATCAAGTATCTATGGAGCGCCGCGGGCTACGCGCTCATTGCTGTTCCTGTGCTGCTTACCAGACGGCGGAATGTCGCTATACAAACTGGCAGTGGCCGAGCGATGGTGCCGTTGATGACCAGGTTGCGAATCGTACAGAGAGTGCGTCCTCAATGCTGCTACTGTCCATTCATTTCCTCACTTGTCTGCTGCAGCGTACATCTCGTCGCGACGACTCCTACTTTCCCTAGCTGATGCCGGCGGACGCCTCATGTACGCATACAAGGACCTGCTCGAGCTCGCAGGACTCACCACACGACTGTACACCCTCCTCTCGACCTTGCACTCGCTGAAGCCGCTGCCCGAGCCGACAGACGAGGCCGAGCGCGTCGCCCTGTCGAACGTCGACGTCGGTGTGCCCGCGGGCGCGGCCGGCGTGCCGTTTGTGCTCGTGCGGAAGCTCTCGCTGTCGCTGCGCCCCGGCGAGCACCTCATGATCACAGGCAGCAACGGCGTGGGGAAGACCGCCGTCGCGCGCGTCATTGCGGGGCTCTGGGCCGCACAGGGCGCCAACGCCGCTGTCGTGCGCCCGCATGGCCGCCGCGGCGTCTTTGTTGTCCCGCAGCGCGCGTACATGGTCGCGGGGACGCTGCTCGACCAGTGAGTGTTCCTGCTGTGTTTCTCCCTCTGTGGCACGCGTGTGTCTCTGTGGTGCTGAACGGCGTGGGCAGGATTATATATCCGCACTCGTACCCCGAATTCGTCAAGTCCGGACGCACCCGCGAGGAGCTCATGGAGATACTGACGGCAGTCAACCTCGCGTACCTGCCTGCACGCGAGGGCGGCTGGGGCACGCGCAAGGAGTGGCGCGATGTGCTGAGCGGAGGCGAAAAGCAGCGGGTGCGTATCTCGCGGTTTCTTTATGCTGAGCTAGAGACTGATCGGTGAGGCCAGATGGCGATGGCGCGTGTATTCTACCACAAACCGAAGTTTGCCGTGCTGGACGGTAAGCGCGTCCATCTACGTGCTCTGGAATCCCCAGCCGCTCATGCTCTTTGGCAGAATGCACGAGCGCCGTGTCGAGCGACGTCGAGGGCCGGATGTACGAACACGCCAAGTCCCTCGGCATCACGCTCATCACGATTTCCCTCCGGTCAGCATCCTCTCCCGGCTGTCGCGCCAGACACCTTCGCTGACCTGTCCGCTCGCCCTTCCGTGCAGGCCGTCGCTGATGAAGTACCACACGCAGCTGCTGACGATCCACGGCGACGCGCAGGGCTCGTGGACGCTCACGCGCGTCGGCACCGCCGAGGAGCGCATGGGCATCGACCGCGAGATCGTCGCGCTCGAGGGCAAGCTCGCGGATGTCGCGGCCTGGGAGCGCCGCGTCAAGGAGCTTTCGCGCGCGCTCTCGGCGCAGGAGCAGTAATACTATACTGCGCTTCGGGACCGGTTTGCTATGTCCACGGATGATGTAATGACCAGGATAATGTCTGTATGCTTGGACTATGTAAGTTGTAACAGACTCTGTTTTCTTGTTAGACTATCCTTCGCTGCACTTGTGCGGAACCACTTGAGCGTACGGATGCAGAATTGAGCGTCTCGATGCGGGACCTTTGCAAGGCAACGCCGGGCCATCAAGCAGCGTAGCACACACGGAGGGTTGTTTTCCCCCTCCACATTCATGGTTTCCGGCGGCGGCACACACTCCTGTTCGTCAGGCTCGTTGGAGTCGCTCCACGACGCCGAGAAGGCCTGGAACGCGATGCCCATCTGCCTCTCGAGGACCTGGTCGCCGTTTACAGGCGCCGTGTCGTAGCCGGACGTCCCGCGGGCAGAGGCAGTACACGCGGGCTTTCCTCTTCCGCATGGGAGGCGGGTGAAGGTAGTGAGCCGCGTCATAGAGGGAATGCTCGACTGCCCCTTCTCCGTGGATGACTCTCAGTGTTTGCGCACTCTGTAATGAAGTCGAGTCCATCGAGAGATTATACAAAGCAAATGCATGGATATGACAACGTCAAGACGTTATGTGCACGCGTTGTGCTCTCAACAGGAAAGAAACAAGCGTGCCGAATGAGAAGGGCTCGTGGCGCTACATAATCTGAGACCACGTATCATCTCTGAAAGTACGTTAGAGCGCCGCATATACCGGCAACCGATGTGGACACTTGCCTAGAGCCAAATATCTTCCGTGTGCGGTTCATCTTGACTTGCATGTGCGGACGCTGATTCTCCTTGCCTAGGATTGTCATCTTCGTCTTCTTCGGGCTCTTACCAGGCGACGCCTTCTTCGCAGGGCTGCACGTCTTGATCTGCTTGACTTGCTTGTGGACTGCGAGCGGCTGTCTCTGAAACTGAGGTTGAGCAGGAGAGGACGGCAGCGGTTTGGGCGCCAGGGCCCGTCGTGGCGGAGAGGGCTGGCTGCTGTGCCGCGGCGGGGGTACAAGCTGGATGAGCGGCTTCGGCTTTGGCTTCTGCGGGCTCAGCGTAGCCTTCGCACCGCCCTGGGGCACCCGCAGACTCCCGACAGAGAACACACCCGGCGGAGCACACGTCGTGAGGCTTGGGCTGACCGGAGCGCGGGACATCGGCGACGGGCGCGAGAGGACGATCTCCGGAAGGGCATGCGCAGGCATCGTGATCTTCGGAGGACTGTGCCACAGCGGGAGCGCGGCTGGGCCGTCGCTCTCTGCCCCGCGGAGAAGCCGCAGACGCTGGGTGGGCGAGCGGATGCGCAGACGGCTGGGAGGACGCTGCAGGACACCAGCAGAAAGGAGCGAGACGTGCGACTCGGTGGTGAGCACTGTTCCCTGTTGCGTGCGGAGGCGCAGGCGCGTGCGGCGGTGCACACCCCAGAAGACGGACGCGACGGCGAGGATGACGACGAGCACAAGCACGCAGCTCACGATAAAGGGCCCGAGGGAGCCATCGAGCGGGTCGGTGTGCCTGTACAGCTCTTGCTCCGCGCTGAAGCTGGGCTCGGCGCGCCGGGACATGCCCGTCGGCGCCGCGATGGACGACTGCAAGCGACGGCGGACGGAACGTGGAGCATGCTTGAGAGCGTCTTCCCGCCAAAGTCCGGTGTGAATGTCTAGGTTAGAGAGGTGCGGGACGAGCCCGCCTGCTGCTTCATGGCATGAGGCTGACGACTGTCAGGTAGGCTCCTCGGCCGCCGTCTCGCTGCGCCGCGAACGAGTGAGGCACCCGTGGCTCGTATCGCTGACGGCTGGACTGCGGCTGGCAACGTCGCATAGGTTGCCCGCCCCCAGCGCAGTGCATGCTCCGCTGCTCTGGCCCATTCTGGACTGTCTGATTCTGTGGGGTCGCAAGAAACTCGGTCAGCGATGCACGCCCAGTCAGCCATCGTGTCAAGGGGTCACGCCATGTGGCGGAGGCAATCAGAGAGATGCGTAAGGCTGACTTTGCATGTCTGAGACGAGCATGGACTCATGCGAGCTCCTGGCTCGTCGTTCCATAATTATTCTAGGTGATGTTATGCTCCCGAATGCAGTCAGAGCATCGCAATCATAACAACTCGTATGTAGTGTGTTTCGAGCGATGGCGAGGATGCCCGGAGACAAAGAGCAAGTCAGGAACCATTGGTCAAAAAGAGAGCAAGCACGAATTTGACGAATTTGGCGTGGTCTGCATAACCACGTGGCTTGATCCGGCTGCCCCGCATTCTCCTCCCCAACGATTCCCAACCTTCGTTCTCCGCTTATGGCGCGGCCACTACTAAGCAGATTTTTTGTAGAATTTTACTTCGGTCGGCAGATAGCCAGCAGTGTCTCGAACACTGCGGAAGTCTTTGAAGAAAATGCGGAGGAGGTGCTGTGAAGGGCGGGGTGGAATTACTGCAAGCGCCCAGCGTTCTCCCCAAAGGATGCGTGGAGGAACAACAGGGAGCTGTGCGTAATACCGAGCCCAGGATATAAATCATCGGCGAGCCGCTCTGCTCTTTCCCATCTTCTTCTCTCTTCCCTGCTCTCCTTCGAGCGTCCTCCATGTCTTCCGTCGTCGAGACGCGAAACGTGCCGCCTTCACCTAGTCCGGCTCCGAAGCTCAAGGAACCGGAGAAGGAAGAGGTCCCTGCTGATATCAACATCCCAGACAACTATGTCTCCTGGACGCTCCGTAACCAAAAGCCTCGGCCGCCAATCACCCTCGACAACCTCCTGGACAATATCCAATGGTTGAGCCTCATCATCCTGACCAGTATTCCGGCCATTTCTATCTACGGCTTTTGCACGACGAAGCTGCAGTGGCAGACCTTTGTTTGGAGTGTCATCTACTACTTCATCACTGGTCTAGGTGCGTAGTCCTTCGTCTGCTGTGCACCATCATGTTTCGAACCGTCATCCAGGGATTACCGCCGGCTACCACCGCCTCTGGGCGCACCGGTCATACAATGCCTCGAAGCCATTGAAGTACTTCCTTGCGATGGCCGGTACGGGTGCAGTGCAAGGTTCCATCAAGTGGTGGTGCCGCGGCCACCGCGCGCACCATCGCTACACCGACACCGACCTCGATCCGTACAATGCGCACAAGGGCTTCTGGTACTCGCACCTCGGCTGGATGATCCTCAAGCCGCGGTACAAGCCCGGAGTTGCCGATGTTAGCGATTTGAGCAAGGACCCAGTCATTCGGTGGCAGCATCGCTGGTACATCTGGCTGATCCTCGGTTGCGGCCTGGTTTTGCCCACAATGGTCGCCGGCCTAGGCTGGGGCGACTGGAGGGGTGGCTTCTTCTTCGCCGGCGCCGCTCGTCTGTGCTTTGTCCACCACGTAAGTAGCGCCTCGTCCACGCGCAGGCCTTGCGCTGACCGCTCTATAGTCCACGTTCTGCGTCAACTCGCTCGCACACTGGCTCGGCGAGACGCCGTTTGACGACAAGCACACGCCGCGGGACCACTTCATCACCGCCCTCGTGACCGTCGGCGAGGGCTACCACAACTTCCACCACCAGTTCCCAATGGACTACCGTAACGCCATCAAGTGGTACCAGTACGACCCGACCAAGTGGTTCATCTGGGTCTGCTCGAAGCTTGGTCTCGCAAGCCATCTCAAGGTCTTCCCTGAGAACGAGGTCAAGAAGGGCCAGCTCACAATGCAGCTCAAGCGCCTCCGTGAGACGCAGGAGGGCCTCGCATGGGCTCCGGATGTCCAAGAGCTGCCAGTCATCAGCTGGGAGAGCTGTACGTTATCATTTGTCCATGCCGTGCGTTAACAGTGGCTAACCTACATCATAGACCAAGAGCAGGCTATCAAGCGTCCACTCATTGTCATCGCAGGCTTCATCCACGACGTCTCCGACTTCCTCGATGAGCACCCTGGCGGCCGCCACCTGCTGGTGAAGTACATCGGCAAGGACGCGACAACGGCGTTCTTCGGCGGTGTCTACGATCACTCGAACGCTGCCCACAACGTACGCATGCTTTCTGTCACTGCGTATGCTCAGCCACGCTAACCTATCCTACGCATAGCTGCTCTCGATGAAGCGTGTCGGTATCCTCCACGGTGGCATCCAGCACGGCCTGCAGGACAAGACGATCCCCCCTGCGCAGCGTCTCCGCATTGCGCGGTACAACGAGCTTCGGGGTTCTGGCTACCATTCGTCTGGCACCTCGGCTGTCTCGGATAACGAGGGTATGCTCGGCTAAGCATGCTGTCGCAAAATCGTTTTACTCGAACCTTGCATGGGTCGAGGCTCCTTCGAAAACTGGGTTGTAACATTTCTATGTCTGCCATTCTGTTTGTGTCATTGTACAAAGAGAACACGTTCGAGAGTATTCGCTCTATGTTGATGCCTTCCTCCACTAGGGATTGTTGGGCGCTCTATGCGGCTTCTGTGTGGTCGTGTTTGCATACCGTTGAAGCTCCAAGTAGTGTGAGGGGCGACTGGTTAGGAGAGATGACGCCGAGCCTGGCAGAACCAATGCATGCGATAGCTGTGTGATCACATACATTATCAAGTCTACACCTCTTCTATCGCAGTTGCCTCTTCAATCTCGCGATGTTGCAACCTCAGCTGCCTGCTCTTGCGTCAAACTACACAGTCCTTTCTGCTATCCCCCTGCTCAGCGTTGTCATCTGGCCTGCTCTCGTGCACGTCCTCTGAACAGGCGAAGATTCCCGAACTGGTATCATTTCGCCAGCAGTCGTTTCGTTGTTCCACTCTCCACGCTCGTGACTCGACTACAATATTGCAATGATATCATCCAAGAAAACAAACACATATAGTAGAGAATACAGTAGGGGCACATACATAGAACTTGCCAGCAGTCCGTTACAAATCCGGCCCCATAAGCGCAACTACCCCATAGAGTAGTCAGCGGACCAGAGACGATAGCTAAGCAACGAGCTTACTCGATTGCAGCTGCCGCCTCACAATCGTGTCCTGAACTGTTCACTGTAAGTTTCGGCGGCAATGCGACGTGCAAGTCAGCTCACCATCAGACAAGATATGAGAGGTCGTTCTAGTGTCCTGCAAGGACATTCAGCGATACTAGCAACAGTGTGCTGGCGCAGATCACATACCGTAACACTCGTAAAGTGGCAGTAAAACGGTCTCGATATGGGCGAGTGTTCTTTGTGTATCTGCGAGAACTTACGTCGCAGATCTGCAGGTCCCATGGTGATGAATTTCTGTACATGTCTGAGGTATTGAAATACGCACATGTTGAGGTGTTCTGATAATCATTCGGACGGTTTCCATATGATACGATGTAGTCACTAAGCTGGATGCCAGCGGCGAGCTTCTGCTTCAGGATATCGATTTTGTTCAAGAAAAGTACGACGCTTGTTTTCGCGAGCAGCTGATTTGACACGATTGACTTCCAAAGCAGGACAGAATCTTCCTGGAACGAAGGACGGCGAAGTCAGGCAAGTTTCGTACATGCCGAAAGCAGACTGCTCACAAGACGATTGACCATTGGATCTTCCTCGAGCACCTGGTCGAAACAGCTAATCGGCGCCAGGAAGAGGATTGCGCTGAGGATCATGTCAGCATTGCCGCTGAACGGTGCAGGGACGTGCAACATACTCCATGTCATCGAAGAAGGGCGCCCATGCAGCTTCGAGATTTCCATCAACGACGCTTCATAGAACAAAGTTAGGCATTCATACCTCGCTAAATCAAGGTTAGGTTGGCCAGAAAGATCAAGGAACGAGCACTTACTAGAGACCTATGACCGCCGACGTCATATACTCGCCACTCCCGACTCCCGGCGACGAGACCTGAGAAATTCTCTATGAGCTCCTTCAGGAGCCGTCGAACCAAACCTGAGTACACCAGCGACGTACCATCCTTGACTTGGAAGCGGTACTCCGAAACGCCAAGGGTCTTCAAACGCGCTCGCAGAATATCGTCTGAGCCGCGCGTGTTAGCGTCAGCGAGTGAGCACGCTTGTGTATCTCACCATCCGTTGGCACGTATCGTAATTCAGTGACCCGGTCCAGCGAGTCGAGGAAACTGGTTCGCATATTAGCTGGGGAGCCATAGACGTGCCAGTATACACTTACAACCCCGGCATTTCTTGCAGGCGCAGTTTCTGATAAGCAAGGACCTCATGCACGACTGGATCGTTCCAGAGCATAATCATGTCTTCGGCGCACGCATGGATGATTCGTCCCGGATCCTGTGACTCACGCATTAGCACGCATCCCTATGATAGCATGAGCGACGTACGTCCGGGTCGTTCCAGTCGATGGCATCGATATCTGTCTCAGAGCTATTCCGTTTGCCTGCTATCCTGCTGAACATCGTTTTCCACACGAAATGAGAGTTGACAGCAAGCTCCTTGTCCCTGGCAAGCGCATCGGGTGCATTGGTAAGCTGAGTGAGGCGCGTGGCTTCCTGCTCAGTGTTGCCGGCGAGAGTGAGTCTGCGAATGAGCACCTCCTCAACCTGCAGAAGGGGCAGCAGACGGAGCCGCAGCTTTAAATGTTCGGCCGTGAGATGCGGCAGCTCGGCAGAGGGTGACGCCCTGGAGGACGAGGGCCGCGAGTCTGGAAGAGACCTGTGGGAAGACCGAGGTGACGATGTGGCAGACGGGGCCTGAAGCGCATGGACTTCCGCGATGGCCTCGAGAATGAGCCGGATTGACCGGACAACGTTGAGCTGGATCACCGCCCGCCATGACGCGCGTTCGGCGTGGAAAGCCTGGAAATGGGGATCGTGATCGAACAACCTGACGATCCGTCTAAGGCACAGACCTTGGGAGTGTGCAGCAACTGGAAGTCTAGTAAAGTTTCAGCTTGCATGCTCATTGGGTGCGTGCGAGAATGTAACTCACTCTTCAACGTGGTCGATTTGCCTTATAGAGAGGGTATGATGAGTGACGGTATCGGTCTGCGAGCATCGTGTTGCGTACCTGATTCGCTCTGGCCTGTACCGCGATGTGAGCATGAGCAAGGTACCTCTCGGTACCTATCTGCCACCTCCATGACACACACGACCACTTACCCAACAAGAGCATCTTCATAGGCCTCGGACCCTTTCTCTCCATCCTAGCCTGCTGTTGCAGCTCTTCATCTATAGCGTCGGAGATGCGCTTGGCTTCTGCCTCAGCGAGCATGCGGGCCTCTCGCTCCGCTGGAGTTTCGTTTGGAGGAGGTGCGAGCACCCGTGATAGCGGATCATCGTCATTAAAGCCTGGAGGCATGTTTAACGCGTATGGACAGCAGAAAGTGCGGAAAAGTGAAGGTTAGGCGGGGTGGACGAGCACGGCCTCCCGACGACGAGACAATGGGATGTGGTCGGCGGGCAAGAGGCGCAGAGCAACTGCCGCTGGGGTGGCCGCCCTTTCTGAGACGACCCACGGGCTTCAACCTTACGTCGCTCATCAGAGCGTCCATGAGAATTCTATTGCTCCCTGTGTGAGTTTGACTCATATTTGCGATGTGTCCGACGCCGGACGGCAAGAAATACGACCAGAGCAGCCCTGCAGCTGCCTTATGTCCGGCCATGCTGACATCCAACGCGGAGGCCGGGGCGAATCAGGGCGACAGAAAATCGTTAGAGAAGCCCTGGGGCGGGAGAAGAGCAGGTTCGAGCGAGCTTTCACCGCAATTAAACGCTGTGTGATTTTCGAGCGATATTGCTGGTCTTTCAGAGTGTTTTCGCGACGTCGGTGAAGATCGAAGAGGACGATGTGGTTCATGGTCAAGATGATCGCGTCTGGATTTTCTTCCGCGACGCTGTTGACGACCCCGCCGCCTCGTCGTCCTCGATCGATCTAATCTTGCCGATCGGGCTGATAAGATGAGTGCCACGACAGAATTGGTAACTGTAGATGTTGGAAGTTTACGGGCAGTGGAAAATTCGCGGGTAACTCAGTGAGGCCACTCCAGATCGTAGGACGAGGGATAATAGAAATCGCACTAACTTGCTATTGAGCGTTGGATAGGCTCCATCTCATAGTTCCTAGGTACGCAAGATGACTGTTACTCGGTCTGGGACAGGCGTTGGTTTTCAACTAGCGGTACACATATAGGTAAGCATTCATATTGCATAGGATAGCCGAGTAGTGACAGGCAAGGGAGGGTACATAGCGTTTGCGCAATTTAAGCGGACCTTCACAGAAGGTATTTTGGCGTATTTAGTGCTCATTGGCGAGTTCGTGAGATTTCTTGGGCGGTTCGGTTTCGTACACAGGAAGACTGGCCTACGAACAAGCAGGAATGAGGACAATGATGAGGTCTTCGTCGAGCAAGAGACCAACCTGTTCATCCTCGGACGCGGTGCGCTCCCCAAGAGCCTCCATACGGACCAGTTCACCCTCCACAACCTGTCCGGTAGACGTTGTCCCAAACGTGCTGGACCTTGAGACTCGGAAAGCGATGGAAGGCAGATCCGGTAGGAGATCATCCGGTTGTGTAATGCGACGACGAACGACAGCTCGCTGGTTCTGCACAAAGAGCACCGAAATCGAGTACACTTTCGAGAGCAGCACGGAAATGCCGCGATGAAGTGAGGCTCTAGAGAAAACTAGGAACAACACAAGGTCGGCCGTGGCAGCCAACGCTTGATTCTTTTCAGCAACCGAGCATGCCCTTGTAGAGGCAATTTAATACCTGTGATGGCACCTGTGCCTACCGTCCACATTATGAGCCGTGATATCATAGCATGAGTAGCGTGGATCTTGGTGTCGCGCGTGACGAGCTGGAATAAAAGTACTTTAGTTGCTGCAGGTTGTTTCCGGGGCTGACGCGACTGACAAGGAAGGTCATCGTAGCCGCCAATATAACGTCGCACAAGGCGCTACCGATTAGCCAGATCTAATCACAGACGTTGGTGTCAGCAACTGGTAGAGCCACAGTGATGCGTACTTACAACGCTGGTCACGGCGGTCTTCGAGGCCAGCAGACGAAAGTCGTTGACGAGATAAAATCGGGCGCCTTCCGCTATACCGCAGGCCATCTGCAACAGGGCAAGCTTCCTTGGAGGTTAGTATGAAGGTGATGAACAATCAAGAGTCTCCCACGAACCAAGACGGCGCAAATCGCCAGCGCCTTGGAGCAGCTGAAGTTGACCAGCCTGTACGTGAAGAACAGCTGTGATATGCAGCTTACTAGAGCGGAGATGCAGGTAGTGTTAGTACGACAAAGTCATGGAGGCGGGAAATCCTGACCGATGCCAGTAATCACAGGGCAAGCCAACCACTGGAGAAGCACGTCGTTCAGCCGCTCCAGGTCGCCAAATCCGGTCGCGAGGTATCGATACGCGTCGTAAATTACCAGCGTAGTTTGCAAGGTCTCGAGGGCAAAGACAACGCAGATAATGACCTTGACACACTGCCGATCGGATGGGAAAGACACCAAACTCCAAACTATAATCGCGGCATGTTCAACTTTGGCAGGGAATGGCTGCTCCTAGGATACTCACCCACTTGCGCGGCGAGCACACCGTACAGGGCCAAATTGAACAGTGTGCCGAGCAGCTGATGAGCAGACATTAGCCTGTGCGCCGGAGTTGGGTTGACGGCGACGTACCTGCGGCGCCACCCTGGGTAAAGCGAACGACTGTCAGTAGCTATAATGCTCATCGAGAGGTGGGCGTACAGCGTCGCAATATCTGCGGATAGACTAGTAGTACAGCTCATGTTTTAAAGGAGTGGGTAGAGTAACTGGAGGGAAGGGGTGAAGATGAGGTAGTCGGAAAGGTAGAGGGCGTACCGATTCGAACATGGACTCCCATCCGGGGAGAGGTCTAGTAATGACCCAGGCGTGGTAGTGAGCCTCGGGGTACCGGTGCCTGCACGCAAACTCTGAACTCCGACACCTAGAACTGTGCAGTGGTTGTGCGCGCGGAGATGGCACTCAAAAGAGGGCTGGACGGGCACCCTAATCAAGGTAGCGCAGTTCGCACGGCCGGAGGCGTGACCATAGGAGACCGAGCGGGCGACAAGTCGTCCTCCGCCTAGGAGACCAGGCCGTGGACAACACATACCTATACGGTCGTAGGGCTTGGGGTACTTGTTCTCGTCTCGGTCTCTGCGCTGGATCAGATTCCTGGCGCCGGCTTCAGGGCCCGACGTGATCGAGTTTCAGGAGCCGCCGCGAACTGGTCTCGGACCCGCCAGACACTCCCTGCACGGTATCCGCTCCCTCCTCAAGGCTCTTGTGCACGGCATACGGTGGTTCTTCCACAAACACTAAGAACACCGCGGGCAGGCGATGTATCGAACGGGGAAGGCACTGTGGCGTTCGTGGTCCAAGAGCAGATGTGAGAGTTCGTGATGGGAGACCTTGCCTTGTCCCCAGTGAGCGTCCGGAACGATTGGCCCATACGGCTGATAATCGATGGAGTTGCTTGCAAAGGCAGGTCGGGCACGGAGCGCTTCTGCTGGGAGTTGGTACCAAGCCAATCGTGAGCGCTGGAGTTTTAAATTGGCATGGGCCTCGGCGGCTCGTCGGCTTTCCAGCGAACGTCTCGCCGCCATGAGCTGCATTGTTGTTATGCCTGTTGCAACCGGCCAGAGGTCAGCTATTCCTTCCATGATACTGTAGAACTTGTCGCCACACGACCTTGAAAGGCGCAGAAATATTGGACAGCATAGCAGGCACTGGTGGCGGCACTTGCGGAGTTGGAGTTGCTGCCTCGATGACCCTGTAATTTCGCGCGCGAGTCGCACGGCAGACCTGCTTCCCATCAGACAAACACACGTAGATATGCTGATCCTTACTCACCGCTGGAGACGAGAAGCCACCGGCTAATAATCATCTACCCCCGTGAGGGATCCACGAGGCTTGCCGTGAAGCTTACCTTGTACTCCGCGCGGAAAAGCGGGGAATTAGAATCCATACTCCAGCTACACGCGCTGCATGGAAGCTTGTAAAATTCGAGTATTGACCCTAGAATGTTTAGGTAGTCACTTCTCCCGCTCGAAGAGATGAAGGGAACGGAAGTCTTGAACGGCAGGATGATCACATTGTAGAGACGACTGAGAGCACCCGTAGATCAGCTAGATGGCGGTCGCCTGGGAACAAAATAATAAAACACCTGTCGCTAGATAAATCCACGAGGGCCCGAGAGGTTTCACCTGTCAGGTGCTAGGCGCATCGGCTCAGCGTCACCGTACCACATATCCAGGCGATAGCAGAGATACAGGGCAATGGAATATCTGCAACGGCACAAGAGTGTTGGGTATACCTCCGACAGCATAAACTCTAAAATCTACACGTGCAGAAGCGTGGTGGGTCGGAAGTGAAGGGAGGCCAAGTATGAACCCAGACCGGAGGATACAGTACGGGCTGCGCGGTCACTGTTATTGACTCAACCGAAGACGATCACCAGGATGCCGTGATTCATCGCAGGATTTGTTGAAACAGCTGCGAGGCGTATAGACATAACCTCGCAGATCTTGCCCGAAGCTTGCAGCGTGGAAGATGCCTCGTGAAGAGGACTCTGGCATAGGGGTTTATCGGAAGTTGAGCGAAGGAATCGTACACCCGAAGGAAGCCGTGAACTCTCTGACCATACGGATAAAGCGCCTCCAGGTCCGAATGGCCGTAAGACCGTATAGATGACGACCCCTTCATATGACGAGGTCGAGGCAGCCAACAGACAACTGAAACGTCGTCAGGGTAGGAGACGCTGAGTGGTGGCGGTCCGTTGTCCGGCCGGCTCTGCCAGGTCTAGGGGTAGGGACCAGACTTGTTGACAGGGCGCGGGCAAGCAAGGGCAAGCACGGCCGAGGCTTGGACAAGGGCAGGCCGGCCGCCATTGCTCCCCAAGTCGCGAGCTTCGAGGCCGAGGAATGTAGCGCCAGGGTCCAGCTGTCAACATCTCGTAACCCTGTCGTAGGCCAGGAGTAAGATGTACGGACTGTTCCAGAGCGGTGCCGCGATTGAGTAGCGCAGGTGAGGAGCGGGTAGAACGCGGCGTTGACCTTGAAACGTCCAAGGGACCTCATACTCCAATAGGAGCATACCGACCGACTCGTGGACCGGAGATGAGGCTCGGCGTGCAAATGTGCGGATAGGCGCGGCTGCGTAGGACGCGACATTGCTTCAGGAGCAACTCATCCCGACGCCATGCGAACTCGAACGCCCGACGCCGTTTGTGCGCTGTAGGTGGTGGTATGCACGCATAGCTTTGGTCAGACCTTCGCGTATCGCGCGGGTCGATAGAGTTCAGGTCAGCAGATAGGATTGAACTCTGGTCTGCTGAGAAAGGCTATCAGACAAAAGAGAGGACTCGTGGATCGGTACGGAAAACGGACGCTTGGCTGGGAAGGAGACGAGTACTAGTGATCCCACTCCCGGACGCTCATTGATGCACGCTCGGTCACCGAGAATGGAGAGCGAGACTTGTAGCAGACGTGAGTGCGGGTTATCTAGGCCGCCTCCGAAAGCACATCGCGATTGACTTAAACTTGAGCGAGGCTGATGATGGACATTCTGACAGTTGAAGAATGAAAATGCTCACGTTGCAGCGGCGATTGACGACTTTTCGGGAGACCTTAGAAACACGCCCGACCATCAAAATTACGGATAACCAGTTTCAAGACCATGACGAGGATGACGAGGATGTGGATGGCGACATGGCGGGAAGCAACAGGCAAGTTAAATGAAAGGCGCATGCCATTGGGCCGCCTCTGGCGTCTAACTGCTCTCCCCATCGCTGGAGAGGCAGTGTTTGGCTTTGCGACTTGTCTTAACCCACGCACATATCTCTGCTGCCACAAGCATGCTGATATCTCCGGTTCTGAATTTCCTACAGCTTGGAAACCGGAAGGATTTGCATAGGCTCCTGTCGTTGCTCTGCAGTCATATCCCGCAGGCCTCAGCTCTTACAGGGCCCACGCTAACTGCCACGATGCCTGCACACTGGTCCCACACATGTCTGTCCACGCGGATCTGTTTGAAGGCATTTGTTGCCGTCGATCATTCTCTATATTTCCGCCAACATCGGGTCCTCCTGGCGACCCACAGGTGCCATCACTCGTGCTCAGGCCAAGTTGACTGCTTGCCACCTGCATGAGCCGCACCGACACAGGTACCTGCTAGCCCTCGATCCGGTTCGACGTGAGATCTCGGCTTTCGATCCCTGGCACACCGGTTAGGCGGTAGACTCAGGGTCCGCTGAGGTGCGCGTCTGCAGGGGCTACCTGGGAAAGCTGCCAGCATCAAGAAGTCCCGAAGTCGTCGCTGGAGCCCGCGGGTCTATAAAGACTAAGCTTTGCTGGGACAGACCTACACCGCGCTCCTCCTCATGTTTACAGTAGACATGCAACCCACCCATCTCTCCACTTGGAACAAGCTCCCTGCAGAGATGAAATACGCCATCGCGGAACACCTCGATCATCGCGACGTTCGCAAGTTCTCAAGACTTAGTCGCGAGGCGTATGCCTTGTCTGTTCCTTCATTATACAAAGTAAGTAAGGCTAGCATGACTCTACGGACAAGGCTGGCTAACCTCCTTTACCAGAACGTGTACTTGCGTGGATTCAGGTCCCTGCGGTCGTTCTTGGATTCAGTGCCAGATGTGCATTGCAGCCATGTCCGCATGCTGAACGTGGATTTCTCGATGGACAGCCTATACTCTCCACTCCGTGCAACTGCAGCTCTCGAAGACTTGCTCGATCGATGCCCCCGGCTCGAGGAGCTCGTCCTCAGCATTCCAGGATCGTTGACACCCAAAATAATCCCTTGCTTCGGCCGTCTGCACGCTCTCCGGAAGCTGTGCATCAGTAATTGCGGTCGAGATGAGAACACGCCACTGTACGTCTGGCAGCCTGAGATCCTGACGCAACCGCTGATCCTCCTTATAGGAGCGAGCGCCTCGTCGTCTCAATCGCAGCGACCATCCCTCATCTGACCCATCTCGAGCTCGACCACATCTGCCGCTCTGCCATGCACGCTCCTGAACTCGTCGGAGCGTACCCGTTCGTTCCGGTGCTCATGGGCGACGACGCGGTGCCGCCACACCCGCTCCTGGGGGACAGCCTTGCGCTGCCCTCGCTTCTGCGCATCCCGTCCCTGCGCGTCCTGCGCCTCCGAAACACGCATCTCGGCGACGCGCGCTGGGGCACCACGCCCGTGCGGTGCCGGCTCGCCGTGCTCGAGCTCGGGAGCTGCTGCTACGAGTCGCCCGACTTCAACCGCGCGTGCGCCGAGCGCATCCTCGACGCCGCCGGGCATGCGCTCGTCGAGCTGCACCTCGGCTGCGCGCTCGCGTACGACCCCGCGCGCATGCGCCACCTCCGGCATCTCCGCCGCGTGCACATCGCGCCGGTGCTCCCCGTCGAGCAGCTCGCCGCCTCGCTCGCAGCGCTGGCGCGCAGCCCCATCGCGACGCTCGCGCTCGCGCGCCACGAAGACGACCTCCTCGAGGAGTACGTCGCGCTCGACGAGTTTGCGCGCCTCTGCGAGGAGCACCAGCACGAGCGGTTCTATGCCGAGCTTCGGAACGTGTCCCTGCGGACTGTCACGGACGTCTGCGAGCCGTGCCCGCCGTTGTCGTCCAAATTCATCTTTGAAGTCAGGCAAGCTTCGCCTGGCGCCGTCGACGCGGTACACCACCTGCAACGTTGTCTTGAGCAGACACCCGATGTGGACATCGAGGAAGAGCTCCGCAATGCTCGTTCGTCGTGCGCCCTTACGCTTCCGCGCGATGTGGACAAGCTCGGAGAGGATTACGAGAAGCTGGGCTGGATAGGATTTTGAGGGGCCGTATCGAGAGCATCCTAACTTAAACTTAACGTATCCCGTGCAGTCAGGACGGCGGGCTCGCGTCTGTGCCAGGGCGCGTATATCGGGTGTATTATAGAGTAGGGTTAAGCGGGCTGTAACTTAAAAGCTAGACAAAATTGTACAACGCAGAGAATTCCGCAAAGATACATTTCATGGCTGATCTTGAGAAGTGACGACGACGAAAAAAGCGCAGTCTGCAAGGGATGTCGAGGATGCGGTTTGTAATCAAGGCGACCAATGGCTATCGGTCGACATCGGCAGGTACGGTGCGATGGGCGAGATTGGCGTCATGGGTGTAGCTGGGAACGTCGGCGAAAGCGGGGAAGTCGGCGTGGAGGGATTGATGACAAACGCTTGCTGCTTCCTAACTGCGACGATGGGGTGGTTCCGCCCGTTTCGCACCCGCCCCGCGATCCAGCGCCTGAACGCGTCCTCTGACAAGATTCGCCGCCCCGAATGCTCCCCGTCGGTGAAGACGACCGCAAAGCCGACCTTGAGCTCGACCTTGGTGCGGAACTGGCGCAGCGAGAATGTCTCTGGAACGCGGAACCGCCAGATATCGTTTGTAGCGGGAACGGAGACCTTAATGACAATCATGCCGTCGACAGGGTCCCAGCGGTGTGGGTCCGCCACCTGGGACGGCGGTGCGGAACGTTTCCGAGGTTCGGCATCTGAGGCGGTCTGGGGTAGTTTTCCTTGCCTTTGGCGAGCGGGCGATCGAATTGAGTGCTGCGTATGCGGCGGATGCCGTTCTTGAACTGATTTGTAGCGTCGGTAAGGATGGTGCGGGACTTGGGCGACATTGACGGCGGTGCGGTAATATATAGATAGCGAGAAGGAATAGCACGAGAGCGACGGATCTTGAAAGCGAGGGACCAAGGTCGGGAGAAAGCCATGCGCAAACAACGAGGGGAAAGTCACAGTGTAGGCTGACAGAGGCTGACGGTCGGCGTACATGACGCTGACAAAAGGGAGAGGTAACAACGTTCGCAACTCGACTGAAGCGCACGTGTAATACTGTATCCTTCAGCTGACTTCTGGCAGCGTACGCCAGACGGGATCTTCAGTGCCGTTTTGCGGTACCATGGGAAACGATCCTACAAAGGGAGCTCGTCTTCGCAAACCCGCGCCGGTAACGAAAAGAGGACGTCATCTTCAGGATTGCAGTACACCTATGAGAAGATACGGGTCGTTCAGTATCATTGCAGCAAGTCATGAGACGCAAGCAAACGACAATGTTCGTCACAGATATCAGCTTTCCGTTCTATGTCTCCGTACTCAGACGGTTCCTTCGCACACAGAGGTGACGAAGTATACCAGAGTGAGCACAAAAACGGTTCATTCATCGAGAATTGTATCTCTCCAATGATTCTTCCAATTGTCATCTCCGCAAATGCCTTGGTTACGATCTGGGATGAAGGCGACACTCACCAAGCCGAGATAAAGAGCCATAACTGAGACTGCTACTCCCTTCCCACCCAGCCTAAGCAAATTCGGCACGCCAATGTGCCATATGTCTTAGAGGACTGGATAGTATCCACAGCAACAGGAACTTGCAGAATGCCGCCGTCCGTCCGGGTCGAGGCGGGGACATTCATCGTCGGAAACTGCCTGCCTCAGGAAGTCGTTGAGTAGCCAAGAATAGCAACATCGGAAAAGCGCATCTGCATGTGCAAGAAAGAAAGCTCTAGGGAAGACGAGACGGTGAGCGTGGCGAGAGTGCAAGCGAGAAAAGAGGCGGCCTTCGAGCTCACGCCCTCCAGGCGCTTCCACGTAGCTGTAGGCGCCGTCCATGATATTCTCCGGAGTTGCACCGAGCGTGCAAGACCGACGCTGACCATTTCGTCCATCTCAGTTGACGACCCCCTCGCTCATATGGATATCATAGCGTGGAAAGCTCGTATCGAGTGGCAACCACATATTACTGTGTAATGCCTTGCCATTCCGCACACAAAGGCGTGGAGGGCTGGCCGTCGTAAAAAGACAGCGCAGACCCTGCGTAACCAGGCCGCGCTTTTGGTGAGTCTTGTGCTCCTGCCCAACATGCCCTCGTTCCAGAACCGCGACTGCCCCCTCCTGCAGAGGCCACCGTGCCTGTTAGGGCAGCAGCATCAGCCCATCACAGCGACCGTCAGACGCGCCCTGTTAATGCGCCTGCAGTGTGAGCTCGTAGACGGGGTGATGAGCGCGGACGGACAAGGAGCGGGGCTGTGAACTCTCTCGCGCACACGCTAATAATGTCGCAGCTATCAGCGCGTGCGGCGAGAGCCCTCTCCCATCTGCTCCTCAGAGCTTCACGCAGGCCGTGAACGCTGCCGCAGCCCGGCGATGGATGCACCTCCCCAGAGTTTCTTTACGGCTGCGCCGTCGGGCGATGGCCACTTTGGAGGAGTATCAGTGAGTTGCGGCTCTCGTGAGACTACTAGTCCTGCGCTGAAATCTTGCAGAGCTTGGTGGTCGCCGGGTCGCTGTCTGGTCTATCGGTGTTGTGCATTTTTTTCGTAAGCCTTTCCGTTGCACTATGTTTCCTAGCTCTATTCTAATCCCATGCTGTGGATTACAGGCTATGGTATTCCGATTTCCTGCCTTCACCGCCGATGTCATGCCATACTTCGTCTCCCTCCTCGTCGCCAATCTGCTTCAGGCCATTGGGGCTGTGATAAACATCAGGTGGATCGTAGACCGTACCGTAGAGCCAGGTACACTCTGTAGCTTTCAAGGCGGAGTCAAGCAGGCAGGAAATGTCGGCACCGCAGTCTGGTATGTTACTCGCTCTGATATGACACGAGAGTAAGGTTTACATGCCCTCGGTCAGGTCGTTCATCCTCTCGGTATATGTCTTCCGGATTTTGTTCTTGCGGACAACGTCGTCAACTGCCATCCGTTACCTTGTACTCGGCTGGGGCTGGCTCGCAATCGTGTTCGTCGTTATGATAGGACCCCTTGCCATCCAGACCGATACCAAGGGTCCTTACTTTGGACCAACTGGCTACTGGCGAGTGACATCGTCTAAATTCACCGAAAGATTGCCTCACGCAAGAAAGCAGGTGCTGGATAACGCACGCATACCCTCAAGAACAGATGTACCTCGAATACTTCTTCGTACGTACAAATGCTCTTCCATCCAAGGCATCCGAGCCCGTTGACCTCGAGATGCCTTCTAGGAGTTCTTGTCTTCTGGCTGTCCTTCGTGTTGTACATCTTCATCCTACTGCGCGTGCGCGGGAACCTGGTGCGCGGCAGGGACGGCTGGCACCTGCGCTTCGTGCCGCGGAGCGAGCGCTGGATGCTCGCCATCAGCCGCGACTGGCTCGACTCGTCGATGATGCGCGTCGCAGCGCGCCTCGTATGGTACGCACCACCGTCCTCAAACTGCCCATGTCCATGACAGTCTCCAACAGGCACCCTGTGTGCTACGGCATCCTCCTCGTCCCCGTCGCGATCTCGCGCTTCATCCAGTTCGGGGGCGCGCCGATCCCGTTCTGGGCGACGATGTTCACGGACACGCTCTTCAACCTCCAAGGTGCGCCCGCCCGCCCATCCACATGCACTTTGCAGAGGTGCGCTGACGCCGGCGCACCAGGGCTCGTGAACGTCGTGCTGCTGGTCACGACGCGGCGCCTTGTGCCCGAGGCCGCAGGCCTCCCGTCGTTCGCGGCGCCCCGCAAGCTCGTCGACATGGACTCGTCTGAAGCCGTAGGCATCACGCCGTTTGTGCTTGCGCCCAGAGAACCCGACGGCGAGCGCTCTGCGGTGGACGGGCGCGCGGCGAGGGTGCTGCAACACACGCAGAGCGTCGCATCGACGGCCAGTGCGAGTAGCGTGGGAAGTGTTGATTCGTCGACGCCTCTCGCACCTCGGCAGGGGTGATTGGGCCTGAGTATTGATGCGGCCGTTACTGTGTAAGCATTTTGCATTATAACAGTGAGACTCGCACATTGCAATGACGAGATCACATTGATAGAGTGCCTGAATCTTGTGGATCTCCCACAGATATATGTAGCTCTATAACTCATCGAAACATATTGATATCGCCGGTCACCCTCGCCTAGAGCACAACGCGGTCGACTATGTGGATTATGATATGTGTACATGATCGTATGATATGGTATGGACCCTTCAAGCCATGTTACGTCTTCTATACATCGCTGCAATATTGCGCAATTCTCTGGCTTGTTTCTTTATATCTATGAGCGGCGATTCTTGACGAGGGCTGGCTGCGCAGCCCATGTATAAGGAACACCTGGGAAATGGCTCAGAAAACGCAGAGGGGGCGACGAGCGTCAAAAGCGGACGCACGAAGGGTGGGAAGCACTGAGGAACCTGAGTAGATGGACATGCGGAGTGTGTGCCTGGCCGTGTTGTGCACCGAGCGCAGGCTCCGCGCGACGGATGATAGAACGAGGCGCATGACGAGTTTGGCGGGCATGTCGTGGATGGTCGGCATCGCGAGGGCCGTGTCTCGTGGGAGATGGAGGTGCAGGGGTGGTGTGTACCCTGCATCAGCTGGGCCTTCATATACGCGCACCCTGCCAGCGCGCAGTACGTGGGTCCCCGTGCAACCCTGCTAGTAACTTGGATCAGGGTCTTCAGAGAGCTTCCCTCGTTTGGCTGCTATGTGACAATCGTGCATCCCTGACATAGAACATGGAATTGTGTCGTCAATTACAAATAACAAGCATTGCCCATATTCCAGATACATGCATTTCAGAACGCCCTGCGCCGCGCGCTGTACTCGCGTCCCGACTCCGGCGCTGGCTAGTGCCACAACGAGCGCGCCAATCAGCCATCGAGCGCGCAAACGGGCGTCCTGGGAGGCGCCTCCGTGCGCTTTCAGCCCGCCAACTCTCACCGTCGCTGCCACGGTCCCTCCTCATGCTGCCGCGCGCCCTAGCGCTGTCCGCCGTGCACCGCGGCGTTGCCTACGAGGAGCGCTCGATGCGTCTCCTGCAGGCGAGCCTCTCGATGTCGCTGCGCCGCGTCGGCGGCAAGTCCGACGGCGGCGTCGACCTCCAGGGCTGGTGGTGGCTCCCCACCGACGACGCACCCGCCGCTGCCGCCAGCGGCGTCCCTGGGCACCGCCGCCTCCGCGTGCTTGCGCAGTGCAAGGCCGAGGCGAAGAAGCTCAGCCCCAAGTACATTCGTGAGATGGAGGGCGTCCTGCACCGCTACAACGCCGTACCGAATACTGCGTCCGGCGCACCTCAAGAGGCAACAGCGGCTGCTGCACCTGTGGTGGGCCTCATGATTTCCTCCTCCTCGTTTTCCAAGGCTGCCGCTCTCCATGCACACTCGTCGCCCCTGCCCTTCATCCTCATGCATATCCCCGAGTACGACCTGGCCGACGTGGATCCGGCAGCGATGTCCGAGGACGAAGAGACGCCAGGCTTCGTTTCATTCAACCCCGCATTGGCCTCCAAGAATGGTGTCCTTCGTGGACAGTTCGAGGCGCGATGGGAATACCAGGCACATTCACCTCGTGAGGGGCGGCTAGGATTGTGGTGGCAGGGCACGCGGGTGCCAAGCTGGACACCGGATGTAGAAGTTATCGATGACGCGGAAAAACAAGCATAATCATCCTTGGTGCGTCCGTGTTGTACAACTCATTCACGATTTTGTGCGAACCTGACAGATGTATTCGCAAAATGAGAAGTAGAAAAATGTGCAGATCTACATTTATAATGCTAATAATGTAGCGAATACGTGAGCGTTGCCCATAATGATAGTAATATGATACTGTCCAGGGTGCAGCCACTACGCAAATTTTACATATCGAATGAACGAACAAACGAGGCAAGAGTACGAGAAAACGCGAAAGGGCGCAGAACAAATCCTGCACGCGTAGTGATACTAAAAGGCACAAAAATAAACGAAAACAATACGTTACCGATGCAATAAACCGCTTTAAGAGACGACTATATGAAGTAGCAAGCGCGAATAAGGTGGAGGTCCGTCTATCCGAGCACGCGTCCGCGATGATCCAAGCCGAATACTGGAGGCAAAACACTGTCAGCGACCGCATACAGGAGAAGAGCGCGGATACACGCACAGTTAGCAAGCTCCTTCACGCTGAGTCTGCCGAGCTTCTTGCCCGCGCCCTCGCCCAGGCTGCCGTCAGCGAGGTTCTTCTTGCGCTCCTGCAGCGCGAGGATGCGGTCCTCGACGGTGTCCTTGATCACAAGCCGGTGGACCCACACCGGGCGCGTCTGGCCTGCACCGCACTGTCAGTCTCCGCAATGGCACTCCTCGCAGAGGAAAGCGTCGCGTACCGAGGCGGTGGACACGGTCGTAGGCCTGCTGCTCGATGGCGAGGCTCCAGCCTGTGCGAGAACGTGTGAATAAAGGTGTGTGGCGCCGGACGTGCGTATGAAACGCACCGAGGTCGAGGTTGATGACGCGGTTCGCGCGGGTGAGGTTCAGCCCGACGCCGCCGCACTTGAGGCTCATGAGCATCACCGTCGCCTTGTCCTTCGACATGAACGCCCGTATGGCCTTGTCTCGCATGGGCCGGCTCATGTCGCCTTGGTACCTAGTGAAAGATGTCAGATCACGATCCGGGAGAGAAAGACTGAGAAGGCTTACTTAACATGTACGATCTGGTTCTCGGTCAGATAGTTGGAAACGAGCTGCAAGCATTGCGTCCATTGCGAGATGATAAGGGTCTGTGATACGTCAGCATGGAGGAGCACGGACGAGACCACTCGGGATATACCTTCTCATCTGGACTCTCCTCGGCCCACCGCTTCAGCAACTCCATCATGTGCTGGCAAGACGTGAGTGGAAAACAGAGCATTCATCACACCGACACTCACTTTCATCTTCGTCGACGGCAGGAACTTTGCCATGAGCTTGATCTGCTCCTTGCCTTCGCAGCACCCTTGCGCTGGACGCGCTTAGCACCAAAGATAATGTCGGCGTCCTCGTCGTCAGAGATGACGATCGCACGCTGCGAAGACGTGAGGCGCCTCTTCAGAGCGCGGCGGGCGTCCTTCTCCTCCTCGTCCTCGTCGCTCTCCACGATGAAGTCGCTCAGATCGTCATCATCATCACCGGCCTCCTCGTCAGAATCCAATACGCGCCTGGCCTTAACCTTGCGCTTGCGCAGGGGGCGCCCGGTGTTTACGGGCTTGACGTCCTCCCCGGCGTCCATGTCGAGCATAATGATGTCGTCGTCGATCTGGATCTCAACTGGCTCCTTCTTTTCAGCCTTGACAATGACCTTATCCTCGTTGGATAACTCGTCATCCGAAGGCTCGAACGCCATGCGAGAGAAGATCTTGTCGGCAGAGATGGGGCCACGGCAGGTGGGGCATGGCCGCTCGTCCGCTTTGTAGCGAGTAGGTTCCGCGGCGTCTTCACGCTGAGCGCCGTTCAACACGTTCGCTAAAATGGTCGTCAGTACAGGTCGGGGTGCAAGGCATGGCATACGCACTGATGCAATCGCGGCAGAAGGAATGGCCACAAGCGATGATGATAGGGTCGGTGTACCCGTCGAAGCACACAGGACACTCGAAGTCATCGCCCTCAAGGACTGCGTCCGCAGACTAGGAGAGGTTTAATCGGAAAAATGAAGCTGAGCGGCATTAGTGGCTTACCGCTTTCTCTTGAGCCATGCGCTCAAGCATGACCTGCTTGTACTTTTCTTGCATTCGGCGCACAAACTCTGGACCCATGATACGCTCAGCACGGACGATCTCCGTGTGCTTCGCGCCGGCTTCCTCGTTGTCATCGGCAACATACGAAACGCCTTCCTCTTGAATGAGAGAAGGATGCGAGCAAATCTGTCGAAGGCGAAGAAGTAGGACAAGAACTTGGTGGTAATTCCTGGGGCAGGATATTAGCCATGCCGACTAGACGCCGTGAGCTGGAAAACTCACTTCAAGACGGTGCCAGCCTTAAGAAACTTATTGAAGGTAGCTTGTGAACGCGCCTCAACCTGGAACGAATGAGTTTCCTGCTAATTACTCAGGAACGTGACATACCATCTTGTATATATCACGCTCCTCCTTGGTGAAATCAAGCATCTCAAGAATAACATCCTTCGGAGGCAGTTCAATCAATCGTTTGCCGTCGAGCAGCTGGCAGAATATGAGCATGCGAACAGGTGGATCTACTCATTGGGTTCTCACAGAATCCTTCTTGCGTCGCAGGAGCATAGCAGCGAAGATAGCTTGTAATCTCGTAGTAGCCAAGTCGGCTGTGACACAAGTGAGAACATCGGACGACCAGTCGTGCGAGGACTACTTACGTCGCTTCTTCTCTAGGCGAGAAATATCTGAGTTGAATTTCGACCAATCGTACCACGGACGATACTGCAAGAACCGTAGGAGACCATAGGCATCTGCCAAACCGTTGATGATAGGCGTGCCAGTAAGACACCAGCGGTAGGTGGCTTTGAGTCTGCTGACGGCGCGAGATACCCCTAGAGTCGGCGTTAACGGGCAGCCAGAAACCTGGGACCATCCAGACGTACTAGTACGCCTATTCCTGACATTCTGAGCTTCGTCGAGGACAATGCGGTACCACTAGAAGAGCCACCTCTGGTGAGTAAGAGAATATTCACGTCGCATATAAGCATTACCTCCATGAGCATGAGCGGACCGTCACTCTTACGGCCCTTTCTCTTGGAGGGCTTCTCGTTCTCGGATTCATCGACAATGAAATCTCCCATCTTAGCTCTTTTGCGCTTCTTCCTGGCTTTCTCCTTCTCTTCCGCCTCATCGTCGGGCCATTCATGTGCAAGAGTCTATACGTCATATAAGTGACCGTGGGGAGCGGAGAGTTTATGAACTGACCTGGAAGGTTGTCAGCACGATGTCGTACTTCCTCAACTCCTCGGCGGTACGAGCCTTATTAGCTCCTGCAATACGGTCAGAGCGAAAGATTAAACAACACGTCGCCAACATACCATGATATATGAGACATTGCAGCCCGACGTTTGTCTTCATTTCAATCTCAAGCTGCCATTGATCGAGAAGCGCAAGTGGGGCGACGATGAGCGTGGTCTTATTCAGTGGGTCTGCCGAGCGGTTGCTGGCAATGACGGCGATCATCTGGACAGTCTAAACACGAGGTTTAGGTTGTGTGACGTATGGAACTGTGGATATACGGGCCGCACCTTTCCAAGGCCCATCTCATCTGCCAGGCATCCACCTTTAGCATGTCCCTTTTCCTTTTCTAACATCCAGGCGACACCGATGGCCTGGTGAGGCATGAGGGCGACTTCCATGCCTGGCAGGGTCTGATACAGCCCAGGCAAACCTAACTTCTCCAGTGCCTTCTCTACGCTAGCGTTGCCGTCGAATTGCTCAGCATTGCCGGCTGCAACCAAAAACTTCTCGATGCTGCACATGCCATTAGAGTCCAGCCCATGGTATCGGAAATTGAAGGACTCACTCGTCAGCCTTGGCGACGGGTCCGTTGAACCCATCCTTGCCACGGCCGAAGAAATCGCCGTCGTCATCAAACCGTTCGTCTTCGCTGAGTTCTGCTGGCATCCCGGGCATACCGGCCGTCAGTCTCTGGAAATCGAACGAGAGGTTTGGGCCATCTATCTCAGGCTGCAATGCAGGCATGTGCGCTTCGAGCTTGACATTTGAACCTGACGCGATGGGTCGCTGCTGGACCCGAGAGATACTGGTGGTAACCGGGTTGTGTCGGGCTGCTGGGAGGGTATGGAACGCTTGGGAGTGGTAGGCGCCATCTTGAGCGATGGGGTTGTGGTATGCGGGGTTGTGGAACGCTGGAGGTAGCTGAACGTTTGAACCCGATGGGGTACCTGGATCTGCTGCTGCTGAACGGTAGACTTCCGGGGACTCGGAATCACATTGGGGAGCATCGCAGTGTAGTCCTGCTTTAGCCTGAAGAGGTCTTTCAACTCCCGTTCTAGCTTCGTAATCCGCGTGCAATCCGCCTTGGTCAAGTTAGTCTTGCGGTTCACTCTATCGAGCATCATCTGTACGCGGGATATCTGTGCCTGCACGTCGCTGATTTTGCGCCGAATGTCTGCGATGTCGTCTTCAGTCATGGCGTTGTCAAAGGGCCGGCCCAGGAGTGAGCCAGTGAAGGAGGGTGGGCGGTTTGCGAGTCCAAGGGGTGTCTTCATGCCATCGTACGCTTCAGTTTTGAGTCTCTTCGTGGGTGTAGGAAACGTGGACATCGCATCGGACAAGGGTTCCTCCTTCTTGATGGCCCGAAGCTGTGTAACGGAACACCTCTTCCTAGGAATGACGGAATCTATAGGCTCTGGTTTGACCGGAAATGACTGCGACGCGCTTGACGAGCGAGAAAGCAGCTGTCGGACACTAGCACCGCTATTGCCTGCTTGTGGAGGCGAGCTTGAGGTGCCTGAAGCGGCGTCGTCGAGCGCAGCAAGGAGCGCGGAGCGCCGGGAGCCCGGTGTATGCGGCGTGCTCTATGTTGGATATCCAGATAAACATCTACACGTACACCGAGTAAGCCAGAACTTACGCTGCGGGTGACAGCTTCCTGTTTGGCTCTAACATGGCTGGACCGTACACGTGCATCCCGTGCAACTCGATGTGGATCACTTGTTGCTATATGCGCCTGTAAACGCGCATATATCCATGTCATTAGAGTTTCAGTGGCATTCCTCCACCACTTACCCTGTACGCCGAAAGTGATCCGACACCAAGCTCTTTGCACCGCACCGGAGACCCGACGTTTTCTATGAGTGGTATCTGCACGCTTCCGCAGCCCGCCTCTAAGCATATAACCGTTCCCACTGATGCATCATACATTAATTCGAGCACCGGTGTAGTTTCGACGCGTAGCAGAGACTCACAGTCGCGTCCTGGTCTGAGCATCGCGCGGAACTGTTCGATAAGTCAGCTTGCACTCCATCACGCGGATTTTCGATAAAGCTTACGTTTGTATCGTGCGGATATAGGGAAACATGCTTCTCTAGCTCTTTACAATACGCTTGAAACGACGCCGGGTACTAAACCAGCAAGTCAACAAGGTGGCGTCGAACGCCGTCTTCGAGTGCGCACTCACCGCCGTCGCAAATCCTGCATCTAGCTGTTTTCTAGCTAACACAGCAATGCCAGGAGGGCTGTCTTTGCCCAACATCTTGCGTAAGGAGGGGAAGACCGAGGTGAAAAGTGGGGGTAGGTTGAGAGGGCGGGCGCCTAATAAATGGGCGCGTCGTCTTTGTTTGGCTCTTGTTTGTTGCGTCGGGCCACGCCCGATCTGGAGGTCCGATTCCTAATGACTCAACGGGGAGCTCCAGGCCGCGCAGGCCACAGCAAATCTGCAAACGAGAATGTTTGTCGATATCAAAGTTAGTAACGACAAGGGACAACACCCAACGATACCAAAGAACCCGGAAGCGTACGGTGCGCCAAAAACGCTTTGGCGGTGGGCAAATGCAGGCAAACACGATCACGCGTCCCACTTCAGATGGAATCCATCCGGATTGAAGAGTGTCCGATATACAACAATCAAATGGAGCTAAGCATACATAAGAGAGAATGGTAGGATGCCACAATCCCGGTGTGGTATCAGAAGACTAGGGATTACCGAACGTAGTTTCCGCCCGTCGCGCCGTAGTTGACTGGGGCTTGAGCTGGGGCAGCACCAACTTGGCCATAGATTGGCTCGTAGGTGCCGTTTCCAACGTCTGCAGGAATGTACCAGGTCAGCTTCGGGACTAAGGGCTGTCAGAAGGGAAAGCCACTCACAGTGATAGCCACCGCGGCCGTAGCGCTCCTCCGCCTTCATCTTCTTGTAGATCAGCCAGAAAGCATGCTGTACGTACAATGAGCGAATACGTCTAGGATCCGAAGTAGTGCTACTCACGAGATGGCCCGGAAGGTATCCAAGGCTGAAGGGAGACCAGTCAGCCATGCGCCCCACATGAAGCACCAACAGCACTCACATCGTCAAGAGAATATTAATCAAGAGGTCACAGCTGCACCCAGTGATGAAGGCAGCCGCAGCTGGTGGGAAGAGAATGGCAACCTACAGTGTGCACCATGTAGTCAGCCCTCTCTCCCCCTCGCCGAGTCCAGAATACTCACGATGATGAGCAGAACGTCTGAGCCACGAACAGCCATTGCGTTGTAAGGATATTAGCGGCGAGTTTCGTGTAGAGTGTGGGTGTTGCAGAGGCAGATGTCAAGTATGGCGATAGGTACAGGACAAGGTCAGGTTCAGGTGCTTTTGAGGGAGCACGTTGGAGACTCCGCCGCGCCTAGTCGGCGCTAGAAACAACGAGGCTGTGACGTCGCAGCCCAGGCACGGTGCCGACGTCACAGTATGTGACGGACGCGCGTGGTGCAGCGGCGGGCATCCGCGCGCAGTCGCAGGGCTCCGAGCCTCCTGAGGCTGCGATGTCCCGTGTTCTGCTCCACCCGCCGGTTGTATTCTTCAGTTTTCAGCCATCTCAGAAATACTTCTATCATACACATCTTACGGTACATGGGTCATGGACATTGCCACGGGAAGAAAGCATTAATGGTTACAGCTTATGGTATCTTACAAACAGCTCCGAAGATGAGGAAGACATGGTATGAAAGGCAAATACTGCGCTCAGAGAATGCTATTGCACTGCGGAGTGCCTACAGCCAGTGTCCGTGTCAGCAAGTTAAAGGGCGCTGACAAGGTGGCACAGACCATTGACAGACGAGAAGCTTCTTCTCGCGCAGTAACGGAAGCTTGCGGGCGATAAGGTCGTGCTGCGCCTTCGTCCACGATGTCGTGTATGGCTCCTGCTCCTTTATGCGGCGCAGAGAGAACCGCTCCAGAGCAGGCAGCTGCGTCAAGATGTTATCTAACTTCTGCCAGTCGGGGAACGCTCGAAGATGTGAGTACACCATGTCGTTCGGCCCATCGAGTTCTACGTCCAAGAATATAGACTTCGTGCTCGCCGGCAGCTGCGATATGATGACGAGAGGCGCACGCCATTCCTCAACGTTGAAGGCCCCAGGCTTTGTCGTGGTCGGGGACACACCTCGACCAGACGTTGGAGTCTCTCTGGAGGCGACCGGGTCGGCGTCTGCTTCTCGGGCTGTGTTCTCTGGCTCTGACTCGTCCACCCCGCGGCGCATAGGCATTCGTAGGACGACATTCGTCAAGTCCTGGCAAGACGCCAAGTTGAGCTGATTATACAAGTCAGCCGAGTCTGCGAGGGTCCCAGTCAGCGACCGAAACGAGAGGAAGAGACGTGCGCAGTCACTTACCTCCTGGGACAAGACGAGGCAGCTCCATGGTGAAATCTTTCAGCGTCGTGCTCAATCGATCCCTGAGCAGCTCGCCCACAAAGACCAAGTCCTGGTGCTCCTCCAGATACTCCGCATGAAAGAGGTCCGCGACGCGGAAGGACTGCAGGGACTTCATGAACGGTTGTATACGCAGGTACTCGAGGAAGTTCAGGCATATGTTCGCCATCGACAGCGACAGTGCCTTCACACGCGTCTCGGGCAGCGTTGCCGCAACATCGCCATCGGTCCCGCCCTTGTCGTGCTCGTCGAACCCAAAGTGCCCTAGCCACATGTTCTCCAGGTGCAGATGCTCGATCCGCGAGAAGTGCCGGAGAATTCGAAGCTTGTTCTGAGAGTTCTCGCTTGCGGCGACGAAGGAGTTGATGTGCAGGCTGCGCAGGGGTACCGTGCTCTGCGCAGGCGGGCCATTCTCGGAGCGTCCCCACTGGCAGTTGATGAAGGTGTAGCTGTGGACCTCGGGCAGCAGCGCGGTGACAGCGGCCAGGTACGCAGAATCCAGCGTGTCTTCGAAGCCTTCTTCCACGTCCAGACTGGCTTCGCGGTAGCCATCGAAGCAGACGTCCTTGATGTATGCGCGGATGCTAGGCGTCGTTTCCAGGTATTCGAGGAACTTCTGAAAGGCATCGGCGTCTTTCTCGCAGTGGACGTATATCGAGTCGAAGAGATGGTATCGGGCGGTGCGTAGCCAGGCGCGCGAAACGAGGCTGCAAGACGCGAGCGAGGTCTTGTCATCGAAGAGGTGATCGATGACCATATCGCAGAGCTCGGGCGGAAGGCGTGGAGTGGATGCACATTGCGCTAGGACGTCTTTCCCTGTGGCGACGCGGTCTGCTTGTCTGGCTCTCATCTGCGTGGAGAGTTGTCTGTAAAACCGACGATGTATGTTGAGCATACGTACACTCACGTTATGGGGGACGGGAAGATGACCGGATTTGCGGAGAGTATTCGCTAAGCCCGCACCGGGCGGCTGCCGGCGCCTTTACGAGGAAGGGTCGGGCACGAGTTGGCTCACAATAGCAAGAGCGGGACCTGCTTGGAGGTAGGGCAGGGCCAGGCAGCAAGAGACCAGAAGAGGTGTGAGGAAAAGGAAAGAGAAAATGTGAGATAAATAAGGCGTCAAGTTCAAGCCGCGATGGCACTTCCGGCTGCGGCGCGGCGCGTTTCGCGACCTGTCACGTACAGAACGCATCAGCGCATCAGTAACGCGTCACATATAAAACCCCATTTTTGCTCGTTCTCGTCCTTGACTTTACGACTCTACGTACCTCCTGAGACCTCTTCTCGTCTCACCACCATATCACAGTACAACTGACAGTAGCAAGACATCGGCGAACTCTTTGCTCCACCTGCGTGCTTTCGTGAGATGAAGGTTGCTACCGGTATGCTCCCTTACGCTTTCAGCCCTGCCTCGACACCCCAGGATGCATCACTTTGAGCAATGCAATCTAACTTCGTTGGTTGTTTTTGTCAAGCTGTTGATGCTAGAACAACTTCGGTTGGCCTTCACAGGGAGCTTGCGATAATCAGTCCCGCAAGCTCTTGTTCTTGCGCCCCCACATCTTATGCACCACTTTCGCGCTCATCTCCCGGGATGATGTTCGTAACTTTCTTCTAGTAAACCCTAATACAGCACTCTTTCAATGCAATATGTTCCGAAATATCGCCCGGGCAAGTCGCTCCATTATTTCCGAGTTCGCTGCCCGACGGTCCCGCCATCGCCATCAACAGCGGGCTGTGCTCTAGCTGGCCATAAGCAGGTCGGATAACGGCAGTCGACCACCTTCTCAAACTGCATAGGCTGTGCGAATGAATTGTATCTGCCTCTCGTGAGTGCGCGCCCGGCCTGGTTATCTGCGCAAGTTCCAATGCAGAACCGTCTGCCTAGAACAGCATTGCAAGCGGACGCCAAAGTCTCACTTCCCGCCCGCCACGCCCCATCAACATGATGCCCGCGTTCTGTGTCCGGCAGCGAAGATGCTGTGTCTTGCTCCTGCTATCCGTGATGACCGCCTGGCCAGGGTCGCAAACGACGTGCCTTATAGGCCTTGGCATCTGTCCCCGCCCGCGACACCTGCCATCCGCCATCCCCACAAGCCTCAGCTTTTGCCTGTTCGCTACATACGACTGACGGCCCTCGTCCACCTGCGCAGCCTGTACAACCCGCATGCCGACAGCCCTACGACGATCGCCGTCTGGTCCGCGCGAGATGCGGCCTGCTGCTACACAGGACATGCCGCAGACGCCCCCTGCGCAGGAGCTCCCTACCGAACCACTGCTCAGTGACGACGCACCACAGTACGCGACGTATCGCACGCAGCCGGCCGACGAGAAGGAGTCCTGGACGACACATGGTGCGCAAGCCCTGTCTCTCTACCAGCCTTGACTGAATACGCGTCCGCCCGCCCAGAGTACCCCCCGCAGACAGACGGGGTCGTCGCACCGTGGACGCCCATGCCGCTGCGGACGTGGTTTTGGGTCCCGCTCGTGCTCACAATGGCGTTTGGCGGGATCGCGTTCGAGGTGGCGTTGCACTTCAGCGAGAAGAACCAAGGTGCGTGGATACCCTGCCTTTCGATCCTGCACGTTGACGCGGACGCGGCAGGATGGGAGACGAAAGGAAAGATCACGACCGAGAGCGGGTTCATGCACTACGTCTACGTGCGTTCCCCCCTCACCCCGCCCACGCTCGAGCTGACCGTACCAGACATTCCCGCCGGTCGCGATCTCCATGATCTTTGCCGGCCTGTGGGCGTGGACAGACATCGAGATCCGGCGGCTGCAGCCGTACGTCGAGCTCGCGCGCGGGAACGCGCCGCCGCAGCGCAGCGTGCTGCTCGACTACACGCGCAATCAGTGCGTCTCTCCCCCGCGCCCCCTGCGTCCCGTGCGTGCGTGCACTGGCTGACCTGTGCGCGAAGCACGCTCGTCGTGTGGACCGTCGCCGCGCGCCACCAGCACTGGGCCGTCGTCGCCGGCGCGCTCCTCGTGCTCCTCACGTTCGCGTTCCAGCCCCTCGCGGCCGCGCTGTTCAATGTGCAGGACGTCGACAGGGTCCAGCATGGTGCGTGTGCCCGTATCGTGCGCGCAGATCCGCGCTGACCGGGCGGGCAGGCCAGAATGTGACAAATCTAGGCGTGCTCGGCTTGAACAACGACCAGAACTTCCAGGATCTCACGTGTATGTGATCTACGATCGCGTGCGCCCCCAGCTCAGTGATGGCGAGCTGACCGCGCCCGGCAGCGTTCCTCACGGCCGCGGCTATGCCTCCGCTGAGGTGCTGTACGACATCCGGGATCCACCGTTTGTGCATGACGGATACACAATCGCGCCTATAGACACTGCTGTACGTTTATGTCAAGGTCTCGCTAGGTTGTGTATGGCTAAGTGCAGTTGTTGGCAGCTTCCGAATATCAAGAATGGCACGGTGTGGGTAAACACGACGGCCGTGTACAGTCGCCCGACATGTATGAACGCCGACGACGGCTCCGTGCGTACTCGAGGCAACATTTCTCTCTCGTGTGTTGACACATTGTTGTAGCTGAGCATGGTGCAATGGGCCAACAAGAGTGGCTGGACGAACAGCGCCTCTTTTCGAGGATGCGAGTTCTCCTGGTCGGTCAACAAGTCTGCCACAAATCTCTTTGGTACGCCCCTGTCCCTCTTCGCAGATTCCTCGACTCAGCCGGCGGCCGCAGGCGTCGACCTCGTGACAAACTCCTCGCAATGCACCATCTTCACCTCGGTGCCAGAACCCTTCCGGCCCGTGATCTTCTGGTTCTTCACGTACCAGCCGCGGGCGCTCGCCTCGCTGACGATGTGCACGCCGAACATCACGCTGCTCGACGTCAGCGCCGCGCTCGACATCGCGTCGGGCGCGCTCGCCGTGCAGCCACTCGGCGCCCTAGGATCCGGCACAGGCACGCCGCCCGCGCTCGCGGCGTACGCGGGCAACGTGAGCGCGGCGTACAACGGCATGTTCTTCGACGTCGACACCGCGGACCCGTTTGTCTCAGGCCGCCAGGACGCGATCCGGCTCGCGCTCCCCGCGGCAGTCTTCCAGGCCGCACAGGCCTCAGGCCTCACCGCGGCGTTTGAGGGCAACCGCTTCGCGGGACTCGCCGAGCAGATTTACGTGCGCTTGTTTTTCCGCTCCTGGTGTGCGACGCGCGGGCTGACACGGGGCGGCAGACGACGTACCTCGCGCTCGTCGCGAAGACGGTGTACTTCCTCCCGCACGCACAGCCGCTCGGCGCGGCGGTGCAGACGGTGCACAAGCGGCTCTTCCTGAGCGCGGTCGCGACGCACCTGCTCGCGGCGGCGATGTTCGTGCTCGCGGCGGGCGGCACCGCGCTGCAGCTGTGGCACCGGCGCGAGCGCCGCGTGCTGCGGCTCGCGCACGCCCCCGGCACGATCGCGTCCGCCGTCTCGCTCGGCGCGCAGACCGGCCTCGGCAGCGTGCTCGCGGGCGCGCAGCGCCCCGAGGACATGCGCGCGGCGCTGCGCGGGAAGCGCTTCCGCATCGATCCGCGCACGCAGCGCATCGTCGTCGAGGGCGAGGAGGGCTTTGACCAGGCGGTCACGCCCGGGACGGGGCAGCTCGTGTTTGGGAATGCGAGTAGGGCGTAGATTGAGGTTGGACTTCTGCCGGTGATATATGGTAGCTGTAGATGACAAGTGGCAGTGGGGCATTGAATATGATCACATTGGCTGCTACCAGAGTTCTAGCTGCGACCTGATGGTGATCTCGTTGACAGACCGTTTTGATTCTTTCAACGTGGGCTCTGACATGTTCGATGACATGCCGGGATATTCTCTCTGCAGCGATGGAGGGGTGTGCACATCTCTGATGCTTCCGAGCTCTCGCTGACAGTCGTCCCCGTGGTTGAGCCTGGCTATCGCTATGTACGAACTGCCAATTGAAGCCAGCTCTGCGACGCTAAGCTCTTATGGGGGAAGGTAGACCCCTCGCCGAGACCAGTCCAAGCCCTACTCTTGGAATGGCGAGCCGCGTTTGTTCAGCGCAAGTCTATACCTGAGTGGTTGGCTCAGATAAGTGCAACTGGTAGGGAGCTGCCAGCTGGCTCCATTCTTCCGAGGTAACACCCGATGCAGACAGTCAGACGCAATTCGGGAGGAGAGACGACCACAAAATGCAGTATATAGAGCGAATTGCTTGGGTGCCCCTAGTTACGAGCTTGGAGAGAAGGCTGGTACAATTTATCAGCTTCGTGGCCGGTGATGACTACTACGGTTGCCTTTCTCGGAAGGGGGGCGCGATCGGGAAGGAGGGATCTGGGATTGTTTGGCAATGTTCGCGAGCTCGCGTCTCTTTCGTCTCCGTCGTCGGCAGCAGCGCACTCGCGTCGAGGGCCCGTCCGCAGCGACGGGCGGTGGCCGTGCTCGGGGTCGGCCTCATGTCGCTTCCATAATGCGCCGACGCGCCGCTCCCGCGAAGGTGCGTTGCCGGCGGCGACGGCAGGGGGCCTTCTGGGAGTGGCAGGGAGCGTGCCAGCGTCGAAGCCTGTGCGAAGCCGCCACAGCGCCGCCCCGGTGAGTGCTGGCTCAGACTTTCCGCATTGTGCGCTGATGCCGAGATCTGCAGTGGGCCGCATTGGTCTGTGCGTGTGCGCCGTCGGCGATAAATGCCCCACGCGCCCCGTTGCCGTCGCCGTCGCCGCGCCCCGGCCACCGCCGCCGCCGCCGCCGTCGCTGCACACCTGGCGCAGCGATCCGTCGCCGAAGGGCCACGCCCGCTTCTCAATTTCCCATCAATCTCCCCGATTCTGATGGCTCTTCTCACGCCCCGCCTGCTGCATCTGCTCCTCGCTCCTCGCTTCTTCTCTGCTTTTGTACATACGCTGCGTGCAAATTCGGACATTGCGCCTCCCCGCCCCCGTCCTATAAAACCCCCCGCCTCCCCCCGACTCGTCCTCTTTTTCCCCCCACATTCTTCCCCGCACACCACTGTACCCTCTCAGCCTCAGCTCTATCCCTTGTATTCTTCCGCGGTCCGACAGCTTTGACCCTCGCCTGGTCCTTGTCTTTCGTCTGCACCCACCTTGTATTCCCACCGCTTGCGACCTCTTCTACTACCAGCCCACGCGCGCGCGTCACATCCTTCCCCATCTTGCCCCCGTCCAACGGATATCGTTTGCCATCATCCCCCTCTGCATCTTTCCGGTTACAGCTACTATTGGTCCTTCTAGCTCTCGCTCTTTGCATACCCGCAGCTTGTTCTCCTACGCTCGTCTCGCAAAAGTCTAGTTCTCTCTCGCTACTCTAGTTTTCTCGCACAACACCTTTCCCCTTCTTCCTTCCACCATGCAGTCGCCTTCAACCCCACCTTCGGATCCGCAACAGCCTGTCTCTCAGCATACCCCAGCACGTCCTGCCACCCAGCCACAAAACCAGCAGGAAACGCCTCAGCAGCATATACCCGCCATCTCACGCGATACCACGCCTGTACCTTCCAGCAAGCCTTCGACGCCACCTTCCAACCCGCACTCTCAGCCGCTCACTCCGCCAGACTCAGCCCCTCGCACAAGCCCCGCTCCGTCGGCAAAGACGGGATCCACTCTGTCCGCTGCAGCGCCTCAGTTCCGCACGAGGCTGATTGACGCTCCCATCGATCTCGCAGGACTTGTCCCGCCGACTGATGGAACGTCTACTCTCTTGCAGCAGTCCACCATGGGCAGCAGCGGTGGCAACATCCTGGAGCCGACCAACCGTCTCACTGCCTTTGATGACGGCCGCAGTAAGTGCCGTCCTTACCTGCTCGTTTACCCTGCATCTGACGGACCTTCTCAGCCCCGACGCAGGAGTCCTTCCCTCCCATCCACACCCCTTCGCTTGTTTCCCCTTCGCCTACATTCTCTTCGTCGTCCTCGTTCTCACCCGACTTGTCTTCGCAGTCTTCTAGCGGCAGCATCTCGGCCCAGGCAGGCTCCGATGGGACGTTGCGCACACCTAACGTCTATATCAATGGCCTGCCGCCAAACTTCCCAGAGGATAAGCTGCTGGAAATGACATCCCAGTACGGCGAAGTCCTCAGCGTCCGGACGTTCACCCGTCATGTGAGCGAGAAGCCCTCGTAAGTTTTCATTCCCTTCGGTTATGTGCGCATGCGTGCCCCTCCTCCGGCGCGCGCATGCGCATTTACGTTTTCGCTCTGACATGTGAATGGTCTGGGCTGACACGCACTTTCACACAGTGGCTACGGCTTTGTACTGTAAGCGTCCTGGTATACGCTCCGTTTGCTATCATATATCTCACATTGTCTAGGTTCTCTTCCGTCGATGCTGCTGCAAAGTGCATCGAGGCTCTTAGGAAGTATCGCAACCTACACCCTTCCTTCTCCAAGGTGAGTACCTCGATTGTTTCAACGGCTTCCATCCAATCCTTCATTCTGACCGTTCAATAGCAAATTCACAAAATTCCTGGTACCGCTTATGCGAGTAGCATCGCTTTACCGGTGGCGGCCACCGAATCGCCGGACTCGTTCAAGGCGCGCATGGAGCGTCTCAAGGATCAAAGCTCTACGAACCTGTACATGGAGGGCCTTCCCTTGAGTATCGATGTCGCCACACTGCAAGCTCTCGTCAGCCCGTACAAGATCATGAGCAGTCGCCTTTTTCAGACGCGACTGAGCAATCCGCCAAGAATCATTGCTTTCGTGAGGTTAGCCGTCGTTTACGTCAAGCGTTCCAATCTTGGTTTCTCATCGCTTCCGTTCGTCAGACTCGAGAGCCGACAGGCTGCGGAAGAAATCATCGAAAGACTCCACGGGCGAATGGTCCGCGGATGGAACGACGCCGGAAGTCGCATCTCCGTCAGGTTTGCCGACACCGCTGAGCAAAGAGAACTCAGGGTATGTGCTTACCGATGTCGCTGTCTCCAGGCAACTCTGCTAACCGATTTACATAGCGTACGGAGCGGTTGAATCGCGACGGCGAGAACTCGCCCGCGAGGCTGACCATGGCCCAGGCCGCCCTGCTCAACATGAAAGGCACGCAACTGCATCCTGGCCGTCAAGCCTCGCGCATCCCGAGTCCAAACTTCGGCTATTCACCCCCCATGTCGTCAAATCTCAGCCTTTCGCCTGACCTGTACAACCCGGTTGCCCTCCCCGAGCTGCCGCCACCCATCGGACTTCACAACCAGCAGGGTGCCGGAGACCTTCGTACGCTTAGAACCGTCCATGCGCACCAAAACGACGGTCTTCATTCACAGGCTGCCGACTTTGTCTCCGCCAACTTGCGCCTGCCTGCCCACGCATTTGGTGCCGAGCAAGTCCTTTCACCCAACTTGCTGCAGATGCAAATGGCCTTGGGCGGTGCTGCAGCAGCGACGCGTGCTCAGGACGGCTTCACGCCTATGGAGCGCCTCATCCTTCATGCTCATGAAGCTCGCCAACAGGGCGCGACACGATTGCTTCCGTCCCAGCAGCATGGGTTGCCTTCCAACCTCGGCATGCCCGAGCCTGATATCTACAGCACTGACGCCCTTCTCAGTGCGCTCGGGTCTGTCGCAGCTACGTCGTCACGCAATACGACGTCTCGAAAGCTCATGGGATCCTCGCCTTCGATGTCCGAGGCGGATTTTCATGCTACCAGCGGAGGTCACCGACAGGTCCTGCATTCGACCTCTAACGGAGGCGCGCCCACCCTCGCTGGTACGAAGCAAGAACAGAAGGCCGTCCCGCTCACCATGGACCTCGAGTCCCGACTGACATTTACGCGTCAGAGGAACCAGACCGCTGCCGAGGCGCGTGCTCAGGCTCAAGCAGAAGCTCAGGCTCAGGCTATTCATACCCGCTCTACTACCGTTCCCTCGCATTATATTACCAACGATCGCATTAATTCTCAGGCCCTTATCAACGACCGCAGTCTGCACTCTAGCATTCACTCTACGACCCACTCTGGCAACACGCCATCCTCGCACACAGACCTTGGCAATGTCGCAAAGGATATATCTCAGGCTAGCGCCCTTAATAACCGCCTTGTTCGCACCAGCAACGACAACTACGCGTACCAGCTCCCGTCCGCAACTGTAGGCGACAACAGCATTCCACCCGCTCGCGATTCGCCCGCCACCAAGTCTCCGTCTACCAGCGCCTCCAGTACTTCGCCGACAAATCCTCTGCAGACGCGCATCGACACCGTGCTCCAGGCTCGCAAGAAGTCGCTTTCCCGCAATGGCGTGCTGCACGACGCCAGCGACGAGGACGAGGGCTCGGGGCTTGATTCGCCCGCGCTGTCGTACTCGGCAAGCATCCGCACGCCCGCTTCGCTGAGCCCGTCGACGCCGTTTTCTGCCTTTGGCGAGATGTTCGAGGGGCCACCGATGGCCCCCGGTGTCAAGGTTCCCGGGGCCGCGGGCGACGCCGCATATGGAGTGGGCACCGCCGTTGGTGTCACTGCGAACGGCAAACAGAAGATGCGTGCCACTGAGTAGTCTGCCGTGGGCGTTGTCTAGGTTGCAGTGTCGAAGAACTTCATCGTGTACGATACCATTAGATCCCCCACGATCCACAAGTCAATACCCCCACAGCATGAGTATCGACGTACGTGTATAACAGCGTGTATGACAGTGTACGCGATGCGTGTAGAGTACTTGTATGATGTCGAGTCCTAATTATTTGGCGTTCTCGAGACGACCAGTGTGTGGCGCACTGTTAAGATGCGAATTATGTGCACGGCAATATGTTACAGGAGCAGAAGCGGGATAACATGTACATGAAAGCGACGAGATCCAGACAGCATGAAGCACCACAAAAACGAATGCAGAGGAAGGCTCGGGCTCAGGCCAGGGTTGCCAGCACCTGCTGCACCCAGGCGTTGCCCTCGAGCCGCGGGCGGAACTGCTCCATACAGCGCCTGAGTTCGGCAAGCTGAGCTTCAGCGTCGTCGCCCTCGTCACTGTCGCTGTCAGTCATGACGACGTCGCCGTCCGCGCCTCGCGCGCAGACACAGCAGAGGCTGCCCACGTCCGGAGGAACTCCTCGACGAGCGCGGTGCCCTGCTCGACGACGGCAGGATCGACGGCGCCCGCAGCGGTGTCCGAGGGGTCCTGGGGCGCAGAGTGGAAGTCCTCGAGCGCGTCGGCCTTGCGCTTCGCGAGGCGTACGACGCGCGGGGGAAAGTTGGCGAGCTCGGCGACGTGGATGCCGAAGCTCTGGTCGCACACGCCGGGCGCGACCTTGTAGAGGAGGGTCATGTCCTTCTTCGCGCCGCGAGCGCCGTCGGCGGCGGGGGAGACGTGCGCGACGACGTGCAGGTTCGTGACGTGCGGAAGCTGCTGCGCGAGCGTCGTGAGCTCGTGGAAGTGCGTCGCGAAGAGGCAGAAGGCGTGGATGCTGGACGCGATGTGTCTGCGTTGTTGTGGGCGAGCGCGTTGTCAGTGAGGGTGTGTGGATTAGGGAGGGACGGAGTGCGTACTCGGAGATGGCCCATGCGAGGCCAAAGCCGTCGTACGTCGACGTGCCGCGCCCGAGCTCGTCGATGATGATCAGCGAGTCCTTTGTCGCGCTCTGTGGTTTGCCCGGTGGCGCGTCAGTCAGCTCTGCATGACCGGTGCCACGTGTGGCGCATGACGCACCCGGAGGATGTTCGCGGTCTCTAGCATCTCGGCCATGAACGTCGAGACGCCGCGGAGCTGGCTGTCGCCCGCGCCGACGCGGCAGAGCACCGAATCGAACACGGGAAGGCGCGCCTCGCTGCACGGCACCCAGCAGCCCGTCTGCGCGAGCAGTGCGATGACTCCGACCTGCCGGATGTACGTGCTTTTTCCACCCATGTTCGGACCGGCTGTGGCAGACAAATTGCGTCAGAACACGGTGCCCGGTGCGGCGGGGATGTACTGACTGATGATCTGGAACTCGCTGACGTCTTTGATCATCTCGACGTCGTTCGGGATAAAGCTGATGTCGTCCTGGACCTCGAGGCAAGGGTGCCGCGCATCCTTGAGAACGACGCTGCCTGTGCCTTGGGCCAGTCGTTAGTGCACCCGATTCCCACATGCGAAGCGCTTACCCTTCTCTAGCACCTCAGGTTTGGTGTAGGGCTCGGGTGCGTTCATGGCGACGTGTGCGAAGCTGGCCACGACGTCAACAAATGTATGAAATTCCTCATAGTCGAAGACATACCTGATAACGACGTCCAAATGGGCAATGACGTTATTCCACTGCTCCAGGATTGGCGTGTACGTTGCCGCAATCGCGACGATCTCGCCGACGAGCTTGCTCTGCTTCGCCTTGTACTTGGCGACCGTCTCGCGATACTCCTCAGCGAGCTCGCGGAGCGTCGTCGTCGTGAAGAACACGCCGCTCTTCTGCGTGCCGAGCTCGCTGTACGAGCGGCGGTCCTTCTCGAGCTTCTTCGAGTCGAGCTTCGAGATGCGGAAGCAGTATCCCCACGTCGGCGAGTTCTCGAGGTGCAGCTTCTTGTCGAGGTCAAGGTCGAGGGCGTCGGCCACGCGCCGGTGCTCCGTGTCGAGTTCATCGCGTATGCCCTTCAGTTTCTCCGCGAGCTCCTCGAGGTACGGGTCGTACTCCGGCTTGACGACGAAGTTGTGGTTCTCGAGCTCGTCTAGATCAAGGGTATCCTGAACCATATCGGCGTATTTGGACAGAGAAACTTCAAACTCCTGTAGACTGACATTGGCGTCAAACGGCTCTCGCTGATAGCGGAACTGACCTTGAGTTTCGTGAGATACACCTCTTCAACGAGGGCTCGATATTCGTCTGTCGTGTCAATGCCCTCAATCGTCTTCACTAGCCCTCCAACTGTACCCCGTCGGTTCACAGCATGCCTCGCGGTATAGATCGTGACTGACCTTGAGCACAGCCTGATAAACCCGGACGACATCCTCCAGGGACGCAACGGACTTCTGGAATCGCTTGCAGATTCTGTGCATGTCCGGCAGCAATTTCAGTTGCTCCTCCTGAGCCCAACCTCAGCGTTTTTGAATGCCCATCACCGTGAACTACCGCACCTGGAGCATTCTGCGCGAATTCGGATCCTGGACAAAGACGTCCACCAAGTTCTGCCGCTTCCGGATCTCGTGCAAGTTCACGAGAGGCTGCTTCAGCCAGCTCGCAAGCAGCCTTGAACCCTGGGCGGTCTTGCACTTGTTAAGAAGGCCGAGCAGCGTCGCGTTTTTGTTCGCTCCCTTGGAACAAACACCGACTTAGCTCCTGTATGCGCGTAATTCCAGCCTCAGGACCTACCACATTACCTGGGGCGTCGATGAGGTTCAGGGCACGCAACGCGCTGGCATCGAGGCGCATAAATTGCGTCAGGTCGTGTGTGCGAATGGTGTATGCGCCATGATTGGACGGGTCAGATAGCAGCGAGAGGTAGGTGATAAGGGCCGCTAACGAAGCCGGTGCGGCGGGTAGACTGAGTTGTGCTGTGGGACGCTCACGTTCATCTCGACGATCGTCAGCGACAGGAGCAAGAACGTACGGATAATGGAGGAAGCGTCAACACCGGTGGACGATGATGGAATTGAGCTTGGATTAAGAAGGCGCATAAGGTCGTCTTGGATGTTCCTCGAGTTGAATTCGCCTGAAGAATGATTATAGCGTCCGTTGAGTGTGTACTAGGCGCACTTACTTGGCTTGCGCTCTGTGATGACAACGTTGCAGCGCTCAAGCACGTCCTTCAGCTTCTTGAGGTCGACGTCTCGTTCTGTGGTGCCAGATTGGGTGCCAGTGGGGAGGATTGCTTCTTTTACCGCCAATTGAATGATCAACGTCTAGTACAGCACACATCAGTAACCTAGCTTTCGCTGCTCTGGGAGGACACACCTCAGTGTTAGAGAACAGGTCATTATCGACAAAGTCTGCGACTCCGAGCTCCCGAGTGCTCGTGTCTGCGAAAGCGACGCCGACTTGCTTTGTCTTGGCGTTCGCGGGAGCACCAGGTACTGCTGGAGTTGACGCAACTCGTATAGCCATGACCACGGGGCAGAAGTGATGTCTGTGTTCCCGAAGAGCATCTCTTCTACGTCTTGCAAGTTTCCTGGTGAAGCCTGCATGTCCCGACCGAATGAGCCTTAGTCAGGATGTTGGAAGTCTGGCACGCGCCTCCTTGTCCAACGCAAACTTGGTTGCCCGTTTCCCTTGGCCTGCTTCCGGCGCCCATATCTCGACCTTTAGCTGACGAGCAGTCAAGGCTTCTCTGAGAAACATCTTTGCCGAGTTCTCGCTGAGCGTGACACTTGGCAGGCCATTGCGTCCACCGGGTCCCAGATATTTGATGACAGTATTAGTGTGGTAGACGTGAGTCGCAATATAAAGAGCGTCTGGGCCGTGAACGGAGTAGTATTCGCCGCGATTGAAGAGTCGGATGGTACCCGTCTCGGGAGATTTTGGTGGCAGGGACTTGAAGAAACTGCAGAACCCAGGATGCGAGGAATTGTCTGGAGGGAGATGAGACTCAGAGAAGACGCGCGGAGGTATCATGGCTCACCAATCTCAAAGTCTGCGTCCTTTTCTTTCCCGTACATCAACGCCATGGTTGCCGCAGCCGTCGAACGCGCGAGGACGAACGCGTCGCGTGCAGGCGCGTCGACCAATTGAGCGAGTTCGCTCTCCGCAACTCCGATCAAATTCCCGGGTGCGCAAGTAGAAAAGGTTCCGCGGTTGATGGGAAGACTTGAACCTCTCCTCGAATCCATGTCGACGAATTTCCTGCTTGCTGTCCACGAGCGACTTGACAGTCGTGAACGTACTTTCTCGACTCTCTCATACTCAGACTGCACTCGCCCGTCAGCACCTCTTGTGTACAGACGCAGTGGCTACCCACCATCGCTTCTGAAGTGGCTTCTCGGTGCAAGACCGACTATCGACTCTTCCTTTATTACTTCGATGCCTGACTTCCAGGGCGTAGGAGTTTGTCACGGGAGAGACATGTCATGCGTGCGTCCCGCTGTGATTGTAGTTTGCTTCAACAGTCAATATATTGCTTTCTACCGTATGTCGTGTTGGGAGAGGGCGACGGCCATTCGACGGCGTGCAACCGACGCTTAGGTGCTTTCATGAGCAGTGTGTACACGCCACGAGAGGACAGACCTACGAACGTTGATGCGAGCATGGTGAACTGGTCCAAATGAGTAACGGGTGGTGACACATACATAGTGAGTCTACTCCCCTACGCCATGAATTGACAATTCGTCTTGGAACACCACCGGCGATTACAGACGACCGTAGACATCTCCAAACACCATTGTGCCCTGCTTCAAGAGAGATCACCTCTTCTCCACGTGCACGACTAGATACACATGTCCTTTGTCGCTGTTTGGCAGGTATTTCCGACCGAGCATGCTCATCGCACGCCCCCCTTCGAGCATTTGATCACGCGTGCCGGTGAACTCCCTCCCTGCGAGGCGACAGCGTTCTCGCTTGACGAGGAGGTCGTGTGTACGGTGCGCGCGGCACGCTCGGTTCGCGCGTCTGTGGGCTTTACCCGGTGCATGATTCTCTGGATCCTTGGAGAGGACCACCACCATTCATATACAATGCACCTACCTGCCCACGTTGCGGTTGTCTAATCCTCATATCTCCTTCGCAAGATGCCCACATACTCCTCCGATGACAATTCGTGGCTATCAGGGCTCTCAGTCCCACTTATCTTGGGAGGGATCCTCGTATTCTTCGTTGTGCTTTCTACAGGTAATGCATCGGATACATCATCAGAGTCCTTGTCGAGGAGGGATCGGAAGCGACGGAAAGCCAAACGGAAACAGGTGCGTGCTCCTCCCCGCGACCTATCCAGTCCCTCAACGAGTATCAGGACCCCGGTGGCGACTGGGAACTCATAGCACGCAACATACCCGTCGAGGTCATCGAACACATCATCGACTACGTTGCAGACGAGCCGGGGAGCAAACGCACGCTGAAAGCGTGTGCACTCACCGGCCGCGCTTGGCTCCCACGAACGCGGTGGCATCTGCATCACACGCTCGTGGTTCACCGAGGAGGCCCCGACCCGTACAAGCTACGCTGGTTCCCCGAGGTTGCACGCTGCATCCGCCGCGTCTACGTGCGCGACGGGCTCTGGCACGAGGTCACAAACTCCGTGCTTGTCAAGCTCGGGCACGTCGAGTGCCTCCATCTCAGCAACACGCACCGGCACCCGCGCGACATCACCGCGGAACAGTTTCCGCTCTTCCCCGCTCTGCAAGAATTACGCCTCGAGAACGTCGCATTCCGCACGGGCGACGAGCTGCTTGCCGTCTTGCGCCAGCTGCCCAAGCTCTCGCGGCTCTCGGTGCCGCTCACCTCCGTGAACTACTTCGACTTTGAAAACGCAAGAGAGCGGGCGGCGGCCCCGGCGCGCGTGCAGCTCCCGCTGCAGTTCGTGCACCTCAACGTGCGGCCCGCGCCCGGGCGCGCGGCGCGCGAGATCCTCGCGATGGCCCGGGCATCGCTGACGGAGCTCTCGATCCGGATAGTGAGCCTCTCGGGCCTGCGTCCAGCCTGTAAGCACGAATTTTGTCTCACCCGCCCGCGTCTGCGCAGCGCCACTCAATGTCGGGCATAGTCGAGCTCCTGCGCGCCCTCGACCTCGCGCCGCACACCGCGCTCGAGCGCATGCGCCTCCACTTCTACTGGAGCGACCCGCTCTGGTACTACAGCACGCCGCGCGCCGCACACGACGCCCCGCTCGCCGCAGCGCTCCTCGCCGCCGTGCATGCGCCGGCGTTCCATGCACTCCACCTCCGGATCGTCGTCCCCGGCGGGCACGAGAACCTCCGATGGCTGCGATTTTTCGACATCGGCTTCCTCGATGCGTTCGCGGAGCCCCCAGACGATCGGGGCATGAGTGTAGCCGAGATGGAGCGGGCGACTGCGAGAGCAAAGGGGCTGCGGAGCTTGCACCTCGAACTGAAGTTCGAGTGTGTCTATGAACGGCCGGAATTGGAGAGGATACAAAAGCATGTTGAGCAACAGTTGCCTGCATTGAAGAAACGGAATATCTTGCAGATTGAACTTGTACCGTAGGGATTCTTGTACAGTATCCTCACTAAATTATCGTGTATACTTAACTTGTCGATTCGATGCAGGCGTAGCATAAAGAAATGAACAGGTGTGATCTCCGTATTATACAGACCAGAGCAGATAACATAAGTCGAAGCAATACATGCACTTGATTAAATGCTAGCCTCCAGGGCGTCAGACATCGATGTACCTTACGAACTATCCGAGCCGCGTCAGCCACCCATCTCGCCGAACTGACAGTCTGTGGACTCACCGAAGTGTAGGGCATCTTCGGATCCTCGCCGCGGTATGGCAGGCTGTCGGGGTACTCCTTCACGTTGCCGTTGTACGGCATCGTCTCGCCGCGGTGGTTCATCCAGCCCTCGAGCACGTGCGGATAGTGCGCGAGCTCCTCGGGGTTCGCGAGGTGCTTCGGTGCGTACACGATGTACTGCTGCGCCTTCTTCGCGCTCCGCGGCGACGGCAGCGACGTCCCGTCGGACATGACGAGCAGGTGGTCCCCGCGCCGGTTCCAGTAGCCGTAGCGCACCTGTCGGCGGCCACGCGGCGGAGACTTGGGCGATGGATTCGAGGACGTGTGCGAGTAGTGCGACGAGCGGTGCGGCGAGGCCTGTGCGGATGGCTGGTGTTGGGGCTGGTACGAGGAGGCGTGTGAGACGGGGTGAGCGGCTTGGGACGGGTAGGTCTGGTACGAGTCGCTCGGCGGGCGAGACGAAGACCGCGCCTGCGACTGTGTACGCCGCCTGTGGAGATCTTGACTAGCTTGCCCCGCCGCAGCGGAGGCCGATGCAGAGGATGAGGCGGTGGATAAGTATGAAGAGGGCATGGGTGGGGGAGGCAAGGGGTTCTTCCCCCGTATCGGTGAAGGCACTCGGGACGGGACAACAGGAGGCATGTGTGTCGGAGAAGGCATAGGCGGAATCACAGCGGGCTCGCCAGTGAGCGTAGGATCTATGGTTGGATAGGTGCGGCTGCGAGCTGGAGTGCGTGTGTGGACAGACGGTGACCGCTTCGGGGTCCGCGACGTCTTGGATGGGGCGCGCGATAGAGAAACTGACGGACTCTCCTCTGGAATAGCAGGGATGTTGCTTGCTGGCGATTGCGATGATGTTGCCATGAGTGGAAATGTATGGTTGCGACCAAGTTCGCGCGGACTAGGGCTAGACTTCGACGGAGCTGGCGCACTAGTGACGATAAGAGGGCTCAGCATCTCGTCGGGTTCGTCAGAGAAGCTCCGCAGGAATACACTAGATGAGGCAGAGGTGGGTGGAGTGTCCAAGGACATTGAAGACATCGTGCTAACAATGGAGGGGATGGTTGAGTCCCTTCGGGAACTCTGAGAGGCCTGAGACGACGTAGTAGCACCGGAATCGGCACGACCAGATGGAGACGGCGTAGGAGGGCCATAGATTGGCCCATGAAAATGCGGGCGGGCGAGGGGCTCATCGTCAGTTTCGGTGTCGGTGTCGGTTGAACTATATCGATTCTTCGATGGTGCTCTCTTGTGACGTGGTGGTGACGCCAACGGCGAGGGTCGCATGGCTGCCTCGTCCCTGAAAGCCTCTCGAACGGAAGTTCGAGTTGGCGTGCCTGCACGTGCCGCAGCAGATGCAGAAGAAGACCCAACCGTGTTGTAGTGCTGAGGGGTGCGAATGATACTCGCAGAGAATGTGGGCTTCAGCTGTCGGTGCGAGCTAAACACAGACTCAGCGCCGTCGTCGTCTAGTCGGCTCTGAGATGAAGCTGTTGAGACATGGGTCGGAGTGCGAGGTGGTCTAGGCGAAACAGCCGAAGGTGTCACGGCTGGTGCGGATGCTGTCGAGACGTGAGTCGGAGTACGAGGAGGATTTGGTGTTACCGCCTGTGCCTGCAGCTCCTGCTGGCGCGATTGCTGTTGTTGCTGCTTCTGCTGTTGCTGACGCTGCTGTTGCTGCTGATAGTACTGTGAGAAGCTTGAAACCGCTGCAGGAGCAGAAGACGGCTGCACAGAGCTTTGAGCTAGAGACTCTGCTCGTGCATGTCGGATAGGCTTCGACCCTTCCGCGTCCGACGAAGGGTGTATGGTCTGACTGAGCGAGCGGTGCGTCGAGGTGTGATGATGATGTCGCCGGGCCCGCTCCTGCTGCTCTTGCATCTGCTGAGCGCTCATAATAGCAGATGCAGTGTGTGGCTGCTTGCTGGAGTGGTGATGCTGGCGCGGTTCAGACGAGCTCTGTGAGTCCCGGACGGCACGTCCATTACCGGCATCCAATGGCTTCTCCGTAGGGCGATCGTCTGACTTACTGAGCTCCTTGGGCACCCACAGCCACGGTGTCTGAGGCACTCCATCATCTGCCTTGCGATGTTTACTCGCTTCCCTCTCCTCTTTCTCTTTCTGCATCTGCTCCAATTCCTCTGCCCTATAGTTCCACAGGCATAGTTGAGATGATGCAGTGGTCCTTCAACGAATGATAACGCACGTGTACATGTTCTCAAGGCCGAGCGGGTTCTTACTCAGGCCGGTGGCCCAGTATTCAGCATCGCCAGTGTTGAGCTTACGCTTGTACGGATTGACCGCTGCTGCAGGGATGCCCCAACTAGGATGCGGGGCCCAGAGTGCAGCCTGTGCCGCAGGATTGCCTTGGAACATGGGATTCCACTGCCATTGGCCGCCCATCCAAGCTCGGGGATCGACGCCAGCGGGTTGGGGCGGCGGATTAGGCATCGGTGCGGCAGGAGGCCAGCTGCCGGGCCAGCCAGCGGGTGCGCTGCGCCCGTGCCATGTGTGGTACTGCTGAGGGCCCATCCAGGACATCATCGCACAGTGCAGAGGCAGCGTTCAACGCCGAGCACGAGAAGGAGGTACAACCGTGCTTCAAAGCGCGAGGAGGAAGAGCCGGTCTGTCAGCTCCGTTGGAGATATATCGCGACGAGCTGGCGTGATGCTTACGTAGAGAAATGAGAAGATCGCCCCAGACAGGCTTTATGGGTTGTTATGCGATGGCAACAAGCGTCGGAGCGTGGAGATACATGCAAGGTTCGGTCGAAACGAGGCGTTGCTGGCGAGAACTGTTGGCTTTGCACAGATATAGCAGGACGAGGCGCACAGGCGGGTGTCGCAAGCTGCAGTCGGTCTCGGGTCTCCAGAAATCGCCGTGTGAGGAGTCGGGCTCGAGGCTGGAAGCTGTACGCAGGCTCAGCCTGGCCGGCCACCACATGTACAGCATTCCATCCAATCGGTCCTTTCCGAACGGCCGCCGCAGCCAAGCGCGTCCTCAACTAGGAACAATAGCGGCTGGGAAACCCGCTCAGCCGCGGAACATACCCAGAATTGTCCTAGAAATCCGGCAACGAGGCCTCGCAGGGCCACGAGCGTGGCGTTAGGGGCAGAGTGGTCGAGCGGAAGACATGTTTATTCCACTAGCGCCCGAGAGCGGAGACATGGTACATCGTACAGATACAGCATCCGATAACTTAGCACAATAACTCAAAGCAGGAAGGGCACAAAGGCTTGTCAGAAACAAGAGGGATAATCGGAACAAAAGTACAAAAGTCAGAAAAATCGGAAACCGGAAACGCAGGAAACCCAGAAAACTGGAAACTGGAAACTTTGAACCCTCAGAACCAGTATTCCAGCCCGATTCCGCCATGCTCGTTGTGCATGTGCTCGTACACCTGCCCGCTCTCCTTGAACGTCGACAGGCATACCCAGCAAATGTGCGCCTTGCAGCTCGTGCATGCGATGTGGTTGCATCCCGAGATCCGCTCGATGGGATCTTGCAGCCCGGGCAGTTCTTGACGTCACGCGTGCTCGACCACTGCTGGAAAAGCCGCTTGTCCTCCGCCTCGCGCCGCGCGCACGTCGTGCCGTCGTGGCTCTCGACGTGGCACTTGGCGCAGATGCGCACGAGGCAGGACGGGCACTGCAAGACGGTGTCGGCAGCCGCGGAGCGGTACACCTGCGGGCAGTCGGGTGTCGGGCAGTAGAAGAACTCGTCGGGTCTAGAATGGATATAGGAGAGAAAAGATGCGCGGACGACGTCGAAGAACTGCTCGGGCGCAGGATCTCCTTCGCGATATGTATGGGACGAGGGCCCCACAGCGACCCTCGTCGCCCAGACATGTCACGGGAACACCCGCGTGTCGACTGTCGCGACAGGTAACCCTCGAGACAGCTCTTGCACCATGAGTGTCCGCATGGAAGAGTGACAGGCAGACGACGTCGCCCAGACAGACAGGACAGCTGCGGCCCTTGTGGGCTGGTGTCGGTCGTGCCGTGCCTGGACATGTCGCAAGATCAGCCGCGTCACACGCAGGCGTCGTCGTCGCCGCGAATCTTGAGACTCTGTGTAGGGAAGTCCAGCACGACATTCTCGTGTCCTAGTTCCTGTTGCAACTTCATAAGGTCAGCGCTCAGGAAGAGTCCGATAAGTTTGCCGTGGATAGGGAAGGTGTGGAACATTTGAGTCCGGAGTTCCTGTACCTTCCGCAGGATCGAGGACCGTACCGCATGTCGGGCGGCGGGTGGACCGAAGAGAGAGATGTAACACTTGCGTGGGTCACGATTGATGAGGACGCCATGGTGTGCATGTTGTAGACGTTCGAGGAACTCTATCCCAGATGGAGTAGTAAAGAACGGATCCCATACGTTGTGCCCGTCGGATATTACTCGATCGCCTCGAAGCAGAGCTTCGAAGGACGATTTGATGTGCGTGAGGACTTCAAGCTTCGACGCGGCAATCTTCACGCCGACAGGCGGCGCATCCCTCGAGTTTCCGCGTTTGTCATACCATGAGATAATGGAGTTCTCTGGGCCAGCCCTCACACGACTTCGAAGGGCCACCAAATCGTAGAGAAGAGCTTGGAACACGTCTCGGGGAAGAGTGTAGTTGATCGTACGGGTGTGAGTCGCTGATAGTACTTCGCTGCCTAGAAACTTGAATCTGCGGTTGTTCAAGGCCTTCGCGGCTCTCGCAGCACCTTCCGGGGAGGCGTAATGCGCCCACGCGAGCACGTGCTGTCGCACGAAGGGTGGAGCAAGGACGGTGATCTTGAGGAGCTCGCCGTGCTGTCGCGCTGTACGGAACAAGTCATGAAGAGCATCTTTGAGCACCTTGTAGTTTGGTCGGTCGAGCATGGGGCGTCCGACGGAACAGAAGCGCGCGAGGTCGGATTCCTTGGTATCTGGGGGAAGCCCGGTGACTTTGACGGTGAACCGCGCAACGCTGGGGACGCCTCTGTGCAACACCGCGAAGAGCTCGCAATCTCCCAGTTCGGTTGACATGATTTTCGCGATCGCTTCCCGGCAGCATCTTCCGTGAGATATCCAAGATACGCGACTCGATGAGGAGCAGCAAACTCCAGACGAACGTCACCGTCGTGAACAGAGCCTTTCCCAAGGGCGGTAGATTGTTGGGAGGCAAGCTGGGCGTGGACTGTGGCACCAAAGAGCACTCGATTGTCGAGCGCAGCCACAGCCTTCATTGCCTGGTCATGTGTTGGAAACGTAGCTCTGACCGTCATTGTCGGGCCATCGCATTCTGCCGGTAGGTGCACCTCTGAAACCTCCCCGAACGACCGCAGCGCGTGCAGCAGATCACCAGAGGTCCTCTTCGAAGGTACGCCCTTGATAAAGACAACGCGGGACTCGAAGCCAGTCTTGACATGTTGCACTTGCAACCCAGGTCCGAACACGACATGGACAGCGTCGAGGACATTGATAGACATCGTGGTTGGAGGAGGTCTCGAAGGCCGAGGTTTCACAGGTGCGAATCGCTGCACATTCCGTCAGCTAACTGCATACTGTACGGAGCATTCGATTACGTACATTCTCAATACCTAGCCCAGGTGGAAACAACGGTATTGGCTTCATAGGTTGGACCGTGAAGGCCGGATCCCGGCAAGGGGTCAGCAATGCCGCATCTTGCCGGCTCCTTGAGGTGGAGGCTGCGGCGGGGTCCGGAACGTGCCCAGCAGTTGATTCAACTGTAGTGTGATTCGGGTTAATTGATGACGGGATGTGATGTATTATCTTGTCCTACTTTGGCCTCGATACTCCTGTGATCTGATGGAGGCTTTTGAACAGCGCGTTTCGAACCGTTATCAAGCGAGGACCATGAAGAGGTCGCTGTCAAAGGCTGTCTCCGATGAGCCGAAGACGAGATGTAGATGTAGATCTGAGCTGACCTGTGCTAGCGTTGACACAGGAGGCTTTGATGTAACATGTGCGAACCTGCAATGTTGCCGACTGCAGCGGCCTCTCAAGAAGTCCCAACAGACGGGACGGGTCACCGGACTCGAGGCATCGTCCGTAAGCAGCGGCGATGTCTCCGGTGAAGTAGAGGCCTGATGTACTAGTTAGTCTTATGAATAGAAGAAGTGTGACTCTGGCTTACGCTGGATGAACTCCGTCAAGCGTCTCGTTGTGCAGTGGGACGACTAGCTGGGGTAACGAAGCAGACGTCCTTTGTCGGCCTTGATCTTCATAGGAACGCCGCGCCAGCGGTTGTACATCCTGTTTAGCAGTAGGCTTGCCCCCAGGATGGCGCCTCCAGCAATTTTCGCCAAGCCAACAATCCCCTCTAGGAATCGTTCGCAAACTTCGTCAGAAGCGCCCAGGTACTGTGATGTTCGCCGAATAAGTATTTGAAGACAGCACAGGACAGTCGTAGCACCTTTTTCCATTCAGATACTGGTGGATGAAGTCGTCGGCATTCGCGTCCCCATATGCACTTCATGTTTCTGGTCATGTACATGAAGCATGGAAGCCGAGATTCGTCGTTCTCCAAGCGGGTAACAGCATCTGGAGCTGCGGACTGAGCTGGTGCTGTGCCAATCTCCTGAGCACGACTGCTAGAGGGCAGAAAGGGCTCAGCAGCATCGGTGACCCGGAAGTACTGTTTGTCGATGGACGTAGGGCAGCGCTTGCCTCGCTTACACCGACCTTTCAAGAAATCCCTACAGTGCTCGACTGCGGCTGGTTTTGAATCAGAGGACGATGCGGCAGTTGGTCTCGAGGGTGAGGCTGAGGTTACTATTGGCTCCAAGTCTGACCTGCCACTACTGGATTTCGCTGAGGCATAGACGTTTTGGTCTGAGTTGGAACAACAGATGGGGCTGCACGCTATCGCACGATCAATCCGCCAGTCACATCAATCATTGCACAGATGCTCACCGGTTTCTCTATAACGTGCCGTCTGTGACATCGTCTACCCCAAGGGCAACGGTTGTTTTGGAAGTTTTTGCAAATCTCGTCGCTTTTCTATGAGAAGATAATTGAGCGGCGCTAGACTTCCTTGAAGAAACTATTATACCTGGAGAGGTACATCGCGGGACCCAGGGACCTCTTCCTCGTCATCCGAGGACGAGGAGGATTTCACTGATGCTTCCTCCTCGTCCTCGAATCCGAAACAGCAGCCACCACTGAAGCTGCGTCCGTACCTGATTCCTCTTCATCTTCACCTAACGGGTCTATGGGATGCTCATCCTACATTGTGTGAGCTATTGCAGATCAATGGAAGATAGACGAACTCACGGAAGATATATGCGGGCGAGGGCAATGGTCATTCTTGCAACGACCCTCTGCAAAATTTCGGCATGGGGCCAGATTGCGTGGATGCCACGCGGAGCAACGCGAACGTTTACACTCGCCACGAAGGTACCAGTGACATAGAGGACCTGATGTCTAGAGAAATGGTGGATTATAATTGAGCGTAGTGCATGGTGTACTGCATACGCATACGTACTCGCTTTGGGGGCAAGCTCCTGTTGGGAGGCCCGCAGGTGTCCCAGCGGCGCTTGTGCGGGTTGTACAGCCGGGCCGTGTTCTCCTTCATCACAGAAGCGGTAGGAGGCGAAGCAGGCTCCTTGACGAGTGCGGCGTTCAGGCAAGACAGTATACACGAGTGTGGCGTCAGCTTACTGGGGCTTTGGGCAATTCGGGCTCCGCGTGCGTCCTGCCCCCACGCTTGCGGCGGCGAGGGAGTGCTGCCTGCGGAGTAGACGCGGGGGCAGTGTGCTGCGCCTGGGCCTGCTGGACCTTAACCTTACTGGCAACGACGGGCGGGCCCGTGCTGGCGACGGCTCATCGGACGACTTCGTGGGGTGCTTGCGCACATTTGTTCGAGGCATTCTGGCCAATGTTCATGTGAAGCGAGCGGACACGGGTGGTGGTCGTCAGCAGAGAACGGATGATAGATGTGTGAGCGGTGCCCACGCCTGATGGAATGGTGCTGGAGTCAGCTTTTCTCACCCCCGGAGCCTTGCGCAACCGCACCAGCGAACCTTGCTATGCGCCGATCACCGATCACTGATGGGGTAACACGCGTTTCTTACTTCGTAACAGTCGTCGTCTTACCCCGTTTCTTACGGGTCAATAGCCAATTTTGTAGCCCCATTCTATTACTCTTCTATCTGCTCCTTAGCTTCGTGGCGCGTGGAACCCCCACTGCCGCCGGCCGCGACGTCGATCCCCAGCCTCGTGCTACGCACTTCGTGGGCGGGATTGAGGTTCCATCTCACCCAAGTTCAAGCGCGAATCGACGCCATACGTCATTCACACAAGCAGGTGCTCAACGGCTGCAAGGCAAATTACGTTCGAGAAGGAGCGCTTAGGATACATTAGACCGCGAGGAGTGAAGTGTGAAATGTAAAACGATACGGTCAGCTGAGAGCAGCGCACAGACAGACACCCAGACCATGGAAGCAGACCAGAAGGCGCAGCGCGAGGACACCGGTTCAAGTCGAAGGCAAAAGACTAGGAGGCGCAGCTCTCCGATCTTGCAGCGCATAGTCGGTCAGGGATCCGTGAGAAGCGCCGTTGGCGATGGCGTTCAGCAGAGTCAGGCGCGGCACGGGCGACCAGATAGGCGGAGCGCGAAGGCAGTAGAGCGAAAGTTGGCGCGCGCGGACACGAGTAGACGGGCGTGCCCGCTTCGCTGACGAGAGGCCCCTGAGCGTCGCACGCCTTCGCGATGTCGCCGAGAGACATTGTACGGAAGCATAGAGTCGTCGGTAGCCACTTTCTGAGAGAGAGCACTAGGAGCAGAGTGCCCTTTGGGCGGCGTAAGCAGGGTCCGGCAATAGTCCTCTTGTATGCAGGGCTGAGAACGCACCAGTACTGTGGAGAACCCAATCCGCAAGAGGTACCATGCTACTTGCAGACAAAACCAGCCAGCTCGGAAGGCCGGAAGCTGTAATAAAACATCTAGGTTTGTCCGATTGCCTGTGATCAATTAGATATCTGCCTGTACATGAGGCACGGTCTGTGCCGGCACTTACCGCCGGAAACGGTTTGGAGCAGCCACATTAGACCATACTCAGCCCATCCTCGCACCCAGGGCGCGTCCCAGATGCTGGCATGATAGCGGCTCGTGTTAGTTAGCTCCCCCCTTACGGCGGCAGCGGTCTCGTTGATAGCCGACATTTCGTCACGGGTGCGGTTCGCCAACTCGGCCAAGACTAGTGCGAGGTGTGCGGCCGAGTCGGTGGATTCTTGCTGGACGCGACGTGCGACTGCGGCTTGAGAGGCATAGACGGCGAGCTCTGCCGCCGCTTCGGTGCTTGTTGACAACAGCCGCTCGATCGACTATATGCATCTCAACGTCACCCTCTCCGCAGGGCGTAGGATTATGAACACTCGCCTGCTGCAGAACCCGCACGTCACTACGGAAACTTTGCCATTGGATCACGCTCAGGTCCTGGAATGTTCCCGAAGGTCAGTTATCGGATAGATATTCAGCAGCATGTACGTACAGCTTGTTCTTGCAAAGCTTGATATTGAACAGCCGCTCCTGCGAACATTGCGGAAGCCTCAGCGTTGAGAGCCCGCTGGAATGTTGTCAGGAGTGCGCTCAGGGTTGCGGCGTGCTATTCCACTTGGTGAATAGCGCGAGAAGAGAGTATGAAGGATAGGGTACCTCTTGCGCGGTGAGCTCAAGGTTCAGGCTCATCTGCAGAAGTATTAGCGGTCTCCTGCCCTCGACGCTTTGTCATTTGCCGCGATACCTCTTCACCGGCACGTCGGCCGGCTTGGGCGTGAGACTCTTGCAATTCCGCCAACATGCCCCTGAAAATAGTCGCAGCCTAGGCCGCTGAGCATTGAGAACATCTGGGACACGTGCGTTCTTCGCGTACCTCCGCAGATACACTCTTGACGGACTCGGATAGAGCAATGGTAACCTGTGACAGCTCACGTTCCATGATACCCATGTCGGCCAGCACCGTTTGTGTTCGCTGTCGCACTCGATCAGCCCCTAGATCATCAACTTGGTGGACGACAGACTTGGAGAATATCGTCTACTTGGCTCTGCCTCAATGAGGTGTCCTCTGCCTGAGTTTGCAGTACTTGAAGCAGTGATAAGACTTCGAGCGTAGCATTCCGGTATGTGTCCTTGGCCGTATCTTGCGCGCAACGTTATCAAACCTTTAGCGGTTGGACAAAGCTGCTGGACGTACCGATATCATGCCAGCGTCGGTACGCGTAGCATAGTTGCGCTGCGCATCAAGGTTCAGTCGCATCCCAGGGTGCATCAGAAAGACCAGACTAACGGGCTTCTCGGAGGTATCCGGAGTAGCTGGACCAGTATTGCGCACTCCTGGACAACGCCCTGATCGTCGCGACGGTACCCCACAATCAGCAAGCCGCATATATGCTATCAGAATGGTGCGAACGGACCCGACGCAGGCGTTCAACGAAGCCCTTGGCAGGAATTCAGGCGATTGGCCCTCGACTGTAAACGGGTTGCACTCAAGCGGGGGCGAGTGATTCGCGGTGGCGAGCTCGCAAAGGGTCATCGCAATCGCAGCTAGGGTGGCAATGAGCGCATACAGTGCCGTGAGCGGAGTTGGTTACCTCGAATTCGCTCTCCCTCGTCCACTTCAAGCTCCCCGCAGTGCACACGGAGCGCGCCTGCCACGCGTCGGAAACAGTCTGGCCTGTGCGCGTCATTGTAGCCCTCGAATCGAGCTGAGGTCACAAGCGAGGTCAGGTAGGCATTGACGTAACAATCCCGAGTGTCCTGACCGGCTTTCTCGATGATCGTCGAGGCGTCTGCAGACAGCCTGAAACCTAGCAGAATAGAGGATGAATGAGACGGTCTTCCGAAAACAAGAAAGCCGCCCAACCTGAGGAAGAAGTCTCAATCAAACTGTCTGCAGGGGCGTTCTCTACCGTCTTCGACCAGGAAAAGCCCCGTCCACCGACAGGGTTGCAACACAATGACACTATGAGCCAGACGATGGACTTGTGTGGGAACATCTTGCGGTGCAAACGTCACCTTTTTGCGGTCTTCCGTCACCCTTCCCGTAGTATCTGCTAAAACAAGTACCGAAATAAGGGACTTGCGACTGAAGTCGGTGTGGTCGCAGACCAAAAGCGCGACGCCATCCAGCGCCTGTCCATTCCCCCAGACCACGTGATCGCATAGTCGCCCCGGCCATTATCCGGCCCGACTCCCGAATCAATGCGGAGTGTATTCCCCGTCCCGACTCTTGAGCTCGTCAATGCCTCGGGGCCCCCGAGGCACTGACTCAGTGGCATTGACTAGCAGTGACTGCTTCAATTCGAGAAACGACGCGCAGCGTACGCAAACGTGTACTGCGGAAATTGTATATATATGCGAGAGTTGTCGCTGACGAACTCTAATAAGCTACTTCCCCACGACCCTCTCGTTCATGATGTCGAATCCTGCTGCTCAAGATTCTGCTACCTTGACCCTCCATCACCTGAACGATTCCAGGTCGCAGCGCATCCTATGGCTTCTGGTGAGAAAACTCTTTGTATTCCTATGGTACTAGCCGACGAATGTCTCGGGACCTTTTTCTACTTGTCCAGGAAGAGCTCGAGATGCCATACAAGCTTGTCAAGTACCAGCGCCGCGAAGACAAAAGCACTCCCGACGAGCTCAAAGCCATCAGCCCTTTGGGGACTGCCCCTGTGATCACAGATGGCGATGTCACGCTAGCAGAGAGCGGCGCCATCATTGGTGCGTTTATTTTGTGGCCGTGGAGCAGTCTCGTCTGAGAATGTCGAACATCACACGGAACAGAATACATCTTGGACAAGTACGGCAATGGACGATTCCTGCCTTCAGAGTCTGGGAAAATCCACGACCTGTTTTGTGCGTCCTATTATTCGGTTGCGGTTTCAGGATCGCAACCCTGCGTCTGAAGACCCGTACGTTCCTGATTAAACCTTGCCTTGACAGTCAGACATTACGCCGAGGGCACCGTGATGCCTTTGCTCGTTCAGAAGCTCATTTATGGCCTAGTCCCTCAGAGGTCTCCGTTCATCATCCGGCCGCTTGTGCGGCGTATCTTCTCGACGTTAGACAGCCTGGTAGTCGACCCGCGCCTCCAAATCCAGGCGACATTTGTACGCCGTCCTCTATTCGCGCAGACATGTCCGTGATCTAATACTCACTTCTCACGATTGCGCGGGGTAGATCGAAGAACACCTGTCAAAGTGCGGCGACTGGTTGGCTGGTGGACAAGGACCCACATCCGCTGACTTCATGATGTCGTTCGCCCTGGAAGCGTGGGCGGACAGGTCTCCGGAGATGTTGGGTCCCAAGATCAGAGAATACGTTAAGCGAATTCATGCCCGGTACGTTCCCTTGGTCCAGACCTTCTTTATGCTCTCTGATGGGATTTTTGGCTACTGCGCAGTCCAGCCTATCAGCATGTAAGTCGTACTCCTCGTGTACGCTACTTGTCCCGGTGACTGACCACTCCCTTGACATCAGGCACTTGCGAAAGGAGGCGAGTACAAATACGCGAAGCCCGCTCTGTGATCGACTTCAGGAGATTGCGCGCACTCCTCACACGTTGGAATGTAGTCGCCCAGTCAAATACCCCGCATCCTCTGCAGTCTGTGACTTTCTTGATCGGATGTGACAAAGGCGGATTCCCTTTGACTTACTGCAAACGGAATAGCAGCATACAGCCCTGGATGGTAGCAGCGAATTCTGATGAGTGTTCCTGTCCTATGCGTGCGCTCCCACGTCGCCATTCAGAACGCCGCTTATTTCTTGCTTCTTGGACCTGAAGATATGTGCCCAAGCAACGTGTTTCCAGGGTCTACGTAAGTATCTCGTGCGTTACATTGTCCTGGATAATATGCCAGGGCCGTCAGATTATCTACATGGAAGCGGAATAATACATAATGGCGTATTACAACTCAATCGGAGAGTTACGATAGGGTACAATCACTAGGGATACACTGGTCGGGAAGCGAACGAAGATGCGTGTCCTCGGGATGAAGCAATGCAAACGAAAGAAATTAAGCAATACATGCATGGAATGTGGCCTGTGGTTTCAAGAAGAAAGAAGGTTCAGGCGGCTTTGAAGAATGCAGCGTCAACAAAAACGGCGCACGAAGCCGGTCTAAGACGGAATAGGTAGAATCTAAGATACTCACAGGGCCAGAAAATTTTTGACGGATCTAACGGCGGTCATCGACACGGATTTTCTTGGAGGCAGGGCCTCCTTGGGCAAGCTTCGCTTCCCACCGTGCGGGACCTTCACCTTCGACCCACTCACCAGTGGTTGGGTCCCGCTCGAAGTCGCCATCGCGATAGCCGTACCGCTCCTGGAGGAGCTTGAGGAGCGGGTTCCTGAGAGCGGGATCCATGCGGACGTTCTCGCCGGGATGGTAGCTGCCGACGCCGTGGCGCGAAAGGCTCTCCTCGAAGAGCGCCTCCTCGTACGTGCAGCCGCAGTTGAGCGTGCCCGGCGGCGCCATGCGCGGAGGGTGCGCACGCCGTTCACGCCGCGAGTCGTGCCAGGCGCACAGCGCGTTGCCCGCGCGGTTCAGCGAGCAGAACAGCTTGATGCGCGCCTCCGTACGTGCGCGCCAGCCCTCGTCCGCAGGCGACGCGAGCGGCGTCGGGAGCCCGCTCGGTGTGCCGCCGTACGACACGCGCTGGAGCTCCTTCTCGAGGTGTTCGGCCTTGCTGCGTGCGGCGTGGTACTTGTGCTCGAGCTCGGAGACGCGCGACCGCAGCGCGCGCACCTCGTCCTCGAGGCGGTCCTGCGAACCGCGCGAAGAGCGGGCCATCGCGATGCTCGGGGCCGTGATGGACGCGGGCGACACGTTCATCGCCATTCCAGTCGGTGAGGTAGAGATCGGCGATGGCAAGATCGGTGGGGGCTGCATGACGGGCGCGCGCGACTGGTGATAGGAGTACTGATCCGGGTAGGATGAGGGCATGGCATGCGTCGGGCTTCCAGATCCTGAGTATGAGGAATTATATTGTTGATATGATAGGAGCGCGTTGGGTGGGCTGTCTGAATGAAGGGGGGTGTTTGGGGTAGCGAGGTAAGGAGCGAAAGAGTCTTCCGCGGGTGGCGCGACGATATAGCTTCCGGACAATCCAGAGGTTGGGGAAGGCGTCCACGCCATGCCAGACGGAGAAGCATTAGAAGGAGAATGTGTCGATAGGCCGAGGTCTCCCATGGCCCCAGAAAGGCTCGATGTGCCGACCGGATTCAGATGTCTAGCACCTGGACTACGGTACTGGTCGTGCTGCAGGAGATGAGTGGCAGGCGTGCGGCGACAGAATACGAGTACTTACCGACTGCGAGTAGCTTTCGGGGTTATAGAAGTGCTGCTGATCTCCGCTACCGCCTCTACGGCTGGATCCGGAGGTCTGTACTCCACCAGAGAATCCTCGGTGGCTCTGTTCGTCTTTGAGAGAGGCAGACGACCAATTCCCGTAAGGATGCGTCATGATTGACAACTCGCCACGAGTAGAACTCTGCGAATGCTTTCTCTTGTAGCGCGTAGAAGACGAGGTGGAATATCTGGCGGCGCGAGAAGACGACCGAGAAGAGGGAGGAGAGTGCAGCAGACTGTGTCCGGTATCGAGAGAGACTGGCTCGACCTTGACAGTGGTGGAGCTGGGCGAGAGTCCGTCACAGCTGTTATAAGAGTCAGAGACGTCCATGGCGGTGCAGACCATAGGTCACGGTGGTTGTGCTGGTCAAGAACACGAGTGGAAATCGTGTGTTGGCTGCCTTAACGATGCGGATGTTGAGCAACAGGCAGGCTGATCAAGGGTCGTGAGGGACGGTATCATGTTCTCCACTGATCCAGCGGGCGTAGATATAGCACAGGTCGCCCATGTGAAGGATCAAATCCTCTAAGCGACCAGGCTTTCTGCGAGCTTGCGATGAATGTTCGGGGCTTGAGGGGCGACCAGACCCCAAGAACTTGGACGACGACTTGCCCTTCCCTTGGTTGCGATAGGTCTTTCTGATGCGCTTGGGGCGTTGCAAAGACCCCGGTGCCGTAAAGGAGCGGGTGGCATTCTGACAGACTAACAAGGAAGCGTGAGAGCACCTGCCAATTGAACGGTGGCCCTTAAGACGGATCGCCCAGCGAATCTCATGGGCCAGGTTTCATGAGCACTCACCCGGGGGAAGATGAGCAAAGCGCAGCCCTCGCAGCTATCCGGTGTCACCTCGGACAACGGTGGCGGTTTTCATTTGATGATCTCGACGTCGGCAGACTCAGGACGATCACAGGCACTCCCTTTTGCGACAAGCCCTGATTGCGACTTGTTCACGTGCGGACTCGACATAGGCGTCGCAGGACGCGACACCAGCCCTGGCCCCATCGGCCGTCGTGTGGCGCTGCGCGAACGCTACTGCCGTCGGCGGAGCTGCCGCCATCACCACACCGGCCTCGAACGTCTCCCCACCGCACTGCACGAGTTGGAATCATGATCAACCGGTTCTCACCGAGAGAGCGATACGCCAGCGGAGGCTTGATATCAAGGCGCATAGCCGGACTTGATTCCGTCATCGCGCGCGGGCCCTGCTTACGGCCATCAGATTGTCCGAGACGCGAGTGCACTGCACGGCTACGACTGCCATGCAAGTCTTGGGTAGTATGACGGTCGACGAGAGACTGAGGAACGTACCGCGTTAAATCGTGATCGTGCCACAACCAACCTGTAGCGAGCTGATCATAGTCACGGAACCGCTCTTGGAACCGCATATTATCTGCCTTTACCACGACCTGCTCTGCTACATAGCATACGGGGCGCGCATCGGATGATGAGTTGATACAGGGTACACCCATGGATCATTACAGCCCCACACAAACATGAGTACGGCATGACTCAAGAGGGTACAAGGGTATACACGTTGTCTCAGGGCAAGCAAAACGTGAAGCTTGCGCCAAGTCAGGACCCAGGACATAGTGCAATAGGGGTATATCGTACCGGACAACGATGTCCCTTGACAGATCCTGCTCGGCGGACAGCGCAGGACTACGGACTGAAGTCATACCAACCCAGTAAGAGCAACGATCGTTGACGCGTGCACAACGTAGGACGCACCTGTGGGATAGACGACATGGGAACAGGATACACATGCGTACATCAAAACCAACGCACAGCTTCTTGCGGAGCCGCTATGCAGAGATTCATCCTGGGAGTGATGTGCATCTTTGGCCGTAGGGCACACGGCCGTTCAGTTGCTCTGGGCATCGCAAGGGCAAGCATATCATGACTGGCGGCACGGTCCGAGGCGACCTCCCTCGCTACCCTGACGGCGTTCTCGACCACAATCGCCTAGCAAACCTAATCGGGATTGTCGAGACGACAACGTAGGTTGAGGACAACGAGGCAGATCTTGAGGCGGGGAAAGGTTGACTGGCGCAACGACAGATCACTGCTTGTCAGTCCGCAAAGTTACGAGCACAGACACTCGCCTTCGTCCGAAGAAGATCCTGGTGACGGACCTAATCATCTCTGAGTCATATCGAGCCAGACTTTCAGCCGGAGGCCACGAAGCCGCACAGTGTAGCAGACGTGGGGAATTGATGTAGGCAACATGTAGTGCATATGCTCTTCAGAGTATCGTTATCGGTACGCCTATATGTCTATCAAGGGGTGCTATGCGTCCGTCGGGTCGTCTTGTGGGTACCTATGCACGTCTCTCCACGGCTTTCCCTTCGGCAACTGCTGGCTATGAGAACGCCAGTGAGACCGGCGGTCGCTGCATCCGCAAGCCGTCGAGACACGAGGGTAAGTGTACTCACCTGGCTTCTGGAGGAAGCTTTACCTCTCCCGTGGTCACATCTGTGTCAACATATCGTGTAATCTCGACAGCAGGACGCCCCGGGCATCTACCACGACAAGACACGTTATAGGGTCCCACACCGCTGGATTACGTGCGAGTGACTTACATCCTGAACACGCGGGGGATGGGCCAGCAGTGGAACTGGAAGTTGCCTGAAGCGTCCTCCTCTCTCTCACAGGAATATTGGACGAGCTCAGCGATTCGACATTTCGTCCTCTGGGGCGTGGGGGTCGCGCTCGAAGCAGACATCTCGAACAGGCGCCCGCTTAGATCTTGCTGCTTATTTTGGGCCCACGTGGGGCGCATCGCGAATGCTTGAAAAGCCGTACGACTTTTCGCTCCCTTTCCCCATCTCTGCTCTGCACCATCACCCCTCTCCTCCACAAAGCAGTCAACATGGTCTACAAGGTCGCCGGTAAGTCCTCGTCCCCCGCGCTTTCCTTGCATTCGGCTCACTCGCAATTTATCAGACATCTCTCTCGCTGCGTTCGGTCGCAAGGAGATTGAGATTGCTGAGGTACAGCTGGCATCGATCGAGACATGGCAACAGTGCTGACGAGTCCCGCCCCTACAGCATGAGATGCCCGGACTCATGTACATGCGCCGCAAGGTGCGCTATATCCAGATTGTATCCTTTTTCGGGATATTGACCCTGCAATCATCTAGTACGGCGAGTCCAAGCCTCTCAAGGGCGCGCGCATCGCTGGATGCCTCCACATGTAAGCCTCCTCGTCCATGAAATCTGCAACTCGTGCTTAGTGCGTGGACAGGACCATCCAGACTGCCGTCCTTATCGAGACCCTGACTGCCCTGGGTGCTGAGGTTACCTGGTCTTCCTGCGTACGTGTCTCCCCACATCATTCTCATCTCAGGCATGGGGAACTGAGCGCTTTGGGGCACACAGAACATCTTCTCCACCCAGGACCACGCCGCGGCAGCGTATGTGAACTAAACCGAATAGCGTGGGAACGTGTCGCTGACTGCTTGTTTGCAGTATCGCTGCTACCGGTGTCCCCGTCTTCGCCTGGAAGGGCGAGACCGAGGAGGAGTACCAGTGGTGCATTGAGCAGACTCTGGCTGCCTTCCCCGACGGCAAGCCCCTCAACATGATCCTCGACGACGGTGGCGATCTCACCACCCTCGTTCACGAGAAGTACCCCCAGTACTTGGCCGGTCAGTCCGGTATCTCCTGTATGTGTGATTTCTTGGCTCACACGTGTAATCAGATATCCGCGGTCTTTCGGAGGAGACCACCACCGGTGTCCACCACCTCTACAAGATGTTCCGCGATGGCAAGCTCAAGGTCCCCGCCATCAACGTCAACGACTCCGTCACCAAGTCCAAGTTCGACAACTACTACGGCTGCCGCGAGTCGCTGGTCGACGGTATCAAGCGTGCCACTGATGTCATGCTTGCTGGCAAGGTCGCTGTTGTCGCCGGTTTCGGTGATGTCGGCAAGGGCGTAAGTAACCCCTGCGTCAATCGCAAGCTTCCAATTTACTGACAACTGTACAGTGCGCTGAGTCCCTGAGGTCGTACGGTGCACGTGTTATCGTCACTGAGATCGACCCCATCAACGCTCTCCAGGCCGCGATGGCCGGTTACGAGGTCACCACCATGGAGGAGGCTGCTCCCCGCGGCAACGTCTTCGTCACCACCACCGGTAACCGTGACATCATCACCGCGAAGCACTTCGAGGTCATGCCCGAGGACGCCATCGTCTCGAACATTGGTCACTTCGATGTCGAGATCGACGTTGCCTGGCTGAAGGCGAATGCCAAGCAGGTCGTCAACGTCAAGCCCCAGGTTGACCGCTTCACCATGCCCAACGGCCGTCACATTATCCTCCTTGCTGAGGGCCGTCTCGTCAACCTTGGCTGTGCCACTGGCCACCCCTCGTTCGTCATGTCCTGCTCGTTCGCGAACCAGGTCCTCGCCCAGATCGCCCTCTGGACCAACCCCGGCCAGTTCCCCCTCGGCGTCCACATGCTCCCCAAGGAGCTCGACGAGGAGGTCGCCCGCGCCCACCTTGAGCAGCTCAACGTCAAGCTCACGACGCTCAGCAAGGAGCAGGCCGAGTACCTCGACCTCCCCGTCAACGGTCCGTACAAGCCCTCGCACTACCGCTACTAAGCGGCGGACGCTCGATCATCGTGTGCGCAACGTACGGAGGCGGCCTCAACGAGCCCTTTCACCGATGACTGATGGGCGGGATCTTAACATCCCCTTCTCTGGGAAGACAGGATCTCAACGTTCCTGTGTGCATGGTCAGGTCCGGGCGGCGGCGACGTGTCTGTGACCGTCGCCGCGGAGGTGGTCGCGAGTGGTAGACAGGGCCTCAACGTGCCCAGGTGTAGCCGTACTATTGTAGATGGTGTACAATGATATAGACTGGATTCTCACTAACCTCTGTTATGAACTCGAGTCTTCGCAGTTTGATGGGCGAAGTGCCTAGCGCTCGCGATGAGCGCGATGAGCGCGTCGAGCTGGACAACCTCGGACCTCGATGTCTTGCTCGATGTTGCCTTGATCCTATCGATCTGCGTCGTCACCTCCCCTCGAATGCACGTTCCGAGGCCCGCCAAAACTCAGCGAAAATCATGGCAGCACGAGCCGCGTCTGCTTCCGCGACTTGACCCTTGCCAAGCACCCATCCGCATATAACCACGCCTCGGCACGATGGCCCAGGAAGTCTCGCCGCTCGGCCCCGTCGACCCTGCGTCCGTGCAGGACGAGGGCCAGGAGAAGGCCGCACCGTGGATCGTGCGCAAGCTCGTTGGGGTGCGTCCGTCCGTCCCTGCGCGCGCGATTATTGGTACTGACTGCGGCGTCGCCGGCACAGTCGATGACCGGACGGATCGTGATGTCGTCCTGGGAGACCCTGCGGGCCTCTGGCACGAGTGTCGTCTGCCTGTCGCCGGTGCGTGCGCCCTGCCTCGCCGCGGTGCACTCCATGCTGACATGTGCGTCCGCAGTGGGGCGACTCGTCGCCGCTGCTGTTGCCCTGCGTCCGCTTCCGCGACCTCGTTGTACACAGCATCATCGCCGCCACGGTGCGTGCGCCTCTCGTTCTGCTGTGTGGTTAGGGCGCTGACGCGCCGCGACAGGGCGGCATGGCGGCCGTCGCGGCGCCCGTGATGGGCCCCGTGTCGGACGCAATCGTGAGCACGGTTGGGGACAGCATCCTCGTCGAGATCGGGCTGCACACCGGCTTCGAGCTGACGACGAAGCTCGCGAACGACCTCGTGATTGACAAGAGCATCGACCACATCATCCCCATCCACTCTGACCGCCTCCAGACGACCGGAATTAAAGAGCTGCTCATCACGCTCAAGTACAAACACACTGTCGAGGATGCGGCGCTCGGTTTCTATCGTGGAAGCCTGCACAAGTGGGTCGCGGTGGCTGTTATGTGGAATGCTGTCCTGATTATGCATCTTCGATAGGGACAGCTCGCTCTTTTCCAGCGTGATGGACTATTTGTCCACGGAGAAAGGCTGGTTCTCGCCGTACTTGTTCGCAAGTGGCGTAGGCCCATCATACCCCGGACAATGAAGCCCGACGTGGTGTTTTGTCATGGACCTTTTCTTCCAGGTATGACAATGCGCTTCGAGCTCATGGGGTTGATCCTGACGGTGTGCAGGTGACTATCAGGTCGGACAGACCTTGCTGGCCGAGTCTGCCCTTGTGATTAGCTTGGCCCCCTCCCCACCGACCTCACCTCCAGCGACACCCGAGCCGTCCCACTCCTCGCTCTCGATCCCCAATTTGAAAGACCTGAGTCTCGCAAACATGTTCTCCCGCTCGCGAACGCCGTCACCTGAACCCTCTCTCACGCCACTGCCCCCACCGCCAAAGCCCCGCCGGATGGTGATCCTCGTCGTCGGCTTGAAGCCGCACCGCGCCGGGCTCTGGACGAGCAGCCAACGCCCGTCCGAGAGCGTGATGTACTACCAGCTCCTGAACGGTTGCCCGGCCATCGTCGTGCCTGTCAAGCTCGGAGCGCCGCTGCTGGCGTGGGACACGCTCACGCTGGATCACCTTTGGAAAGTCGCGCTTCCGAAGGAGGGCGAGATCCTCGACGGCACGGCAGGCTTCGGCGGCATTGTCAAGACCATCTTTGAGTACCTGGACCTCTGCGTTGACTGGACCGTGTCGTGTTGTCCACGCAGCAGGGCGGCGCGGATGCGTCTGTCGCCGAGGGCGATGCGCAGGCCGACGCAGAGACTAAGAAGAAGGTCTTGCGAGATGCGCTTTCGCTGCTGGTGGCCGGAGCGGTGAGGAGCGAAGAAAGCGAGGAGGTCAAGAAGAAGGTCGACAAGGACCGGAGTGGGATCGCAATGTGGAGAATACCATAGGCTTTGTCGCTTGGTAGACAGAGGATGGACAAAGTGTGCCGCAAAGCGTGCTCGCCCCGACCGTCACTCGCATGTGACCGTGACTGACCGCGATTCCGGCCGGCGAGCGGCCGGCGATGTGGGCTTGGAATGGGAGAAGATGCCGGTGCCGGCGGGACGGGACCGAGATTGCTTTCACGCGTCTGAATCGACTTGTCAGAAACATTTGTATCTCTTCCGGCCACCGCTTGGCCTCCTCCACCGCCTCCGCCTCTGCCTTCGCCCTCAAGGCCGTTTCCACCAAGTCTCTCGGAATTCAAAGCGCAGCTGGCGGCGAATAAAGTCCCACACGCCCTTGTCTTTCCCCACCCACCTTCTCTCGTCGCCCCATCCTATCTATACCGTCGACCAAATCGATTACGTCTGCCTGTCCTCTCCCAGCTCCTCTGTCTGCGCCTGTAGTCCTCTGTACCTACCGTTTGCCCGGCCTTGCATGCATAGATTTGCTCGCCGCTCATGATGGTGTCGAACGTGCAAAACAGTGCGCAATCCCCACCCCTCTCCTACGCTGACAGGGTCAAGAAGTCTCAGCGGGCAAACGCCGCCCCCTCGACCTCGGGACAGCGTCCACATACTCGCGCTCAACCTTCTGTGACACCGAACGCCCCCAAGGCGACCAGACAGCCAGTTGCTGAGCCTCCTGCGCTGCAGCAGCCGCAAGGGGCCCCTCTCGCACCAGCCGACCGTCAGCCTTCCTCTCCTGATACCCCACGAAAAGCAACAGAGCAGCCGCCTGTCAATGGGCAAGCAGGTTCGAGCAGCACCGAACCTGTGGCGGGGCCATCGTCTGCTACTGTGAAGAGAGCAGCTGCCCCGCCTGCGGTCAATGTATGGAGTTTACGTAAAGAACAGATGGCTCGTGCGCACTCTCAGCAGACAGTCAAGAGCTCGGATCCGCCGTCGCAGGCCCCTGTATCCAGCGGGAATCACGCCAGTCTTTCCCCTCCCCTCCCCACAGCCCCGAGCTCTTCGGCGGCGGCGAGATCGGTCCAAAAGGAGCCCGAGGCCTCCGGCAGCACAGCGCCCCCGAAGCCCGTTGCTGCTGAGGCAGTTATACACAATGAAGAGGACGATGATCCTTGGGTGGTACGACCGAATCGGGCACCTGCTGCAGTTCCACTGCCTCGGTTGTTGGACTCGGTCTCTTGGCCAGAAGTAGGGAAGATACCTGTTTCGGGTACAAATGAGCCAGGAGGTAGTAGTGCCACGGAGAAGGAGGAGAAGCAGAAACGTGAGGCACAAGGAAATGGACAGAGGCGAGGTGAGTATCATGTCTTGTGCAGTCTGTATGCCCCCTTTCGCGGAATGGATATTCCTGGTGGTTTTGTATCAGCTCTCTCTGCGAAACATTCTGAAGTCAACTTCTGAGCTCATGTCAATTCAGCAGGTGAAAAGCCAAAGTGGGTTCCTATTCCCGCAGAGGAGCTGCGTGCTGCAGCAGACGCCCAACGGACCACGCAATCTTCGGCAAATAGCCGTTCGCAGTCGCAGCAGCGTACGCAAGGTTCCTCCCCCGGAAGTGCAGGTCGATCTACGCAGGGGTCACAAGAGCGAAGTAAAGCTTCAGCGGGAGAAGCCAGGGTGCATTCAGCTCTGCCTCGCATTCGGCGGCCCACAGTCGTTCAGGTAGCGTGCAGTCGAGCCCGAAAAATCCCTCTACCAGACTCCGGAGGATACCCGACGATGGCTCGCAAAGCAGGCGCTCTTCGCGAGCAAATTCGCCTCGACCATATTCAGGTCACCACGTCCTCCCCATGGTACCAGCTCCGGACGCATCCCAGATGGAGATGCCTCAGCCCGTGTCAGTCAATGGTACTGCATACTACCCGCCAGTGCCGCACGTACCAAGCCCCTTTGGTGTCTCTACACCGCCATACCCTCCTCCAGGATCCATACCACCTGTCTATAACCCAGTCTATGCCCCTTATGCTCCGTATCCGGCATATCCTCCTCCAGCCGGACAGCCATACATGTACTGGGGCATGCCCCATGACCCCCGCCATCCATACCCTGTGTCATCTCAGTCTCAATCCCCGCCACCCACCCCTCCTCGCTTTCGAGATCCCAGGATGCTACCCCGCTCACGTCGGTGGGTCCCTCGCCTGGCGAGGAACGCCCCGAACACACTACCGCTGCAGTGCGGGCGCTAAGGACGCATCGAAAGAGGCGCAGAAGCCGTCGCGGAGGCAGAGACTGCTGAGCTTCGGCAGCATAAGGGCAGACGGAGCGATCATGGGCGAGGGCGATGAGATCGAGGGGACTCCAAGCAACGCAGCCGAGTCCGGGACGCTTGGTCTCAGCTTGGAGTCGCTTAGCATCAGCAACGGCGCTGATGTTACGCCGAGGACGACAGAGCACACTGTGCAGGAGGCGGTTGTGAGCGTGGAGGTGGCGAAGGCAGAGCCAGGAGCGTCGATACGGCATCAGCAAGCCGCAGGGTCAGCTCCTTTTGTAGGAACGTCAACCGCCGTGAAGCCAGCAGGCACTGCACCAGGCATTATCAACGGAGATGAGCAAAGCATCTCCGATCCAGCTGCTTCTTCCCGGCCTCCCATTGAGTTTGGCACCACCGGCCAGGGGATCGTCGCAGAAGAGCTGAGTGAATCGCAAGCTGCTATCCCGGTGCAGCCAGTCCCGGAAGTCGCTGGTCCGTCCTCGGACCTCACGCCTGAGGGGATTCCCCTGCGGGTACGGCTCTCACCCCTGGGTGCCGTCGTCAACGCCGAAGGCCTCCCGCCGACTCCTGTCCCTGCATCTGCAGGCGGCGCGTTGTACGCGAACAACAGTCCTGTGAACACGCTGGCAGAGGGCGCTCGGGACGACGAGCTTCGTGTGCGCGACTATGGTTTCGGCTTCGGGAGGGGCCGCTACGACTCGTCGTACCCCGCCCGCGACGATCGTACACCCAAAGACAGGCCGTATTACGGCGGCAGGTCCGCACCGCGCCCGTACGAGGAGGGTGGCTACCGACGCGGCTTCGGTGGGCGGCGTGGGCGGGGCTCGTCGCGCGGGTATGGCCGTGGGGGTCGCGGAGGAGGCCGCGACTATGGTGGCGGAAGGGGTTCGTACCCACGGTACCCGCCGCGCGAGGTGGAGTATGAGGCGGAGGACCCCATGGCGTATGGGGTGCCGCCAGTGGATCCTGCTATGTACTATGGTCCTCCGGTTGCCCCTGCTGGCTATGTGCCGCCGACCTTCGACATGTATGCGCCGTACGGCCCAGCATACCCACTCCCGCCTGTACCTGCCGTCACGCCTACCGCGCCGGTGCCGACGCCAGTCACGAAGCTGTCGTTTCCGCTCGACCCGACGAGATACTACCTCCTCGGCCAGCTGGAGTACTACTTGAGCGAGGACAACATGGCACAGGACTACTATCTCCGGAAGCACGTGAGTAGCTTGCCACACCTGTACGACTCATGTGTTGACTTTGTGGTCATTATAGATGGATGCTTGCGGATGGATATCTGTCATGCTTCTTGCCTCCTTCCCGCGCGTCAAGTCTTGACGTACGACTTACAGCTTGTCAAGGACGTGCTTACCCTCTCGTCGCTGGTCGAGGTTCGAAGCGAATGGGTCCGACCGTACAAGTGGGGCCAGTATGTGCTGCCGGGCGCTGCGGCTAGTGTCGTTGACGCAGGCGGGAGCGCGTCCGGTTACACCTCTCCTCGCAGGTCGACGTTGAGCAGCTCGTGCTGCAGCACCCGCCGAGGCCTGCCCTGGGCGACGGCGACGGCCCGCTAGCCGCGCAAGTACACGTGCAGCTCCAGACGACCGACAATGGCCAGGAGAACGCCATCGATGAAGTCCACGAGTACGAGGACGACGAAGATGAGGATGAAGACGATGTCGTCTTTGTCCTCGGAAAAGATGCTGGTCGCGCATGGACGCCTGAGCGGAAGGCCGACTCAACGGCGTGATGCCTTCCGATCGACATGTATACACGCCAACGTTCACGCCTCCACCGCGACTCGACTCCGCCAAGGACATTCACTGGCTTCCCAACTTTGTTCAAGAACCGCATGACCATCGGGTCTTCATGCTCCTCTGTCATTCACATTCTTTATCTCTCATCACCACATCCTCTCGTTTCTCCCGATTCGCAACCTCATGACCATACTGCATTGCACGGCCGATGCCCGCCAGCTATTCTATTCTATTCGTTTCTCGACTCCTCTTGGGCTTTTCTTGTTACGAATCTACACGCACTAAATTAATGTTGTCCCTGTCTGCTGTGTGCATGATAGTGTAATTCTGCCTCCCTTGCTATGAAAGTCGAAGTGTTGCAGCCCCTGTACAATGCGTGAATGGCTTCAGTGCTTCCATTACGAACAGAACTAACGAGGCTTCGAGGATGAGGGACGTCGGTAATAACCCTAACCTTAGCGCGACTCGCCCAGCCGGACAATCCCGAATTGGCGGACAGCAGCTCGCGCGCGTTGGACGAACCTCACAAGCTCATCCGCCATGTCTTAGTGCGTGCCCCACTCACATACCTCGCTGCGTCCAACATTGACCGTCCTTCTCTGCAGCGTTATTGCTGGCCGTGTTGTCAAGAACGAGTACCTCGCCCTGGGCACCCTCGGCCTGACCGGTCTGCTCGCCTCGATGGCGATGGGCGGCGGCAAGAAGGAGAAGGCTGCGCCCACGAACGGCAAGCAGACCCTCGAGCAGATCAAGGACTCCGTCAAGATCGACGCAAGCTCGAGGTGCGTGGCCCGTCTCTTTCCCGTGTAGCTGTTTTGCTGACGAGCGCTATGTCGTGCGTTTTGCAGCGAGGAGGAGCAGTTGTACGTGCCCTGCAGATCTTGCGCCTTTAAAGGCTCAATGATGACTGACCAGGATAAACAGCATCAAGAACTTCATTGCGGAGGCGGAGAAGGAGTCAAAACACTAGACAAAAATCGTGTACCCTCCATCGTGTTAGATGCCCCCGCAATCGCTCGATATCCCTGCTTGCATGCGTGTTCGAATGCAACCCCATGTCTGGAGATGCGTGCACTGCCAGGTCCTGCTCACAGGCGGCCATGTTTTTACACGAAATATCTCTGCGATTTCATGTGCACTCGTTCGCTTGGAGTCGAGACCTGCCAGATTCGGTTGCCATCACTTTTGAATCCAGCCCGGTCTCATGAGTTTGAACCCGGTTGTATGCTCTCCGTCTCTCTCTCCCTACCGACGACGACGTCTGCTGTCTGAAGGACGCTATTGTCCTCGCTACTCCGTTTGTTGCTGCTAATAGGCTCGTGCACTACCTTACACGGTCATTACTTCTGTCACTCTGCTTGAGGCCATGAGCGCTGCTACATCAGCAACTCAGAGGTCGCCTGCCGTTTCTTCGCCCACTGCTGGTCCACGACCACTGCAACTACTTGAGAGCAACCTCTCGCCGACGTCTTCTCCTGTCCTCTCACCACGAACTGCCTCGTCACTAGGCCTCTCTACCCCGCCTCCGACTGATCGCAGCTTCAAGTCGCCAAATCCGCGGAGACAGTCATCCATCTCGTATTTCACTAGCGACCATGTCGACTTGCGCTCGCCCAGCATCTCATCAAGACCGGGAGTCTCGCCCAGGAGAACCAACTCTATGGGCATATGGGCGGTAGAGGGTCGTGCGAAGGGTGACAGACGAAGTCTGGGGTCTCTAATGAAGGATGCCTCGACTCCTGCCTCCCCTGGCCCTTCAGTGGACTATGGTCCGCTTACCTTGACTGAGAAGTGTGTATATGCTGTCAAATGTCTTGTGATATCTACTCACACGATGTTATGAAGGCACGCGGACCTTCTCCAGTTCATCGCACAAAAGGAGTCGAAGTGCCTCGAGCTCCGCTCGCAACTGGCCGCGCACGAAGCCGAACTTGCAGAGCTGAAGCGCAAGTGGGAGCGCATCGTCAGCCGCGGCATGGACCGCGCATACTCGACACCGCTCACACCGAGCCGCGCACCGAACACGAGCGGCGCTACGCCGTCGTTTCCGGGCTCCTCTATCCTCCCCACAGCGAGTATCGCTATCAAGGAAGGCGTGCGCCTTCTTGCTGCAGGTCTTGACCTCTCTGCGACGGAGCCTTCGTCCCCTCCTTCGATGTTCTCTCCGCCTGCTGTGCCAATATCTGGCCTCGCAACTGTTTCGCGTGCGACTCTGGCTTCGACGGCGGCGCTGAAGAAGTCGGCTGCGAGCAAGCACGCTGCAACGCCAAGCACCAGCTCAGCGTCGACTGCTACGACGTCGGCGGCGTCGACACCTAGTCAGCGGTTATCGCAGTCCTCGGCGTCGTCTTTGTTGTCTTCGCTCTCGCTTGAGGATCCTGTCGAGGAAGAGTGCGAGGGCTCGTTCCCGTCGCCTATCTCGGAAGAAAAGCCGCAGGCACTGGCAGAAGCGGTCCAGCTGAACTCGTCACGATCGCCGCATGCGAGTCTACGGAGGCGGTCAAAGGACGCCGACTCCCTGCCGTCATCGAACGCTGAGACTTCGGCATCTGCAAGACGACAAAGCCGGTCGATCGACACACCATCATCTTCGAACGCCTCGGTATCAGGTTTGAATAGTTTAGGAAGGAAGGGAAGCGTGGGCAAGAAGTGGGAGGACATGCAGCGGGGAGACACGTATGTAGATATATCCTTTATACACGCCTTCGGAATCTAATTCGATACCCTACATAGAACATCGAAGCCGCAGAAGCGGTCCTCGCTCATCTTTGAGATGTCCCAGTCGTTCTTCAACGCGCTCGCTTCTCCCAGCCCGTCGTCTCCTACGCCAAGCAGGCCCTCGCCATTATCTGCCCCTCCACGGTCCCTTATTGACGAAGAGCCGGAGGCCAAGCCCAGTCTTGGTGCTGTCATGGTACCGCAGGTCGTCCAGGCGACTCCTTCGCATGCCTCAAATCAATCCGTGAAGTCCGCGGATGACGACGACGAGGAGTGGAACTGGTAGTCTCCTCCTTTCATGGTTTCCTCATCTCTCTTGGGTTGACCGTCCCGGAGACGGCGCTGAGCCTCGTTGATACGTTCTAAGATACACAGCAAGCATATCCTTGTCTCTCGCTATTAGCATGCACCTGCCCGCATCTACTGTACTGCCCTGTCATTACGCACTCGATATCCTTACACGCCTGCTATACCACGCCCGTTGACCTAGACTGCTGCGCCGCCATACTGGGGGCGCCACGTTGGCTGACATCAGGTGAAACACCCGAGAGAGGCGCGTGCTATAAAACCGCGTCTGCGGTCCGAGGAGGGGGCGTGTCCCTTTGCACTGAATCCTCCAGGATGCCATACGTCGTGCACAGCCCGGACGCGCTCCCGGTGTTCCCGGTGTTCTCGCAGGCTACGGTCTCGCGGGGCATGGTGTATGTCTCGGGCAACATTGGCTGCAACCGCGACCTCAAGACGCTCGTCGAGGGTGGCGTCCAAGCACAGACCGTGAGCATGCGCTGGGACATAGGTGCTCCGAGTATGGACGTGCTCATGGGTGAGGTGCAGCGCGCGGCCCTGGAGAACATGGCCAAGGTGCTCAAAGCGGCAGGCTCCGGCCTGGAGCATGTTGTCAAAGCGAACGTCTACCTCACGGACATGGCCAATTTCGGGCCGATGAACGAGGTGTATGCGCAGGTCAGTACCCTGATGGATGGTAACCTTGGCTTCTGAGTAACCTTGCTGCTGCAGTTCTTCGATCCGAAGGCTATGCCAGCAAGGGTAAGCTTATTTAGCGGCAAGTGGGAGAAAGCACTGGATACTGAAAGTTTTCAGACGTGTGTAGCAGTGAAGGCTCTACCTTTGGGCGCAGATGTCGAAATTGAATGTGTTGCTGAAGTTCCTGGGCAGTAGCTGTAGATTACTAGATTGTAGCGCTATGAAGTCTCGCTCAACTGCGTTGGCGTTACAGTGTAATTGTAAAATGATGTTCATCAGAGTAAGAGTTTATATGAACACCCTGTCTCATGGTCTGACCTAGCAAACAACTATTTTGTACACAAGAGCCGGCATCATTGTCGGAGGTTGGCAGAGAGCGGGAGGGCGGCCCGCCGTCAGAATAACGCCACGAAGTGATGGGTTTCCTGTTTTGGGCTGTGAAACTCTCACCTTACCTCCATCTTTCCGCATTGCACGCTCAGCTTCTCCAACACCTCTGCACATGGTCACCATCTGTTCATGTGCTCTCCGCACTAGCGCACCAACTGCTTTGTATACAGACTATTTCTGGCATTTGATCTATACCAGTGTCAGGCGGAACCTCTGGATCTGGACAACCCGATTCCATGTGCTCCACTACTAGCAGGCACATGCATCTTCCGACTTCCAGGTTGCTCAGCTACAGCGCACAGGTTGCAACAACGCTCCGTCTATGTACACTCTGTGATGCTCTGTTGGCCTCGACGACCCGGTGACGCATCTTGCCTGCGGCGACGAACAGCCCCCGACCGTGGCATCTGCTCGACCTTATTCGCTTTACACAGGCTACCCGGCGGTGTCGCCTACGGACGGTGTTCGATCTGTGATTTCCTATTCTAGGGCGTGTCTGTCGGCGCTGCATGACACGTTCTGATAGAGTTAGGTTGCCCACGCGCCTGCAAGAGTCCGATTCCACTCCAAATTCACGCGAGCCGCAGTTTTCACGGATGCACTCCCCCGCCGGTCTATCCTGCTCTAGCACCCTGCGGAACACCCGCCGGAGAAAGTGCTCTTAAGAGTCTACCCTCACGACCTTTCACGCCCTATACCCTTCCCTGCCTATACCCCTCCAGCATGCGCCCCTTCAGGTCTTCCTCGTGCTTCTGAGCTATTCTTGCTCTTCCCTCGCATTTGACGTCCTGCGAGACTACTCCGGCCAGAACTTCTTCAATGGTTGGGACTTCTATGGCTACTGGGACAATCTCACGCTAGGTTCGTGGCACGTTCTCAATCGCTTCTCGGAGACTCTAAGCCTCTGTAGGCGATATCTGGTGGTTGAATGAGTCGGATGCCATGGCGCAGCATCTGGCTTATATCAACGACGCCGGGAATGCCATCATCAAGGTTGATAACACCACAACCGTGGCGCCGAACGATAAACGCAACACAGTGAGTATTCCGCGCTCTACGGACTCTCAGCTCAGCAGTGCCAACCTAACTCGCCACAGGTCCGCATTACGACTCAAGACTTTTACGACTATGGCAGTCTCTGGATAATAGACCTGCTGCACATCCCGTATGGCTGCTCCGTCTGGCCCGCGTTCTGGTCCAAGGGCTCTCTCTGGCCAAACGACGGCGAGATAGACATCATCGAAAGCATCAACCTGAACCCGAACAACCAGATGGCGCTGCATACCACCGCCGGCTGCTTCCATGACGCTTCTGCGGTGCAGACTGGGCGCAACGCCGGTCTCGACTGTGGGACGGGTTCCGGATGCGTCGTCGTCGAAAACCAGCCGAACAGCTACGAAAGTGGATTTGCGGCTGCTGGCGGCGGTGTATGGGCAACGCAGTTCGATGTTACAGGCATTTAGTGAGTGTGCAGCCTCACGTGGCGCCAGTACGCGGCTCACCTTTGCGCACAGCATCTGGTTCTGGAGCGTGAGTTACAGGTTCTGCTCGCTCATGCAAGCAGCTAACCCTGTCCTAGAGAGCAAACATCCCGCCTTCCATTGCACAATCGACGCCGACATCGTCGATCGACATCTCTGACTTTGGCACGCCGTCAGCGTCGTACCCAGCCAATCCGCAGTGTAACCTCACACAGTTTTTCACGCCACAGCAGCTCGTCATCGACATCACGCTCTGCGGGGACTGGTGCGTCCCGCTTGACTTGCTCTTATCGCGATAGGCTGATGGACATTGCACTTCAGGGCTGGTGTACCTGCGATCTACGGTCCCCAATGCGGCGCGATGGGCCCGACGGGTAACTGCTACCAGGATAACGTAGTCGGCCCGGGAAGTCCAAAGTACGACGAGGCGTACTTCGAGATTAGATACGTCCGCACCTACACCACCTTGGCTGCAGCTGCCGGTAGCTCTGCACTACCGACAACGACAGCTTCCGTGCCACTTGTCATCTCGTCACCGACTACGACACCCACAGCTGCTCCCACTACGAGCGTAGACAGTGGCTCTGGCTCTGGTCCTGGTGCTAGCCCGGGCCCCGGCGACTCAACGACGCTGAACAATACTTCTGCAGCCAGTCAAGACGCTACGTTCTGCTGGGTCGCTTTGGTCATGATTTCATGCCTCTCTGCGGGGCTCATGCTCTGATACTCCAGCGTTCCCCACCACGTAGTTGCGTCTTTCATGGACATGTGACAATCCTCGTTTCTTTTGCTGCTTGTACCACTTATTGCTTCATTATACGGACCTTCGGACCTTCTTAGACGTATGTATACCACGCATGTACTGTTCGGACAGCAATAGTACCGACCTGCTTGACCTCGCGCATAATGCCATTCGTCCGTGGCGCCTACATGTGAGGATGGGAGCTCCGGAGCCTCGGGGTCACGCCCGCGTTTTTGCTATTTGGCACTCCCTGTTCCGCTCGGTCACGTCGCCTGCATCTCCCACCTGCACCGCGTCGACGACTAACATGTGCTAGCGAGCGCTGCCGGCTCTTGCTTTTCTCCTCCACTCCCTCTGTCTCTGCTTCGCCCTTTCTGCTCTGCTCCACCACACCCGCTGCAAGAAAAATTAATGGAGGCCTCGCCCGATGAGCTCGCGCCGCAAGGCTCCTCCGTCGCTGTGCGCGCCATGAAGGACATCGTCTTTGGCAGTGTGAGGCGAAGTGTCGGGCATGACATAGGGTGTCGCAGCTGAAATCGCTCGCTTTGCGCAGGTCGCCGGCATGACCGCCAAGGTCTTCGAGCATCCGTTCGACCTCACGAAGGTGCGCCTGCAGTCGCAGGTCCTCGACACGGAGGCGCGCTTCAGCGGGCCTATCGACTGTCTCGTGCAGACATGGCGCAAGGAGGGTATCCGCGGGCTGTACCGGGTGCGTGCGCACGCCCCACCACACCGTCTAGAGTCGCTCACGCGCCGCAGGGCCTCCCCGCGCCCATCGTCGGCGCGATGGCAGAGAACGCCTCGCTCTTCCTCGCATACAACGAGTTCCAGAACCTGCTGCGCTGGGCGACGCACAAGCCGCTGCACGAGGAGCTCGCCTTGCGGGAGCTCGCTGTCGCCGCCGCGGGCGCGGGCGCGGTCACCAGTTTCTTCCTGTACGTCCTCCCCTCCTGCGCTGCTGCCGCGCCTGGTCCTCACGCCGGACGCCCCAGGACACCGATCGAGCTCGTCAAGTGCAAGATGCAGGTGCAGATGCTCCTCCCGCCGCCGGGGGCCGCGCCCGGCGGGAACGGCGCGCTGTCGCCCGCGGACGCTGCGCTGCGCCGCCTGCCGGGCCCGCTTGCGGTGCTCCGCAACGTCGTGCGCGAGGGCGGCCTGCGTGGGCTATGGCTCGGGCAGACGGGCACGCTCATCCGCGAGACGGGCGGCGGTGTCGCGTGGTTCTGCTCGAAGGAGGCCGTCGCGCGGATGCTCCTCGCGCGGCGCCCGACGAACCCCGACGGCAGCAAGCGCAGCCTCGCCGCCTGGGAGAGCGCCGTCAGCGGCGCGTGCGCCGGCGTCGCGTACAACTTTGCGCTCTTCCCCGCCGACACCGTCAAGAGCGCGGTCCAGACCGAGGCAGAGCTGCGCCCGCGCGCCCCTGGCGAGCCCTACCCGAGCTTCCTCGCCACGTTCCGCGCGATGTACAAAGCACAGGGGCTACGGGGGCTTTACGCAGGGTGCGGTATCACTGTTGCGAGGGCTGTGCCCAGCAGCGCGCTCATCTTCCTCATCTACGACGGGTTGAATAGACGGTTTGGATAAAGCTCCAAAAGTATAGACCAGCATCTCAGGACCCTCATCTGTATCTATACCCTCTAGTAATCCATGTAGATCAAGCGGAGTAAGAGATGTCCGTAACGTTGACGTAGATGATGATATTTATTTCGCGCCAGTGCTCTTTTTCATCTCACCAAGGATGGTATCTATTTCTTTGACGTACTTGTCGCAAAGTTGCTGGAGCTAGCTGCAAGTTAGCACCAAGATGACGTTCCTATTCAAACGACATACCTCGTCTAACTCCTGTGAATGTTTTTTGAAGCCCCCTTTCTTTATGGCACCCTGGTGGTGCTTACGAATGTGCACACGGGCATCCTCCGCGTGGCGCTGAGCGGTCGTGAACAGAGCATGACGGGCCTCGACCGTAGGCCTTGCAGACAAATGAGCATGCGGAAGACAGTGTGAAACGGCCTGGACATACTTTGGTATCGGGATCTTGATCGTCCGAGAGTCCATCCTCTGCGGAATGATTCCAGACAGCTTCGCCTCATATATGGCGGTCTCGACGGCCTTGAGGGTCTAGAGAACTTGTGAGCAGCAACACCGGATAGGAGCACGGATACAGCGCACCTGCTCCTCAAACACCGTGACCATCAGCGTGGTCCCCTCCCGCACACCGACGGTGGCGACCTCCTCGAGGCGGACCTTGTTCCCACCAGTGAGCACACGCACAGGGCTGAGCATCGCAGGCGTGACGCGGCCGGTCGCACGCGTCTCCATGTCCGCGACCTCCTTGCGGAAGCGGTCGACGACGCCCTTCATGGCGTCCTCAGCCTTGAAGTAGACGTCGCCGGCGAGGATCTGCTGCGACCCCGGCACGAGGCTGTTCGTTGAGACCTTGTGCTTCGCAGGGGCGTCGTCCTCGTCGCGGCCCTTCTTCTTCTTGGAGGCATACGTGCGCACGCCTGGGGCATCAGTGAGACGTTGCAGGCATGGTCGGCAGAGTGTCTGTGGGCGCAGGCGTAGGCCGCGGGTACCGAACACTGCGGTTCGAACGAGACTCAGAGCCATGGATGGGCGCCTGTGAAATTGTGACCGAAATTCGCGGTCTAATGAGAGCGCACGTGACGTGCGCGTCCGACTCCCACAGCCCGCCAAGACTCGAATCAAACGCTAGACGAAGTTCGTTTTCTGTGCTCTCGAGATACAGTTCATATGTACAACTACAAGTTGATGCGTCATCTACAAAATGTGAGCGATCCAAAAATGAGTGTGAGGTAAAAATGGTTCCGTTATGCAGCCGGTATGTTAGCAGCCAGTTGTATGGTGAAAGGAGCGACGCGAAGATGTGAAGGATTGTAAAGGCTTGAAAAGCTATGTGGCGGAAGCAATTCTTGCGTCACGGCCGACGCGATATTTTGGGGAGAGTGAGGCAGTGACGACGTGGTTGCTCACGAACAACGCATGGCGACCCCTGCAAACATAGCAAAGAGAACGACCAATACGAGCGTGGAGAGCGAGATGAGGCAGCGCTGCGCCCATTTCACCTCTGTTCTGCGTAGGAGATCTACTAGATTTTCTCTCTCCGGTTCGGTCTTGATGGACTCCCAGCCTTCGGGGGAGTGAGTGGGCATAGCAAAATGCACGATCCTGCGAGCCAAAAGAGCGGGAATACTATGACAGCATACAAAGTCAGTCAGGTAGTGTATAATTGACAGGCGCACAACTCACGGAACCCAAGCTTGAATAGGTACATCGCCAAGGTGGGTGGTTCTGCGACGTCGGTGTACGCAGGCGGCTCTACATCCTCCGCATATGGAGGTGGAAGATCGTCTCGATGAGGCACGTAGAGCATGCCGTCGTAGTAAGCAGCTCTGGATGCACATGTGGTCCCACGAAGCGTGTTGATATCCGTGTGAGCGCACGGCGTAGCTTGAAGCGCGGCGGGAGGTGGCGCGCCAGCCGAGATTTCAGGCTCATATGTGCCGAAGACGACTTGGGCTTCAATGTCGAGATCATCGGTAACAGCACAAGGTGTCCAAGTGCCGAAGACAGTGCGGGTGGCAGCAGGAACGGTAGTCGCAGGCATGTCGGAGTGGAAGGTCGAATGAGCGTAGGTTTACCAACGGGAAACGACGCCGAGGGAGGCTCCGCAGAGAGGCAAGAGCGAGGGTGGGAAGCATCATGCCCAGCAGCGCAACCCGTTATATAGTGCGCGAGAAGGAAAGCAATCGACGTTGATTGCACCGTCGATTGCTTTCGCGACTAGGTGGACCCACAACCGAACCGTGTGAACCCGCTCTGAAGGCAGTCGACCAAATTGGACGATGGAGGCGGACCCACAGACGCTTTCGGTATGTACCCCTGCTTTGTGGGCGCGTCCACACATGAGATTTGAAGCTTGAGAGCTGAATACACAGAGCGAGCCATAGAGACAGTAGACATGTTATACACTGCGCTTTCGACAGCGTTGTCATTCCTGTAAGTCAAGCTCGAATAGCAAGCACGGGCTAGCGTTTGATTCTTGTGAAAGAGAGAGACGAGGGTTCGCCGTCGCTTCAAAACAGTAGGGCGAGTTTTAGGTGAAACCGTCCGTTGATTTTATGCGTACGGTGAAGCCCTGCTCGTGAAGCGACCTCGACCAGTTGTAAAGCATGCTTCGAGTCGGTGCCTCTTGCAACAGTACGTAGATGCATAATGTTCGATGCGTGCGTGTTGAGGTACATTGACAGTTGCATTTAGTAGATGTGAGGCTCCTTGGTTGGCGTTGAAGATAGCTTGGGAGTCGCCAATACCGAGTTCTCGTCTGGGAGATGCGACAAACGACGCGGTTGACGTCCTAGAAGTGCACGGCGCTTGGGCGATCGGCGATTGCATCTCCGCCTACGGGCGCTAAACCCAATTCCCACACAATCCTGGTAGGCTCAAGCAGCAGGCCTCGCCGTCGTCGACATCGTCAACTTCAAGGGTAAGATTCTTCAAAGTGAGTACCGTTATGCTGCTAGTGCGCACAGGGTCCCGTTCAGGCCGTCAAAAGAGCGGAATTACGGGCGGAATGGGCTGGATGGGACCCGGTCGCTTTGGATGCACGGTTGACTGACCTGCAACGCCCAGATGCCTCTCCAGGAATTCCAAGTCGTCGGCCGCCACCTCCCCACTGAGGCTGATCCCAGCCCCAAGATCTACCGCATGCGCATCTTCGCGCCCAACGAAGTTGTGGCCAAGTCGCGGTTCTGGTACTTCCTGCGGTGCGTACCACCCAACATCTCGTGCGAGCCGCATACTGAATGGACTCCAGTCAACTCAAGAAGGTCAAGAAGGCCTCTGGCGAGATCATCGGTGTCAACGTTGTGTGTATCATATCCCTGTTGTTGTCCCTTGCAGCCGTTCAAGTGGCAGGCGGAATGGGAGGCTGACTACAGCGTTCTGCGTCTCTTTTGCGCGGCGTTAAAACGTTCTAGATTCACGAGAAGAAGCCCTTGAAGGTCAAGAACTTCGGCATCTGGCTCCGCTATGACTCTCGCTCCGGCACCCACAACATGTACAAGGAGTTCCGTGAGCTCACTCGTGCGGATGCCGTCAAGGCCCTCTACCAGGACATGGCTGCTCGCCACCGTGCCCGCTTCCGGTCTATCCACGTGCGTCCAGACAAAAGGGACTGGAGGCGACCTTTTCTCACACCTTCGCCCTACAGATCCTCCGTGTGGTTGAGGTTGAGAAGACCGAGGATGTCCGCCGCCCCTACATCAGGCAGCTCCTCGTCCCGAACCTCAAGTTCCCCCTCCCCCACCGCGTCGCCAAGGCTCGCTCGACCTTCGTCGCCAACCGCCCAACGACCTTCTAAGTGCGCCATCTACCTTGGTGCCCTTTGGTTGTTCCTCGGGATTGTGCGGGAAAATCACGCCCGGCGTGTACTACCTCGGTGCGGGCCTGCCCCTCATTGTACGGCTCTGTTTTGTAGTCTTACTTACATGCATAACGATGCTATGACACATGCTTTCGTTTCTCGTTAACCGGCAGACTCAGTGCCTATATACTTCTGGACTTCACTTATCCCGGGGTGCTCTGTAACGTTCGCTCATCCTCATAACCTCAATTAAGCTAAGACGGGTTACGGGAGATGTAGCTTCTCCGGGTGCGCTCATACGCAGTTATGTTGCTCTCATGCGCTCCCCGCACGAGATCGTCAACATTGCGAATGTGACCGATGGATTCATTCTTTAAGAGCCGCGTCCATCCCTTTTCTCGGTTATGCCCTGCCAAACAACTTGTGTACGCGCACCGACCGGCTCTTTTACCTGCATCGCAGGACTCCCGCGTAGTCGTCGGTGGGACCGGTCTTACGCAATGTGCACCCGCGTTCACGCTCCTGCAGACGCTTGAAGAAAAACTGAAATTGACGTTATGGTTTGGTCGACGTTGGCGGGGCGCTAACAAACTGTTCGCTGATTGTTGTGCTAGGATATTGTCATGTCGAGTTGGGCCATAAGGGCTTGTGAAGACTTGCAGGACAATGGAGAGCTCTTACTTGACGAGAGCCGGGGCAAGATACGCGGAGTCCCACTGCCTGATCCCTTGCAACACAGGCAAGCCACTGATAGCGTGGATCACCCACGAAGAGCACCCCGGACATCGTATCACGGTTCTATTCCCACACGCCAATGGCAACGACGCACGAGCATGTCGCTTCGAATGCGATTAACAGCCATATCTCGCAGTAAGACGCAAACTCCGGCGTCGTTGCTCGGGCCTATAATATGAGGTGGATGGCTGGGTGAAATGTGGCGCAGGCTGCTTCCGTGTAATTAGGCAAGGGTGAGTCCCCGAGCTCATGAACTGCTGGAAATCCTGACCTCTGGATCAATAGAATTGCTGTGCTATAGTAGGCTTGCGTATCCTGCTGCCGCCGCGGGACTTATGCGTACCCTCCGAGGCGTTGTAGGGAGAATCGCCACATCAATTCCCTGAGCGATTCAATCGCATCAAGGGGTCAACACCAGGTGCGTGTCAGCAGTCTACCCTGCTTTGCACAGGCTGTGCAGGATGAACTATCGTGCTGTAACGGCATACCTGGACATGTGAGCCCGATAGACGGAAGTTGTGGCCGATAGCATTGTCCAGAGACCTCTCGGAACAGCCAACGTGGAAGGCTTGCAGAGTCATCTCCTGTGTAGCAGTGAGGTACCATCATGCTTCCTAAAATCCCTTGTTTAGAATATAGCAACGCCTTTGTGCAGTGTACCTAGATGGAGGCGAGCATTCGTTTGGGCAAGGTGAGTCCCTTCCACAAAAGGAAATCGCCTGCGGCTATCTCTGCTCCGTTTATGGAATGCGCTGTTGAACCGCAACCTCGACTATCGCAAACGCTCACGCGGCGAGCAACATAAAATGCCGTCTTCAGAGACGAGCGAATTCCCACCTCGAGCATGCGTGAGGCTTCTCCTAGCATGTCGACTTCTCCCATTGTTCCTGACACCCCCGTCATCGGCAACGAGCTGGGATGGTTGGCCAACCTGTATGCCTCACGTACTGGGGATGCTCGCGACGCCCTCGTGAAGGAGCTACAGCGCGTTCCATCTATCCATCTCGATACCTTCTGCGATGTTCTCCTACCGCCACTGCCGGATGGACTCGACACCGACGCTAGCCTGGATGCTGTGATGTCTAGCCTGCAGAGCGGTGGCCATCTCGAGCGCCGCGAACGCGAGTACGTATGGGCTGCGTTTCCGAAGAAGCCTAAGTACGACGACAACACTTTAGAGATGGCTACGTACAAGCAGCTCGAAGGCATCGTCAAGGCTGTCTCGGGCGCCGCTGCGTCACATCTCAAGGAAGCTGGCAAGGAGCGCCCCCAGCGGTTCTTCTACATCAACAATCCCGACAAAACACCCGCTTCGACGCACAGGAGCAGTGCTTCTCGCCCTGACGGCTACTTTCTCACCTACGATCCAGAAGAGGACCCGCGCTCGAACAAGCCTCGGTGGTGGGACATCGGTCTCGTGGGAGAGTTCAAGTGCAGCAGTTCAGTTACGGCCAGGGCAGATGTACGTCCTTTGTACCAATCCGGGATAGAATCTCTGTGTGCTCATGTGGTCGTACAGAACCTGCACAAGGTCATATGGGGCATGAATCAGATCATGCGTGACGACCCGCTGCGTCGTGCGGCGTGGGGTTTCACTATCGAGAAGACGACCGTTCGGTTGTGGTACTGCGATCGCTCCCAAGTGGTTTGCAGTACGCTTTTTGATTTTTTCAAGGCACGTGTGAATCTCTGCCATTGATACTGGGACTAATGCTTGCGTAGGATCCGAGATATCTCGTCAAATTCTTCCTGTCTATACTCTTCACCGATCCCTGCAGTGTCGGCTGGGACCCGACGATATCCCGGATCGAATCTGAGGTCGCGCATGCCGACATCGCGAAAGAGGCGAGCGAGCCGCCGTGCCAGTACGACATCGAGGTTCACCAGATGGTCGATGGCAATGTGGTGACCGTCGTCTATTGCACCCTCAAACTGCTGTTCCACGTCGCCGCAGATGGGATCCTAGGGCGCGGAACGAGGGTGTGGTCTGCGTACCCTGCGGACGCCGATCCTACTGAGGACAACATCGTAGCAATCAAGGACGGCTGGCTCGACGTGAACCGGACAAGAGAAGGCAATGCCAGGGGACGCATTCGCAAGGCTGTGGAAGATCGTAACGATGCCAACTTATCGAGGATCTTGGAGCAGCACTTTCTCCATACTGTCGCTCACGGTGACGTCCTCGTAGCGGGTGCACCGGATACTACCCCGGTCCTGGGAGGCATAGAGCCCATAGAAGTGCTGAACCTGATGCAAACCATCAGTCCGTCTCGCAGCGAAAGCAGCAGCCATCCAAGCTCCCACTACAGTGAATCGTCCTACGTCGACCAAGCCGTTCCGAAGACTCTTCAGCGAGGCCAAAGGGTGCACTACCGTATCGTCTCCCAGGAGGTCGGGACTGCGCTTCACGATGAGACCTCCCTTTCGACAGCATTCAAGGCAATTCGAGATGTGAAGAATTGTGCGCAACTATTTTCGCCTTTCGTGCATCATGTTTGCTAATTGTACGTGTCTGCAGGTCTGATGATGTTGCATGAGTGCGGGTGGATGCATCGCGATATCAGCAGTGGGAATATCCTGGTCTACAAGGGCCGCGGCCTGTTGACCGACTTCGAGTATGCCAAGAGCTGGAGTGAATATAACCAGCCTGGTCACCCAATGCGCACGGTGAGTAGTATCCTGAGATCCCTCAGCTTCGTGCGGAACTGAGTGTTGATGTTGGTGTCTGAAGGGCACACAGTACTTTATGTCAGTGGAGGTTGACACGCAAACGTACGAATTCGAAGTGAAAGATGAATCCGACTCTGAAGATGAATCACCCGTCGAATATCCGCCGAGGACGACCATCTTCGACCTTGTCGCACACCTTAGAATTGACGACCAGCCGAGAACCAAAAAAGTCAAAACACCTTTTCGGTACCACCTGTTGAACGACTGGGAATCCTTGTGGTGGGTATCCGCTTACATGCTCATTGATAGAACGATCAGTGAGGCCAAGGGAGCCCACCTCGTGCTTTCTGAGCACAAGCTCCGTCTGCAGCGCACACTCGCCCGTTCGCTTTTCTACGTTTACAAGGAGCGTCGGAAAGCCTTGAATACCGGCAGTTCAGACACATTTGAGGAAACTCTCTTGGACTGCATCCACGACGAGCTTGTCGACGTCGCGGGGCACTTGAATGCTATCAGAGAGGGACTCGTTCGCGCGTATACCAAGGTCGAGAAGACCCTCCCGCAGCCGCCGAACCCGACCAGGTCTCTGTTCCTCGCCAGCAAGTTGACTTCCTACTATTTTGACAAGATGTACGAGTGCTTGCAGCATGATAGCAAGAAGGATATCGTTATCACCCGGCTGCCGAAGGAGGGGGCGTAGTGTACCACAACGGCTGCCCAGACTTGTATTGCTGACCATGTCTCTGTACGATCTAGCCCGATTAATTTTTACCCAACTATGTAAAGCCAAAGATGCAGACTTCGAACGTTTGTGAGCGCAGACCCGGTCGACTGCCCCCACAACTGCCAATGAGCGGGCTATCAAGAGACACAGCACGCGCAGTAAGAGCAGTGAATAATCCTCTCATAGAAAAACAGTAACAACAACAGGCACGGACAGCTTTTGCGGTATCACTACAGTACATCCTGTCCACCACGACGAAGCGGGCAACGTCTAGTTCTTGGGCTTGTAGAGGCCAAAGAACTTGCCGCGGCGGCGTTTGGCCTCCTCGTGGAGGCGCGCCTCGTGCTCCATCTCCTCCTCGGAGATGTGTCCGCCGAGCGAGTACCAGGTGACGGTGAGCATGCCGAGCACGGCGGTGAGCACGCAGCCCGCCATCGCGCCGATGCCCTTCGGGCGCCAGCCGAGGATCTGCTGGAACGGGCCGAGCTTCCAGCCGGAGAGGTCGAGCAGGTCGCTCGCGGGGTGCCCCGCCGCGTTGCCGCTCGACGGCACGTTCAGCGTCGCGCACTGGTCGTACATCACCTGCGGGATCGCGTTCCGCGCCTGCGCCTCGAGCGGCGCCTCGATGAACGTCACCGCGAGGCCCGCCTGCAGGTGCCACTCGATGTGGCAGTGGAAGATCCACGCGCCGGGGTTGTCCGCCACGACACGCAGCGTCACGCCCTCGCCCGCGGGCACCTGGACGGTGTCGCGGCGGATCGGGTTCACCTGCGTCTCGTTGATCGGCGGGTTGAGCGTCGGGTCGTCAGAGGTGTAGTCGGTGGAGCGCTGGACGATCTGGAACTTGTGTCCGTGCAAGTGGCTGCAGCGCGCGGTCAGCGGGGCCTCTGCCACTCAACAAGACAAGGGACTCACAAGGGGTGCTTGCCGGCATCGCCGTTCTGGAGGAGGATGTCGACGACCTCGAGGTGGTTCAGGACGAATGAGAAGGGGCCATAGGCCTGGGCGACGGTCGCGTTGTCGCCGAGGGACATCTCCGACATGACAGTCGGGACAAGCGGGCTGACGAACGTCTGGCCGTTGAACATGGCGCGGTTGGTGCCGTCGTCCATGGTGTCGAAGGTGACCTCGAGAGGGATGGTGCGGGTGGACGGGAGCATCGGCTCGACATCGAGCGGGACGAGCGCCATATCGTCGATGTCGTGGTAGGTGTCGATGGTGCCGAGGTCCGTGACGGGCTTGGACGGGTCGTACGTCACCGACGAAGTGATGTTCGGGTTGAGCGCCGGAGGGACAGTGTCGAACATGTCCGTGTCCATGTTTGCGTGGATCGCCCAGTTCTGGGAGGTGTCGTTGCGAGCGGTGACGAGGATGGAGTAACGCTGGGCGACGGTGACGGTGATCAGGTCGGTGGGCGACTCCTCGACATCGGTGCCGTCAACTTCGATGATGCGCATGTCGTGGCCGTCGATCCAGAAGTAGAACATGGCGAATGCAGAGGTGTTCACGATGCGAAGGCGGTACGTCTTTCCGGGCTGCAAGAGCGTTTAGAACCGTGAAAATATGCGCCGAGAGATGTAACAACATACCTGGAACGGCAGAGTCGCGTTCTCGTTGAAGCCAACCGCGGCGGTGACGGGGTCGGGGTGAGTGCCGGAAATGGGGCCGAGGTACGACGCGTTTTGGGCAAAGTAGATGAGCGCAGAGTCGGGGACGGGCTCAGCACCGCCGGGGTTCGCGACGCTGATGAACTGCTTGAGCAGGACCTCGTGCTCGTCGTGGTACCAGTCTCCGAGGACGACGGTGAACTCCTCGTCGTACTGGTGCTTCTCTTGCGGCGGGTGGATGACTACCGGGGCGCGAAGACCGTCGACGTATTGACCCTGAGACATAGGTTCAGCACGTTGAAGGTATGTCACTTGGCAGATACGTACAGATGCGTGTGAGTGAACCCAGTATGTGCCATGTTGGCCGCTGGTGGAAATCGGAACGGTGTAGTCAAAGCTCTGGCCGGGTGGGACACCACTAGAGTTTGATGTCAGCTGACGATCATGGGCGAGAGCCAAAGCGCGTACCATTGAGAGATGGCGAGAGCACCGTCCATCCACGACGTCGAGTTGAAAAACATGCCGTGGTGGTGGAGGGTCATGGGCTGGTCGAGGGAGTTGTATGCATGAACGAGGAGGTCATCCGTCGACTGCACGTCGATCGGCGGCGGGCTGGGGCATCGGTGAACCTCTGCAGCTTGAGCGCGAATGGCGAGGAGTACTCACGGCCATGTACCGTTGATACCGATGACCCGACGGGGCTGGAGGCCGTCGGGGTTGGCCTGCTGGACGTAGGTGATGTTCCACCACACCTCGTGCACGCCCGCGAGGGCGGGAGAGACGGCTGCAAGCAGGGCGAGTGCCGACCGCATGCTAGAGGGCTCTGTGTGAGGAGTCGGGACGAGGACTTGCTCGACTCGAGCGCGAGCGGGAGGAGGGGGGAAGGGGGGAGACCGAGAGGTGGGGAGCCAGTGCGAGCGCCATGGCGGGTCTAAATAACATGTTAGGCCGACGGGAGGGAGAGGGACCAGGAGGACGCGACGGCGGATCGGTCATGGAAAATTTTATCTGATAAGACACATGCACCAGATCTTATCAGAACGTCCGTGCCGCCGATGCCGCGACCCTCAAACGACCATTCACCCGGCGGCGTGCGAGTGCAGAGTGACTTGATCGCGAGGCAGCTCGACCGGTCAATGGGTGAGAACAGGCCTCGTGCGACCCAGCCGTCCGGGTGGCTCCCACACCCAGGGGGTCCGGCGCCATCTGTTGATCGCTTGCAAGTCTCACTTTGCGCGACGACTCGCCCTGCACATCTCGCGAGGCTTTCCATCGTGCAAGAGGCAATTAGGCCCTGCTCGCGATGCTGATTGGTGTCGCCAAGCCTGAGGAGAGCCAGGCACAGCGACAGGGACAAGAGAACAGCGAGTTGGCTAATCAGATAAGATGAACCCTGAAACCGCGGGGGCCTTTATCAGCTGAGCGATAAGATCAACCCCGGAAAAATTATCAGATTACGGCCGCGTTCGAGGCACATACGGTTTCTCCCCTCTGCCATCCGCGTCCTATATCTAAAATGCCTCTTCCCGCCCGGTGTCCCTCCGACCCTCCTCGTCCTCCACCCTCCTCCCCGCGAGCTCGCGGTCGCCCCGGTGTCCCTTCCCCCACCGCCAGCCGTGAAAAAATGGGCAAGAACGTCTTCTCCGTCCCCATTTTCTTCATCGTCTTCCGTGAGACCCTCGAGGCCGCCATCATCGTCTCCGTCCTCTGCTCCCTCGTCGAGCAGATCGCGACCGACGACAAGCCGCTCTCGCAGGCCACCACCGTCGCCGGCGCCCTCCAGGACAAGCCCGAGTCCCCCGCCGCCGACGCGCTCGCCGACCAGCCGGAGCTCGAGAGCCCCGAGGATGCCCTCGTCCGCCAGCGCCGCTTCATCCGCCGCATGCGGTGGCAGATCTTCCTCGGCTCGTTCCTCGGTCTCCTCATCGCCCTCGCCGTCGGCGCCGCCTTCATCGCTGTCTGGTTCACCAAGGCCAGCGATCTCTGGTCCAAGTCCGAGGAGCTCTGGGAGGGTACGATCCCTTCGCACGCCTGTCTGCTACCCAATCACTCACCGCCGCTCCCACAGGTATCTTCGAGCTCATCGCGTGTATCATGATTTTCGTCATGGGAGTCACCATGCTCAAGATGGACCGTGCCAAGGCTAAATGGCGCGTCAAGCTTCAGCGTGCGTTCGAGGGCAAACGTGAGTATTTTCCCGGTTTGCGACATC